>CM045764.1:97230475-97844077 GCA_025200525.1 Camellia lanceoleosa
GCTTTTAAGATGTCACATGAGTTGAAGTTTTGTTATTAAATTTATTTATTTTTATTTCATTTTCCCTTGTTATGTAAGAAGTAAGCTTATGGCACTCAACTCCATACATATGTTGTTTCCTTTCCAGTGGTTGAATTTTTTTAAAACCTTAAAATGTCCATAGCTTTCATTATAAACATTCATTTTAATAAAACTAATATTTTTGGAACATATGCGCCGAGATCTAATCAAACAATATCCATATTGAATATATGAGATTATGCGCTGAAAAAAAAAAGTGTGAAATTTTACAGTGTAATGAGTGTGAAATTCTTTTTCTGATGGTTGGTAGAGTTTGGGTGAGAAAGCGGTCCCTTATTGCCGATAAACTTGCCGCGACCCGCATAGTATTAGTAGCATTCCCTTGTGGCTCTATTTAGTCTTTCCAGTCTCATTCCCTTTACTTGCTTCACAGTTCCAAAATCATAAAATTTCACAGTTTTCAGTTTGAAACTGTGAAATCTCTATTTTCAAAGGTGAGAAATTTCTCAAATTTTTTTTGAAGCTACTAAGAAATTTCCTAATTCAAACTGTGAATTTGTTTCATTAGCGGAGATCAATCAACAGTTGAACGTTAAAGGCTTCAAGTTTGTTAACCTATGTGCTTAATAAACTTTTGCCAGGCAATGTTGGCAGATGTTTGTGAATGACCAATAAGAACAGAAAAACTGTGAACCTATATCAAAAACATGTATCCATATCAAAATTATTATCGAGGCGTGCCCTTTGGCGCTTCAATGAGAAGCCGAGGGTGTAGCCTTCATACACCTTTGGCTGAGGTGAAATGGTGAGGCGAAGGAGGCGCATGGGCGACAAGCTTGAGGCGATGAAGCGATAAAGCGTCTGATGTGCTTCACGATTTTGCTGAATTTCAATTAGAATGATCGGGCCCTTCATTTGGATGACTTTTATGCAATTTGTATGGACATCCATTGCACTTATAATTGCTTTCTACTAAATAAGAAGTGAAACCCTAAGTTGACTTCCGTTCGATTCGATGACATTGAAGAGTATTCCCTCAAAAGTCTGACTTCACTTGGGTCTTCTTCTTCCTTCATCGGACATCGTTCGGTCGATTATTAAGAGGTGAGTTCCTGCTTTGCTCTTCTTCCTTTCTTCTTCTTCTTCTTCTTCCTTTCTCCTTTTTCTTCCCTTCGTCCTCTCACCACTGCTATAAGCTGATTCTTACGTCTTCTTCCTTTCTCCTTTCTTCTTCCTTTTCTACATTTTTTTTAAGTCTTCAAGAATCTGTTAAGAACTTACTCCTTTTCCCTAGTTATTTAATTTGTTTAATTATTTTTTTGTGTTATTTTTTTCCATCGGAAATTTTTTCAATTAATTTGTTTAATTATTTTTCGTGTTATTTTACAATTATTTTGCTCTTATTAATTTTATAATTATTTTGCTTTGAAAAAATTTCAATTAATTTTTCTGAAATTTTAAATTATTTTGTTGAAAAAATTTCAATTTGCTTGATATTGAAGATGATTTTTAGAACTTTTGGATTGTTAGATTGTATTTGTCTTTGTTGGATATAGATATTTAGGCCTTGTTTGGCATATACTAAAAAAAGCCAAAAAGCTAAAAGTCACTATCTATTAAGTCATCATCTCATTTAAGTCCATCACTTCTCTACCACATCACTTCAAATCCAACCATACCAACCCATATTTCATAAAAGTCAAAAGTGCACTTATTTAAAACATCCCAAACCACCCTTAGTATTTGGAATGATAAATGCATGATGGTTTTGAGAAATATTATATTTTGCCTTTCTATTTATTTAAAAATTATGTTTTGTAGATACGCCTCGATTAAGCAAAACGCAGTCCATATATATACATATCCTTCAAACAAGCGTAGATGATGTTATTCTAATGAAATTTCTGTTCATTCTTCACCTTATACTTCACCTGAACTATTTTGATTTTCACTACTCACCTCCTTAGCTCAAGTTGCCAATGAACTTTGCCAAGACAACAGCGTTGGCAGTGTTTGTGGATGACCAATAGGAACAGAAAAGGTGTGAACCTATGGCAAACACTTGTATCCAAATATATACATATCCTTCAAACAAAGACAAATGGTGTTAATCTAATGAAATTCTACTAAGTCAATAAAAAGTAAAATCTTTGTCAATCCTTCATCTCACTGCCTCCATCTCCTCAATTTTGATCCTTTAGTAAACACTTCCAGTGCAACCCTTGTGTCATCATCTTATCCTTTGCAATAAAATCTTCACATATGGCCAAATTTGATGAATTTTTCAGTTTTGCCTCCCTCTTTTCCATCTACCTCTTCACCATTGCACTCAATTTTTGTTTGTTCTTTGCCTTCACTTGAACTATGTCCAATGGTTTTGTCTTTCACTACTGCGCGATGAGTTTTTCACAGTTTCCAGAGATTGGTGGAGCTGCCAATGAGGCATTGAGCAATGATTGGTTTAGTTTAAGTTCAGTAGATGATGGCCAGTGAAGATTAATGAGATTGGGTCAAAGATCGTTGAAGGAGTTGTACTGCTTGAAGCAATGGATTTGACTAAGCTATATTAACCACAGATTGTTTTCAACGTTTGGTGCATTTTTAGTTTGGGATGTTTTGGTCATTTGTTTAGGATTGGAACCTCATGGGTCAATAGAATATAAATGCATAATGTTTTATAAGTCTAATAGATGGGGCTTCTCGTTAAGAATTCTTTTTTTAAATTAAAAAAAAAAGAAGAGAACCTGTCTTTTCTCAGTTTTGTTTGTGCAGTTTATAGGTGATAAGTATATGCTAGGGGATGTATAACATATTGGTTTTGGATTTTTTTGATCTAGGTTCACCATTTTAAGGTGTTTTTGGTAATAAAATTTTGCTTGTAAAAAAATCACAGAAAAATAAAACATTTTAGAGTTAATGAGTTTTGCAGCAATGGTGAGGTGATGGTGGTGGCATGTTAGATAAGAGGATTTCAATAGGGTGAATAGGACAAGGTAGTGGGGGCAGTGGTGGTAACTATGTGACTGGTGGTGATCCTAGTAAAGGATGAAGAGTTAAATACAGAAAATACACAACAGAGAGAGAGAGAGAGAGAGAGAGAGGTAGTGGTGGCAGCAATGGAGATCTTGTATTTGTGGCGAAGGTGATATGTTAGAGAGAAAACATAGAAAAGTGGTGTCTGGACTGAGATAGAGGGCCAAGTGAGGTGGTGGTGTGATTGTGGAAAGTGTTGCAAAATGGAGTTTGAGTTGGTGGTTTGTGGATGAGGAAAGAGTTATGGGTTAGAGAAATAAAGTAGACAGAAGCGCAAGGAGAGAGAGATGGTTGTGGTAATGGTTGTGGCGAGGAAGTGGATGTGGGTACCTCTGAAGCACCGACCGTCCCAGGGCTTGTGTATGGGTGTTGGACACGTTGTGAACACGTGTTGACACTCTCTCTAACCAGTCCCCTTTTTTTTTTTGAATTTTTCTAGTCGGACATGCGGTGACACTTTCGGACACACCCAAGATGGATCAAGAACCCTAACCTGTTGGAGAAAGAGAGAAACAGAGGATCGAGGCAGAGATCAATTGAAGGAAGAAGCCCTAATATGTTCAAAGAGATCCATCGAAGAAGCTCTAACTTTGAGGTATTCTTCTTCGTCTTCTTTGTTCTACTTCCTTCTCTTCGTTTTCTTTTCTCCTCCTCCCTTTTCTGTTTAGTCTCTCTCCCTCCCTCTTACATTCTCCTTTTTTGACTTCACCACCTTTTACTTCTCTTTTTCCCCCGTTTCTCTCCCTTCTTTTATTTCTGATTTCATCTCTCTCTCTCTCTCTCTCTCCTCCCATTTTTTATTCTTATTTTTGTTAAACCTAAAATTCATAAAATAAATTATTTTATTAAAAAAAGTAAGAAATGTGTTTATTAATTTTATTATTATTGTAATTGTATAGAAACTAATGATTTTTTTAAAAATTTTTAGACATATAATAAATAAATAAAATTATATTTATTAAACATGTCCCCTATTTTTAAAAATTTGTGTATCCGCTTGTCCATGTCGTGTCGATATACATGTCCTATAAGTGCATCATAGGTGGAGTACGGTTTAGAGAAAGAAAGAAGAGGGTTACATTATATGGGTTTATCATTTCTTATGTTGATGCCAAATGTATCTTTACCTTTTTAAATGTAAATATTGTTTTTATGTTAAAGTTTGTATCAACATTTTATTTAGTCAGCTGAGTCAACTCCTGACAGAACATGTATTCTGTTTGAGAGGACTAACGGCAGGGAGGTTAGTGGTCATCTGTGAAACAAGGGCTGGTTATCGACTTCTTGGCGAACCTCTGGAGGTTAATGAAATTAACACAATCTTACTCAAGTTATAAGGAACTCCTAATCTGATTTTCTATTTATAATAGATTGATGTTAATGTAATTCCTATGTGATATGTGTGAGGTATATGTGCCTTGTTTTAATTGAAAAATGGATATATAATATGTAATAGACATGTATTATTCATTACAGGACATTGTTTCTCCCCCAAAAAAAAAAAAAAAAAATAGTTAATTACTATGAACTATTGAGTTATAAATAAATTAATGAAGTTTCAACTATACATAGAGATGGAACTTAGAAAATCAAATAACAAGTATAGTTGTTTCATAAATGCATGGTTTGGCTAATTTCTGGCCTTACATCTGGCCCGTGCATTTTAATAAAATTTTGAATCTCGTGTGGATAATAATATTTTACTTGGGCTGTCAACTGGTGTTCTCTTCAATCCATTACTTATCTGGTAACATTTTAAGGTTTGATCATATAAACAAGAAAAAATAAGATACAAATCTTACAAATCCAATTACATGTAATTTGAATTGAGGAGTCAAAGAATAAACAACTAATTGTGCTAGCACTTTTGGACCAATTAACTATTGAAAAGGGTGATCTGTTGTTATATGCTGAGTGTTTGATCTCAATCAACTAAGCCACATCTTTTCAGAAAGTCTTTCTTCATTTCATCTTGTCTCCACAAAACTATCAAAGTCTCCATTTTATGTATTACTTGCTGTAACATATTAGCCTCTTGCGAATAAACTTGCTGCTGTGTTATCGTATTGTGCCTCAAGTTCAATCTTATTTTTCATGCTGCAGAGAATGAAAGGATTAAATCTTCTAATTCAATATTAATAGTTGGAGGGGGGCCCACTGGTGTAGAGCTTGCTGGTGAAATTGCTGTTGATTTTCCTGACAAGAAGGTGACACTAGTGCATCGGGGATCAAGGTTGTTGGAGTTCATTGGACCTAAGGCTGGCAAAAAAGCAATGGACTGGTTGATATCAAAGAAAGTTGAAGTCATTTTGGGGCAATTTATTAATAATGAATTAGATGGTGTTTATGAAACATCTAGTGGAGAAACTATCAAAGCTGATTGCTATTATGATTGCGGGTAAGCCAATGGGCTCATCGTGGCTTAAGCAGACTGTTTTGAAAAATAGCTTGGATATTCATGGCAGGTTAATGGTTGATGCAAACTTGAGGGTGAAGGGTCACAAGAATATCTTTGGTATTGGAGATATTACCGATATTCCTGTAAGCTTATCCATTCTTCTTTTAGCTCCATTTATTCATCTTTTTGATTTATATTTTCTATTTGTACTTGATGGATGTATACCCAAATGTTTAAGAGTGGAGGTTCTTTATTATTTTCTAGAGTCATAAATCTGGACTATGGCCACCCTCTCACGTAGACTGAACAGATTTGGTCAGGATGCAAAATTGGTTTAAACTTCAACATTAATTAGTTGATCCAACCACTCCAGTGCCAATAATAAAAGGGCTCATATTTTAGCCTCCATGGTTTCATTATGTACTATGTATTCTGTATTTTTTTCCAAAAATATATATATATATAAATCTTTCTCCAAGATATGATGTGGTTCCTAGGTTGATTGAGAATTGTTGTAAAATATTACTATTTTTTGGTATATTTTCATAATATTTTAGATATGTATGAAATGTTGTTTTATTGGATTAATTGTTGAGTTACATAGATCCTGTAGATATTGGTCAATTGTTAGTCTATAGCTCAATCACCATTTCTTAGGGAATATTTACTTCTACAAGAACCCTCAAAGAAAAAAAAAGTTCACTTTATGACTGTCTAGCATCTTTAGTTATGCATACCAGCCCATAAGAAAGCATTTAAGAAGCACAAACACTTCTATGGGGGAGGCATGTTGAGGGGACACATACATCGACACTATGTAGACACTTTCGTAAAAGTATGTCCAATACTTTTCAGCGTGTTTAATTAAAATTTTAAATAACCTCAGCCATTTCGGACACTTCGTGAACTCTTTGAACACAACATTTGTGAAGAATTCTTCATAGTAACTATGTTTTGCGTTATTCAACACTCAATTTGTGCACTTTAAATATGTTTTGAAGCATTGTAGATGAATACATCCGTGTATTTTAATGTTCTACAATTATTTTGCATTCTTTAGAATGTAATTATTCGTGAATAATATTTTGCTGTTTAAATTATGGAATATATAGCTTTTTAAGTATAATTAGTGTTATGTTGCTTTTTTTTTTTTTTTTTTTTTCTTCATTGCTTTAGAAAAAACTCTAGTTTGACATACAATAAATTTGTAAAAATTTGGCGTGTCCCAGACGTATCGTGTCCTATATTTTTTGAAAATTGGCATGCCGTGCCCTTGTTGTATCATGTGTCCGTGTTTGTGCTACTTAAGAAAGAATCCATTATACTGGATTTGTAGCTTTTGTCCATTTTATCGAATCACTCTTTAGAAATTGTATCTTTGGAAGATGGCATTTAAGAACTTAAATTGTTAGCATTTTCATCTGTTCAAGGAGCTATGGGGTATTTTAAGGGTTTGGTAATTTTTCCAGGAGAGACACCAAGCATGAGATTATGGTTGAAGTGCCACCTGTAAAACCCTAATTTCCAAAAAGAAAAATGCTGAACTTGTGATTGTCTTAGCATCTTCATTTATGATACCAACTCATAAGAACTCATCTGTTATGTTAAAGGTCCAACTATTTTCTGTTGCATTTAGTCATACTTGTGTTTAGCAAAATATATGTTTCGGCTTGAAATTGAATTTGTTCTATTAGAATTCAGAAGCACTAAGCATGCCATTTTGTTCGGATGTGTCAACACCAACACTTTCCTACTCGTAATTTTGGAGGGTGGGGTGTAACCGTGTAAATAAGTTTCAATTTGGGGGATTTTGCATGTGTACGATGTTGGAGAGCTTAATATGCATTGTTGGGGCCATTTAACAACAAGCTATTGGGTTCAAGTCTTTCTGTTTGCATTTATATCTCCACATGGAATCTGAGATCCCACATGAGAGAGGGTATTGGAGAGCTCGATATACATTGTTGGGGTAAAAGTAACACACAATTTTATTATATGTTATTAAGTTCATGTTTGTAATTTTTATAATTTGTTATGGAGGACATTTTGTAGTCACACCACAAGCAATGAATATTGTTATGTATTATTCAGGAAATCAAGCAAGGGTATTTGGCACAAAGGCATGCAATGGTGGCTACCAAGAACTTGAAGTTGTTGATGACAGGAGGAGAAGAGAGTGGAATGGCTACTTACAGGGCTGCCTGGCCATTAGCATTTGTTTCACTTGGTAGAAATGATGCAGTGGCACAAATCCTCTTTATAACAATGATTGGATGCATTCCTGGTATGATCAAATCCAGGGACTTGTTTGTGGGGAAGACAAGGAAGCAACTTGGCCTCAAATCTGATCTTCCTTTAAGGCTAGAAGGCAATCGATGATTTGTATTCATTCTTTTTTTATTTTTTATTTTAAACCTTTTTTGTTTTATTGATGTAATTATAAGTATCTTTACTTGTTATAAAATGTCTCTTGTTTGGGCCTTTCGGATGTTTTATTTATTTATATTTATAGATGAAAAAAAATATAATAAGCCTCACAAGTTTGACATAATTTTAATGATATCTTTTTTCTAGTAAGCGTAAAACAGATGTGACTCTTGTAAACATACAACATGCATAATCAAAAGTAAGATTGAAGTATCAGTTTTCATTTATAATACTAACCAATTGATTGAAAATTTACATCTCAGAAAAGCTCAGTGTAATTATGTCAAGCTTGTAGGATTTGTTGTATTATTTTTTAAATTTTTTTTTAGAGAGGTTAGTATAATTTGCCTCCTTTTTTAATTTTTTAATTTTTTTTGGTCGATTGGTATGTTGAGACACTTCAGAAATATTATGAAATGAGCAGTGGAAGTTTATATGTATTTGTAAAAAATAAATATTAGTATGAATGTACTAATTCTTTTGCTTTTGCTTGTGATTTTAAGAAATTTAAATTTAAATTTAAATTGTCTAGCTAATTATTGAAAATAAATATTTTATAAGAGAACAAATTTTCTTGGTTGAATTTGCTTGAGTCATTTATTGACCCAAATGAACATTTCACAAATAAATTCTCAATTTTGTTTTGTAATTCTTGTGTGTAAATTAATTTGTTGTTATGTCATATGCCAGGGCATTTTTGTAATTTCACAATGCTAACAAATGTTTTCTTAGGAACAACTTAGGCACAAAATGGTAAAAGCAATCTCGAATGTTAATGATATCGTAATGGAAGGCCCTTGAAGGAAATAAGTGCAGTTTCAAAAATTTAAAGAGAGGTTTTGGTATATTTCAGTTTACTTTCTTATGATTTGGGGATGTTTGATAGTTTGTTAAAATAGTTAAAAAATTGATATAAAAAGTTAATTTATTTATTTTTTAGTTTTTTATGCGTTTTTATAAATAAAAATAAAAAATTTGATTCCCAAGCGAACCTTCGTCTTTGTGCACATGAGCCCTTGTCACTGAAAAATAAACACATACCCACTTGGTTTAGTTTTTGATTCACTTTTTTAACCCCAAAACCCAAACCCTGTTTAGGTTTGGATTTTCACAATATATATTTCAAAATTATTTTTAAACTCAAGTTTTGAAACCTAGAACTTGTTTAGTTGAGGTTTTCACAGACAAGTTTTCAAAAACCCAATTGACCAATGTCTTCTTTTTAAATAATTTTTAAAGCTTTGTTTGGTTTTCAAGTAATTAAAATTAATTTTGTTTGGTTTTTAAATATGGGTTTTTTGGTGAGAACCCTCTCCTATTGGGCCTTTTTTGTGTAAATGACATGGAATAAATTAATGCTGTCAAAATCCTTAGAATTAAAAATAAGTTCAAAAGCAGAATACCCTTGCATATATAGGAGTAATAGTAGCGGTTGAAATGTTTGTCTCTCTTGTTCTTTTTCTTCGTTTGAAAAGCTGTCAAAGTTCAAAAACCCTTGATTTAAAACCTTCATTCAAAAACTGTCAATTGAAACAAAAATTGAAGCATAATAAAAGATTTTCAAGTGCCATTGTCGAATGTTTCGAAGTTATTGAACAATTTTAACATCTTCTACCAATCGTTACTTTCGAATCAACTATCACAAGTCAGAGGAGTTCTCTTTCTTTTCTGACTTTCTTTCTCGGTCGGTATAAGCTCATTGTCATCGGTGACCACCATTTTTACTGTTAATCATCACCATCTCAGATTTTGATGCTTATAAACTCATGTTTGAGATCAATAACTTCAGATCTAAGATAAAATGAACTTATATATGTCAAAAAAATGATAAATTGATATATTACAATGAAAAATCAAGAGTTTTTTTGTTTGTTTGTTCATAGATCTAAAGTAAAATTCGACTATAATTTCTTTATCTAGTGTGTACTCTATTTTCGTAATAGTAAAATTTTACTCTGGTTAATGAAAAATAAAGTTTGTTCTCTTATGCTCTTTGTATGTGATTTTTTGGCGTTGTGATGTTTTAATTTGCTTAAATGTCAAATGAATGGATTTTATCTTTGTTTTGTGTTGGTAATAATGGATATGTATATTTTTTAATTTATTACAATGTATAGATTATAATCTTGAGTTTGTTCGATATTCATTTCCTTTCTTGTTGCTTTTGACTGTATTAAAGCCCTAGAAGCAGTCGATTTTGATGTAGTTTAGGCGTGTTTGGTTGATTTTGATTTTGCTTTTCTTATTGCTTTTATGTGATTTAATTGCATTAATTTGAAAGTAAGTGATAGTGTAGATGTTTGCTGGTTGTTTCTTTGCTTTATTGACTTATGTTCTGAACAAAATTGCTAATCAATCGGGGTAAGTTTTACTTTCAATGAGTAATATTTTATTTTTAAGCGAATAAAATTTTACTTTCACAGTAAAATTTACTGTTTCATTACAATATTTGTGCATTTTTCCATACTTTTTTTTTTTGGCCTCATGAATATTCTTTGTTTATATGTTAAAAATGGTAAGTTTTATGATTTTGTTGATTTTCAAATTTGAGTAAATCTAACTAGATTTTGATTTCTATTATGTGTTGGTTGTAGAATTATTGTATGTTATATCATTTGTCAAATCATGAGAGATGAGCCTATTGCAAAGTCTATGGAAGATGATGAAATTAACAACTTTCAAGCATCAATAGTGCATTAATTTTTGAATAATTCTTTAAAAGCATGGGTTGAGAGCAGTTCAACCTCAAAAGAAAAGAGCAATGCTACATACCACTAATTTATCATCACTAACTCCATCACTAGTGGGGTGGCAATTAAAAAAAAAAAAAAAAAACCCAAGGCACAAAACACATGTGGCGAGGTGGGACCTTTGCCACATCATTAAACCACCACTAATTAGTGGTCTAAAGCATTTTCAAAGAAAAATAGCCAAGTAATAAGACCTTAAGGACAAAGATGTGGGCGACTTTAGAGAACTACTTTTTGTATCTAATGTGAATAATAAATGTAATTTTGCTTTTTTATAAATGAAAGAATGCTAAAAAGTAATTATAGGTGGAAGAATGCTAAAAGAGTAACAATGATACATGTTATACTTATTATGGATTAGGATGGAACATTGTTATGGATAAAATACAATGATATAGTTTATATTTTGTGCCTCTTGATAATATATGTAGTTGTGGTGTTATATTATTTTTGCATAAAGATTTTGTTATGAGCAATAAGGACTTTGTGTATTGTTGTAAATTTTGGTGCAGGTTAGAAATGTTTTCTTGTAGGACTCACATACTTTAAAGTAAAATTTTACTCTGCAATAGAGTAAAATTTTATTTTCAATTCAAAAAACAAATCGAAGCGCATAGATAAACATTCAACAATCTGATAAAATTAAAATTTTACTTTCAAATAAAGTAAAATTTTATTTTCATATTAAGAAAACTAATGTTTTATTATTTTTTAGACTAAATTTCATTCCTATTAAACAAACTCTAACATAGTAAAATTTTATTTTCAATTTAAAATAAATTTTACTCTGAAATCTGATAAAATTTTATTCTAAATGGGAGTAAAATTTTACTTTTATATTAAGAAAAGTAATGTTTACTATTTTTAAGACTAGAATTTTACTCAAAATTTTCATGTTAACAAACTCCATTATAAGTTCCTTTACATGAAACTAATCCAACCACATGAAAAAATATATATATATATATTAAAATGTCAAATTCAACCACAAAGCAAATCATAAATTTGAATAGACAACCATTTAACAATATAGTAAAAATGTCTTTTATTGAACACACAGTAGTGACTAGACACTTGTCATTCTTTACATACACAAACTCAAATTCTATCTTAATGGCATATTTACATAACGCAGTCCGAAAATCCTTTGCACCTCCAACAAATTTTTGACCTACATGAGTAATTCCATTCATCCATTCAGAAGACAACAAAAAGCCTTTCTTCATGGCGACAAAACATAGGAAGTAAATCCATTTCATCATTAGTAATGTTGGATCTACTTGCATAACAACATAAGAGTCGGAACCATTTTTCAAATCTGCAATCAATTTACAGTAAAAATTTACTGTCAATCAAAGTAAATTTTTATTGTTACTACAAGTCCAAAAACAAATCACAAAAGCACAAAATACCAGAGTAAAATTTTACTGTCATTCTATCAAACAAAAATACAGCACATACCAGAATAAAATTTTACTCTCATTTTATCAAACAAAAACAGAACACATAGTATCAGAGTAAAATATTACTCTAAAACAAAAAACAGAGCACATAGAATCAAAGTAAAATTTTGCTCTTGAACAAAAAAAGAGCACATAGTACTAGAATAAAATTTTACTCTTTTTCTATCAAACAAAAATAACTAATCAAAAAAAAAAAAAAAAAAAAATTAACAAATGAACATTCTTGATCAAAATCGAACAATAATCAAACACGTGATCGAAGTAAAACCTCTAAAATTGGATCAACATTCTCAATCTTGATGAAACTCTTAAAATCTGATACAGATTTGATATATAAAGCTCTTATTGATATAAATTTTCAGATTGTCGGAGAACATATGATCGAAGCAAATTTGATGAGATCATCGGCGGCGAATCGTCTATTGTTGACCAATGACGAGATTGTCGGCGAGATCTTTAGATTCGAGATCGAGTTTTCTTGAAATCTTCAGATTAGATTTTCAAACATATGAGATCGTGTATAAATGGATTAGATTTTTAAATATATGATATATATATATATATATATATATGAAAGGGCAATATTGTCCACAAAAAAAGAAAAAATTATGGTATGTTCTTACGAGCTACTCTCCTCTTTCTCAAGTACTTTTTGAAGTTAAATTAGTTAAGTTGTCTTTTATCAGAAAAAAAGCCCAAAAGGGGTTTCCCAAAAATCCCTTTAAATATTGGTCAAATAATTTTTCATATTTTAGATGTATATGATTTTGATATTCTTAATCCGTAAACAAAATGTGAAGAAATCAAAAATAAATTTAATAAATACATAAATTATTAAAACTATATTAGTTTTTAAATTGGGTGATTTTTATTTATTTATTTATTTATTTATTTTGTATATTTCTCATTATTTAGTAATTTTATAAAAAGTTTTTCATAAATGTGAAATGCTTTAAATGTATGTAGATTAAGTGGATACAAAACCAGAAAAGAAGTGTTAAAATTTTTAAAACGTTCATAAAAAATAAACAATATAGAGTAAAACAATATTGCATAGATATATTAGATACATCTAAAAATTACATTTAGATTACGTACATGAAAAAAGTAAAATTGGAAAAATTATTTATAAGTCTTATTTGGAAGACTTATTTAATGTGAAATCTTATGAATATTTTTTTAGAGTTTGAAATCCTATTTAAATAGGAATGTGTTCCATAAGATCCTATGAGTTGTAAATGAATGATATTAGTGTACTATTATACCCCTAATCTGTTTCTATATTGTACCTTATTTTTCTTATTTATCGTATCACGTTTTGGAAGATTTTTAAGAAAGACAAGTCTCTGGTGATGGCCGTCTGAGTTTTTTCACTTTGTGATCACGAGATTCCAGTGTGTTTTCAAAATGTTGCTTAAATGGATATGGATATGGTCGATGATATGATGAAATTTGAGGGTTATGTGTTAATTGTGTCGACATATTTTGACTTCAATCGGTTGAGGGGAAGAGGTATTTTTTTTAAATATTATTATTATTTTTTGTTGAAATGTGTTGCTGTTTGTTGAAATGTGTTGCTATTTATTGAAATGTGAATTGTTCATCTTTATTAAGGTATTGACAATCTATTACATTAATTGATAGGCACATTTTGGCCAATATTCTGATTGAATGTGTGTATTTGACAGATGGTTGATGTGTTTTGATATGTTCGATGTGTGGGTGGTGTGTATGGGTTCAAGGGTTGGGTTGGGGGTATTTGGTTTTGGTTGTTAATTGGATGTCGAATGTGAACCACGGTATATGATGTCAATTGTACATTAGGACCTGGATGATCGTGTTACGATGCATGTTACATTTAGTGTGTAACGTTAATCCACATACACCATGTAGTAGATGACATTTGTGTGCTTGTTTGATTATATATGTGTTTGAATGCGCATTGTGTCTTTGTTGTAATCAATGTTTACATAAATGTCACAGTATGTTGCACAAAATTATTGAGGATTTAGGTTTGTAATTGAATGTAGATTGAATCACATTGCTCGATGTTGAGGTTACGTTGGGTTGGGGGTGATGGTGGTTTAATACATGGGTTGGGTTGGGATGTTACATGTTATATTTTGGAGGTTACATTATTCATAATTTAACAGTGGAGTATTGGAATGTCACGTTGGGTTTTAGATGAGAAGCATATGGGAATGTCATGGTGGATTTAGGATGTTACATATTACATTTATGTTGGATTTGGGATGAGAAGCATATGAAAATGTTACGTTGGGTTTGGAAATGTCACATTGGGTTTGGGATGTTACATGTTACATTTATGTTTTGAATTTCAAATTTCCAACCATATAAATATAATTACAATCTACGGTAACATTAGATTTTCCATATATCGTTTTGCTAAAAATCAAGTTATTTTGAATTTTAGAAGCATATTGGAATGTCATGTTGGGTTACATTTTGAATTTCAAATTTCCAACCATATAGATATAATCACAATCTATGACAAAATTAAATTTCTCATATATGGTATTGCCATTAATTATGTTATTTTGAGTTTCAAATTTCTAACCATATAGATATGATTACAATCTATCGTAATATTAGATTTCCCATATATGATATTGCCATTAATTAAGTTATTTTGAATTTCAAATTTTTAATTATATAGATATGATCACAATCTACAATAGTATTGGATTTCACATGTATGGTATTATCATTAATCAGGTTATTAATTAATTAGATTGAGGTAGATGTGTCCACATGAAAACTTAGAACCTATTGGGTTATAAGTTTTTTATAGGATTATATCTTGTATAAGTTTTCCAAATAGGACTTATAAATAATTTACCCAAATAATTGACTATAATATTATAAAAAAGTTTTGAATACAAGACAAAAAAACACAAGATACCAAAAAAAATTCAAAAACTAGTTTTAAAAACTTATAACCAAACAAGTTTCGAATTCAGTTTTCTAAAAACTATTTTCAAAACTTTTGAAAACTTATAATCAAATAAATTTTCAATTTTCAAAAACCCAATACCCAAAATTGATTTCAAAACTAAATCAAACTGATTTCATTGACTAAAGGGCATTGTTATGCCCGTTAATGGTTTAGAAGAAAATACAAAAATATCTTTGTAAATAAATAATCATATGCAAACTATGGACATTTTCATTATTTTTTTAATGGTTTAAAAGAAAATACTAAGATGTCATTATAAATAAATAATCTTATTGTAAACTATGGACATTTTTATTATTTTTTTTACAGGCAAAAATCATTTTGACTCCTATACTCAACTCTATGTGCAACTAACCCTCTAGACATTTAGAAATGAGTGTATAACTTTTATGTCTTGGTACTATTAGTTTGAATGAAATGTTTGACGGTACACTTAAGTTCACAATTATAATAGCGTTATGTGGTTATTTTGAAATGGTAAGAGATAATTTGCATATAGGTTAAACCACAAGAGATAGTGAAATAGCTTATCGTTAACATATTTTAAAGGAGGAATTATATCCTAGTGGAACAGAGATTTTTTTTTTTTTTTACACACAAACACAAACATGGAGGGGGTGCAAGCACTCCTACATATTTTCACTTGTACCCCACATGTTTTTATAAAAAAAATTTCTCTATCCCACTGTACTTTTAATTCTTTTTATTTTAAATTATAAATAACGTTTTAATATATTTTTTTTCCTGGAAAAAAAGATTAAAAAATTAGCTTCTCTCAAGTTTTGAGTCCTAGTTTGGCATAAACTAATAAGTATACACTTTTTATCTTTTTATCTTTTTTGGGTCACATCACCTCTTTACTTTTCTGTATATATTTTCGTAAAAAGTAAAAAAATAAACTTATTTAGATTATCCCAAACTAGTCAAAACGTGGGCCCACATTTCAATAATTCATTATTCATTTTGTAGGACCCATTGTATATGTCATTTATAAAAATATCAATTTGATCTAATAATCGTAATTGTTTTTATTTTATTATGTTTGTCTAAAAAGAATGAATAATCTATTTTTAAAAACACACTTGTCATATATTTTTATAGCATAAACGTGATAAAATTAAAATATTGTGATTATTTGATTGATATAATTTTTCCATAGATGATACATATAGAAAATTTATAAAATAAATAGTTCAAATTATCAAAACGAAATCCGTAATAAACCACACAAATTTCAATATGATGGCGGTAGAGAGTGAAAATCCGACCTAAAAAAATATAGGGGAAACTACTGGTCACCAATTTCTTAAAAAATTAGTTACTAATTAATAAAAAGTTTATCTCTTCACATTTTAATACTTGTGAAGTTTATCACTAGGGGTTGTTTGGGGTGTCTTAAATAAGTACATTTTTTGTCTTTTTAGATTAAAAAATTGAGGAAAAAAATATGAATATTTAATTTAACTTTTTGACTTTTTATGGAAAAATGTGTAATAAAAAATTATATAAATTAGTGTGTAAGGAAAAATTAGGATTAGAAGTTGTTCAGCCGTAATATTTGATTTTTGGTGAATAATGATAACTTTTTAATTTTTTGAATAACTTTTTAACTTTTTAGTAACTTGCCAAACTTGACCTAATTTATATATATCTTTTGAAATATACAATGACATGAAAATTTTCTAAAAATATAAGCCCAAGTGAGTCCAGCCAACCCAAATAGACAAAGCCCAAAACTAAGGAGAATTGACTAACTTGATTGCGCGTATTGAACGCAATCAAGCTTAGATCAGAGACTGATCTCTACCAAAAAGTCGATCGTCCGATTAAGGGAGATTTGGCGATCAACGACGATGGTAAAATGACCACTACCAAAGTGGACCTATGACAATAGGTTGATTGTCCGATCAAGAAAGATCAACGGTCAACGATGGTATATCAATTAACTATAAAAAAGGGACCAATCAAATAGGTAAGAATAATCACACAAATATGGGTTGACTTTTAATTATTTTAGTTCAGGGCTAAAAGTCTGGTTTAGGATAAACTTTTTGATTTTTTTAACTTTTATGAGAGAAAAAATAAAATAATTATGATTTGAATATGATATTTTATCTTATTAAATTAAAAATTTATTTTGTCTTTTTTTGTAACTAAAATAACTACAATCCAACCCACACCTTCATGCAAAAAATATACTAATCTCTGTGAGATAAATTCACCATCTACAATGTTCAAATTTAAAATTAAAGTTAATAAAAATTTAAAAAATAAATAAATAAAATTTGAGACCCTCTTTGGGAATGGTTTAAAATAGTAAAAAAAAAGTCAAAAAATAACAATAAGTTATCAATTTATTCTGCTTTACTTTTTATGTCTTTTTTATAAAAATAATTTTCAAACATACCATGAGGCTTCCTTTGAGAAGTTGAGTTTACAGTCACAAAAATCAAATATACTATGGATTTTTTTAGAAAGTATAGGAGTAAAAAAATTAATTTTATTACTTATTATAAAAAGACGTATAAGGGTAAAGAGTTAATGTAATTTAAATAAGTCTATATTTTCTTACACTATTCAAAAAGATTTATAAATGATCAAATCACTCTTTTTAATTTCTAGGGCAAATTACAAACACCCCCTCGAGGTTTGATAAAAATCTGATTCCCGAGGTTTGAGAAATTACAAATTGCCCCCTGAAAGTCAAATTTTCATAACAAATTAGGTGCAATTAGGGGGAAATCTGTATGAAAATAAAAATCTCAGGGGGCAATTTGTTATGGAAATATAAACCTCAGGGGGTGGGCTGTAATTTCTCAAACCTCGAGGAGGAATCTGTATTTTCACCAAACTCGAGGGTGTTTGTAATTTACCTAATTTCTACATGTATTTTTATAAAAAAATTAAAAATTTAATTAAAATAATTCATAATAAAGTGAGATTTGGGGCCCACGCGCTATTGGTTGACGAAGGACGAGCTAATAGCGTCATCCAACGCAAAGCCCAGAGTTTACCTCCTCCCTCGAAACTTCGGCGTTCACAATTTCAATAAGTTTTTTTTAAAAAAAAATTCATAATCAAACACATAATTTAAAATTTAATTTAAAAATTATTTTTAAACTTTATAATTATACATACAATTCAATTTTTTTTTCAAAACTGAAAATCATATTCTTGTCAAAACTCTATTTTAAAAAAAAAAATTTGTTTTTTCATTTTATTTTTTAAAATCATGATCTGAGTGTGACGTCACATATTGAGTTATGAGTTTTGAAAAAAATTTTGAATTTTATTTTGAGTTTTGAGTTGTATTTTAAAATTTTTAAAATTTATTTTTTAAAAATATTTAAAATATTTCTTAATTTTATTTTTTAGGATACATATTTTATATTTTAAATATTTATTTATTTATTTTTTTGTGCACTGTATTTTATACATTTCTGTGTATATATATATATTTTAAATATTTTAAATATATTTTGTAAATATTTAAAAATTTAAAAGATTTTATTTTTTATTTTAAATATATAATTTTTATTTTAAATACTTTATTTTATTTTATAAATATATTTTTAATTATTTTTTACTTTTTTTAAAAATATATATATTTTAAAAAAAAAAAAAAAAGATATGTAAATCATAACAAATTATTTGGTCAATAATAAAAAAATAACAAAAATTAGAAAAAATATTTTTTCAAAAAAAATAAAATAAAAAATAATTTTCAAGGAAAAAATAAAAATAAAATTGAAATTTTTTTTCATAACATTTTGAAAAGAGTTTTTTTATAAGTTTTGAATTATGTGTTTAGTTATTAGTTTAAAAAATAGTTTTTGAATTGAGTTTTGATTTGTGTATTTAGTTAAGATTTAAGTGTGGAGATATGTTTTGCGTTTAAAATATTAAAAAAATTAAAAAAATTTACAAATTAAAATAAAATATTTAAAATAAAAAGATAAAAAATATTTAAATAACAATTATATATTTAAAATAAAAAATAAAATTTTTTAAACATTTTAAAATATTTTAAAAATAAATCTAAAAAATTTTAGAACACAACTCAAAACTCTTTTTAAAACTTTTTTTTTCAAAACTCATAATTAAATAAATTTTCTCTTTTCAAAAATCATGATCATTTAATTTTATTTTATCATAATCTAAATTTTTTCTTTTATCCTATCTAAATCATAATCATTTTATTTTTTCACAAAAATTAAAAAATTAAAAATTCAGCACACTTTTAATTCCAAACTAAAACAATAATAATAATAAAAAAGGCTAAAAACCAACCCAGCAATCAATTAATTTAAGGTAAAAAAACCTTTAAAAAACACTCCGTCCGTCCCAATCTTCTCATCCGTGAAATCAATTGAAAAAAAAAAGGCTCAATCGACCTGAAGCTTCTCATCTAAGCAAACCCTTCTCAACCTTGGCTTTGCTCTCTCTGATCGCAAACAGGTCAACTCAAAACCCTAATTCCCCAATCCAACAATCAACGACATCAATAACAAGAAGAAGAAGAAGAAGAAGAAAAGATGAAGAGAGTCTTCGGCGTCAAGAAAGACAAAGAACCCCCTCCTTCCGTTTCCGGCGCCTCCGATCAGGTCCCTCTCTTTCTCTCTCTCCACACATAATAATGATGGCTTCAGAGTATTTGCTTTTTTTTATTTATTAGAATTGTGTTTTTTTTTTTAATTTTATTTTTTAATATATGTTTTGGGTGTATTTGTTTGCTTCTATCAAATTTTTTTGGATATGATATGTGGGGATGTGTTTGTGTTTGGGGGATTTATTATTATAACCATGCTCAAGACAATAAGTTGAGTTTTTTGTTAAAATGTAGGCTTGCTTGTTCTATAGTTTTCAATTTATCTAGAATTAGGTGCAAATTGATATGATTCTTGGATACTGATGTATAAACATTTGCCAATTGCCACTGAACTACTGCTGTTACCAAGTTACTTCTTATGCTTGTTGGTGAAAGAAACATTACATTTGGTAACCTCTTGGTAAATATTGGAAAAACTAACTTTATTCTTAAAAGAAGAAGAGCGAGCTTATCATTCTTCTTCAACAAGGGGGAAAACAGTGTTAGTTTGGGGTTAAGAGGTGTGTCCATGCGGCGACAAGGCACTAGTATGTTAGGAAATCGACTCTTTCGAACCAGGATCAGTGACGCACAAAATAGCAAACAATAAATCTAAAACAAATCGAAACAATCACACACAAAGACACAATTACAATTCTCTACTGAATACAAGAGGCGTCCCTCACCTATTTATAAGCATAGAAATTAGGGCAGCGCGGAAGCAATAGGATCCAGCATGGTATCCATGTGTCCGGCACTCATCCGTGCAGCCATACTAAAATCATTGCCTGACCAAAAAGTTTCTGTAACCAAAACATGAGGGATTTACGCCTTCTAGCTGAGGAACTTAGTTGTAGAGTGAATATTTTTTTTCCTCTGTGTTTGATGTTCTATGATTTCTCCCATGTATACACATACTTGAACTATATGAATTATAAGTTCGAAGTAGTAATGCATTGACATCAATATTTATAGGGTACATCTCCATGTGATAATTGTGTTGGGAGTGATCTTTTTGAGTCTTTTATGTCCACGTGGAAACATTGCTTATTTTATTTATTTATTTATTCTCAACTTGTAGCTTGTAAGCAGTTTGTGGAATTGAATTGAAACAGTCCTAGGAATGGTTGTCCAGGCCATGTATATTAGTTTCTTTATTGCTAAGACAATGTGAGAGCAACAGGGATAATTAAATTGCATTAGGCCTTATTATTTTTCTTGAGTGATGTGCCAATGTGAAACTTATTGATGAGATAAGAAGAATTACACAAGCAACAGGAAGACCAAGCACAATAGGCAAAAAAGTAAGCGTAGAGTTACTCAATAAGAGTCTAATGTAGAGGCACTGTCTTAGCTGAGATGTTTGTGCAACAATTACCCAAATCAGGTTCAGTAAAAGAAACCATCAAGGTAGGAGGGAGGTCTGGCCCCATCTATTTTTAAATAAGCGAATGTTGAAAATGAAATATGCAAGCAAATTGTGGCAACCCATTTGATAGCAGTGCTCTCTTCAGTATGAGGCAATAACTTGGTTCAGTTAGCCTGCTTTTCCTTTTGTTGGATCTAACCCTTTCTCCAATGGTTTTAGCCACAGGAAATATGATGCTGCCATCATTGTCTTTGAATACACTTAGTATGCCACTTTTACCTTGGGTTTGCACAGGTTCACTTATCAGTCGTTCTATAAAGTTTCAAATTGGTGAATGAAGGGCTTGGGTGAGAGAGAGAGAGACTATTGTAAAGAAGAGAAAAATAAACTTGTAAGGGTTTATTGAAGCGTCACCATTTATTGTTTTTATTTTACGGCCAATAAACAGATTGGGGTTCATTGTTAGATAAAGTAGGGGTGATATTGTTATTTTTGGTAAGATGGGTAGCAAAATTTTTAAGTCAAATCGTAATCTGAGATTTTTATCCCTTGTGAGG
The DNA here is from genome assembly GCA_025200525.1 of Camellia lanceoleosa. Taxonomy (NCBI): domain Eukaryota; kingdom Viridiplantae; phylum Streptophyta; class Magnoliopsida; order Ericales; family Theaceae; genus Camellia; species Camellia lanceoleosa. The sequence goes on from CM045764.1 coordinate 97,252,059, forward strand.
CAAGGCTTAAGAATTTTAAATTTTTATGTTTATTAAATAAATAAAAGTGTGTAAATACTTTTCTCTTTTAAGGCGTTAAACATGTCACTGCAAAAAGTGAAACTTGTCCTCGTTGAATGTGAAGTTGACATTCTTAGTTTTAAATATCAAGCTTCTCACTTGAGTCTTAGCTTTGTGTTATTTCTTGGTTGGCCATTTACTTGAATTTTCTTATAGAATACAGTTACAAAAGAGGTTCTTGTTCTTCTTTTTTATTTTTTATTTTTATGTTAAATCATCTACGAACTTCACTATAGGCTCCAAAGTGGATAATGGGCCTCCAGCCAATTAACGGCTGTGTGCCATCACTTGTAATCCTGTTTATTTATTCTTCCAAATATATGTAAATTATGTTTTATTTATTCAATCCAGATCAACAAAAGAGGTGAAACAGTTGATGAGAAGATCAAAAAGCTTGATGTTGAACTTGCTAGATATAAAGAACAGATAAAGAAAACCCGCCCTGGTCCTGCCCAAGAAGCTGTCAAAGCTCGAGCCATGAGGGTTCTCAAGCAGAAGAGAATGTAAGTTATTTTCATGAGATTGCCTCTTTTCCCAATGTATGAACATATCATGGTACTCTAACTATGTACTTTAGTCTTATAAAGTAGAACCTCTTGATACCATTTATCAGTAGTGGATTGTAGTCTGTATTTCAGATCAAATTATATCTTGGTTGGAGAAGTTTGGGAAAGTGGGTTGGTTAGGACACAACTTGCATTCAACAGATTTGGTGTAGGTAGATCAAACAAAAGTTCAAGTTTGGTGAAACTGGGAAGAAATGTACCAATTTGTGAGATGTCTCTTTGTCGGATTGTGGATCGAATTTCGGATTGTAAGATTCTAATTTTTGTGTAAAATGAGGTGAAAAATCATTTTTAGTGATGATGTATGTTAAAAAATGATTGAAGGAAAAACAAAAAAATTGACATAATGTTACTTCCATAATCTACATCTCTACTGACTAAAGAAATATTATATATTTTCTCAACACAAATTATTCAAAAAGTCACTTGAGTAAGTTCACAAACATACATAATTGTTTTTACTGAAAAAAAAAGAAACAACAATATGTTTTCAGAATTCAGAGTTCCATGGCAACACCATAATGTTGAACTATCCCATTATGATCCTTCTCCCGGTCCTACTATGATTCTAAATGATTCTACTTCCACCCTACTTTGATTTTGGTATATTTACTTAATTTTACACCAATTTTAATCGTTTGAGCAATCTAGGATCTTAGGATCGATCTTACAATCAAGTTCGTGTTTTTTGTAACCATGATTTATACGATCACATCAAAATTGTAACTAATATTGTCTTTGGGCAACATGGGTTTGTAACCATGTACCTGGTCTCCACAGTGAGGATTAAGGCCTCGTTTGGGAATATGCTTTTTTAGTAATTTTTTAGTTTTTTGGCTAAAATATGATGTAAAAAAAACTAGTGGCCTTGTTTGGTTTTTGTTTCCCAAAAATTTTTGGGAAAAATTCTCTACAAATAAGTTTTCAAAAGTAATCAAACCAAAAAAATTTTCCCAAAATTTTTTTTCAAAACTTGTTTGGTTTACAAGTTTTCCAAACAAATCTCTCTCTCATACACATCAAATCAATCACTTTTTCCAAACTCTCTCAAAATAATTTTCCAAAACATCTTTTGAAAAAACCAAACCAAACAACTTTCGTACTTTTTATCTCTAAAACTCATCCCCAAACTCAAACCAAACATACCCGGTATGTTTGGGATGATTACAGTTTCTGAAAAGAAGTGCAAAAAGTAGAGAAAAAGAAATTAAATTTTTGATTTTTTGATTTTTGGAATTTTTGGTATAGGTTGTTGGCTTTTTTATTTTTTTATAGGCTAAAAGTGATGTTGCCAAACGAGGCATAAGTTTCATCCACCAATTTTTTGAAATTGATGATGCTATGTTCCATAACAGCTGTGAGAATACCACTGTTAATGTGGCTGTTAGTAATTTTGCATGTTCATGGAAGATTTTGAAAACCAGTTTTGTCCCCCTTCCGTCCGTGCCTAATGAAATGATGGTGTATAAAATGAGGTGTTTTCTATAGAGGCATTTTGAACATGTATCACTCATTTGGAGAAGATGTAACTGAACACATAAGAGTCTTCGGTTTCATGGTTTGGGCCTATTTGGTGCAACTTATTAAGGCTATTTATGGTTTATTTTATTTCATTTTTGAAATCTGTACCAGAGTTGGATACATTTTTTGCTTACAACTTTATGAGGCAAAAATAGCTTAAATAAGCTAATTATCGGCAAGTTGGGGGTGGGATGCTTTTAACTCTTGTTTTTGATTACTTTAGCTTACAAAAGGTTGCACTGAACAGGCCCAAGTTTTTCTAAATCTAATTTATTAGTTTAGTAATCAACATAGCTAGTGTAATCTGTAATGATTATAAAAAGTTTTAAACTGTTTCATTTTAAATTGCTAAAATCAATTAAATGGTAGGCCTATTTTACATGTATAGTATGTATTTTTATTACTAAGACACTGCGTAAGGATAGCATACTGTTATTGCTGGGGCCTCTGTTTATTGAAAATTGAGTCAATATGACCCTGTTCCAATTATTGAATGAAATTGCATATTTTTTCAAATGAAATTCTATAATTCTGGTATTGTCTTACACTTAAAAGCTATCAAGTTGCTTTATTCTTTGCTCATATATATATATATATATATATCCTTGATATATACAACCCATTATGCCTATGGGCAGGTACGAAGGACAACGTGATATGCTTTACAATCAGACATTCAATCTAGACCAAGTTGCATTTGCTGCTGAGGGAATTAAGGATGCTCAGCAAACAGTATGTTCCACATAGCTCCTTGATGTGTTTTTATTTTATTTTTTTAGATAATTACTATTGGGGTCTCTTTGAACTCATGTTTTGGGCTTTTCAATCAAGAAATGTTGGGCAATGGGCAATGGGCTATGAGGATGGATCCACAGTTAGTGGAACATTCTGCATTATAGTTCTTGAAATGATACACATGGGCAGGCTTATCTATGGATAAGCTAAAAGTTACATGCACATTAGTGTTACCTGATTTAATGCACTTTAAATTCAGGCTTGTGAGTATATAAAACCCAGGGCGTAGTGTCCCATGAAACTTACCCATAACACGTTCGTGGCTTTTACAAATGAAATGTTTAATAGCTGTGTCCTTTTGACACCCAAATGAGCCTGATCTAATTGATCTTAATCACCTGTCTTGTATTTTAAGAGGGCCACAACTTGACTGTATAGCTGTTAAATGACATTTTATTGGTCTTTCTCCAATGTGGGTCAGATGAATAATCTGTCTTGACTAATAACAATGCTGCACCTTTCAAGTGAGGTTCACTGTGCTAGATCTAGTATGATTGTTATGGGCCCACACCATATTCATCATAAGATAATTGTTTTTCTTCATAGCACCCCAAGGGGCATGATTCAAAAGCATTTCAAGCGGAGCTTATTCTGTACCCTGATTGGAACCTGCTTGCCTACCTCATGAGAGGTAGGGGAATAGTTATTTGTTACTTTCCCTGGGGGAGGGGGTTGTGGATTTTTTTTTTTCTTTTTCTGAAATGTGTCCTAGATTCTCTAATCCATATTAGTATCGATTTTTGGCTCTCAAGAAGATGGGTGCTCTGGAGTCACTTTTTAGTGAATCAGATGCAATTAGTTATGACTTAATTTGCCACAACTAATCTTGTTGTATTCTTCTTTGCAGATGTCAGCTTTGAAATCAGCAAACAAAGAGTTGAAAGGAATGATGAAGACCGTGAAGATTCAAGACATAGATGTTTGTATATGATTTTCTAGTATAATTCCTCCTTTTCCATTGTGCTGTAATTGGATATTTCTAATACTGGATGCTTGATTGTGCTTTTATTAACAGAACTTGCAAGATGAGATGATGGACCTGATGGATGTGAGCTCTGAAATTCAAGAGTCTCTTGGTAGAAGCTACAGTGTACCTGATGACATTGATGAGGAAGACCTCATGGGTGGTAAGCTCATATGTTGTTACATAAACTTCTATGTGGAAGAGGAAAGCGTGTTACATGGATCGTTACCAGAAATGAAACTAACACCTCTGATTGTCCTTCCTGCTTTCATGCTTTTAAGTGGGGGCAAAAGATGTTCTTGAATTTGTATATATTTTTCTTTGAACAAAAATGGAACTATCATTTAAGTAAACAAAAGCAACTACAAAAAGTTTGTATGCGTTTAGCTTGGCACACCAGTGGGATTGTGAACCCTAGAATTTCATTCTAAACATCCGACTTATATATATGGAAGGAAGGCTAATTTATCTCATCAAGTTTTCCTTCGTACCTGCGAGGGCTAGCTCAAATGGTAAATCCCCAGGTGAACAACAAGGAGGTCTTAGGTTTGGGTCCCTACTGCTTGATATGTGAGGTTCGCGAGTGGTGGCGTATCCAGGGTTTTACCATGGGTGTCATTGAAGGTGGGGTCAGGGGAATCCTTATTATCAAAAAGTTTTCCTCCTTACCCTGGTTGTTTAGCACAAGTCTCTGCAACTAAATTGCCTTCCTAGTAGAAAACTTAATTTAGACATATTATTAGGGAAATTCTATAATACACATCTTAAGGTGTGTACCATATGCCCCAGTTATGATATTTGTGGTCTTTGGTTATGACCCATTGTGGTGTTGGTTATGACTTAATTGTGTTATTAGTTATGACCTCTTGTAGTTGTTATTTTGCTTATGACCCTTGGTTATGACACGTTATGGTGATGGTTATGAATGGCATATTGTGGTTGTAATTTTGGTTATGACTAAAAGGGTATGTGATTGTGCCTCAAAGGTGTTTGGTTATGATCCATTAAGTTATGACAGAAAGTGATTTGGTTATGACACTTTGTGGTATCAACACGACAAAGTGTCATAACTTGCATATAGTACACCCCTTTTTTTAGGGGTGTGTATTGTAGCATTACCCTATATTATTATGTTTATTCATCCTCTTTGATGTTGTGGTGCAGAGCTTGATGCTTTGGAAGCTGACATGGGCATGGAGACTGAAAGTGATGGGGTGCCGGCGTATCTTCAACCTGATAAGGAAGATTTAGATGGGGAACTCAACTTGCCTTCAGCACCAACAGGGCATGCCGTACCGGCTGGCAGAGCGAACACCCAGGTAAATTTTCATCAATTTCATTTGAGGGATCTCTTTTCTTGCATTGCTATGAGTGCATGGAATGGAAAGCATATTTCATTACAGAATAGCCTGCTGTTTTTCCTGAAACTTGTGACATTATATTCTGTTGACTGAAACCGAGTTTTTACATGTCCCTATTACATTTTTTTGGTGCTGTCATGCATTTTTATTCTATCCATTTATTTTTTTTCACCTCAAGAGGATGATATATATATAGTATAATATATTTAAAGCTAGAATGACATATGTATTTTTCCATTCGTACTGTTAAGTTGTCTATTTATTGTGTTCGAATGTGTGTTCATATCTCTGATGCTTGACAGGCTGAGGATGAATTGGGTTTACCTGCTGTTCCCCAGGCAAGTATTCGTGGTTAGATGGAGTTGACCAAGTGGAGTGTAATTTGCTGTCTTCTGTGTCTATTCAATGTTAGGAGGGATTGGGTTGGGTTGAGCCATTGTGAACATATTGTGTAGAATTTGATTTCAATTGCTCTTGTTCTAACATACGCTGGAGGTTTGAAAATTCGTTTGAAATTATTTGGGATATATATTTCATGGTAAGCACCATTGTGGATCTTGTATGATTAAAGAAGACAAGGAGCATTTTGTTAATTGTTACATGTAGAAATCTGCAAATTGAACACTCTGCTAATACATCTGTTATGTTATTCAATTTCATCTTTCCTATGTTTGTGTAGAGATTTTGTTGGAATTGTGAGTTTTATCAGCTGTGAGCTGTTGCAGCCTAGCTTGTTTCAGTCCTTGCTGAAATTGCACCAGATCTGGTTAATTTTTGGCCTTGAGCCTGAGATGTTAGTTTATTTTGTTGTTTACGCTCCATTTGTCTCAGCAAAAAAAGGTTTTTAAGAAGCGTGTTTTCTATGTTTGGTTGCGGCTTTGACATTAATGTCCTATGGTTGTAGCTTATATTAGTGGGTGTGGTGGTGGTTGCAACAGTATCGTTGGGATGGTGGCATTAGTAAATCTTTAGTTTGAAAAATATTTTACACCTTTCAAATATTAGAAATTACCAAACATATTTTTTTAGAGATTAGTAGAATTCATCCTTTATAAAATACACTTGTATCAAACATTTTATGATTTTTCTTCTTGGCAAAGAAAAGCAAGATGTCTTCTGGCTTTTTGTTTATGAGTGTAACAAACATGTATGATGTTTTTATTTTTTTGTGAATAGGAAACAAAAGATTAACAACAGCATCACCCTACAGTGCATTGGTATTGTTCTTGTGCAAGTTGTGGTGGAATTGCTTGGACTTTTTTTTTTTTTTGAATGGACTTGGGACTCATTTGTGATGCAACTACCAGTAACCAACTTGCATTAGGTATTATGTTCAAAATCATCAAAACACTTTTCAAAGTCGAGACTCAGACCTAACATTACTGGGTTATCTAAGAATATTTTTACAGAGGCAAGGCCTTTCAAAACAGTGCATGTTTCGGAAAAAGAACAAAAATGAAAAGCCATTTCCACTTGACAGAATGTAAGTTCCCAGAACATAAAACATACTTGACATTTACAAGTGCGTGGTTAAGCAAAAGTGGCCACGACGATCAAAGTTGAAGCATCTTCAATCGATTTCTTTTAAAGAACAGTGCTCTCCAGAGCAAAGATGGGTTCAATTTCTTCAGTTAAGATGGAGTTTTCCCATGTCTAACATCTGCCACAAAGCATCTAAGCTATGGCCGTCTGAGGTGGAACTTGATCTGAATTTTGCACCGACACTGCTGTTGGAAGAATAAGCTAAGCACAATTTTAACCTCTCCACTTCTTTTCTTAGAGATTGATAGTGCCCTGTAGAAATAATTATCGACAATAATTACAAGAAAATGAAACATATCATAACATTGGTAATGATCAAATTTATATAGATTTATAAACAAAAATTAAGTATTCAAGTATTACAATTTTATTAATGATTTACTACTTGTTTTCCATCTACTTTTAGTACTCTCTTTTGTGAACCTTTGGAACAAAAAACTTGAGAATTTAATGTTTTAACTTTCAGAAATCATACAGAGAATGGAGTTACTTCATTGGCCTTGTCGAAAACTTCTAGGGCCAAATTTGGAATACTCATAGGTGCCATTTCCATTAAATTTTCCGAAAATGAAAAACAGTAGAGATAAACAACTCACCATCTACAATCAATTTTTCCTGCTGAAGTCTAGCAACCTGCTGCTTTAATTTGCTGTTCTCCATTGATAAAGCAACACGTTGCTGAAGCAAAGAAGCAACTCTTAGAGCCAATTCTGACTCCGAAGTCTACACAATGAGAACACATTTTGCGTTAGAAGAACACCAAAAATACAGATTGAGCAAAATGATAAAACTGAACAACAAACCAGTACCAAATCTTTCGAAGTTTCGTGTCTTGACCCCATATCAAGAGAATTTTCTTAGGAACAAAGATTGAAACCCCTTAATTTTACTCAAAACAACATGACAAATTACATGTCAAATTTTGATTCGTCACAAATAACCATGTAAGGCCCAACTTGCTTGCCATGTCATTATGAGTGAATTGTGGGTCTCTAGTATTGCTCAGGGACATATTTACCAAAGAACTATAATAACAATTAAAGCAGAGGCTTGATTCTTTTTTACTGAAAACATCTTAATACTTCTAATGAACTGTTCTTATTCCAACAAAATATCAAGAAGCATGTTCCTCTATTGCATTTTCTGTTGCACGGGCATCCAGTACCCAGATTAAGATAGAAATTAAAATATGTAACAAGTAATATAGGACAATAGGATCGTGCTCCCTTTCTCATTACCTGCAAATCATCAACAGTTCTTTCCAGCTCAGCAATGTATTGGAGTTTACGAACCCTTGAGCGCTGCCCAGAATGCCTGCAAAGAAACCATTATTACCAACTATTTTAACATAGATTTGGGTTTGACAATCTTTTAATGTACCTCAAAACGGAGAACATCAAAAAGCTAAAACAAGAAATGGATGGCAACTACAAAACATGGATAAGGACACAACATGGATATGACACCATATGAACATACCATCATGATGATTTCAAAAAAATCATGACACGATACAAAGATCAAGATACAAACACAGCCTAAGTGTTTGAAACATGCCTGTTCCAAAAAATATAATAACAATAATAATAATTGGAAATATTTGGAAAAATGCCTGAAATTTATCCTAGAGTGTCTGATAGAAGTGTTTGCTTCTGAGGATAGCGTTGAATATAGAAATTGGAACAACTAGAATCTTTTTATTTTTAGTACTATGTATATAATTTCTGATTGTGTCAATCACTGATTTAGTATTGTTTTCTTATTTATATCGTTTTCTAAATTGTATCATGAATCTATTATAGATACATGGCTTTTACCTCATTCATGAAAAAACCAAATAATTCTTTTCATTCTTTTTAGTATCAGAGCTAGGTTAATTATCTAGTAATTTTGCTTCACCGGTGGACGGCAGCCTTACCTTGGCCGCCCGCCGGACCTTTACCCATTCCACTGCTATATTTTCTTTCAGTATCACTTCGTCGTGATCTCTTCCTCTATCTACTAGTTTATTCCTATCTCAAATATCTCTATCATATTTTTTTTTTATTCGCAATCCATTTATTTGGACTAGCCGTTGAGTTTTTTCCGGCTCTGATGTATTAAGCACTTTTTAACTTTTTTATTTAGTGGACTACTAGATTTGTTCGGTAGCATTTATTTGCACTAGCCGTTGAGTTTTTTAGAGCTTTGGTCTGATGTATTAAACACTTTTTGGCCTTTTTAATTTAGTGGACTACAAGATTTGTTTGTTAGCATTTATTTGGATTAGCTGTTGAGTTTTTTCCGACTTCTTCTAGTCATCCGTTGGCAAGCTGTGATTGTTGAATATCTTCACACCATGTTGAGAGGAGTGTTGAATATAGAAATTAGAGTACATAAAATCTTTTTATTTTAGTATTATGTAAATAATTTGTAATTGTGTCAATCATTGATTTAGTATTGTTTTCTTATTTATATCGTTTCCTAAATTGTATCATGAATCTATTATATATACATGACTTCATTTATGAAAAAGCCAAATAATTCTTTTAATTCTTTTGCACTATAGAGGGGGTTAGAAATGGATTTATGTAGCCTTTTAGACATGAACTCAAACATTTGTTTTTCAATCTCCGACACTAGGCAAGGCAAGCATAAAATACTTTCCCACCTAAAATATTGTGATGTTTTGATTCTATATATATTTGCAATGTTTTAATTCTGTATAGGTAAGAGCATCTCCAACGGTGAACCAAAATTTTCACCAAATTTGAGTAAAAAAGAGTCAATTTTCTCAATCTGATACGGCTTGCTCCAACCGTATATCAAAAGTAAAGTGGTCATTTGGTTGGTTGATCGGCGGTCGGCCGTAATGCAAAATTTTTATTTTTTTTATTTGTTTGAACCTTTTTGACCGGTTTGAACCTACCTATTTGAAAGGGAACCAGTCGACCGATTGGTCAACCGGCCGGACAACCAGTTGGTTGACCGGTTGGCCCACCTCAACGGTAATGCACAGTGAAATGGTGAAATCTGGAGCATGTTCTCACTTTGATAAATTTTTTGTTTCATTCTCAGTTTGATATCAATTTGGTGAAACCATTGGAGCTCCAAAAAGTGACTTTTTCACTAAATTTCAAATCTGATGCAAAGTTTGGTTCACCGTTGGAGATGGTCTAAGGTTCGAATAGAAAATGTTTCCAGAACCATTATTGAAAATTTTATTTGGTAGGTATTGTGGGGATATATTTTCTGAGTACTAACACGTGGCCAAGGTGACGCTGACATGTCAGTCGAGGTGCCACGTGTCTTGGTCATGACGCCGAGGTGATCTCGGCAAGGCCGGGGTTATCTCCGAAGATATCGGAATCTGAGATAAGCGGATAAGGCACAAAAGTTCTAGAATTGGAGAAGATTTCAGTTTGGGTAAAGATAAGACTCTTAGAGAGTTTATCCCAATCCTACTGGGAGTCCAAGATTAGCAGTAATCCTAAGTCCATTACAGCTAGACTTCTATTGGGACTAGGTTTATGTTGGTTATAAAAGAGAGGCACCCCTATGAATCTAAGGTACGCAATTTATCCTGAGAATAATGAGTTTAGCAATTGATTATCTTTGAGAGATATACTGACTTGATCGTCGGAGTGCCCCCGGGTGGACGAACCACCGCTGGAATCTTCTCTTTCTGTTTCAGGTTAGCCAGGTGTCATCTATTCTGCCAGTGTTCTCCAGTTGAATACTGAGTTGGCAGTGTGGTCGGAAAATCACTCACACAATTTGGCGTCATCTATGGAAAAGAAAGGAGAATAGATGGCCAGCAACGGACAGAAGGAAAAGATTGGGGACAACACTCCTGCTGGGAGTGGCAGACCTATCGACCCTGACGTCGAAGGAGACAACCGCAACACAGAAACTCGTGACCAGAATTACAGCAACAAAGACGTCGGCCAGGATGGCAACGTACCAAAGAAGCCAGATCGAAGTGGGTACCACAATGAGGATGACCTCCAGGTATGGAAGGATAGATGCCTGCGGAGGGACGAAGAGGTAAAAGAGATGGCAAACAAATTGGCGGACCTGCAATCGGTCGTCAATTTCATGATGCAAAACAACGTTATGCAGCCACCGTTCCCGCTGCAAGACACGCCGATTCCAGCGGCCAATGCCCAGAAGGGAGGGCAAAAAACAATCCCCATAGCCCCTCAGCATACCAGGAGCGAAAGACATTCTCACCGACCTTCCAGGGAAGTCGGACGAGGAGAGTCAAGAAGGGAAGAATCACGGAGGACGCATCACACAAAGGAGGCAGACCCCAAAGAACATCGGCATGTTCAGGGGCAGGCGCTGTGCTTCGACACAACTAATGGAGAAAGGTTGAAAATGACTCACCACGAAGCTGAAAGTAGTGCACCAAAAAGATTGAAATCAGGAGATAGCTGAGTTCCTGGGCAGACAAAGGAGGACTTAAGAGATTACCTCAAGAGGAAGTAACAAAAGCCCGATGTTGAGGTAAACTCCCCTGATAAGCCGAGAACCCCGTTCTTAGTGGAGTTGGACAAATTTGAAGCACCGAAGAGATTGGTATGCGAGGTTCCAAATATCACGATGGTAAGTCGGACTGACTTTCACGTTGGATTATACTTGAACTCAATGGCATTGTATAGTGGGAACGAGCCGTTGCTCTGCAAAGTGTTCCCCTCGTCCTTCGGGAAGATTGCATTAGATTGGTTTCACAAACTACCAAAGGGAAGTGTGAAGACCTGGAAAGGCTTGGCCGAGATGTTTGTGGCTAGGTTCGTGACAAACAAACTACAACCATTAAGGGTAGACGCATTGATGGCTCTGAAGATCAGTAAGGATGAGGGCCTTAGGGCCTACGCAAAAAGATACTATGAGGTGTTCAACCGAATACCCGAATGTAATCAAGAGGTGGCAGTCGTATCTTTCAAGAACGGCCTAAAAGACAACTGTCCGCTACGAAAGTCTTTGACAAAGACACTACCAAAAAGTATGGAAGAGCTCATGGCCAGAATTGAAAAATACATCAGAGCCGAGGAAGATACATCGGGGACTAAGGAGACAAAACAAGAGAAAGAAGCGGCTGCCAAAGCGAGGCCGAGGAAACAATGGATCCAAGACAAGAGATGAGGCGAAATTGCCGGTGACAACTGTGTTCCGAATCCCAATCCACAGAGTCCTGGATCGAATTTGGAATCAACCCTATTTCAGAACACCAGCGAGAGGACACCAGGAGAATTTATGGAAAGAAACCTTGGCAGGCATTGTGCCTACCACAATGAAGATGGGCATATGACTCAGGGCTGCAGAGCTCTGAAAGCACACTTAGAAGACCTGGTGAGGCAAGGCCATCTGAGAGACCTTGTCGATGAAGTCAGGACAAGAGAAGAGCAGGCAAGACTGCCTCAGGCACCAGCGGCTCTGCCTCTTCCAGCACAGCAACCTCAAGTAGGAGAACCTCAGGTGATTAATGTAATTCACTTGAAGGTCAAAGAGAACGAAATAAGGGGAGAGACTCAGAGGGTGAAACACCTACAGCATGTCTACCAAGTCGAGGAGAAGAGACATCGGGCAGAGGAGTGCGAGGACGGTGAGTGTCCTTCTGAAGCCAACCTTGAGATGGTGCGGCATCCACATGCGGTATCCCTCCGGGTTGGGGAATGCCAAGTGAAGCGCATCTTGATTGACCAAGGCTCTTGTGACATAATGTATGTCGATGTTACAAGAAAGGGCCTTCACCCGACGATATGGAACAATCTAACGCCCGATGGTCGGGTTCAATGGAGCGCCGACATAGCCCTTTGGTATAATAAGCTTAGATGTGCGGTACGAAAAAAGGTAACAACGAAATTCACGTAATCGACACATCCTCCCCTACAACATCATCTTGGGAAGGCCATGGTTGCATGCAATGAACATTCCTCAACACTGCATCAACTATTGCGGTTCCCAACAGAGCATGGCATTGAGGAGGTCAGAGGAGATCAGCTGCAGGCTAAGAATTGCCCCATGGCAGCAATAAAATCCACCTGCAGCATACGAAAACCAGAGAAGGCAGAGATCGAAGACGAGGACATGGAGGTCCTAGAAGATGTCGGCAAGGAGCCAACCAAGAAGAGTGAAGAAGCACTGAAGAAAATCCTCATCCAAGAGGGAGATGAAGAACGCTTCTTTCTTCTCGGCTCGGGCTTAGCTGAAGAAGAGGAAAAAGAGTTGGAAGCTTTTTTGAGAGCAAATATTGAGGTGTTCGCTTGGACGCCTTACGAAATGCCTGGCATTAACCCCGAGGTCACTTTCCATAAATTGAACGTTGACAGGTCGGCCAAACCTGTAATCCAACGAGCAAGAAGACCGACATTGATGCACGTCGAAGCAGTGGAGGAGGAAGTAGATAGACTACTAGAAGCCAGGGCCATTCGTTAGGTAAATTACCCGACATGGCTATCGAACACAGTAGTGGTGAAGAAAAAGAATGGTAAATGGAAGGTCTGCGTGGACTTTACCAGCCTGAACAAGGCTTGTCCCAAAGACAGTTTTCCTCTATCCAAGATTGACCAGCTGGTAGACGCTACTTCGGGGCATGGAAGGATGAGCTTCCTGGATGCATACAGGGGGTACCATCAAATAGCCATGTACCCCCCAGATGAAGAGAAGACTGTGTTTATTACTCCCAAAGGGCTGTACTGCTACAAGGTAATGCCTTTTGGGTTGAAAAATCTTGAGCAACTTACCAAAGGTTTGTAACCAAGATGTTCAGACACTTGATTGGCCGAACGGTGGAAGTTTACATCGACGACATGGTCGTGAAGACCAAGGAACCAGAAGGACATCTGGCCGACCTCAAAGCAGTCTTTGAAATCCTTAAAGAATATCGGCTCCGACTCAATGCATCAAAGTGCGCATTTGGAGTTGGATCTGGTAAGTTCTTGGAATACCTGGTGACCAGAAGGGGCATTAAGGCCAGCCCAGATCAAATCAAGGCCATCCTGGAGTTGAAGAGCCCGACGTCGGCAAAACAGGTTCAAATGCTAACCGGAAGGGCCTCAGCCCTGAATAGGTTCATTAGCAGAAGCTCAGACAAGTGCAGACCTTTCTTCAACTTAGTAAAGAAAGCCACAGACTTCCTGTGGACCGAAGAATACGAAGCCGCCTTGGCCGATCTAAAGAAGTATCTGACCACAGCCCCAGTTCTTCCAAATTCAGAACACAGAGCAATTTGTTTTATATTTAGCGATTTGAACATGCGATAAAGCGCGATGGTAGTCCGAGAAGAAAAATGGGAACAAAGAACATTTACTATGTAAGCAAAACCTTGGCGATCTTGAAGCAGGTATCTACCATTAGAAATTGGCTTGGCTTTAGTAATGGCTTCAAAGAAGCTGAACCATTACTTCCAGGCACATAAAATTGTGGTGCTAACTGAACACCCCTTAAAGTCCTTACTGCAACAAGGAGACCTGACAAGAAGAATAGCCAGATGGGTAGTCGCCTTGGGCTAGTATGACCTAGAGTACAGACCTAGAATAGCAATCAAAGGCCAGGTTTTGGCCGACTTCGTGGCCGAGTTCACTCCAGAATCCATCAAACATCGGGCTCCGTTGAGCCAGGGTGAACGATGTCCAAACAAACAAGGAAGAGCCCAACCAAAGGCGAACGCACAAAGGAAAGAGGAAAAACTCAGACCCTGCAGCATTTACATCGGCGACTTCTTTCGACTGTTCGTTGATAAGAGTTCAAACCGACAGGGAGCGGGGGCAGGAGTAGTATTGATATCTCCAGATGGGCAGGTACTAGAACAATCGATTCGTTTTGGGTTTAAGGCCTCAAACAATGAAGCAGAGTATGAAGCACTCATTGCAGGACTGAAACTGGCAGCAGCAGTACAAGCAGATGAGGTAATAGTCTTTTGTGACTCACAACTTATAGTTAACCAGACAACGGGCGAGTTTGCAGCTCGAGATGAAAGGATGTTAGCCTACGCAAAGGAGGTCATCAGGTTGGCAGCCTTGTTTCAGAATTGCTGACTACTCTAGGTTAGCTGAGATGATAACAGTCACGCCGATGCATTGGCCAACCTAGCTAGTGCAGTACAACCTGGAAAAGCAAGGACAATAATGATTGACTACTTGTCGAGCCCGAGCATCGAACCACTGACCACAGAGCGTGAAGCAATGTGTGTGGACATGGGACCAAGCTGGATGGATGCAATTATTGCATTCCTGAAAGAAGGAAAGCTGCTAGATGACCACAAGGAGGCACACAAGATCAGATTGAAGTCAGTAAGATTCAATCTGACAGCAGAAGGACATCTCTACAGAAGATCCTTCATTGGACCCCTTTTGAGGTGCGTACATCCCTCACAAGTTGAAGATTTTCTACATGAAATACATGAAGGAATTTGCGGAAGCCACGCTGGGGGCAGATCACTAGCTCATAGGGCCATTACCTAGGGGTATTGGTGGCCCTACATGCAGAAAGATGCAGAAGCCTATGTAAAGAAGTGTGAAAAATGCCAAAGATTTGCATCTCTGATACACCAACCAGCAGCAGACCTGAACCCAGTATCCAGTCCTTGGCCATTTGCCCAATGGGGCATGGATCTTGTCGGACAACTGTCCCAAGCAACTGGGCAAAGGAAGTACCTGCTGGTAGCAACAGATTACTTCACCAAGTGGATAGAAGCTGAGCCCTTAGCCAAGATCCGAGATGTGGACGTAAAGAGCTTCATATGGAAGAACATAATCACAAGATTTGGGATCCCAAGAGCAATAGTCGCAGACAATGGAACACAATTTGACAGTAAGCTAATCAAGAGCTTCTGCGCAAAGTTCAAGATCAAGAACTACTTTTCAACGCCAAACTTTCCTCAAAGCAATGGACAAGCAGAAACATCCAACAAAGTTATCTTGGATGGGATAAAGAGGAGGCTGCAGGCAGCAAAGGGAAAGTGGGTGGATGAACTACCAAGTGTGCTCTGGGCATATCGGACTACGCCAAGAAGATCAACGGGGGAATCCCCCTTTGCCATGGCTTATGGCACAGAAGCAGTCATTCCCTTGGAAGTCGGCATCCCAGGGATCAGAACCCATAGAGTAGAGAATGGGACCAATGACGTATTATTAGCCCGAGATCTGGATCTACTAGAAGAAAGAAGGGAAAGAGTTGCAATTCAGTTAGCAGCATACCAGTAACAGCTTGCCAGGGCTTACAATAAAAAAGTTAACCCAAGGGAGTTCCAAGTCGGCGACCTAGTCTTGAGAAAAGTCGTTGGCAACAAGAAAAATCCCAGGGAGGGCAAGCTTGGCCCAAACTGGGAAGGACCCTATAGAATCACTTCGATATTGGGCAATGGGGCATATCGGCTTGAAGATAATAAGGACAAAGAGTTACCAAGACCTTGGAACACTTGCAATTTGAAAATTTTCTATCATTAGAATTTTTGTTCTTTGTCATTTGCTGAAGTACATAAATAAAGTTTTCGCTTGTTTATATGTTTATACACTTGTAAAGATACATAACGTTATTTCTGGAATACATGTATAATGAGAACCCAAGTGGAACTTAGGTTCACATTAGGGGGCAAAGAGAAGAAAAACAGTTTTAACACTTGTTGAAACTTGAGAAAAGTTTACAAGTTGAAGATAAACCGAGATTATGTTTAACACTTGTTGAAACTTGAGAAAAGTTTACAAGTTGAAGTTAAACCGAGATGATGTTTAACACTTGTTGAAACTTGAGAAAAGTTTATAAGTTGAAGTTAAACCGAGATAATGTTTAACACTTGCTGAAACTTGAGAAAAGTTTACAAGTTAAAGTTAAACCGAGATTATGTTTAACACTTGTTGAAACTTAAGAAAAGTTTACAAGTTGAAGTTAAACCGAGATCATATTTAACACTTGTTGAAACTTGAGAAAAGTTTACAAGTTGAAGACTAAGGTTAAACACTCGTTGAAAATTTTTTGAAAAAATTTTACAAGGTGAAACCAAGGTTATGCCAAGAAAGGTACTTGGATACTTGCCGAGGTAAATCATCAGTTTGCATAACCGAGGTATGTCACAAGGATTGAAGTGTATATTAAAGATATACAAAATATTCTAAGTATGGAAGCATACAAGGCAAACATGCAAGCATTCAAAACAAAAGAGTTGAATTAAAGGCACATCGGCGATGTAAAGACATCATTACTTCAAGGAGAAAAAAAAAGTACAAGGCACAAAACGAAGAAAAAAGACATCAAAATTAAAACTCCTCAGCAACAGAGGATGGTTGGGTTTGAAGTTTAGACGACTACTGGGAAGACATCTTGGCAGCCTTCTCGACCGAAAGCTCGACATGGATTTCTTGAAGAGTTAGATCAAGGCTCTTGTCGGCAGGGGGCACGTCCGATGACGCATTCTCTGGAGTGGCATCCTTGGGGACTTCCTCACCCTCCTCATCTTGAGTCAAGTCCAGGACTTGCTCATTCAGAGAAGGGGACTTGGTCCCGGCAGCCTCCTTTGATTTCCTCACCAAGGTCACCTCCTCAGACTCAGATTCATCATCAGAATGACTTGGAGTTGGAGGGAATGGAAGAGGAATGATGTCGGCGTTCCTGAGGGTCGAGTCCTCGGGGACTTCAAGCTTTTTTAGAAGAGACATCCAACTAAGGGTGAAACCCTTGTTGCATGCCTGCTTCACTTGCTTTTCATAGTCCGCCGTGACATTAGCCACCCCCTCAGCATATGCTCTCTTGTCGGCGGCCTTGACTTCGGCCTCTTTTGTTGCCAGAGTATCCTGAAGTTCTTTCTGGGCCTGGGACATATTCTCCTCGGCCTCCTTCTTTTCGGCCTCAAGGACCTTCTTGATGGCCTCAGCGGACTCTGCCTTTTCTTCGGCGTCATGTTGAGCCTTGATAGCATCCTCGGCTTGATCCTCTAAAATCTTCATCTTTGATTGCAAGTTTTTATTAGTTTTCTAAAGACTGGAGACCTCCCTCTTCTTCTCGGCCAGCTTCTCCCGATTCTCGAAAGATTGTACTGAGAAAGAATGGGCATGCTGGATGGCCTGAGAAAAAATAAATCAGAGCAGAAGCTATTACAAAATCTTCTAAAGTATAGAAAGAAAGAAAGAAAGAAAAACGACCAAATAAAGACCCTTACTTGAACAGAGCGTTGAAGCATCAGAGCATAGTTCTCATATTCACTCAACTCGGCGTTTTGGTCGAGATCGCCGGGAAGAAGCAGAGCGGTACTAAGGGCAACGCCGACATTAATGTCATCGGCACTATCGCTGGCCATAACTGGCTTATCTTCTAGTGTGATTTGGGAGGCTGAGGGGGCATCGTGCTTTGAAGACCCCGAGGTAGTTGCAGCGGACGACCTCGGCCTCTTTGATTAGGTAGACTCGGATGGTTGGGCCTCGACAGGCCTCTTATCCGCGGCAGAGTGGGACTTATCGCTCTCAGCCAGTTTAGAGATCGGCAAGGTGTCCTCAGTGTCAACCTGAGTCACCTTTGCCTTTGGCTGAGCCTTCTTGATCCTTTTTGTCTTCGGCTTTGACTGGGATGGTGCTGGTTGAGCATCAACAGAATTTGGAATGTTGGCCAAAAGATCCTTGGCGATTACTTTTTGACGGCCCATCTCGGCAGGGAAAATGGTTCGTCGCCGGCGCTGGCGCTGGCGCTGGGATATCGGGATCAGATACGGAGCCGAGGTTGATGGCTGCTCTGTAGGATCGGAAGTCGATCCTTGATCTGGCCGAGATGTGGAGGCAGCTTGAGGAGTTGTGGCGGAAAGAGGAGACAGACTCTTTTTCTTCTTCTTCTTCTTGGGGATGTCGGGAAGAGTTGACTTGTACGTAGGAATGAAATTAAGTAGAAGAGGGGCCTTCTGTTTGTGAACTGTCAGGTCCAAAAGTTTCCTCAAGTCTTTGCTGGGAAAGAAAGACCGACGGAAGCCCTTTGGTGGCTGAGAAAGAGTTGCAGGAAAACACAGACATTAGAAACGAACAAAGTATTGAAGATTTTAAAAACAAGTTAGTATGAACACAGGGCTCTTACCGTTGCCCTATACAAAAACTGAACGAGAAAGAGGGTAAAGATAGAGGTCCTCGTCTGGAGCGAACTCCTAGTTCCCCGAGGTGATGAAATAATTGTCCCCAGCTCCCTTGTTAGAGTCAGGGAGTTCGGCAACGATTTTGTACTCTGTAGACCTCGGCTTAAGGCAATTATACCGTTTATGACTCGGTAGGAATTAATGGCAAGTTGAATTGGGTTCAACTTATAATAATGAATGATCTCACGAAAAAGAATATTGAATGGGAGCCAAAATCCGCACTCAATGAAAGCTACAACAGGGAGGGGCATGGAATCAGCTGTGGGCATGATAGAGTCATCCTCCCCAGCCAACCTCAGATGAACGTCGGCTAGAATGTCGCCTGAAGTGCTCTAACTTGGATGGGGTGTCTACCCTATGTTTCCACATACCCATGATATCGGCTTAACTGAAGGGGTTGGATTTCAGAAGGGTGTGTTTCTAAAGGGTTTTATGGACCTCGGCTAAAATACACGGAGTCTATGGGGAATCGTTTCAATTTTCCCTAACAATTGTTTTGAGTTCTACAAACAAATCCCAAACCTAAATCTATGGAAACAAAGATTGAAGGCACAAATCTGGAAAACAGAAAAGCAAGAATGTGCTTTAGAATCAAAAACAAAGATGGACTATCAAGAACATTGTAAGTACAAAGGGTGTAAGGCCAAGAACAATGGCAAAAGTAGAAAAGTTGTGAGCAGTGCGAGTATTCAAGACATGGGCAAAGAGCAAAATCGTGAAATAAACACGCTTAGATGCATGATTCATGAATCAAATGTTTGAGTAAAATAGCAATGGCGACTAATGACGAAGCAAAATTTCTTGAAGAACAACAAGAAATAAGACTAGAAGGAACAGTGGCTTACCAGAATGAGGGAAGCCGGAATGGGGATTGCCGAAGTTTGACGACGGTTGCAAAGGCGAAAGATCGGTGAAAATCACGCCGGAAGGGGTGAACGGAGCAAGTCACAGAGCTATGGAAGCTTGAACAATGGAGGATTTGAAAAAGCTAGGAAAAAGGAGAGCTTCTACAACGATGTAAAGTGGAAAGACGGGGGAAAGAAACAAGTTTTGTCAAAAACTTGAAACGGCGGCAAAAAAGGCAATTAATGCACCTGGAACAACGAATGCGTCAGACGGCGCATGTAGGCGCGAGACGACTTGCAAATGCGTCCGGAGTACGATCCAGTAAGGGGAAGACGCGTGGCTAAAACGGTTGAGTTATTGTGTATGACAGCTCATACGCATGAAGAAGCTCTTGGAATTCTTGATCTTTAAGAAGACATGTCGGCCTATAATGATGATCTCGGCTGAAGCCGATGTTCTGGCAGGAAGTACCGATATAGGTTCCATCACCTCAGAATGCCGAGGTAATAGAACCTAGGGAGCAGTTGTGGAGATATATTTTCTGAGTACCAACGCGTGGCCAAGGTGACGCCGACATGTCAGCCGAGGTGCCACGTGTCTTGGTCATGACGTCGAGGTGATCTCGGCAAGGCCGGGGTTATTCCGAAGATATCGGAATCCGAGATAAGCGGATAAGACACAAGAGTCCTAGAATGGGAGAAGACTTCAGTTTGGGTAAAGATAAGATTCTTAGAGAGTTTATCCCAATCCTACTGAGAGTCCAAGATTAGCAGTAATCCTAAGTCCATTAGAGCTAGGCTTCTATTGGGACTAGGTTTATGTTGGCTACAAAAGAGAGGCACCCCCATGGGTTTAAGGTACGCAATTTATCCTGAGAATAGTGAGTTTAGCAATTGATTATCTTTGAGAGATATACTGACTTGATTGTCGGAGTGCCCCCAGGTGGACGAACCACCGCTGGAATCTTCTCTTTCTGTTTCAAGTTAGCCAGGTGTCATCTATTCTGCTAGTGTTCTCCAGCTGAATACCGAGTTGGCAGTGTGGTCGGAAAATCACTCACATAGGTGTATTTAGTTCCCACCACCAAAAACGAATCTCTTACATTCATTGAATGTACATGAACACCTCAATAAGAAGGGATCTAAGTGATGCAGAAGTTTCATCAATAAGAGAAGAAGGTTCAATTGCATTTAACAGAAAGCCCCTCAAGGCCTCATATTCTTTTATATTATCCAGGTATGCTAGTAAAATCTATGAAACAAATTTGCTATTGACAGCAAAATCAAAGCCATAAGTTCTTGTTACAGAGAAGATGATGACTCAAGTACATCAATAACAAATAATGCCAAAGTTGCAAAGCTCATGCTGATGATCTAGAACAAAACATAATAAAGATATTAGCATGTGCTTTGCAGAAAAAATTAAGTGACAGGAAGCCAAGAATGTTATGGGAAGTAATCACAGTGTAGAACTTTCAAATCCCATGCAAAGAATTCATTTGCTAATTCTTTGTTGCTTAAGGAGCACAAATGTCTCTCAAGAGTAGGGCGAAGACAAGGCAGGGAGCTGAATTTTTTTTTTTTTGAAGTTAGGAAATATAGCAATGAATAGAATCGATTGGTTATTATTCTTCATTTTTTTGGGGGGCTGGATATATGTCAAATAATCATGATTCTTTCAAAACTGTAGCCAGTAACATAAATGCCACTCATTAAGTGAATTGAATAACTGATACTTTCCACGATTTGGCTGAACAAAGGACACACTCATTTAAGTAGATAAAGAACAATGTCAACGTTCAACATTTCTCTTGTAAGAGGATGCTTTATCCTCTTTTTTCTTGGCCTTGAGCCTTAATAAATCTTTGTTTGTTACTGATCAAAAAAAAAAAAAAAAACGTTCAACAAGAATAGGTTAGCTATACGTATGTGCTTGTCAATTAGAATGGACACTACTTCTAAGTGCTTTTCTCTTTTCTTGGTAGAACATTGTCAAAGGACCTCTCATTCAACCTTGTAAGACAAAGACCAAGAGGGCAAGTGCTGATTGCTTTCACATTGCATTTATCTTAATAACTCGCTAAAATGTGTGAAGAATTAGTTCCATGGACAGCTATCGAAGCAGGCATGGTTTAGACCACAATGACATAGCATTTGAAGTAGCAAATGTACAATTTAAATTGACAACCCTAACATTCTTTCTCAATATTTCCAATATGTCAACAAATCATAGCAACCAAATGCAGACTTAAATCATAGCAACCAAACATTAAGAACACAATTGATTGAGAAACATCCCACTTAAACATGTTTCAGGACGGCAGGAAAAAATCCTACAGCTTGGAAACTAGACATTTCACATGTTAAATGTTATTTTGAAGAACCAAGTCTATGAGAACACAGCATCCAATTCAGACTTAAATATAACAAGAACATATATTAATGGCAAACATAATAGTAGAACCAATATGCCAAAGACTACATGTGAATCCAGAATCTAACCGTTTCATTGCCTTTGTCTCATTATTGGCGTCCCAAGCTGATCCACCTACATCTCGTGCCAAATCACATTGCATCATTCCGGAAACATTAAGATCCCCATCTGTATACTGCATAGGGTTTTGAGGAAGATATTCTGATAATGCCGAAACCACGGCATTCTCCGGAAAAGTTACTTTGTCCTTTCTCCGAGGGGAATTAGGACCATACATACAAGCTGACTCCAAGACACGACCGGTCTCGCTCGAACTTAAATTTTCTTCATTACTAAGTGGAGGCAAAGTTGGTAATGAAACAAGGCCATCTAAAAGGGTCACAGAATCACTATTGGATCGACGATGGAGTATCCCTTTTGAATTTGCATCCAAATCACTCAGCAGGTCATCGAGCCATGCCGGTTGCTCCTCTAAAATGGAGCTTTGTGATATAGATTTTTGGTGTCGAGGGTAAGAATCACGAATCGGGCGAGTTACAGTTCCCTTTTGAAATGGGCAGCGGGGTGGAAGGTGAGCTTGCTTTGACATGGTTGACTAAACTACCTGATAAGCATTAGGGCTTCTTACAAATATTGGAAATTTATCTCCTGTTAGCCTCTTCCATGGCAAAACAAATCACAGCAGGGTCTTTCTTTGGAACCTTTATCCCATGTTTTTGCCACCATCCTAACCTACCCTCATTGATTTAAAGACTTCACAACACAAAGGTGAAAAAAAGTTAAAAACCAATAGAGCCAAAATAAAAGGAAAACAAGATTTTAATCGTACTTTTATTTTTTTTTATTTTTGATAAATCCAGAAAAGTAGAGTTCTACTTGACATAAATAAAAACCCAACAACAATTCCTTCTAGTTGTAATTTAAAATTAGCTGCAGAAAAACTCAGAAATGCTTTCATAAAAGGAAAGCTTTTGCTTTTGGTTTAAAATTTGAAATTTTACTGCCTCAAAACAGCTTAGAAGTGTTGTCTATCTCTACAACTTACAAAAGAGGTATAACAGAGTTTGTGCTGAAAGTTCATATTTTCACACACAGCTACTAACAAATTCATTTCCCCAGAAATGGTAACAGGGCACTCGAAATAGTAAAAAGAACCAATCTCAAAATACTAATTGATGATTTTGAGTTAATTTAAAGAAAAAGAGCTACAATCAACATTTCAAGTACAGATATAAAAAAATAAAGATTTATCCAATGCAACAGTTCCACTCGATAGAGTAAGTATAACAGACAAAATGGAAAGGAAAACAAAAATATGAAAACACATAAAGCATTCAAAATTCAAAACCCAAAACTGACTCTGCTTGGTTGCCGAGAAACCAAAGGAAAAGGAAAGAAAAAGAAAAGAGGGGAAATGGACAACCCACATTACCCATTCTTTTTCAGTTACCAAAACCCAAACAAAACATCAACTCATCATTACCAAATAAATAACCAACCAACTACTAATCAAAATTTTTTTTTCTTTCTTACATTTTCTTCATTTCTTAATGGCATTTCAATATCCCAGAATCATTTTCCGTTTTCTTTATTTTTTTTTTCTCGGCAACCAAACACAGCATTAGGGAAAGGAAATCAAAATAATGGGTAAAGATTAACAAAACGAAACAGAAAGAAAGAAAATAAATACTAAATAAAAATGTAATACAACATATGGGTTCACGGTTATGCTCTCAAATTTGTTGAGAAACTTTGAATTACCTTGTTGTTTCTCTCATTTTCTTCAGATAGAAAGAGAAGAAGAAGAAGAAGAAGAAGAAGAAGGAATGAATGAATGGTGGGTAAAACGTGCGTAGCTCAAATGCTTGAAATACATACATGTACGAGCACTGTAGAGTTGCGCACGGTGATTCCATTGGTGGTGGAGTGAGCAGCGTACGGACCACAGTTGAGTTGTGCACAGCTCAGCTCGACCTCAGCAGCTCTTCACTTTTTTTTTAGAGTTTTTCTTTGGGGGACTGTTTGGGCTGAATTGGTCTATTTTGAATTGATGTAGGTGATTTTAATTGTTATTTTTTTATAATTTATTAAATGAAATATTTTTAAAAAATTATGATGAATAGATATTGGTAGATTTATGTTTGAATCATATTTATCTTAAAAAAAAAATGATAAATATAATTTTAAGAATGAACACTGATTCAGGGCTCAAAAATGGTAACACCAATGCTGGCAATGCAAAGAAAAAAAAAGAAGAAAAAAAAGCCAAACTATCATATCAGTTGTGAGTTTATCTGGTGTCACGTCATTAGTGGTGTTTAATTAGTGGTTTGAAACATTTTTTTTAAAAAAATAATCATCTACATTTTGAAATACAAAACATATAGTTATTGATATTTGATTAGTTTAATTTTTTACATGAATAATCCACGCAACAAATTCAAAAAGGGTAATTTCTATTTACACACTTTAATCATCAGAGTATACCCCATTTAAAAATTAAATTTATATGACAATAATATTCTCAAGTAAAATGACTACTAAAGACAATATGAGTGTGTATATATTCATTTTAATAATTCACATATGAAA
The DNA here is from genome assembly GCA_025200525.1 of Camellia lanceoleosa. NCBI lineage: Eukaryota > Viridiplantae > Streptophyta > Magnoliopsida > Ericales > Theaceae > Camellia > Camellia lanceoleosa. The sequence goes on from CM045764.1 coordinate 97,276,830, forward strand.
ACACAAATACATACCATCACTTAGAACAAATATCTTTTCTATTATTTTTCAAACTCAAATATTATTGTTTTAGAAGATTTAGGGTTTTAAAATATTGAAATCAATTAATTTTAAAGATTTACATACTATGGATGACAATTGATTTGGAATAAAATAACAATAAAAATGTCAGTTTAATTTATTATTTATCTTGTTTGTTTTGATTTGGAACAAAAAACCAATATTCATCTTTACAACAATAGTTTATTCATTCCGTGCACACGCAAAGTTGAACATTTACAAAATATTCAATTATTTATATATGAACAAATTAAAGTTGAACAAGCATTAAACGTTCATATACAAAAAATTGAATATTTTGGTTTTGTTCGAATATAAATTTGTGAACATATTAAGTTCTTTCAATACTGTATTTATGAACAATACTAAAACTGTTTTTTTGTTTAAATTTTTGCAAAATACTATATTGATTACTCATAAAATTTTAATCTGCCGTGTAGTTCTCCCTATTTGCTTTAACATTGCTTCTATAGATTCAACACAAATTGAGGGAAGAGAGAGACACATGAATCTATACTATATATTAATCAAAAGGGGGTTTTTAACCCTAAGGCCTGTCACGCCCCACTTTTTATTACTCGAAGTCATTACCAATTCCATTAACTTAATTCAATTTCAGAGATAACATGCGGAAATAAACTCATACATTCAATCCGTAGAAGTGATTAACAATACTCTCATTCGTATGCAAAGTAAATATTACATGAGCATTCTAAATAAGATGCCCTCAGGCTTACAACATTAAATAATCAAATGAAGGGTGCAACCCTTTTACACATATGGCATTCCGCCTACAATGAAGAGGCCCCGTGGCCAACAAATAAGTAAATCCAACTCTTGCAGCTCAACCTGCTTAATACCTGAAAAAGATTCAACAACGTGGGATGAACATATAGTCCAGTAGGGATCTCAACATGATCCTCAACAATAACAACATTACAGATAGCTATGATCATGCACACTCATTCTCGTACTAGAATAGTAATATGACATTTTATACAAAATATATATACGTATGAACTTTTCTTGAAAACAACCGTTTCAAACAACGCTATAAGCGATTTATCTTTCCTTATTCCTTTCATTAGTTCCCATTCCCATTCTTTTATACATAAGCAATTACTTAGGAAATAAACTCACTAAGACCACTACTATTCTCCAATTTTCACACAAACAACAGATGTGCCTTTCTAGAACATATTTCTAAAATGTTTGATTCTCTTTACACTTCTAAAAGACAAGGGGTAGCAACTGATACATGATTAACACAAGATAATCCATTTACAATTTCATGACACGAATGTTTACATTGCCTATGACACATAGTCTATGGCACAATTCACCTTTCCTTTTATGGCTCAGAACCTGGCCAAATACTTCAACAAGGGTTTCATCTCTTATTAACAATCTTTCCAATTCAACAGGGATAACAAATCAAGTTAAACCTCTCATATAACATAACAAATACACAAGTTGGTATTGTATCAATCACAATCAAATTCACTTCCATACTTCCCAACTGATACACATTTTTGTGATGTATCATATCAAATAGATAAGCATATGAGTTGTATCTCTGCAATAGGCGCGCATATAAGCAGCAACCCTGGGTTCATCCCCTATCTTCCCATAATCATTAACCGGTTTAGAGGTACATCCCCCATCTTCCCCTAAACCGTGGAGTACATCCCCTATCTCCTCCCATACACAAGTAATGCATATAAACACAACGTCATATACACAAACAATCAATGGTGTAATGCATACACAACAATTCAATACAACCGTGTCATCCTCCACTGATGACCAAGGACAAAACCTCTAGATGCAGGTATGTTGTACATCTATTAACAGACTTAATTATCATGAAACCACAAACCCTACAACAAAACTAACATGGCAGTTAAAGATACAACCACCACATATGTGTGTTCAACACTCACATTACAATAATCCAACTCTTATACCTTTTGCCTTCACAAATTCAATTCCCTGAACAATAAGGCCATAACTCATTTTAACCCATTACATTCTTTTCCAAGCCACTCCAATTTAATTATGCAAATTAGGTTATAATCATTAAACTAGGGTTTTCCTCCCTCTTTCTCAGTATTGACCTAAAAGGCTCAATTATTAACAACAAACAACAATGATCACATTGAAGACCCAAAATACATAAGTATTTGCCCAACGATCACAACCCCTCTATTAATTTATTAAATCAAATAAAATTAGGGTTTTCTCTCCTTTCAACAACAACATGCTAATTAACACCCCAATTAGCCTAAACCATAACTAATGATAATACACCCACTCCAACAGTCAACCCAAGGTTCAACCTCATGATTTTTAATAAATCCAACATGATATACTGTTTTTATGCAATACAAAAACTACCACATGTCTATCTATAGATGGAGTATTGAAAAGAAACAAGGAGAATCCCTACCTCAAAGGAGAACCCAAATGGAGAAGATTGACCCGAAATCCAAGTGCTCCAAATCCACAATTTTTCAGATTAAAATGTAGCCCTCACTCTCCTCTACCTTTTTAATAAAGGATCTAGGTTAGAAACTCACTTTAAGTAGATCAAACCTAAGAGAGAAGGTGTGTAGGGAGAGAGAGAAAACGGTTTTAGGGTTTTAGAATCAAGAGGGAGATGAAAAATGGTCCAGAAAGTCGGATCTCGCCCTTTTTATAACAGTCGCCCCGCTCGAGCGGCACACACAGACTCCCGCTTGAGCGGACAATCCCACGCTCGAGCGTCCAACCCTGCACAAGAAATACTGGATGGGTGTTTTTCCTCGGCGCCAAAACTCGCCGGCGGACAAGTAACAACAAGTCCTCGGCGTCAAACTCCGCCGAGCACAAGCCAAAAACTGAACATCAACACTTGGTTTCTAAACCCAACCAACCTGCAATCAACCTGCCCAAAACATCCTATAACTCAAGAATAAAGAACTAAAGGACAACCACAACAATAATAAGACAATAGAATCTACGGAACATAAGTCCGAATATGATAATCAAATGGGAAAAGACCGGGGTCGCTATAAGGCCTGTGGGAGTTTCAATATCTCAATCTGAATTTTCTAAATATTTTATTTTTTTTATAAAAAAACTCAGCATTTATTGATTTGGTTAAAATCTTCTGATCAGCATTTCTAACTTTTTTCAATCCACATATCTTTCCACATGCCTACATTTATTGATTTGGTCAAAATTTCCTGACCAGCATTTAAAATCCCCTTATACAAATAATTATAGATATAATCGGTGTATAGTTACTGCAGTACTCTTTTCAACTTCTCCCATACACTATGGTTAGTGATAAGATTGTTAAATTATTTTTATAAAAAATCTTAAAAAATATAATTTATATATTAAAAAAAATCTAAAATAAATATAAATATCTATAATTATCCTGTACATAGCACGGGTGATAGGCTAGTTTAAAATTATCGTGAATTGTATTTTTGACCTTATTGTCTTTTTAACTTTGATAGTGTGTACATCATCTTGTGTTAGAGTGTGTATCGTGTGTTGTGTGAATTAGGTTAAAAGAATAAGAGAAATAGCTGGTAGCTCGAAATGTGTAAGGCTCGATTGGCTCGAATTGAAAAATGATGTCGTTTTTCTATTTTTTTTTTCCACTTCTTGTTTCTCTTTTGTATCTAAAACGGGGAGGGAGGAAGAGAGAGAGAGAGAGAGAGAGTGAGAGAAAGCGAGAGAAGGCGATGACGAACACACAGAGAGAGAGAGAGAGAGAGAGGCAAAGGCGATGGCGATGGTGCGACGATGGCGACGGTGACGGTAATGGACGGCGACGGTGTGAGATCTGTGATGGACGATTTTTTTTTTATTTTATTTTATTTTGAAAATCTGTGTTTGATGATGATAATGTTGTGTAGATCTGTGTCTGATTTTGAAAATCTGTGTTTTTGAAAATCTGTGTTTAATTTTGATTTGTTTGGTTTGTTGTGGTAGATCTGTGTGTTGTGTTTGATGATGATGTTGTGTGTCCCCCTGCTCCATCTCTTCTTCTTCTTTCTTCTTCATCTTCTCTCTGTTTCAGAACAGAGAAAAAAAAAAAAGAAAAGCAAAACGACGTCGTTTTGCTATTCGAGCCATTTCGAGCCTCAACTTTTTCGAGCTACAAAACGGGACTGAAAAAATAATATTATGGTATGTGTTGAGTGAAAAATTAAAAGTTCAAAATATTATTGATGTGAACCAAGTAATAGTGTGTAGTGAAAGAATTGATGATGTATAAATAAAATTACCCATTTAAAAAATATACTATTTGAATTTCGAAAATTTAGCCTCAAATGGGACCCTCCAAGCTCAAATTATTCTCTCCAGTTCCAGTTGAATGGTGTACTTTTAAACCTATTTTTGGAAGTGTTTTTTTAATTAGTTTTTTGGTTTTTTAGATAAGGGATCAGCTAGATTGGATTGTGCTATTTGGGTTCATGCACTTATCACAAGTTTTGTTTTGATAGTTTGAATCACTCATTTTTTAGAGCATGACATTTATATCGTCCATGAAAAAAATTAAGTCGATCTGATTAGTGTAGTCACATTAGTTTATTACATTTATGTTCTAAAAAATGAATGATCTAGTTTTTAAATAAAACTTATTGTTTAATTTTTTTACAAATACATGTCATAAAATAATATAGTTATGATTATTGAATCGATCTGATTTTTTTTTATGAATAATTTACACATTGTGATTTAAAAATAAATAATTTGCATCATTGAGTCTGGACCTTGGTGGGTCACATGGGCCAGAACATCATTGTGATGGGAGACAACTTAAGAGGCGAAAATATTTTACAAAAAAATATGTAAGAAATAGAAAGAAAAATAGATTTTTTTTGACTTTTTTATATGACTTTTTATTTATTTTTTTAATAACTTTTAAATATTTTATTATTTTTTCAAATGACATTGTATTTATTGAAAAATATCTAAAAACTATATTAAAATGTGTAAAATATTAAAATTTACTTAAAATATTGAGGTCTAATGTAAATTCTACTAAATAAAAAATTCACAATATAGTATTTATAATTTTCAAAATTAAAGGTGATGCTCTGTATTTTAAGAAAATTTCAAGAGATATATTTGTAATTTACTTATATGATTATATGAAAAGAAATGTTAAAAGTAGTCATTTTTTTAGTGTTAAAAAATTGTATATAATGTGCATTAAAATATATGAAAGTATCTTAAAATATTTTGAGATATATGTAAATGTTATAAATAGTGCGTATACAATTATATTTCTAAATCCTTTTCTTTTTTGGAGTAATTACAATGTCGTTGTGTCAGATCAAAATAATTGCATATTAATAAAAAATTATAATTATAATTATTAATATTTATAATATTTATCACTTTTTTATAAGGGTAAATTACAAATACACCTCCCGAGGTTTACTTAAAGTAAAGATTACTCTCTGTAATTGTATTTTTTATTTAACAGAATTAACTAAAAAAATGAAATTCATAATTACTCTCCTATACAATAATAAAATTTCCAAAATTATTAATTGAAACATATTTCTAACATTATTAAAAACTATTAATTGACTTGATGATTTATTATTAAAAGGGGCGATTTGTTATGAAATTAAAAATCTTAGGGGGTGGAATGTAATTTTCAAAACCACAGGGAGTGATTCGTATTTTAATCAAATCTCAAGGGATGGACTTGTAATTTACCATTATTATAATTAATTTATCTCATTTCCACTGCACAGTTATTTGCTTCTATTTTATTTAATTTAATTTTATTTAATTTTTTTTTTATCACATTACCTAAGTGGTACAAGGTCTAAATGAACAACTTTAACGTAAAAAATGATTAGTAAATTGGACAATTAAACCAATAGCTATTTTAGATCTAAAAATTTTACTGTATGTTTGTCGTTTATTATTATTTTTAGAAATCCTATCGTTCAAAATAATTATACGTAATTTATAATTTTGCATATCTATTTTTTTTTTTTCTTTTGAGGATTAAATTAACAATTTCAATGTGAAAATAGTGATTAAAATGGACAAGTAAATTTACAAGTAGATCTAACTATTTGTTTAACAAAATTTTGTGTACACTTTCTAATGCTATTAGACAATATGATTGCATATAAATTTTTTTTTAGATTGGGAAGAAAATTTTTATTATAAAATCAATAAAAAATTGAATCAATTTCGTACAACTGTAACGAGAGATCTTGTTAATTTTATTCTTTAATAAGTTATAATATTTTTTTAAAATTTTAGTGAAGGTTCAAACCGATTTGTACCTTAATGGAGCAAACTCATCAACTCAAGTTATTGGTGTTGTTGAGTTATCGAGCTAGTTGTTTTTTGTTTCAAATTTTAAAATATCATGACTTTCATTTGTACACATGTTTTTAAGTAAATTTATATTTTTAGAATTTATTCATCGTTATCTATCAAACAAGATCATTGTTGGATATAAAATAATTTAGGAAATTTTGTAGTGACTGAAGCAAATTTCTCAAGTTTTGAAATTGTGAAATTTCAAAAATTTTGTATTTAAGTAATTGCATTTTTTGCAGTTATGTTCAGAGAAAATAATTTTTTTATTTTATACATAAATTAAATTTTTATGAATACTTATAAATTTCTCAGCTTTCTTTATCATTATTTGTGTTTGAAAAATTGTGAAATTTTATGATTTTTGTATATAAACTATGAAATTTTGTGAAAATGATAAAAGCTGATTTTTTTTTTTTTGGCTGTAAGTTTTCTACAGTGATTTTTTTTTTTTTCCACTTCAAAATTTTATATTGAATATAGATCTCCTTGAATAGGCTCAAAAAATATAAATATCATGAAAACTGGATCTATAAGATGGATATATATATATATTGTTAAGGAATGTAAGGTCGATTAATGCACTGAATTTGGGATGTCCTACAAGTTTGGACAGTCAATCCTCATTCTTCTTTTGTTTGATTTGTTTTCCATTTTCTTAAGAATGTAAATAGACAATGACAGTATATATGCTCTAATTTAGGATCTAAATTAGGTTCTGTACTGTGTATATATATATATATTTCCTCTCTTTCAATGAATATACACAGAGAAAGTTTACCGTTTCACATGGTATCAGAGCAAGCATATTCCTGAACCCTTGTATCTTTCTCAAACACAAATTGTGTATATATATATATATCCTCTCTTTTAATGAATATACACAGAGAAAGTTTACCGTTTCACATGGTATCAGAGCAAGCACATTCCTGAACCCTTGTATCTTTCTCAAACACAACCATTTTTTACCCAACACACATGGCAGAAAAAGATAGCCAAATAACCTAAGACTTAGCCAAGTCTGAGGCAAACAAATACGACAATCAAAATGATCCATTTTTTCTTCATCACTCCGACCAACCTGGGTTCATACTCGTCACACAGTTGTTGACTAAGGATAATTACAGCACATGGAGCTGTGCCATGTTCATGACCCTCAACATCAAGAATAAAGAAGGCTTCGCCAACTGTACCGTTCGACAGCCACCGATGACTTCCACCACAGAACGCCAATAATAGAGGCGCTGCAACAATCTTGTAAAGGCATGGCTTTTCAATTCAATATCAGAGGACATTAAAGCAAGCGTAATATACAATGAGAGTGCTCATGAAATGTAGTCTGATTTGAAAGAACGTTTTTCATGCACAAATAGTGTTCATCTTTTTCATGTTGAAGAAGCCATTCATGATTGTAAATAGGATAACATGACCATTGTCACTTATTACACCAAGCTAAAGGGCCTTTGGGATGAACGCGACGCACTGTGTTGTATCCCAACATGCACTTGCGGCACTGTGAAGGAGGTTTTGCAATTCCAACAAAGTCAAAAGACCATGAAGTCCCTCATGGGGCTTAATGAAGCCTACGCTGCTGTTCGAGGACAAATTCTTCTCATGGATCCACTCTCTACCGTCAACAAAGCGCACTCTCTCATTCTCCAAGATGAAAAATAGCGAGGAATATCAAAAGAGAGTGCGTTGGTAACAGAAGCTGCAGCCTTTGCTGTGAGGAACAACTCACGAACCTCTGCGAGAATTTTCACACCAAAAAATTCTCACCTGAAATGTGGAATTTGTGGCAAACTTGGGCACACTTCAGAGACATGTCGAGCACATCTTAAGTGTGATCATTGTGGTTGGAAAGGTCACACCATTGATGCTTGTTGCAAGCTGAAACAGACGCATCTTGCAAGTGGTAGATCTGATCAGCCAGAGCACAGGACCTTTCCCTCAAAAGCCAATCATGTTAATGCCAATACAACAGCACCTACCACCCCATTCACTCTCACGGCAGAATAGTACCAGAATCTCATGACCATGGAAATAAGTCCAACTCCATGGATAATCACGTTGGTAGTGCATTTGCTACGAGTGATCTCTCAGGTACAACCTCACATGCCTCTGTTTTTGGTAAAGAAATGTATTGGCTACTTGACACAGGAGCCACAGATTATATGGTTTGCTCTATCGATTTCTTAACTACAAAGTCTTGTGTTACCAACCGAACCGTGCATCTTTCCAATGGTGCACTCGCTGCTGTCACACATATGGGCAACATCCATTTTGTTGATTTTTCATTACATGATGTGCTATGTGTTCCTTCCTTCAAATTCAACTTAATTTCTATTAGCAAGCTAGTTTGTAATTCCCACTACCTTGCCACATTCATTAACGATGCTTGTATGCTACAGGACCAACAATCGGGGAAGATGATTGGGATGGGAACTAAACGAGGAGGACTTTACTACCTTGATGCTCCGCAGAAAACCAGTTGCAACTCAGTCACCGTAGCAGCCTCTCACTCTCCAAAACTTTGGCATCAACGTCTTGGTCATCTTTCCAATAAGAGTCTTCGTTTGCTTTCTTATTCTGTTCCAAACATAAAGCTTTGTGATGTTTCTGATTGTTTAATTTGCCCATTAGCTAGACAGACTCGTTCTCAATTTCCATTAAGTTCAATCCATACTCATGGACCTTTTAAATTGATTCATGTTGATATATGGGGAGGGTACCATGTTCTTGTACTCAATGGGGCACAATATTTTCTTACGATCGTCGATGATTATACTTGATGTACCTAGACTTGCTTGATGCACTGTAAATTAGACACTCATAAATACATCACTACATTCATTAATTTTGTTGAGACACAATTTTCCTTGAAAGTTAAAGTTCTTCGTAGTGATAATGGTTCCAAATTTATAATGACCAATTTTTATTCAGAAAAAGGGATCATTCATCAAACCAGTTGTGTCTTCACTCCACAACGAAATGAAGTAGTCGAGCGAAAACACCGCCACCTTCTCAATGTGACTTGAGCCTTATTATTTCAAGCTAATCTTCCTAAGAAATTTTGGGGTGATGCCATCTTAATTGCCATCTACCTCATCAACCGGACACCCACACCTCTCTTTAAAGGAAAAACCCCTTTTGAGCTGCTTTTTCACAAACAGCCCACATATGACCATTTGCGTGGTCTTGAGTGCTTGTGTTTCGCCTCAACCCACCACCATCGCCCCACAAAGTTTGATGCTAGAGCCACATGTTGTCTCTTCCTAGGTTATCCCTATGGTCAAAAGGGATACCAGGTTTATGATCTCTCAACTGGTAATATTTTTGTTTTACGAGATGTTTCCTTTCATGAGAATATCTTTCCTTTTCCATTTTCCGCTGCAAATTCTCCTATAGTACTTCTTCACACTCCATCACCCACATATGTTGATGACATCTCCAATTCATCTCCTCCTTTCCACTCCAACATTGAATTCTTTCCAACCGAGCCTCTCTCTCAAGAAGCCTCTCCTTCAAACTCTAATATCGAAGCTCCATCTCCACATTCTCTTTCGCCAAGCATTACTTCGTCTCCTGACCTACCACATCCTCCCTCACAGCTGACATGCACTACAACAACACCTAGTTATCTCCGTGAGTATCATGTTGGTATTTCTCTTCGTTCTAGGAACTTTCCAGTGTCTACTCGGCCTTGGTTGTTGCTACAATTATCACTTACCCCTTGTATGATGTTCTTTCATATGATAAATTATCACCCACACACCATATGACAACCCTCACCACTGATTAGTGCTAATCTGACTGAAATTCTGAACTGATTGATTGAGTGTATTAGTTTAAACGCATTTCTATCTGTTCGACTGTTAATTGATTTGTTCATGTTTTAAGTTTGAACTGTAAATTGAAGGCCTTATCGGCGGCCGAATTCGAAATCGATTAATGTTTTATGCTAATTGGAATTTATGTGATTTTATGGTATATTTAATTGAAATGTGATTTTGTATGATTAAATTAGATTAAATGAAGTTAAAATGCATCAACACGAGTTATTCACCAAAATGCCACTTGGTGGACTTTCATGAGCCTTTTATTTGATTTATACATGTTAGCTTTATCATCAAATTTCCTCAGCCATTTGAGAGCCTAACCGACTAAAGAGAGAGAGATAGGGGATAGCTTGATTTCATCTTGTTTTGGCTTGGAAATTTTGAGGAATTGAAGTGTAGATTGCACATTTGAGCTTCCATCCTTGAACTTGGAGACTTAAGGTAGAGAATTTACCTTATTGTTCATATTTTGGGCTGGTTCTTGCATGGATTAGAGGATTATTGGAGTTTAGAGCCAAGTTATGGCTTAAATTGTTGAATTGAAGCTTGAATCATGCATGCATGTACATATTCTTGCATTTTGGAGTTGATTTTCATGAAATCTTGCATGCAAGTTTACATTCTTATTCTAGTCCATGAATTCATCATGGTTTTGAGTTCAATCTTGCTTTGGATCATGTTTTGAGGCATTAGAATTCACTAGAATTCATGCATGTCATATGTTCTTCATGTTCATAAAAACTTCTTTGAAATTGTATTTAATTGAACTACCTTTGGGCTTTGATTTCTCAAATTGATCTTTGAAACATGTAATATTATGGGTTTTGAAGTGTTTTCCAGAAAATTAGCCCAAGAGGATCGAAATTTATGCTTTAAAGTTGAGTTTTAAGCTTGAGGTTCAAATTTGGAAATTTCAGATTTTGAACTCACGCTCGAGCGTGGAACTTCACACTCGAGCATACAACCTGAGTTCATGTAGTCCGCTCGAGCGTGGAAAGTGACACTCAAGCGTGAAATGCGTGTATCCAGTACTCTACATATGTTTACAGTCCGCTCGAGCGGGGGAATGCACGCTCGAGCGAGGACTTGTGTCTCACGCTCGAGCGGGTATCGAGCGCCCATTGAGCGTGAATTTCGTGCATCCAGTACTTTTACTGTAGTTTACAGTCCGCTCGAGCGGAGTAATACACGCTTGAGCGGAGCCCTTTTGTCTGCATGTCTACTCGAGCGGAGAAATACACGCTCGAGCAGGACCCTTGTTTCAGCAAAATTTTGTAAAGTGTTTAAAAGTGCATCTTTGCATCCTCTTTCCATCCTAGGCATTCCTAGGGCATGTTTAAGTCATCATAAGGAGGATATTGATGTAGAACCACACCGAGGCAAATTAGGGATTAAGTTATTATTTTCCCAACTGTGTAGCTTAGTGTGTGTTCGTTCTGTAACTGTGTAGGGTTGGCATCTGAGGACGCTCATTAGTTGCTTAGCCCAGAACTCTGTGAGTAACAATGTTGTAAAGATATGTTCAATCATGAATATTTTCTGAATGAACCACCGTACTGCTTTCTGAAATGATATTTCTTACTGAATGAATGTTTGTCCTATTTGTGAACTGTATTCGTGGCATCTATAGCAATTTACTATTACTGTACTGCACTGCTATTATCACAGAGATCTCTGTTGGTTCCCATGTTTGGAACCACTACTGTTTACTGATATGATGGCCATCAACTGACTGTTCGGTTTGTTAAGACCCACGGTACTGTTTTGCTATAGGATGTACCACATATGACTAATATAATTTCTAAATGACTGTTAAGGCATGAATTATGAACCACAAACTGAATAATTGACATACTGATAAATGACTGTTTTCAATACTGAAAGGACATTCATTCTTAACCTCTTTACTCATATGTTATTCACTGGGCTTTAGCTCACTGCTCATATATATATGTAGGTGTTCAGGCACTGGACCGTTGCTAGGAGCGTCAAGCTAAGCTCTTGTTTTGTCAAGCCAACCATTGTGCCTCACTGCGAGGTTCCATGTGCTGCCAAGTTAAGGCTGCTGTGGGGTGTTTTAGATTTTCCCTTGCTGTTTTTGTTTTGTATGGATTGTATAGACTTGTATTGTACTGTTATGGTAGGGATTTGGTCCCTAACCTGAATACCTGTATGTGATGTATGTATATACTGTTTTGCTTTTGACTGTGAATATGTTTAAAAAGTCTTTTTGCATACTACTGTCACAGCTCATTGGACATCTTTTATTACTGTTTTGGCCACATCATTGAACTCATATTCTTGTTTCTTGATTAGCAGCCTTGGTAATCTCGGATTACTGGCCGGTTATGGTGCTAAACCCATAGGGACAGGTTTGGGTCGTGACAGAGTGGTATCAGAGTGATATTAAACCACGAGTTATACCGCACACACGTATCCAAATGAGCTATAGGATGTCCTAAAAAAGTAATAGGGCATTACATGAGCATGAAAAGTGTGTGTGGACATGACATGAATATATGTGCTAATGTGCTAATGTGTTTAAAGTATGCAATTTCCTATGTTTATTATTACTATGTTGCATATAGTGAAATGGATAATGCAAGAACTGCCGATGAAACTGAATCATCTGATGCCAGAATAGCAAGGCTTGAAAGAACAGTTGAACTACTAACTGAAGCCTTAAGGCAACAGCAACAACAGAACCAATATTTCACCTCTTAGGAACAGTAGGATGAATGTGAACGATGACATAATTGCTCTAACATAGAAATTTAGTAAGATGAAATCACCATCATTTCAGGGAGGCCTTGAACCATTGAAGGCCGAAGCGTGGGTGTTAGAAACCTACGAGCCGAAAGTATAAAAGATATTTGAAAATGACTTTTTGACATTTTACAAAAAAAAAAAAAAAGAATGTAAGAAATAGAAAAAAAAGAAGATTTTTTTGACTTTTTTTTATATCAATTTTTAATTATTTTTTTTAATAACTTTTTAAATATTTTATTATTTTTTCAAATGACATTGTATTTATTGAAAAATATGTAAAAAGTATATTAAAATGTGTAAAATATTAAAATTTGCTTAAAATATTGAGGTTTAATGTAAATTCTATTAAATAAAAAATTTTGACAATGTAGTATTTATAATTTTTAAAATTAAAGGAGATAATCTGTATTTTAAAAAATTTTTAAGAGGTATATTTGTAATTTACTGATATGAATATATGAAGAGAAATGTTAAAAATAGTCATTTTTTTAGTGTTAAAAAATACATATAAAGTGTATGAAAATATATAAAAGTATCTTAAAATATTTTGAGATATATGTAAATGTGTATTAAAATTGTAAATAGTGTGTATACAATTATATTTAATTGTGTGGGGATATATTTTCTAAGTACCAATACGTGGCCAATGTGACGTCGACGTGTCAGCCGGGGTGCCACGTGTCCTGGTCGTGACGCCGAGGTGATCTCGGCTAGGCCGAGGTTATCTCCGAAGATATCGGAGTCTAGGATAAGTGGATAGGGGACAAGAGTCCTAGAATGAGGAAGGACCTCAGCCTGGATAAGGATAAAGCTTTTAGGGAGTTTATCTTTATCTATTGGAGAGTCCAAGATAAGCACTGAGCAGAAGTCCATTGAAGCTAGGCTTCTATTAGGATTAGGATTGAGTTGACTATGAAAGAGAGGCACCCCCAATGGGTCTAAGGTACGCAATTTATATTATGAACAGTGAGTTAAACACTTGATCTATTTTTGAGAGATAACTCACTTGATCGTCGGAGTGCCCCTGGGTGGACAAACCACCGCCAGAATCTCTTCTTTCTGTTGCAGGTCATTCAGACGCCATCTATTCTGCCAGTGCTCTCCAGTTGAACACTGAGTTAGCAGTGTGGTCAGAAATTCACTCACACAATTTGGCGCTGTCTGTGGGAAAGAAAGGAGAATAGATAGCCAACGACGGACAGAAAGAGAAGATTGGAAATAATACTCCTACCGGGAGTGGGAGACCTGTTGACCTTGACGTTGAAGAGGACAATTGCAACGAAGACCAGAATCACAGAGGAAAGGACGTCGGCCAGGAAGGCGACGTACCAAAGAAAACGGACCAAAGCGGGTACTATAACGAGGATCACCTCCAGGTATGGAAAGACAGATGCCTACGGAGGGACAAAGAGATGAAGGGGATGACGAACAAATTGGCAGACCTTCAGTCGGTCGTCAATTTCCTGATGCAAAACAATGTCATGTAGCCATCGTTCCCGTTGCAGGACACGCCGATTCCAGCGGGCAATGCCTAGAAGGGAGGGCAGAAAACAATCCCTGTAGCCCCCTAGCACGCCAGGAGCGAAAAACACTCTCACCGGCTGTCAAGGGAGGTCGGGCGAGGAGAGTCGAAAAGAGAAGAATCTCGAAGAACACACCACACCAAGGAAGTAGATCCCAGAGAACATCGGCATGTTCAAAGGTAGGAGTTGTGCTTCGATGCAACCAATGGAGAAAGGTCAAAAAGGGCTCACAACGAAGCTGAGAGTAGTGCCCCTAAAAGACTGAAATCAGGAGATAGCTGAGCTCCTAGGCGGACCAAAGAGGACTTGAGAGATTACCCCAAGAGGAAGCAACAAAATGCCGAGGTAACTTCCTCGGTTAAGCCGAGAACACCATTCTCGGTGGAGTTGAACAAATTTGAGGCCCCGAAAAGATTCAGTATGTCGAGGTTCCAGATATACGATGGTAAGTCGGACCCCAACTTTCACGTCGGTTTATACCTGAACTCAATGGCATTATACACTGGGAACGAGCCATTACTTTGCAAGGTATTCCCCTCATCTTTCGGGGAAATTACATCGGATTGGTTTCATAAATTGCCAAAAGAAAGTGTGAAGACCTAGGAAGGCCTAACCGAGATGTTCGTGGCCAGGTTCATGACAAACAAAGTACAGCCATTAAGGGTAGACGCCCTGATGGCTCTGAGAATCAGTAAGGATGAAGGCCTTAAGGTCTACGCAAAAAGGTATTATGAGGTGTTCAATCGAATATCCGAGTACAACCAAGAGGTGGCGGTCATGTCTTTCAAGAACGGCCTAAAAGATGATTGTGCACTACGAAAGTCATTGGCAAAGACATTGCCAATAAGCATGGAAGAGCTCATGGCCAGAATTGAGAAATATACCAGAGCCGAGGAAGACACGCTAGAGATTAAGGCGACAAAGCAAGAGAAAGCAAACGGCTCGCTGAAGCGAGGCCGAGGTAACAACGGATCCAACAAATAAGAGATAGGACTGAGGACCGCACAGGCAGTCACAACTGTATTCCGAATCCCAATTCACAAGGTCCTGGATAAAATCCGAACCCAACCCTATTTCAGAACACTAGCAAAGGTACCATGAGAATTTATGGGAAGAAGCCTTGGAAAGCATTGTGCTTACCATAATGAAAATGGGCATCTGACTCAGGGTTGTAGAGCCCTGAAGTCACACCTAGAAGACCTGGTAAGGCAAGGCCATTTGAGGAACCTTGTAGATGAGGCAAGGACAAGGGAAGAGCAGGCAAGACTGTCGCAGGCACCGGCGGCTCCACCTCCTCCAGCACAGCAACCGCAGGCAAGCGGACTTCGAGTAATTAATGTAATTCACTCGAAGGTCAACGAAAACAAAATTTGGAGGGAGACCTAGAAGGTAAAACACCTGCAGCACGTGTACTAGGTCCGGCAGAAACGACCTCGGGCTGAGGAGTGCCAGGGACCAATGGTGTCCTTTACTGAAGCCGACCTGGAGATGGCCTAGCATCCACATAACGATGCGTTGGTAGTATCCCTCCAGGTTGGGGAGTGCCAAGTGAAGCGCATCCTAATTGACCAAGGCAGCTCTTGTGACATCATGTATGTCAAGTGTTACAAGGAGCTTGGCCTTCACCCAGACGATATGGAGCAGTCCAACAGCCCAATGGTCGGGTTTAATGGAACGCTGATGTAGGCACTGGGAGCAGCAAGCTTGGAGGTGCAGGTTGGCACCAAAAAGATAAAAACAGAGTTCACCATAATCGACACACCCTCCCCCTATAATGCTATTTTGGGAAGGCCATGGCTGCATGCAATGGGGGCTGTTCCCTCAACACTACATCAGCTATTACGGTTCCTAACAGAGCATAGGATAGAAGAGGTCAGAGGGGATCAGCTGCAGGCAAAAAACTGCACCATGGCAGCAATGAAATCCACCTACAGCATACGAGAACCAGAGACAGTAGAGATCGAAGACGAGGACGTAGAGGTCCTAGAGGATGTCGGCAAGGAGCCAGCCGAGAAGAGTGAAGAAGTCCTGAAGAAAATCCTTGTCCAGCAAGGGGATGAGGAATGCTTCTACCTTCTCGGCTCGGGCTTAGTCGAAAAAGAGGAAAAAGAACTGGAGGCGTTCTTGAGAGAAAATATTGAAGTGTTTGCCTGGGCACCTTATGAAATACCAGGCATTGACCCCGAGGTCACTTGCCATAAACTGAACGTAGACAGGTCGGCTAAACTTGTAATCCAACGGGCAAGAAGACCGATGTTAATGCATGTTGAGGTAGTAGAAGAGGAAGTAGACAGACTTCTAGAGGCCAGAGCCATTTGAGAGGTAAATTACCCGACATGGCTATCGAATATAGTGGTGGTGAAGAAAAAGAATGGTAAATGGAGGGTCTGCGTGGACTTTACCAGCCTAAATAAGGCCTGTCCCAAAGATAGTTTTTCTTTACCCAAGATTGACCAATTGGTGGATGCCAATTCAGGGCATGGAAGAATGAGCTTCCTGGATGCCTACAGCAGGTACCATCAGATAGCTATGTACCCGCCAGATGAGGAGAAGGCTGCGTTTATCACCCTAAAAGGGCTGTATTGCTACAGAGTGATGCCTTTTAGGTTGAAAAACACCGGAGCAACCTACCAGAGATTGGCAACCAAGATATTCAAATATCTAATTGGCAGAATAGTGGAAGTCTACGTCGATGACATGGACGTGAAGACCAAAGAACCTAAGGGTTATCTGGCTGACCTAAAAGTAGTCTTTGATATCCTTAAAACATATCGGCTCCGATTCAATGCATCGAAGTGCGCATTTGAAGTGGGATTTGGTAAGTTCTTGGGATACTTGGTGACCAGAAGGGGCATTGAGGCCAACCCAGATTAGATCAAGGCCATCATAGAACTGGAAAGCCCAACATCGGCAAAGCAAGTACAAATGTTGACTGGAAGGGCTGCAGCCCTGAATAGGTTCATAAACAGAAGTTCTGACAAATGCAAACCCTTCTTCAGCTTAGTGAAGAAGGCCACAAACTTCTTATGGACAGAAGAGTGCGAAGTCACCCTGGCCGACTTGACAAAGTATTTGACCACGGCTCTAGTTCTCTCAAATCCAGAACCTAGAGAGAAGCTGTTCCTGTACTTAGTAGTTTCGAAACATGCGGTAAGCGCAGTGGTAATCTGAGAAGAAAAAGGGGAACAAAGGGCTGTTTACTATGTAAGGAAAACCCTGGCTGATGCAGAAACCAGGTATTTACCCATGGAGAAGTTAACGTTGGCCTTAGTAATGGCTTCAAAGAAGCTGAACCATTACTTTCAAGCCCACAAAATTGTGGTACTGACTGAACATCCTTTGAATTCCCTATTACAGTAGGAAGATCTGACGGGCAGAATAGCTAGGTGGGTAGTAGCCTTGGGCCAGTATGACCTGGAATATAGACCCAGAACAACAATCAAAGGCCAAGTCTTGGCTGACTTTGTGGCCAAGTTCACTCCAGGAGCCATCGTACCTCAGGCTCCATTGAGCCGAGGTGTATGATGTCCAAGCGAGCAAAGAGGAGCCCAGCCGAAGACAACAGAACAAAGAAAAGAAGAAAAACTTAGGTCTTGTAGCATTTACATCGGCGACTTCTTTCGACTGTTTGTTGATAGGAGTTCAAACCGACAAGGAGCGGGGGCAGGAGTAGTACTGGTATCTCCAGATGGACAGA
The DNA here is from genome assembly GCA_025200525.1 of Camellia lanceoleosa. Classification (NCBI taxonomy): domain Eukaryota; kingdom Viridiplantae; phylum Streptophyta; class Magnoliopsida; order Ericales; family Theaceae; genus Camellia; species Camellia lanceoleosa. Next base: position 97,295,069 of record CM045764.1, read on the forward strand.
TACTAGAACAATCCATTCGTTTGGGGTTCAAGGCCTCAAACAGTGAAGCAGAGTATGAAGCACTGATTGCAGGACTGAAACTGGCAATAGCAGTAGAAGCAGATGAGGTAATAGTCTTCTATGACTCTCAGCTTATAGTTAACCAGACAACAGGCGAGTTCGCAACCCGAGATGAACGTATGTCGGCATATGTAAAGGAAGTAGGCAGGTTGGTGGCCTTGTTTTAGAATTGCCAACTACAGCAGGTTAACCGAGATTATAACAGTCGTGCCGATGCCCTGGCCAACCTGGCTAGTGCAATACAACCTGGAAAGGCAAGGACGATAATAGTCTACTACTTGTCGGGCCCGAGCATCGAACTACTAACCACAGAGCGTGAAGCAATATGTGTGGACATGGGACCATGCTGGATGGACGCAATAATAACATTCCTGAAAGAATGAAAACTGCCAGATGATCACAAAGAGGCACACAAGATTAGATTGAAATCGACAAGATTCAGTCTGACAGCAGAGAGACATTTCTACAGAAGATCCTTCACTGGACCCCTTTTGAGGTGTGTACATCCTTCACAAGTTGAAGATTTTTTGTATGAAATACATGAAGGAATATGTGGAAGCTACGCTGGGGGTAGATCCTCATAGGGCCATTATCCAGGGGTATTGGTGGCCTTACATGCAGAAAGATGCAGAAGCCTATGTCAAGAAGTGTGAAAAATGCTAAAGGTTTACACCTCTGATACACCAACCTGCAGCAGACCTAAACCTAGTATCCAGTGCTTGGCCGTTTGCCCAATGGGGGATGGATCAAGTTGGAAAATTGCCCCAAGCAACTGGACAAAGGAAGTACCTGCTGGTAGCAATAGATTACTTCACCAAGTGGATAGAAGCGGAACCCCTTGCTAAGATCCGAGACGTGGATGTGAAAAGCTTCATATGGAAGAACATCATCACCAGGTTTGGGATCCCAAGAGCACTAATTGCAGACAATGGAACACAGTTTGACAGTAAGCTAATCAAGAGCTTCTGTGCAAAGTTCAAAATCAAGAATTATTTTTCTATTCCAAGTTTTCCTCAAAGCAATGGACAAGCAGAGGCATCCAACAAAGTCATCTTGGATGGGATTAAGAAGAGGCTGCAAGCAGCAAAAGGAAAGTGGGTGGATGAATTGCCAAGTGTACTCTAGGCATATCAGACTACGCCAAGAAGATCAACTGGGGAATCTCCATTCGCCATGGCTTATGGCACAGAAGCAGTCATTCCTCTAGAAGTCGGCATCCCAAGGATCAGAACCTAGGGAATAGAGAACGGGACTAATGATATATTATTAGCCCGAGATCTGGATCTACTAGAAGAAAGAAGGGAGAGAGCTGCAATTCAGCTGGCGGCATACTAACAGCAGCTTGCCAGGGCTTATGATAAGAAGGTCAACCTAAGGGAGTTTCAAATCGGTGACCTCGTCTTGAGAAAAGTCGTCGGCAACAAGAAGGATCCCAAAGAGGGCAAGCTTGGCCCAAATTGGGAGGGACCCTATAGAATCATCTCGGTATTGGGCAATGGGGCATATTGTAGACTGCCCGAACGTCCTGGCTCCACGCGCGAAGGCGTGAAATCGTTTTGTTCATTAACTACTACAGTTTGGACTCAAAGTCACGGTTCTAAATCTAATCTTGCAAAGTGCAATGCAAGATTGATAAATCACCAAAGAGTCCAAATCTGACAAATTGTTTTGGAAAACTGATTTTAATAAAGAAGTGCCAAACATGGATTGCTTTGCCAGATACAGAGTCGCCACCTAAATATTTTATTTTTGGAAAATTTAGGAAACCTTGACTCGTGCCTAAGGCCACGTGTCTGTCATCACCAAAGTTGCCTCGGCTCGGGAACTTGGGTACGAGAAGGGAAGGTCATGCAATGAGCACCCCTACTCGCCCGATCAAAGGATCAGCCTTTACTAACATGATATTTTATTTTTGAAAACACATGTATTCTTATTCCGATTCATTAGCTAGCTTTACTACGTGATGCGCACAGCATACAAGTATAGACTAGGTCGCCTAAATTGGAACAAAACATCTCATGTTTGTTTGAAAATGGTTTGAAGGTGCTACTCGCAAGTAGGCTAAGACGTGGATTTTGCCACCCTCAACTGGGCTTAGAAAACAAGATTTTGCCACTTCGCAAAGTGGGCTTAAAACTTACATTTCGATGAGTTGTTCCAATTCAAGCAATCCAACCTTCATCCACAGGCATTCATGCAATTAAACACTAAAGCAGTTAGCCTCATGGCAAGTATGCTATATATGGCAACACTTACACGCATGCAAGATGCTAAAACATAAACACTTACAGTGTACTCCGAGCCAAAAAAAGAAGCTAGTTAGTAATCATGCATGATCCTAGCTATGTTAAGATGCCTAATGCAAAAATGCAAAAATGCAACTAAAATAAGCTTGGCTATCTAGAATAGCATATGAATTCAACACTTGATAACATGCTTTGAAACATGTATTCAAGAAAGTGTATCGAAATACAATACAGTTTGAATGATGCGCTGAGCCAGGTGCATGCAAGATAGATGAATGATGCACGCATGCAAAGCATAAGTATGCTAATCAAAATATGACCTAGAACTAACCATCGTAAGCGGTTAAGTAAAAGGGAGAAAGACGTGGGGTTGGAAGACATGCACACACACACGCACGCTTATTACAAAATTCGCCCTCTCGACGGAGGGTCCAAATGAATACACTAAGCTAGTCTAACTAATATAATAATCTAATTAGACTAATTATTACATAATCAAATTGAATAACTAGCTAACACTAAGCTAATTATTACAACACGTTAACTAATTAACAAATTAGCTAGTTTAATTACAAATTCAAAAGCTAATTAATCAAGTAAAGCTAATTACAAATTACCGAGCCTCAGCTCAGTTCAAAGAGTTTGAAGATGCATGCTCGATCGCTTCGCTCGGAAATCCGTTACCATGCCTTATGTTGCCTCTGTTTGCACACTTCTGCACCTCTGAAAATTATGCCAACTCCAAAACACTTCTGATCCACCTCATGGACATGCTGAGAGGTCATCAGCCAAGAGGTATGTCCATCGGCCAAAGGATAAAGGTCATCGACCAATTTTGAAGCCATCGGCCAATTATTGATAGTCGATCGGCACACTTTATAGCCGATCAGCCATTTTTTCCTGCAAACTTTTCCTTTTGCTGCAACAGAGCACAAACAGAGGCATGGCAATGTATTTGCAAGAAAATGTGTGTGCAACCACACTCCTTATCATGTTCAAAGCTCAAAGGAGTGTAGTGCTTGGCTCTCAAGCCATCAATCCACATCTCAATGCATGATGGCCAAAGAGTCGGGCTTGCACAATTTCGATGAATGCATAAGTAACACATAGGACTCGATAAACCTCTACCTTATCATGCATGATCAAAGGTGTCGGAGACAAATGAGATTGGCCCATTTTCATCACTTCAAGTATGAAATGGACCAATTCACTTTGTGTTCAACATAACGTCCGATTGAACACAATGCAATGCACACATGCATGTTATCTTGGCATGTTTTACTTTGATTCATTTTGTTTACTCATTTTAGATTACCGATAAGCCATTTAACCGGTTAAGTCCAAGAGTGAAAAGTCCTCTAATTTGAAAGACGAACCAAGCCACAAGCTTCTTGAGCATGAAAGAAGCATCATGCCATTGGGCATGAACGCCTCAATTTCGTGCTCAAACCAACAAAGGGCTTAAGTCCACTTTCAAAGCACATGAAAGAGTGAATTAATGGAGTGCAATGGCATATATTCCAGCATTGAAATGACATGCTAAACAGCATTAAATCATGCAATTAACATATGCACAACATGTTCAAAGCCAAAAACAACAAAGCTAGTGAAGTGCAATACACTAGAAGCATGAAATACAATGCTCAAACAACCAAACTAGCCCAAAACAGAGCTATAACATGCCAAATTAGTGGCTAAAATATGCTGAAAAGGAAGCTCAAAAGCTTATACAAGCATGCATATATATTGGCTCACAAACAAGGCATGAAGACACAACCCTCAAACACATTAAAGGGGTGGAAAATGTGAGAGTGTGGCAATGAAATATGCTCTAAAATCATGTAAGAAATGATGCCAAATCATGCACATAGCTCAAATAAAGCATGCCAAGAGACTTGAAATACAATGCTAGTCAAGGGCTTTACACTACAACCATACCAAACAATGCTCAAATGACCTAAAACACTCAAAATAGACCAAAGGCAGGTCAAAATAGTAGCAAAAACATGCTAGACTCGTAACAAAGATGGCAAGAAAGATAGGCTCCCGAATTAGCTCATAAACAAAGCATAAGGGCACAACTCTTAAACACAATGAAAGAGTGATAATCATGAGAGCATGGCATAAGTTTATGGTCTGAAATTACCTACCAAATGATGCCATATCATGCAAATAGCTCAAATATGACATGCTAGGGGGCCCAAAGTGCAAGGATAGCAAAGCCAAATACACTATAGCTATACAAAGCAAGCCCCAAAAGGCCAAGAACCCCCAAAAAAGTCCTAAAACACGTCAAAATAATGCTAAAATATGCATGGAGTATAGCCAAAATAGGCTAGCACGATTGGCCAAAACATCAAGCATGTTAGACTAGTAAGCATGGATTACACTACAAGTGTATAAAGCATGCAAGAGGTGAGTCCACCAATCAAAATTAGAGTTATGGCATGCCAAAATAACACCAAAAATGGGCTGAGACTAAGCCAACACATGCTAGAATAACAAGCTAACTCATTAGGCATGCAAGGCTAGCAAAGAGGATTTACACTACAAGGGCATAAAGCATGCAACCAATGATCAAACAAGCCAAAAATAGAGTTATGGAAGGTCTAAGAAGTCACAAAAATGAGCCTAAACAAAGCCATAAAGAAGTAAAAACATATGCTCATTTGGTTGGCTATCAACACTAGTAAGCAAGACAAGAGGAGAGGCGACCACCCTCTCCTATTTGGGCCCTCAAAATAGGGTTTTTATCATTAAAAATTCTCTGGATTTCAGTGGTTAAAAGGCCACGAAAATTTGTTTTGAAAGGCCTTAGAAGATAGCTCAAAAGCTATACAAGCTAAGGAACAAAAGGGAGAGACAACCCCCTAACACAAAATAGGCCTAAACCATCACTTTTAGGACTGAAAAATAGAGATTTTCTCAGTTCAAAACCAAGCCAAAAATAGTTTACAAAGGTGGTAAAACAAGCATGCAAAGCAAAGGTTTAAAGGAGCAAGTGCTTACCCTTGAAGCACCTTGAAGTTCAGCAACAAAACCAACCAAAATCTGAGCCAAAACCAAGCTTTAGTAGCCCAAAACAAGTTCCAAGGGACCTCAGCCCAATGGTGATCAAGTCGATAGGTTGAAGATGGATGTATGCAAGCCTTCAAGCACAAAATCCTTAGAGAGAGTAAAATCTAGAGAGAGTTTCTAGAGAGAGAGGCTCCCAAAAATTTTGCCAAAATTGTTCTAATCTATCCCCCAATCTTCTCACCCTTGAATATGAGATATAAGGCTTCATTATATAGCAAAATATCAAGCTTGGTTGGAAATATCTGAGCTAGGACAGGTGGCACAAGTTAGAAACAGCTAGAGGAGAAATATCTACCAATTCTGGGCTTTCTGGACATTTGTGGCCGATCGGCCAACATTTGTGGCCGATAAGGTTCACTTTTAGCCGACCAATGGCCGATGAGGTCCAATTGTGGCCGATGGACTCCCATAGAGGCCGATGGAAAAAATCAGTCATGGTCCCTGATTTGAAGCAAGCCTAATTCCTTCATCTGGACTCCTTTTCAGGTCATTCTTGAGCCTAAACTGTAGCCCTAGAAGTCTTCTTTCCAAAATTTTCTACCTCACCTCAAAATTCCATGTGTTCTAAGAGATATCTCTCTTTTAGTGAAGGCTACTCAGTTTCGGTCCAACTGGAATGATGCTCAACTTCAACCAATCATATCTCTCCCATCTGGACTCGGCTTTAGGAGATTCTTAACTGAAAAATGAAGCCCTAGAAGTAAGATTTCCAAAGGTGGTGGCCTCATATCCAAAATCCAAGTATTCAAAAAGATAGGCCTGATTTAGCGAGGGTTGTTCGACTCTCTCTTAACGATTCATGCCCAACTCCTTTCCCAACTGGGTTTCTTCCCTCTCCTCTTATTTTCTTCAACTCCAAACCCCTAAGCAAGGTGTTTTGAAAGATTTTTTAAAGATTTCACATCTCTTTCATTCATTTCCACTTTGTCCTTGCTTTGTTTACTGAAAAGCGCATCATTTAACAAAATGCGAGCCTCAGAGTAGTGTAGAAACTTTATTTTAAAAATATTTTGAAAGAGAGGGTTTTAAGGTCTAAAAACCATTCAAAATAGCTTTGGTCCAAAATGGGGTGTGAGGTTGGGATTTGACTCTCCTCTTGCTGAAGAAATCGAACTTTTGCTCTGCACATCTTTTTCACCACCAAGTAAACCATCAGTAGCGCCCAAGTCTTAAGGTCGGTAAAAAATGGGGTGTCTACACATATCGGCTTGAAGATAATGAGGGCAAAGAGTTGCCAAGGCCCTGGAATACTTGCAATCTTAAATTTTCTTGTTCTTTGTTATTAGCTGAAGTAATAAATAAAGCTTGATTTTTCACACTTGTGACTAATAAGATAGTTGATGATGTTTCTAGAATACATGCATAATGAGAACCCAAGTGGAACTTAAGTTCACATTAGGGGGCAGAAAGTTGGAAAATGGTTCCTGCTATGGTAGAATATACAAGCTAAAATCAGTCTAACACTTGTTGAAATTTATGAAAAATTTACAAGTTGAAGTTAGACTGAGATCATGTTTAACACTTGTTGAAATTTATGAAAAATTTACAAGTTGAAGTTAAACCGAGATCATATTTAACACTTGTTGAAATTTATGAAAAATTTACAAGTTGAAGTTAAACTGAGATCATGTTTAGCACTTGTTGAAATTTATGAAAAATTTACAAGTTGAAGTTACACCGAGATCATGTTTAACACTTGTTGAAATTTATGAAAAATTTACAAGTTGAAGTTAAACCGAGATCATGTTTAACACTTGTTGAAATTTGAGAAAAATTTACAAGTTGAAGTTAAACTGAGATCATGTTTAACACTTGTTGAAATTTATGAAAAATTTACAAGTTGAAGTAAGACCGAGATCATGTTTAACACTTGTTGAAATTTATGAAAATTTACAAGTTGAAGTTAAACCGAGATCATGTTTAACACTTGTTGAAATTTGAGAAAAATTTACAAGTTGAAGTTGAACTGAACACTTGTTGAAATTTGTAAAAAAATTTACAAGTTAAGGCTAAGGTTGTATTAAAATAAGTACTTATGTACTTGCTGATGTAAACCGTTGGTGGATATAACCGAGATATTTCACCCCAAGAAGATCACACAGTTAAGGTGTACATTGAAGATATCCAAATTATTCCAAGTATAGTCATATAAAGAAGACAAACATACAAGCATTCGAAAAAAGAAGTTGTATTTATATTCAAAAGAAGGAACATCAGTCATGTGAAGAGCTTACATTGTTTAAAAGAAAGAAAAAGTACAAGGAACAGAAAAAAGAAGGAAAACATCAAACTAAGATTCTTCAACGCCACTAGCAGGTTGGGTTTGAAGCTTGGAAGACTGTTGAGAAGACATCTCGGCGGCCTTTTCAGCAGCAAGCTCGGCATCTATTTCTTGGAAGGTTTGGTCGAGGCTCTTATCGGCAATATGCACGTCTGATGTTGCCTTCTCAGGAGTAGCATCTTTGGGAACCTCCTTACTCTCCTCATCTTGAGTCAAGTCCAGGACTTGCTCATTTGGAGTAGGGGACTTGGCCCTAGTAGCTTCCTTTGGCTTCCTCACCAAAGCTTCCTCCTCAGACTCAGAATCGTCGTCGGATTGGCTTGGAGTTGGGGGAAATGGCAGGGCAAGGACGTCGGTGTTCCTGAGGGGGGAGTCCTCGAGGACTTCAAGCTTTTTCAGTGCAGCCATCTAACCAAGGGTGAAACCCTTGTTGCATGCCTGCTTCACTTGTTTTTGGTAATCCGCCGTGACATCGGCCACCCCCTCATTGTATGCCTTCTCATTGGAGGCCTTGAGCTCGGCGTCTTTTGTGGCCAAGGCATCTTGCAGCTCTTTCTGGGCCTCGGCCATTTTTTCTTCGGTCTTTTTCTTCTGGGCCTCAAGAACCTTGTTGATGGCCTCAGCGGCATCCGCCTTTTCCTCGGCCTCATCTTTAGCTTTAATGGCCGACGTAGCCTGATCGGATAAAGTTTTCATCTTGGCCTCAGTCTTTTTAAGGGTCTTTTACAAACCAGAGACCTCCCTCGTCTTGTCAGCTAACTCCTTCTGGTTCTCAAAAGCCTACATTGAGAAGGAATGGGCATGTTGGATCGCCTGAAAGAAAATGAACAAAACAATAGTTAGTAAAATTCTCTTGAGTATGAAGGGATAGAGAAAGAAAGATATCAAGTGTGAAAGACTTACTTGAACAGAATGCTGGAGCATCAAGGCGAAGTTCTCATACTGGCTTATCTCGGCGTTGCGATCAAGATCTCCAGGAAAGAGCAAAGCTGTGCTAAGGGCAACACTGACGTTAACGTCATCGGCACTATCACCAGCTCTGACCAGCCTATCCTCCAGTGTGATTTGGGGGGCCCAGGGGGAGTTAGACTTCATGGAGCCCGAAGCTGTTGCAGATTCAGACCTCGGCCTTTTTGACCGAGTGGATTGGGATAGTTGGGCCTCGGCGGGCCTCTTCTCGGCAGCAGAATGAGACTTATCACTCTCAGCCAATTTTGAAATTGGCAAGGTGTCCTCAGTATCAATCTGAGTCACCGTTGCCTTTGGCTGAGCCTTCTTTATTCTTTTTGGCTTTGACTTTGGTAGAGGCTGGGACTGAGCTGGTTGGGCGTCTACGGTGGATGAAATGTTGGCCAAGAGGTCTTTAGCCACTGCTTTTTGGCAGCCTTTCTCAATAGCAAAACAGTTCATCGTCATCGTCGGCGTTGAAAAGGTGGGATCAGTTTTGGAGCTGAGGTGGATGACTGCTCTACTGGATCTGAGGTTGACCCTTGATCTGGCTGAGATGAGGACGCTGCTAGAGGAGTTGTGGCAGAAGGGTGAGAATGGTTTTTCTTCCTCTTTGGGACATCGGGGAGTATTGACTTGTAGCTTGGGATGAAGTTAAGTACCAAAGGGGCTTTGCGCTTGTGGACTGGAAAATCCAATAGTTTCTTCAAACCCTTACTGGGGAAAACGGACTTGTAGAAGCCTTTTTCTGGTTGGGGAAGAGCTGCAAGGAAAATAGACATTAGAACAAACGAAGTATTGAAGACTTTAAAAACAATTAAGTATAAACACTGGGCTCTTACCATTACCCTCTACAAAAACTGTTCGAAGAAGAGAGTAGAGGTGAAGGTTCTCATCTGGAACGAACTCCCAGTTCCCCGAGATAATGAAGTAATCATCCCCGGCTCCTTTGTTGGAGTTTGGGAGGTCGGCAACGATTTTGTACTCTGTGGACCTCGGTTTGAGGTAGTAAATATCGTTTTTCTCGTTTTTGATGCCACACATGGTGTAGCAGTATTGGATGTCGGCTAAGGTAACCCTAGCATTTTCTTGTTTGGCTAAAGCTATTATACCATTTATGACTCGGTAGGAGTTGATGGCAAGCTGCATTGGGTTCAATTTATAGTAATGGATTATCTCACGGAAAAGGATGTCGAGTAGGAGCTTAAGTTCGCACTCAATAAAAGGTACAACGGGGAAGGGCATAGAATCAGTTGTGGGCATCATGGAGTCATCCTCCCCAGCCAACCTCAGATGAACGTCGGCCGGGATGTCAAACTCCCACCTAAAGTGTTCTAACTTGGTTGGGGTGTCTACCATATGCTTCCACATACCCATAATGTTGGCTTAACTTGAAGGAGTCGGATTTTAGAAAGGAGGTGTTTTGTAGGAGTTATAGGGACCTCGGCAAAAACCTAAAAGTGAGCTGGGGTAAGAATTTGTGGGAATCGTTTCAGTTCTTCGTAGAATTTGTGGGTTCTATAAACAAATCCCAAACTTAGATCTATGGAAACGAAGATTGGAGGCAAGAATCTGGAAAAAACACTGCAAACAGAAACAAGAGCAATGATTCAGAATCAAGAATATGGGTGAATCATCAAGAACATTGTGACAGAGTGTGTGCCAGGGTGCAAGGCCAAGAATAGTGGCAGAATGAACAAGTATATGGGTATTATGTGTGTATTAAAGAACGGTTTAGGCAAAAAGCAAAATCACGAGAAAAATATGCTCAGAATACATGGTTGGATTCAAAAAGACAAAAATGAACAACATTGCAATTACAGTATACAGATATAACAATTTGAGGAAGAATAAAAATCGAAACGAAGGAATAGTGACTTACAAGGGAAAATTAGAGTCGAGAGATCGACGGTGGCAAGAAGGAAAGGTGCAAAGACAAAATCCTACTTGGGAGGTGGGCGAAAGTAATTGCAGACAGCTTCGCGAGAGCGATAATGGCAGACTTAGGAGAAAAAGTTAGAGAGAAGAAAATCTTCTGAAACGGTGGTGTAAAGTGAAGAGACGGAAAGAGGAAATGAAGTTTTGTTTAAACACAAAAATGGCGGCAAAAAGGCAATTAATATGCCTAAAACGACGTATGTGTCAAACGACGCACGCAAAAGCAATTTGACTTAGTGGCATGTGTTGGGGTACAGCCCAAAGAGAGAGAGACGCATGGCAAGAACGGTTGGGTAGTCACGCGTGACAGCTCATATACGTGATAAAGCTCTTGGAATTCTTGATTTCATGGAGCAGTACCTTGGCTTGGAGGATGATCTCGGCTGAGAAACTTGAACAATCCTGGTTAATGGTTCTGAGGCATTGATGGAAGCAGACTGTGGGTCTTGGTCATACTGAGTCAATGAGTTCTTACTTCGGCAATGAATTAAGAAGCAAGCTTAGCCGACGTTATAGAAGGAAGTACTGATATAGGTTCCATCACCTCAGGATACTGAGGTAATAGAACCTAGGGGGCAGTTGTAGAGATATATTTTCTGAGTACCAACACGTGGCCAAGGTGACGCCGACGTGTCAGCCGGGGTGCCACGTGTCCTGGTCGTGACGCCGAGGTGATCTCGGCTAGGCCGAGGTTATCTTCGAAGATATCGGAGTCCAAGATAAGCGGATAGGGGATAAGAGTCCTAGAATGAGGAAGGACCTCAGTCTGGATAAGGATAAAGCTCTTAGGGAGTTTATCTTTATCTATTGGAGAGTCCAAGATAAGTACTGAGCAGAAGTCCATTGAAGCTAGGCTTCTATTAGGACTAGGATTGAGTTGGCTATAAAAGAGAGACATCCCCAATGGATCTAAGGTACGCAATTTATATTCTGAACAGTGAGTTAAGTACTTGATCTATCTTTGAGAGATAACTGACTTGATTGTCGGAGTGCCCTCGGGTGGACGAACCACCTCCGGAATCTCTTTTTTCTGTTGCAGGTCATTCAGGTGCCATCTATTCTGCCAGTGCTCTCTAGTTGAATACTGAGTTGGCAGTGTGGTCAGAAATTTACTCACAAATTGTATATTTTATTATCTTTCTAAATTCTTTCTAAATTCTGTTACAGGCTATTCAGGCGCCATCTCTTCTTTTTTTGGCAGTTGTGTCAGATCAAAATAATTACATATTAATAAAAAATTATAATTATAATTATTAATATTTATCACTTTTTTTTTTATAATTAATTTTTCTCATTTCCACTGCACAGTTATTTGCCCTTCTTTATTTTATTATTATTATTTTTTTATCATTACTTAATATAATTGCGTATAAATTATAATTTCATACGGTTAAACATTGGTATAAGGTCTAAATGAACAACTTTAACGTACAAAAATGATTGGTAAATTGGACAATTAAACAAATAGCTATTTTAGATCTAATTATTTGCACACTAAAAATTTAACCGGCCGTGCTTCAGATCCCCACTGGGGGTCGACTCCCAGTGACGTGGCGCCGCCCCATTCGCTAAAATCCAAAAAAAAAAAAAAAACAATTTATTTTTTTGGACCAATCACCTTCCTATACGCACGACCCCCAATAACCCCCACTGGGGTCTTAGGCATTTTTCAAATTTAACTGTATGTTTGATATCGTTTATTTATTCATTTATTTTTAACCCTATTGTTCAAAATAATTATACATAATTTATAATTACACACATCTAATTTTTTTTCCTGAGGATTAAGTTAACAATTTCAATGTGAAAATAGTGATTAAAATGGACAAGTAAATATAGAATTAGATCTAACTATTTGTTTAACAAAATTTTGTGTACACTTTCTAATGCGATTACCCAATATGATTGCATATATATTTTAGACCAGAAAGAAAATTTTTATTATAAAATCAATAAAAAATTGAATCAATTTCGTACGGGCATAACAAGACATCTTGTTGATTTTATTCTTTAATAAGTTGTCTTATTTTTTAAAATTTTAGTGAAGGTTCAAACCGATTTGTACATTAATGGAGCGAGCTCATCAACTCAAGTTGTTGGTGTTGTTGAGTTATCGAGCTAGTTGTTTTTTCATGTCAAATTTTAAAATATCATGACTTTCATTTGTACACTTATTTTTAAGTAAATTTATATTTTTAGAATTTATTCATCGATATCTTTCAAACACCATCATTATTGGATATAAAATTATATAAAAGAATTTAGGAAATTTTGTAGTCACTGAAGCAAATTTCTCAAATTTTGAAACTGTGAAATTTCAAAAATTTTGTATTTAAGTAATTGCATTTTTTGCAATTATGTTCAGAGAAAATAAATTTTTTATTTTATACATAAATTGACTTTTTATGAATACTCATAAATTTCTCAGCTTTTTAAAAGCTGCTAAATTTATCATTATTTGTGTTTGCGAAATTGTGAAATTTTATGATTTTTGTATATAAACATGAAATTTTGTGTAAATGATAAAAACTGATTTTTTTTTTTTTTTTTTGGTTGTAGTTTTCTACAATGATTTTTTTTCCCCACTTTAAAATTTTATATTGAATATAGTCTTAATAGATGTCCTTGAATAGGCTCAAAAAATATAAATATCATGAAAACTGGATCTATAAGATGAATATATATATGTTTAAAATTTTGAAATAAAGAAATTTAACCATCTAGCACGTGATTCTATTTGGTTATGCATATTTTATCTTTTAACGAGATAAGAATATTTTGATAAAAGGGTGAGGTGTGAGATTTAATGGATCAAGAAATATACTTTTACATTATGAGACTTGAAGAAAAATCCACCATAAATAAAATGGGACTTTTTACTATATATTAAAATTCTTAAGAGAATAAATTATAAAGATTTTTTAAATTTTTTTTTAGATTTGAAATTATAAAAACTGTTGAAAAGAAGAAAAGAGGAGAGATCATAAAAAAAAACTTTGGGAGGACACATGAACTCTATAGAATGGACAAATTAGAAGTAGATTATAAAGTACAATTAAAAATTTCAAAACGGCAATACTACGTAGCTCAAATTTTGTGGTTCAAAAGTGACTCAAATGGCCAAAACGACATCGTTTTGAGCACAGAACAACATAAAAATGACCAAAACGACTCACAAAATTTGAGTTACGAGACATTTTCCATTTCAAAAAGTTGAGGGCAGCTGGACATCATTTGAGGATCATATCTAATGATTACTTAAATTTGTTATTAAATTTAATTTTGGTGAATTTTTTTTTCTTATATGTGCTCCAACAGTTTTATTGAAGGGAAAAAGACTAAGACCCAGTGGGGTGACCCTCCACCACGTCCATTATTTTTTGATTGGCCCAAAATTTATTTTATTTTATTTTATTTTATTTTTTAACTCTTGGTTTCACAATTCCTCATGTGGAGGTAGGAGTGCTGGGGGTCACCCCTACTGGGGGTCCCAGTACTGTCGTTTATCAAGATATTAAATTAAAAATTTCGCTTTTCTTTCATCAAATTGAGAATCAATGTGCTTTTCATCAAATTACTGTTCATAACCGTTGTTGAATGTCCCTCGAATGATCACCTGAAGACAAAAATTTGTGAAAAAATTACATTGGCTGGTCGACCGCCTCAAGGCAAAAAAAAAAAAAAAAATTTTTTTTTTTACACTGGCTGGTCAACCGGCCAGACATTCGCCTGATCGTCCGGTGTTCTGATGAGGCTCCAAAATCCTCCATTGGAGTACTTAATATTAAAGGAAACTTTTACTCAAATTTAATAAAAAAATTGATACACCGTTAAAGATGCTCTAATTAAAATGATTAACAAACATTAAAAAAAGGAAGTAATATTATAAGTTTAAACTTTTTATTTAAAAATTTATTAAAAATATCAATATATAATTTAAATTCATCAATGTATGCATCTCACAACACAGTAATTCATTCGCATTTTAAATTTCTAGACTAGTTTTGGTCCTCTTTTTGGTACAATAGATTTATTGAAAAAATAACGAACAAGAAGTGAATGCTGTCAGTGGTAGAAAAATATTAAAAAACCTGCTTGTCACGGAGGAATAACTTTTAGATTTTATTTTTATTTTGTTTTCTCTACTTGAGAAATCATCCACCAAAGATTCTTAAAACTGTGTGTTTAGTTTTAGTTTTTTAAATTCAGTTTTTTAAAAATTAAATTTTTTTATTCTTTGTATTTTTTTGTATTTTTAGTGAATATTTTTAAAATTTTAAACAATTTTTTTTTAATTTTTTTTTAGATACACTTTACTTAACTATATTTAAATAGTAAAATATTTGTGAAAAAATATTTTAAAAAATTAATAAATACACAAAAATATAAAAAATGTACTGAATTTTTGTATTTTTTGTTATATTTTTGGTATTTAGTAAAATTTTTAAAAATTTTATTACAAATATTATACTTTTTAAGTGTATTATGTTAAGTGTATCTAAAAATTAAAAAATTACTTAAAATATTAAAAACATTCATTGAAAACAAAAAAAATATGAAAAATAAAAAATAAAATTTTCTGAAAATTATTTTCTAAAAATCAAAATCAAACAATCTGATAATCCCATCCAATAAAAAAAAAAAAAAAAAAAAAATTGGCTCCAGCATGATAACTTGCAACTAGTGGTTTGGATGGCAAAGTGACCACATTTATATATAAATTTTTCCCCAAAGTATCTACGTATATTCACCCAAAAAAAGTATCTGCACAGAATTTCACAACTTTTTAGTTGAAATGGGCATGTCAAACTTCACATGAGTCCTTTTTTGCATTTAAAAAAAAATAAAAATAAATTTCATTTTCATTTTTAAACAAAGATAATAAAATGTTTAGGAACACTTTTCATTTTATATAAAATAGTTTTTAAAAATAATTTAAAAGTGTCTTAAAAAATGTTTCGAAAACTTTTACCATAACAATTTAGAAAATGTTAGGTAGTATTTGGTAGAATTTTCTAAATATGATTTGAGAATAGAGTTGTATTTTGAGCTTGTGAGTTTTGAAATTATGATTTGAGTATGAAAAATTTGTTTCATTATGAGTTTTGAAAAGAGTTTTGAATTGAGTTTTGGAGGGAGTATTGAGTTTTTGAAATTAGAAAAGTTATTTGATTAAAAAATTTAAAACTCATAACCAAACACACAACTCACAATTCTATTCAAAGCTCATATAAAAATTTAAAAATTTTGAAAATATTTTTTATTTACAATATAAATATAACAGGTGCCAAAAAAAAAAAAAAAAAAAACCGAATACTATTCCGGTCGGGCATTCGGGGGATGTCAAGGAGGACGACCGGGTTAGCTAAATTTTTTCACCTGGAAAGAAGTTTTCAAAAATAAGTGTAAAATTATAATTTGAAAGCTCAAAACAAACATCACACTCAACTCATTGGGTGAAAATGTGTTTAAAACACATAACCAAACACAGGGCAACAATTGTAGTTAGGTAGCAACTTGCTTGGGCCTTGGTGTTTAAGCTAATACAAGTTGTTGATTTTAGCTTAATATTTTAGTGCAAGTTGTCAATTTTAACTATATTCTTTAAATCAACTGGTTATATTATTGTTGTTTTGTTTAATAATTTCTAACAGGATTTGTTTTGTGGAGATCAATTAGAGTACTTTTTTGGAGTATGACTGGTTCTATTTGTTGAAGTAATGATCAAATGGGCACAACCTTCTCTAGGATACCTCTGAGTATTCATGGATTACAATTAAGCTAAAAGGCTAACCTAGTAAAACTCTTCAGGGAGAATCCAGTACTATGAAAGAAGCACTTCGTTCTAATTCAGAAAACACTTTTATATCGACACCTCTTATAGAAGAAACAATACTCATTATTGAGAAACAGGATGAACAATGAATGAGGGATGCATGGGAAATTAAGAGGAGGTATCTTACCACTTAAGAGTTTCTACCTCTTTTTGACTAGTATCGCTATATCTATGAGCAAATTCTCATTAACACTGCTTCAGTGCAATTTACCTACACCGGACAAATAGCCCTCTTCGAATTTAGTAAGGCTATCATCTAAAATATCATGTTTATTTCTGCTTGGGGAATACATCCTCATACCACCAGACAACACAGTATTAAATCCAGAGAACAGAAATTTGGTCATTGGAATTATATTGATACTTTTTCTAAAGCATTTTATTATTAGAATCCAGTTAACAATATTCTTGGTTTTTCAAAATTTGCAAGATGTATTAAAATCCAATATACCTAATTGGTTCTATCTTTGGTGGAATAAATTTGGTCCACCCATGGATATTTTACTAGAAGTACTTCGACCAGAATTTAGTGACTGGCAAGTAGCCTATTCTCACACTCCAGGAAACCGAGAAATTGCCATGTCCAAATCTTGGGTCATTTTTGTTATCAATTTTGGCATCCCTTGGATTTGGAAATGGGATTTTCAGTGTGATTATTCGCTAACCAATATTCCTCGCTTGAAAAGAGTGTTTTATGCCAGTTGGTGGAGTAAAGGTATGGATCCCCACCAGGACGAAATTATCCAGAGAATCAAAGCTAACACTAAAGCTTGCTGGAATATGGTCCCCAAGGCCATTCCCCCTTTAGTATCATCCAATAATCCATTCTTGGATATCCAGGAAGTTTTTCACAAACAATTTCTCGATATTTCACAACCAGAGTTGAAAGTATGGATTACATGAAGGAGAAATTCCTTCAGTTCATTACTAGCCAATTCTAATCTAGAGAAATTCCATCATGGATTACTGTAGACACCCCATTTTTAACCGTCCTCGAGACTCGGTTGTGCTTGTAGGTACATCCGGACACAAGTTTGATTGCTCGTCGGGCATTCGACTTTTGCGACAGAACGTCACAGGTTCGAACTTTCTAGACCCTGTGTCCTTTCTACCCCATTCTTGGACCATGGCTTGGTCCTTTCAGAATGTGTTTCTTGGTGCACTGCCGGCCCCCTTTTGGACCTGCCGGCCCCCACTTTGTTGCTGCTAGCCATTGATTGAGCCTGCCGGCCATCAATGAGCCACTGCCAGCCATCCCTGATGGCCGGCAGCACCCCTGTCTCAGCAGGTTTCACTCCAGATCTTTTAAGCCAGCTGGAATCCTTTTATCTGCCCTCCATACACGTGTATGGAGGGATGAAGCTCTTGCCAAGCTTCTTGAAGAAGCTTTGCATTGCTTTTCTTCTATATAAGGAGAGAGCCTCTCTCCTTAGCAGAGGTTCAGCATTTTGAGAAGAAATATCTTTCTCTCTCTCTCTCTCTCTCTCTCTCTCTCTCTCTCTCACTATATTGTTGTTGATTTGTGCCTTGAAGTCCATTTTCCTTGCACTTTTACACTACAACACTTAGAGATACACCACCATCTTTGAATTGAGGTTCTTGGGAGGACTTCTTGAGCTCTGAAAGTGAGGTTTTACCCCCTGAAGTTGCTGGTTTTGAAGTTGATCTTCAAGGGTGAGCTTCTTCCCATTTTTAGCACTTTTTTGTACCTCATTTTGGCCATCCTTGCATATTGTTTTAGGCCTTACTTTCAACTGAAAAAAGTCTTGTATTTAAGTGCTTTTGAAGTTTGTTTAAGATCTTTTGGCTGTTGAGGGTCTTCAACCCTCTTGTTGGCCTTGTTTGGCCTTGTTTTGAGCCATGCCTTAAGGCCTCCGAGCTAGCCTTGGTTTGGCCTTCTAACCACTGAAATCTAGTGGATTTTTAATGGTAGGCATGTGGTTTTGAGGCCTCAAATCAAAAGGGGTGGCCCCCTCTCTTTTGGTTTTTGTTTGCTTGCATTTTTGGCCTTCCAAAGGAGCATGCCTCTCTGTACTTTTGAGGCTTGGTTCAGGCACTTTTTTGTGACTTTTAGGACCTTCCTTGGCTTTGTTCATGGCTGGTTTGGTCACCTTTTACATGCATCTTGTATGTGTAGTGTAATCCCATTTGTAGCTCATCAAAGTAGCATGTTTGCCTAGCTTGTGTTGAGTCCATTTCAGTAGGTTTTTGGTGATGTTTTACCATGTCTTAGATTTTTTTTGGGTTGGTTTTGTCACTCCATGCATGTATGATATACTTGTAGTGTAAATCCCATAAACTAGCTTTATATGCTTCTTGCTTTAGCATGTTATCCTAGTTTATGTTGAGTCCATTTCAGCATGTTTTTGGTGATGTTTTACCATGTCATGACTCTTTCCATAGCTGGTTTGGTCATCCTTTGCATGCTCCATATACTCGTAGAACAAATCTTGCTTACTAGCTTTATGTGCATGATGTTTTGGTTCATCATCCTAGTATATTTTGGCTTTGCTCCAGTATGATTTTGTTCTTATTTTGGGCTGTTCTTAGACCGTTTTGGGCTGCCATGGCCATATCACTCATGCTTTGTATAGCTATAGTGTAAATGCTTAGGCTAGCCTTGGGTTTTGAGACCCCTACCATGCCATACATGTGATGTTTGCATGCTTTGCCATCATTATAAGTGTTATTTCAGTCCATGAAATGTGGTCATACACTTGCATTTGACATACTTTTAATGCCTTGGAGCCTTGGCTCTTTATGCCTCAAGAATGAACTTTTGTGCATGCCATTAAGCCTAAGCTTTTGGCTCATCATATCAGTGCATTTTTGATTTTGCTATACCATGATGTAACTCTGTTTTATGTTGTCCAAGTCATGCCATGTTTGGTTTCAATAAGTGTAGTGCATTGCCTCTTTTGTAGCCTTGCATGCTCCTTGTTTTTGGCCTCTTGTTCTAGCCTGCGTTGGCTAGCTTCGAGCTTGTTTTTGGTCTTGTTTGGACCTACCTTGGAACTATTTTAGGTTCCCTTAGCCCTTTGGGGCTTGCCTTGCATGGCCATGACTTAAGTCTCTTTGTTAGTTTCGAGCTTTGAACTTTCTAACATGCTATGCTTGCATTGTTTAGTTGATTTGGCATCAATTTACATGAGATTTCAGAGCTTACCTTGTTGTCACATATCCATGCTTGTCATTCCTGAAGTGTGCTTAAGAGTTGCATCTTTATGCCTTAATTCTTGGGCCAATTGGCATGCATGTTTGCCTTGCCTTGCCTTGCCTTTTCATGCTTTTCATACTATCAATTCATCACTTATGGCCACTGATTTGGGCATATTTGAGGTTTGCCTATTTTGGTTTAAGTCCATCATTTGCATGTTGTTGCATGCTTGTCTTGCATATTGTTGTATGCTTGCTTCATCTTTGCATGTTTTCGCATGCTAGTTCCATTACATGTTGTTGCATGTTTATTACATTACATTTTGCATGCTTAAGTCATATTGCATGATTGCATGTTCAAGTTAGCATTGTGTATGCCATCCTTGCATTGCATTGTTGTTTGGATTAAGTGTTAATCCGAGCACGAGGAATGAGGGGCGTTTCATACTTCAAGTGATGAAACGTGTTTCAATTCTCGGTCGCTGACGCTCTTGATGATTCATGATAGAGTTTTAGGCTTTATGTGTTTATTTGTGCATTCATTTTACATTGATTTGCACAAGTTGGATCTTTGGCCATCATGCATCGGGATGAGTGATTGATGGTCGTGGATCCGATTATGCCTCTCCCTTGATGTTTCGAGGTGATACGGGGTGGCATAGTGTGTACATATCCTTGGGAGACTCTTCATTTTCTCTGTTTTGTGCTCTACTGTAGCTTGGTGTTCCAGTACATCAGTAGCCGGTAGTGCCTTGCAGATGGCCTGCAGTGCCTTGTTGTTGGCCGGCACCCCTTCATTTTTAGTCGGCAGTGGCTCCCCATGGCCGGCAAGCCACTGATGCACTTCCCAGCATGTTTTTGGTAAGGTTCAACAGGAATTCCTTGAGGACACCCTGCAGACAGAGCCTCTAAAGAGCAACCGGAAAGCGTTTCGAGGCGAGAAACCAGATGCGAGCATGCATACCCTTCTGTTTCTGTGAACAGAGCTGGAGCGACTTTATTTATTACTTTTAATTTGTTAATTAATTAAGTTTTGTAATAATTAGTTGTAGCTAGTTATTCAATTTGGTTATATAATAATTAATTAGCTTGTTAATTAGTTAATTAGCCGGCATGTATTATTTGTTCGGACCCTCCGTCGAGAGGGCCAATTTTGTAATAAGTGTGTGTGCGTATGTGCATGTCTTCCAACCTCCATTTCTTTCTCCTTTTTACTTACCTACTTTCGTTGGTTAGTTTTAGGTCATGTTTCAAATTGGCATACTTATGCTTTGCATGTTTGCATCCATTCATCTGTCTAGCATATTTATGCTTTGCATGTTTGCATACATTAATCTATTTTGCATGCACTGGGCTCGGCGCATCATACTAACTGCATTGTAATTCGATACCAAGTTGAATACATGTATCAATTATCGCATCTCATATGTCATCTTAGAATAGCTGAGTCTATTTCTAGTTGCATCTTGCATGTGTTGCATTAGCCATCTTAACATGAACTAGGATCATGCATTGATTTCTAACTAGTTCTTTGTTTTGGCTCGAAGTACTAGGTAAGCTTTTATACTTTAGCATACTACATGTGTGTCATTGATTGCCATGATAGCATGCTTGCCATGAGGCTATTTGCTTAAGTGTTTAACTGCTTGAATGCTTGTGGGTGAAGGTTGGATTGTTTGAATTGGAACAATTCATTGAAATCCGCATTTTAGCCTACTTACGAGTAGCAAATTTCAAATCATTTTCCAAACAAACGAATATGCGATGCTTTGTTCCAAATTAGGCGATCTAGTCTATACTTGTTTTGCTATGCGCATCACATAATAATTCTAGCTAATTAACCGGTTTAAGAACACATGTGTTTTTCAAAAAACTAGATATCATGTTTAGTAGTGGCTGATCTTTGATCGGGTGAGCGGGGGTGCTCATAAATGACCTTCCCCAATCGTATCCAAGTTCCCGAGCCGAGGCAACTTTGGTGATGACGGACACGTGGCCTTAGGCACGAGTCAGGGTTTCCTAAATTTCCCCAAAAATAAAATATTTAGGTGGCGACTCTGTATCTGGCAAAGTAGTCCATGTTTGGCACTTCTTTACAAAAATCAGTTTTCCAAAACGATTTGCCGGATTTGGACTATTTGGTAATTTATCAATCTCACATTGCACATTGTGAGATCAGATTAAGAACCGTGACAATTTGAGTCCGAACTGTAGCATGAGGCCTAAGGGCGGGTCTACAATTACATGTACATCGTGTCAGCTCATAGTGATGAAGATAAAGAAGAAGTAGCGACAGTACTAGTTACTCGATCTGTGTGTAGTAGTGAAGACCCACTCTTAGCTAGAGAATTACAAAGTCCAGGTGATGACATTATTGCCATAGAAAACATTGGAGATTTTTGGGACTCTCTCACACACATGATATCTAATGCTTAGCAAAAGACAAGAAGGAAAAGGTAAAGCCTGATTTCTCGTTGTAGACACCCTATTTTAACCGGCCCTAAGACTTGGGGTGCTTTCTTTTGATTACCGGATGACGAAAATAAGAATGTGATTCTCATATAATCCTCAGTAAGAAATATGGAATTTGAGCACTACTCCCAACCCTAAGCCAGTTTTGGCCAAGTGCTTAAGTCCCGTTCAAAATCCTTTTTTGAAACTTTCTTTCCGCGCTTAGTTCCGAATATTTCCGTAGTGTTCTGAGGCTCGTTTTTAAACGTCAAAATAAGACTTTTTCTAAGAAAATTGAGTAAAGAATAGTATGGGAATAAGAGAAAAGGATGATAATTCTATCAAAAAATCCTGTTTTATACAAAATAGTCAAGCCACAACCAATTTTTTTTGGTTGGTTGGCCAGCCAAGAAATTGGTCAGCCAG
Organism: Camellia lanceoleosa; assembly: GCA_025200525.1. Lineage (NCBI taxonomy): Eukaryota > Viridiplantae > Streptophyta > Magnoliopsida > Ericales > Theaceae > Camellia > Camellia lanceoleosa. Next base: position 97,317,489 of record CM045764.1, read on the forward strand.
CTAATTTCCCAAGAGTTTCAGAAGAATTCTTGTTGAAAGTGTATGAGTCATGCCAATTCAGATATTATTGATACATTCATGCACGAGGTACATATCTACTCACCCTCCATTGTCCTTTATTAGCCTCTATAGTCGAAAGGGTGTTTGTCTTCTTCCAAAAAAAAAGCATCCAATACAATCACCCTTGTCACCCCCATCATTCTTGTCTCCTACCTTGTCTCTCATCTCTTTGACTTTGCCTTCCATCATTGCCTATATGGAGGATCAAAATGTGTGTGGAGAAGAGGGGGAATGAATGAAGAGAGGGAAAATCAATTAAGAGAAGAGAGATAGAGAGAAAAAGAGAGAAGTAGTGAGAGTTGGCCAAAAACACTTCCATTTTTTCATATACACTGATATCCTATATTTCTATATACCAAAACCATCCCAAAAATTCTGTTATAGCCAAATTCAAGAGCTTTGATAAAAAAGAGAGTGAGTGTTCTTGAAAGAGAGAAAAACAGAGAGTTGAACAACTTCCCCTCCCCCCCCACACTGTTAAACAACCCAAAAACACCATTCCAATAAGAATTTCAAATTTTTGAACTGAGAATTGAGAACATACTTCCCAAACTTGAGGATGATTAAAAGGAAGTTTAGAAATCAAATCCTTTCCTTGGAAGGTGAATTTTGCACACTTTGTTTTCTTGTATTTTCTTTCTTATATTGTTTTTCTTACTTTGATTTCATATTATAAACTGTTGTAAGCTAACGAAAAGTGGTTAGTTAATCCACCTACATATTTTTTTGTTTGTTTTTCTGGTGTTGCAACAAAACAAAGCTTTTGGCCTGGCCTGATTGGCCGGCTAGCTCACCTTTTGGCCTACGAGCCAACTTCTTCAGGAGAGAACTCAACAGTCTCCTGGCATTGAGTAGAACAATCTCTGATGGTCTTTGAAGCCCCTGAAGTTTCTGTTTTTTTTAATTTTCTTTTAGTTTAAGAGAGATTTGTAATGATATTTTGTTGTAATATTTTTATTCCTCTTCTCCCTCATCCGGATATGTAATATTAAAAGTGATGTTATAATTGCCCACCTCCGCTTCTTTCTAGGGGTGAGCAGCGGGAATACCAATCTGTCCAAACCGACCTAACCGAACCGAACCAATCACATTTTGGATGGATGCGTGATGACGATCGGATGGTTGTGGATTGATTTTTTTCTAATTCGCCTAGTTTTGGATGGATGGCGGATTTGAGGTTCCTTTTGCTGTAACCGAACCGCCAAACTTCGAGCACCCTTAGTAATTTGTAAGACTTTGTGTTTTCAATTTGTTTAGATATTCTGTTTGTGTTTTCGATTGAAAAAGAGTTTAAATATTCTGTTGAATATAATTTGTTGAAAAAGAGTTTTCAACTTGAATATATTTTTTGAATTAAAAAAATAAATGTATTATTTATCTATATTTTTTGGTTTTTAAATCTAACTCTGAAAATAATAAATAAAAAAGATGATATATGCCGGTTGGTTTTTGTTTTCAAAAACATGTATATATGTAATAATATAGAGGCATACAATCTCTATTACTGCTCTGTTCATGATTTTGGTGGTTTGAATTGTTTTTATATTTTAAGAACCACAGATTGTAATACTTTATGTGGATGAGGCATGCTGTGATTGTAAAATGTGAATGAGGCATGTAGTGATTGTAACACTTTTTAAAGTCATTGACTGTAATACTTTATTTATTTTTTATTTTTTTTAGGAAGTGTACAAGTTGAATTATGTTGAAAATTTATAAAATTTTAAACTGCCAAACCGATTTCCATCCATCCGCTAATCCATTAATTCGCTCAATTCACATATGCCAAATTGGTGGACGGATGCGGATTGATTTTCTTTAATTCGCCAATCTGGCTGATGGATGGCGGATTGGAGGTTCCATGGCCGCAACCGACCTGCGCCCACCCTTGCTTCTTTCTATCCTGTTCTTTTACTCGCTTTCCTTACTTGTACATATGTAGTATATTGTCTTGCCATCATATACATGCTTTTGCATCCATATTTCATGCCCTAAGATCCGACTAAATTTGCATTTGTGGGTTTAATAGATTATTATATGATTTTGTGCGCTACCTCATGTTCTTGAGATAATTCACATGTCATCTATTAAAAGCCGGATATTTAGTTGCATTTTATGAGTGAATTGCATTAGGATCTTGCATATAGGATCATGCACGTGTTTACTAATTTTGTTTTGTAATTATTTGCAGGACGTCAATAAATATCTAAGTTTTTGTCCTTTAGCATCCTGTTTGTGTATGTTTTTCTTACTATGTTTAGCATCACCATGTGACTATTTGCTTATTTGATATAATTCTATGCATGCTAGTGGATGAAGATTGTATTGTTTGATTTGGAATAAAATTTGTTACCCAAAAGATAACCTAAGAGGCGGGGGGTGAATTAGGTTTTTACAAATAAAAATAATAATATCTTAATAAAAATTATGACTAGCACAATAGATTAATATAGTTGATAAAATAAAAATAATTAAAACAAGTGTTCTAACAACTATGTCAATGAATGATTTTAGCCTAATAAAAATATGAAATATAGCTATGGTAATTTAAATAAAATAAAGAGATAAGGGAGAAAGAGGCAAACAAATTTATAGTGGTTCGGTTTCAACTCGGCCTACGTCCACTCCTCAAGCTTCACTTGAAATTTTCCACTATGCTCTAACTTCACAAGGGTGCTAGCAACCTCTTTACAAATAGAGCAATCATCCATGGATTTTACACAGACTTGCTAAGTCAAGAACACTGAGTGTACTACACTCTTACAAGGTTGAAAAGAATGTGTTTTTGCTTTCACAGAAAGTTACAGGAATTATCTCTCAAAGATGGATATAAAATTGAAACTCTGGATTTTTTGTAAACCTCACACAGGAAAGATGAACTTAATGCTATAAGGCTCAGTATATAATTTCTGAGAGAGGATGTAAACAAAAATTAAAGAACACTTCTCACAGAATTTTTCAAAGAATAGATGTGAGTGATTATAGATCAAAGAATATTTTCTGATTTTTTGTGACTTGTTTACATTAGAGGCTTTGGTATATATAATGAAACTTATAGTCGTTGTATTCATTTGAATTTATAGCTGTTTATAACCGTTGTATTCATTTGAATTTATAGCCGTTTATAGCCGTTGTACTTCCATCATTACTAATTTGAATATCTTTTACTCCATCATTACAAATTTGAATATCTTCCATTTGAACCTTTTGAACCTTTTGAATTACTGCTGTGCTGGGCTGTTTGAACCTCTGTTTTTGGACTGCTTGAACTCCTGATTTAATCAAATATTAAATACATTCTAACAACATTTAGGATAAAGGTTTAGGTAAGAAATAATGGGACAAAATAAATTTTAATTTTATTAAAACATAAAATCATCAAAATAAATGTTGATTCTATTTTTCTCTTTCAAATAAATCATCAAAATAAATTTTAATTATATTTTTCTCTTTCAAATAAATCATCAAAATAAATTTTGATTCTATTTTTCTCTTCCAAATAAATTAAAACATAATTAAATAAATCATCAAAATAAATAAGTCTAACAATCTCTCCCTTTTTGATGTTGGCACACACTGATGTTTTGATTTGATTTGGGAGTAAGAAAGGATACCCCTCAAGTCATGCTCCCTGAATTCATTTCTAAATACATAGGTTAGCACATGTGTAATAAATAAGCTTTAATCAACAACATTATATAAGACGAAGATATCAAACGATAAATACATAATCATCAGATTAGTTCTCAAATAATACCATAATACATAACATCATATAATTTCTCCCCCTGTGATATTATCAAAAGGAAATCAAGGGTCAGAATCTAGAGGAAGAGGAGGAGAATGATAGTGATAAATGGCATCAAAAAATAGATAATCAAAACATATATATACATATATATATATATATATATGAATCGTCTGCGCCTCTCTTTTTCGTTGAAAATCGCATCGAACACGCGGCCTCACTTTTGCGTCAACCGATTGACAAAAGCAGCTCTCCTCGATTGCCGCTTGCCTCGGCTATCTCGCCCTTCTTGTTTTCTTCTCTTCAGCCTCTTCTCTTCAGCCTTCTTCTTAATCACACTTGTCTGCTTATTCTTCTTCACCCCACTCTCTTCTATCTCTTCTTCACCACTCTCTTCTGTTCTTCTTTCTCATTGAGAGACAAAAAAAACTAAACGAAGGAGGGCAAACCTCAGTCTATTCTCTTCCATTTCTCTACAACTCATTTCTTTTACACCTCTCACCTCTAAACCATGGCTTCCTCATCTCGTCTCCTCACTCTATTTTTGGACCTGAACGATCCCATAAGCTTTACTGGACCGAGTGCCTCTACTTCTACTCTTCTTGTCATTCCTCTTCCTAACCTTCCTATGATGTCGATTGAGCAAATCATGACAGCTCAATCTGACATAGAAGCCAATCATTTCACACTGACGTCCTGTATGGAGACGGTGACGACAGTCACAAAATTGGCTCACTGATTGCAGAACAAAACGAGTGAGCTCCATCAGGTCAACGCCCAACTCTCTCTGCTCCAGCGCATGTACACGGATGCGCGAGCAGAAATAGGCGCACTGAAGGCCGAAAATAAAGAGTTTAAACGGAAGACCATCTCTATGGCCCGATTTGGAGTAACGTTGTTCTTGGCCTTTGATAGTTAGTGGGGAGTCGTCGCTCTCGACGAAAGTATGGGGGCAGGGGCGTCAAGGGTCGCCCAAGGTGATAAAAAGAAGAAGAAAACGATGGAAGAGGCGAGTAAGTAAGATCGATGTATGGCCGGAAAAAAATGAAGGGTTTTTTTTTTTTTGATCGGCGTGTGGCCGTAAAAAAATGAAGGGTGTTTTTTTTTTAATGTAAATATTTGTATTTTGATTTGTTTTTGTTTTTATGTTTAAGTTCTGAAAAATGAAATTAAAAAGCAGAAAAAAATAAGAAAATTAAGTCCAAACAAAAATTAATAATGAGAAAAAAATAAAAATAAAAGAAATTAAGCCTAATAGCAAAATAAAATAATACCAGCATAAATGAAACTTAATGGGATGTTGATGTTGCTGGAATGGTAATGCAAAAAAAATACCATGAGGGTTTAAAAAAAAATCAATGTATGCAAAGTTAACTTTACCTCAAGATGCAGAACCAAAAAAAATAAAAAATAAAATATTACATAGTTGAGAATAGCAAATTGTTAACGAGAATAAATGTATAAAGGACTTGAGAACATTCAACTGATATAAATGTTTCCATATCAATGTAGCAATACACATATATCATTTTAACAAAAATTCAAGTATCATGGTCATAACAAAACTTTTTAAGTAAAAATTCCAAGTTCGCTACGAATAAAATTGAAGCGATCCTCGCTTAGGGGTTTTGTGAAAATATCCGCCAATTGCTTATTGGTGTTTACAAATTCAAGTACAATATCCCCTTTTTGAACATGATCTCTTAAAAAATGATGTCGAATTTCAATATGTTTTGTTCGTGAGTGTTGAATCGGATTTTTGCTTAAATTGATGGCACTAGTATTATCACATTTAATAAGGATATGATCATAACGCAAATCAAAGTCTTCCAATTGTTGTTTCATCCAAAGTATTTGGGCACAACAACTTTCGAAAGCTATATATTCAGCTTCGGCCGTTGATAAAGTAACAGAATTTTGCTTTTTACTAAACCAAGATACTAATGAGTTACCAAGAAAGTGACAAGTGCCATTGGTGCTTTTTCTATCAAGTTTGCATCTGGCAAAGTCGGCATCCGAGTAACTTATTAAATCAAATGCAACATCTCTAGGATAAAACAGTCCCAAATTTTGAGTGCCAACAAGATATTTAAAAATTCTTTTAACAGCACTGAGATGTGATTCCTTAGGATTTGATTGATAACTAGCACACATACAAATACTAAACATAATATTGGGTCTACTTGCAGTTAAATAAAGAAGTGAGCCGATCATACCTCGATATTTTGTTTGATCAATGGACTTACTTTTTTCATCATTGTCTAGCTTAATGGATGTGCTCATAGGTGTTCCAGCTATTTTTGAGTCATACATACTGAACTTTTTGAGTAGTTCTTTTGTGTACTTAGCTTGGTTGATAAAAATCCCTTCCTTACATTGTTTGATTTGAAGCCTAAGGAAATAATTTAGCTCACCCATCATGCTCATCTCAAACTCACTTTGCATACACTTAGCAAATTCCTTACACGAGGTTTCATTAGTAGCACCAAATATAATGTCATCCACATATATTTGCACAATAAGTAAATCATCATTTTTAGTTTTAACAAAAAGTGTTGTGTCAATCGTTCTTCTAGAAAAATTATTTTCAATAAAAAATTTACTTAATTGTTCATACCATGCATGAGGTGCTTGTTTCAAACCATATAAAGCTTTTGATAGTTTAAAAACATGATTTGGAAAAGCATGATCTTCAAAACTTGGAGGTTGTTTAACATAAACTTCCTCATTTATAAAACCATTAAGAAAGGCACTTTTTACATCCATTTGATAAAGTTTGAAATCTCTAAAACATGCAAATGCAAGTAACATGCGAATGGCTTCTAATCTAGCAACCAGAGCAAAGGTTTCATCAAAATCAATATCTTCTTCTTGATTGTATCATTGTGCATCAAGTCTAGCCTTGTTTCTTATAATTGTGTCGGATTCATCAAGCTTGTTTCGAAAGATCCATTTGGTACCGATAATGGTATGATCTTTAGGTTTTGGCACAAGTTCCCACACTTTGTTTCTCTCAAATTGGTTAAGCTCTTCATGCATAGCTATCATCCAATGTTCATCGAATTCGACTTCTTGAAATTTTTTAGGCTCAATCTGTGAGAGAAAAAACAAGTTACTACAAATATTTCTAAGTGAAGAGTGAGTTTCAATACCTTTTGTACGGTCACCCAGGATTAAATCCTTAGGGTGATTATGAACAAACTTTCATTCTTTTGGCAAATCGTCATTGTTTTCTCCTTCTTCTTGAGGTTGGAGAATAGGTTGTTCAATCTCTTTGTTCAAGTTACATGGTTGGTTCTCTTCTTTGTAGATACTTGAATCTTCCACATTTAGTTCCAAATCTATATTATCATTAACAATTTGCTTTTGAGCAGAGATGTTAGTTTCATCAAATGCCACATGTATAGATTCTTCCACTACAAGAATTATTTTATTAGAAAAACGATAAACTTTGCTAGTTAAGGAATAGCCAAGAAAAATTGCTTCATCAGATTTTGAATCAAATTTACTTAATTTATCCTTACCATTATTATGCACAAAACATTTACAACCAAAAACATGCAAGTGACTAATGTTGGGCTTTCTATCATGCCAAAGTTCATAAGGAGTCTTTTTGAGAATAGGTCTAATTAATGCACGATTTAAAATATAGCATGCAGTGTGAACGGCTTCGGTCCAAAAATATTTAGGAAGATTATTTTCACAAAATATTGTTCTACTCATCTCTTCAAAAGTTATATTATTCCTTTTTACTATACCATTTTGTTGAGGGGTTTTAGGTGCTGAAAAATTATGTCCAATATCATACTCATCACAAAACAATTCAAATTTCTCATTTTTAAGTTCTCTACCATGGTCGGTTCGAATATTAGTAATAAGAAAGCATTTTTCATTTTGAATTCTACGACAGAGTTTTGTGAAAGAAGAAAAGGTTTCATCTTTGTGTGCTAAAACATAACCCATGTAAATCTTGAATAATCATCAACAATAACAAAACAATAACGTTTACCACCTAGACTAGATGTCCTTGAGGGACCAAATAAATCCATATGCAATAGTTATAAAGGTCTAGTTGTGGAAATATGAGATTTTGATTTAAATGATATTTTAGTTTGTTTTCCTTGTTGACAAGCACTACAAAGATGATCTTTTTCAAATTTAATTTTTGAAAGTCCAATGACCAAATCATTTCTCAAAAGTTTAGCAATTAAATCCATATGAGCATAACTAAGTCTTCTATGCCATAACCAACTATTTTTTATTATTAACATATAAACATTTAACATCACTAACATAGAGATCATTAAGATAAAAAAACATAAACATTATCATGACGATTACCAATGAATAAAGCTTTATGATCATTTGTGCTTTCAATTGTGCAATGTGATTTATCAAAAATAACTCGATTACCTTTATCACATAATTGACTAATACTAAGTAGGTTATGCTTAAGTCCATCAACAAGTAAAACGTTTTCAATAGAAGGGTTAGGAAAAATACCGATACTACCAATACCGATGATTTTTCCTTTCTTGTTGTCTCCAAAAGTAACAAATCCTCCATTTTTTGATGATAGTTTAGTAAAGAATGATTTATCTCCGGTCATGTGTCTGGAACATCCATTATCAAGGTACCACTTCCCTTATTTAGCTTTGGACTTAAAACAAACTTACAAGATGACAATCAAGTGTTGGTTTTTGGTACCCATAGTTTCTTGAGTCCTTTTTGGTTAGTTTTATTAGATCCCTTAACAATCCAAATCTTTTTAATTCGTATGTTTATATTATTTTTGAATGGACAAGAAGATATATAATGGCCTTTCTTTCTACAATAATGACAAGTAATATGAGGGTGAGTCATGAGAGGTGCCTTTTCAAAAATTGTATTGAGATTCTTTTGTTTTTTAATAGGGTCATATCCAATGCCCGCCTTATCGAAAACACATCTTTGATTTCCAAGAAGCATGTTAAGATTATCTCCACCTTTTACAAAATTTTCAAGTGTTTTTGTTAAATCATCAACATTGTTTTGTAAAACAGTTTTCTCATTAGAGATGATGTCAAAATCATTTTTCAAAACAATTTTTTCTTTCTTTAGTTCTTCTACATTAATTTATAAAGATGCAATAGATTTCTTCAACACATTATTTTTGGCACAAACTTTTCTAAATTCATCTTGTAGTTCATGGAATGCACTTTCAAATTCTTCATAAAGAGTAGTTACCTCATCTTGAGTAAAGTCTTCATCTTCAAGAGCTATGAGACATAAGTTGGCTACTTCGTTTTCAATTTCATCACTTGAGCTTTCATCTTCACTTTCTCTCCAAGCTACTATCATGGCCTTTTTGTTTCTTTTGTAGTCTTTTCCATGATGCTTCAATTTTGGACAATCCATCTTCATATGTCTAGGATTTTTGCACTCATACCAAATTATAGACTATTTCTTGTTATCTTTGTTGTACTCTTTCTTGAAAGGTCTTCTTCCTCCATAATTGTTTTTCTTGAAGTGCTTTTTGAGATTTCTACTAAACATGGTATAGCTTTCATCCTCATTGGAGTTTTCATGTTCTTCTTCATTTGATGGGGCTTTGAATACAATTCCACTTTTATTTTTGTTTTCAACATCCTCATGTCCTTTCATGGTGATCTCATGAGTTATAAGGGAACCCATAAGCTCCTCTAATCCAAGTGTGGAGAGATTTTTGGCTTCTATAATGGCCGTGACCTTTGGTTCCCAATTCTTTGGTAAACACTTAAGAATTTTTCTTACCAACTCACTGTTAGTATAAAATTTTCCAAGAGATTTCAAAGAGTTTACAATTTCAGTAAATCTAGTAAACATACTTGAAATAGATTCATTAGAGTTCATTTTAAACAATTCATAACTATAAACAAGCATATCAATACGAGATTCATTCACTTGGTTTGTACCTTTATACATTTCCTCAAGTTTGTCCCAAATTTCTTTTGCTGAATCATAACTTAAAATTCTATTATACTCCTTAGAGTCTAATCCACAAACAAGGGTGAGTTTGGCTTTAGCATTGACTTGCAATAATTTATGATCTCCCTCATCATATTCATCTTCAGTTTTAGGTACACTAATATTGTTTACTAATTTGGTAGGAATTTTTGGACCTTTGGTGACAATAATCGACATGGCATAATCAGTGGCTTGTAGGTATAGGGTCATCTTATCCTTCCAATGACTATAGTTGTTTCCGTCAAACAATGGTGGCCTATTTGTGGCTTGTCCTTCAGTTAAGGTTGCCATGGATTGAAACTCCCAGATGGTTAAATCTAAAACAAGAGTCTAGACTCTGATACCAATTGTTATCCAAAAGACAACCTAAGAGGGGGGGTGAATTATGTTTTTACAAATAAAAATAATAATACCCTAATACAAATTATGACTAGCACAATAGATAAATATAGTTGATGAAATAAAAATAATTAAAACAAGTGTTCTAACAACTATGTCATTTAATGATTTTAGCACAATAAAAATATGAAATATAGCTATGGCAATTTAAATAAAATAAAGAGATAAGGGAGAGAGAGGCAAACAAATTTATAGTGGTTCGGCTTCAACTCGGCCTACGTCCACTCCTCAAGCTTCTCTTGAGATTTTCCACTATGCTCTAGCTTAACAAAGGTGCTAGCAACCTCTTTACAAATGGAGCAATCCTCCACGGATTTTACACAGACTTTCTAAGTCAAGAACATTGAGTGTACTACACTCTTACAAGGTTGAAAAGAAGGTGTTTTTGCTTTCACAGAAAGTTACAACAATTATCTCTCAAAGATGGATATAAAAATGAAACTCTGGATTTTCTATAAACCTCACACAGGAAAGATGAACTTAATACTATAAGGCTTAGTATATAATTTCTGAGAGAGGATGTAAACAAAAATTAAAGAACACTTCTCAGAGAATTTTTCAGAGAATAGATGTGAGTGATTATAGATCAAAGAATATTTTCTGATTTTTTATGACTTGTTTACATTAGAGGCTTTGATATATATAATGAAACTTATAGTCGTTTATAGTCGTTATATTCATTTGAATATATAGTCGTTTATAGCCGTTTTACTTCCATCATTACTAATTTAAATATCTTCTACTCCATCATTACAAATTTGAATATCTTCCACTTGAACCTTTTGAACTGCTGCTGTGCTGGGCTGTTTGAACCTTTGTTTTTGGGCTGTTTGAACTCCTGATTTAATCAAATATTAAATATATTCTAACAACATTTAGTATAAAGGTTTAGGTGAGAAATAATGGGAGAAAATAAATTTTGATTTTATTAAAACATAAAATCATCAAAATAAATTTTGATTATATTTTTCTCTTTCAAATAAATCATTAAAATAAATTTTGATTATATTTTTCTCTTCCAAATAAATTAAAACATAATTAAATAAATCATCAAAATAAATAAGTCTAACAAAATTGATTTTCATGTTTGCATAAATGAATTTTCTGTGTCTTGTACACTATTCAAAACCATTTCAAATACATGAAATCGAATTGTTCCAAAACAAATGACACTGTTTATACTTGTTTTGCTTCACATAGTAAAATTTAAGATTATTAAATAAATCAGAATATGAACATATAAATCAAATAAAATTCATATCATGGCTGGATAGAGGCCGATCTTTTGATCGGGTGAGTGGGGATGCTCAGTTAATGATCTTATCCCTTCATACCTATAGTTTTGAGCCAAGCATCCTTGGTTACGACAAACAGTGGCCTTGGCACGAGTCACAGGTTTCCTAATTTTTCCAAAACATTAGGTGGTGACTTTGAGATATGATAATGTAGTCCATTTATGGCAAATATTTTTTCAATAAAATGAATTTTCTATAAAAGATGACAAAAGATGGACTTTCATCTACGTTTCACATTGCACTCATGAGACTAGATCGAAGAAATTGAGGGTCCGAACTGTTTAATGCGCGTGGGTACCCTTCTGGCAGTGTTATAGTTTCTGGCAACTTTGCTAGGGACTATTAAGAAACCTTGACTCGAACTCCATAATATGAATTTATTTTCAATTAAATGTTTATTGTATTTCAAGCATTGGTGCGCGTAAGTCTCGTGCTTGTCACCTGTTATCCTGGATGGCTATTCGGTTTCGGGTGGATAGATGGCCATGCGCTCTAATATGGTGGGAGCACAAGCCTTGGAATCAGAATCACCACATACCGCTGGATCCGCCGGATTGGGTAGGTATATCGGTGTCTTACTAAGGTACCCTTTTTGACCAAGACTAACCTAGTGCATGTAGTAAGCTCTAGCAACTTCCAAAATTAGGGTAGGATGCTACCCTAATTTTGAAATGATCTAGGATGTATGATACCACTTGTTTGAATAGTGAAACCCTAGATCATTTCAAAGCTAGGATAGGATAACCTTACCTTCCATAGGGGTGTTTGTTCTCTTTCCTACTATGTACACCGTATGGCATCTAAGGGTCACAAACTTCTGAGTAGTGGTTCATGCCTTCTATTTTGAGGGGAAGAATTCAATATTTCAGTATGTTGTATAATGATCAGTTGAGTCGGAATGTTGCCAAAATTTTGATTGGGAGTTCCATTTTGTTTTTACTAGGTAGTCGTAGCATTATAGCTTTAGAACAGTCTAATATCCCCCAAGTTTTGTGGACTCGCGCTCGTAGACTTAGTAGAACTGCATATTTGGTTCAGGGACAGCCAGTGTTAGTTTCTCTACCTCTAGTTACAAGGAGGAAGGTTAAAACCTCATTGTCAGTACCTTTCCAGTCAGAACTTCTAGAATCTGTGATGGCTACCTCCAGAAGTGATGAACCAACCTCTAATAGTAATGGACCAACTTTTGGTAGATATAAAAAACAAGTTTTTGTCCCTTGAACAAAGCATGGATGCTATTACCAACAACGTTGTTGCCAACAGTGAGGCTCTTGCCGGATTGCAACGCCCATCTAGGGTGTTCACATCTAATCCACCTCCAGTGGTTCATCCAATTTTGGAACCATCTCCACCAGTTGAAGAACTTCATGAACCTAATCTATAAGAAGATCTTAGGGTTTCTACACAACCAATGAGAGGACTTTTCCCTACAGATATTGATGAAGTGGACCCGACTTTGTAAAAATATCCAAATTAGAGAAAATGTTCAACAAATCATAAGGAATTAACTCTGTTCTAGACGTCGAGGATGGGTTTACGGAAACAACTGTGAGGTTGTCTGAGCAGTTCAAAATGTCGTACATAGATAGATTTGATGGGGCTGGTGATCCTATGGTTCATATTGCCTCTTTTCAGACATTCTGAAGCCAATAGGCCTATCTCAGGATCAAAAGCTTTTCTTGTTGGGAAGAACCATGCTAGGAGTCGTTGCTACTTGGTACGCCAAGTTAGATTATTCGGTCAAGAAAAATTGGGAGGAGTTAGCGGGAACATTTGTCACACAATACTCTTATAATACACAAATCGAAGTAGCCACTCGAGAACTGGAGGTGACTCCACAAGAGCCCAACGAGAGCTTCATGGCATTTATCACCAGGTGGAGGGCAAATGTGGCCATAATAACAAACTGACCCTTGGAAAAAGATCAAGTCTGTATGGTTATTAAAAATCTACACGGAAGAGTACTGTAGAAGATGATAGTTCTCTCACTTTTTAACTTTAAGGACCTCCATGAGATTGGGGTTCAAATTAAGGATGCTATCAAGCAGGGAATGATTGTAGAAGGACATGAGCCCCTAAGAAAAATATTCACTCATAGTTGTAATGCTACTACTCGCAGTAGCAGAACTGCCCGTTTTATACCTTCAGGAGTTAACACAGTCACTGCCACCACTGTCAAAACAACTAATCCCTTCGCCAATGCCAGCCCACAAATAGCGAAGTCAACCAAATCCCCAAATAAACCCTTCTATCCACTTTACATGTCTCCAACTTGTGCCATGGAAATCCTCATAGAAAAGGGGCACCTCAAACTCTTTGATCCCTGACCTTTCCTTGATATTCTACCAACCAGACATGACCTCAATAAATACTGCACCTTTCTCCAACAACATGGTCATGAGACTAATCATTGATTTCGCTTATGTCATGCGATTCAAGATCTCATTGACAACAAAACCATAGCTCAACCTCAACCTCAAAGAGCTAAGGTTACCTCAAACCCATTGTCACCCCATGACCAAGTCCTCCCTTCCTATCTCAACTTTATCCATACATTGACACCCATCTTCAACCCCAGCATATATATCACACCTTCCCATCTGCCTAAACCCAAGGTTCTTATTCCAAAGAGCGTTGATTTATTCATGATATATGCACCTAGATTCCAGCCAAAACCGTAAAACTCCGAGGTGGTAGATGATCTGGTGCCAGAACTGGATATTATGGTAGATATTCTCATGGGTATGTACTTCCCTCTTTATGGTTCTCTAGAGTCATGGAATGATTAAGAAGCAAAGAAACATGAGGAGAAGTTTTGGATTTGACACTGGCTGAATTTGTGATAGATCTTGAAACTAGCGCAGGACTAGTAAACTTAGGGGGATATTGTGATGATTTCTGTGATCGAGGATGGACCACTTGTAGATTGCACAAATTTCATTCTAGATGTGATGGATGGCGCGCATTATAATTAGTAATTTGAGAATGCTTTCGTTTTACTTTCTGAATTGGGTGTTGAGTTTGAACCTGATTCCACCAAGTCTATGGGGGCTGGAATCAGGATCGAGTCAATCTTGTGAGTCAGAGTTTAATGATTTTGGGGGTAATAACCCTGGATATCACTGTCCTATTTGTGTCTGTCTTTTCATTCTTTCTTTTGAGTCTGTTTCGACCATTGAACTAGAAGTTCTGAATGAAAATGCAGCAATTTTCGCCTATTTCTCTGTGCCTTTAAATCATTGTATTAACCAAAATTTTTAAAACTTTTTCCAAAACTCTGAAAAAACAAAAAGGAAGAAATTCCTTGAGCGTTGAAAAATTTGATCGACTGAGAGGAAGAGATGCATGTTAAGCCCTTGATGGATGAGATCATTTATGTTAATGTGGGTACTGAGAAGGATCCTGGCTTGGTCTAGATTGGTTTTACATTGTCTATAGATGAGCGCGAGAGGTTTATCGCTTTATTAAAAGATTTCAAAAAATATTTTTGTGTGGTCCTATGAAGACATGATTGGAATTGATCTTAAGATTGTATAGCATACGATCCCGTTCGACCTTGAGGCTCGACCTGTTAGCTTTCAAACTTTGATTTTGAGCGTCCAATAATCAACCAAGCCGAATTGGAAGCAATTGTAGAACTAGGAGCAATAAGGTTGGATGTGATCGGGGACTCAAACTTAGTCATCCACCTAGTTAGAATGAATAACTGGTTTTCTAACTCTTTGACAACCTTAGCTTCAATGGTGGATATACTGATCAGGGTCGAAATGCATTCGATCCTCATAGAGTAGATGATAGCTACAACAGAAGAGGTTGAAGATGAAAATCCTCAATATCACGGCATTTTGGAACATGATCTATCCCATAAGGGGAAAATGCTAAGGATAAGGTGTCAACTCAAGATTGCCCAAGCATTGAACTAAAAAGGAAATTCAAATCTTAGAATTCCAGAGAAGAAGATTTAATACTGAAGGACAATCAAGTTCCTATCCATGACCCTATGGGCAAATTCACACCCAATTGGACGGGTCTCTACATCATTAATAAGTCTCTTTGGTCAAGAGTAGCATTCATTCTCATGGATTTAGATGGACTAGAGATCTCACAACCAATCAAAATGGACAAGCTACAAAGGTACTACCCTTGAGAGGCTCGTTGGGATGAAAACCCAGATGGTCGACCCAGGCAAAAGTTAGAGCAGAAAAAAAAAGAAAATGAAAAATGAAAAAATAGAAAAAGAAAAATTAAAAAATGAAAAGTTGAAAAATGCTTGCAATGTCGAAACCCCAGAGGGACAGCTTTGGCAAAAGTTAGAGCACAAAAGGAAAGTGTTAATACCCAAGTGAGCCTTATCTATAAACTACGTAAAGCCTAATTCCTTTCTTTGGGATACGTAGACAACTTTATCTTGAAGTTCGGCCCCAACCATTTTCAAATTGCTTGTCTCATCCATGTTTGATTGGTTTATCTTTATTCAACTTGACTTCATATCCATGTTCAATTCGGTTATCTTCATTCCGTTCAATTGTCCTATCTCGTCTTCATGGAAGATTCAGTTGAAAGATAGATTTATTGGTAATGCAGTGTATCCTGCTTGGTTATTTGACTTAAGATTGTGCATCTCAAGGGTTGATTCCATGTTGGTCGGGTAGTGGTCATTTGCAAAAATAGATTTTTGATGATTACTAATGAAGTTGACTGTTCTTCTCGAAAATTATTCTATTTTTTCAAAACCATAACCTTTTCTTGGACCAAAAAAGGAAAATTTTCAATACTCATGGCTTGACTTACATGATTTCAAAACAGAGAATGGAACAAGCATACTAATCTAACTCTCATGTTGATCAAAATTTTTTTAGCAGAAAACAAAAAAAAAAAAAGAGAAAAAGTCAAAGCAATGAAGTAGGGACATAGTCGAGTTAGGGATTCTGTCTTCTTCTCACACTCTCAAGTTTCATGTTATATGTTTCAGTCGGTCAGCTAACAATTCAGTCAGCTATCCAAGTTGTTAGTTGACTCCAGATGCTTCTTGATTGTTTCAACTAGCTGGCCACTTGTTTAGCCGGTTGACCAATTATTCAACCGGTTCATCAGTTTGTTCAGCTGGCCGGTTAATGAATTAGCCGGCCTGTCAATTTATCAGTTGGCCGGCCAATTTTGATATCATTCCAGAATGAATGCATAATTTGTGTAGGCTTAATGGCTTGTCCTTTCGAGTTAGGTTTTGAGTGTATTTCATTCTAGTAAGTGTAAATAGGTGTGTTTGGTGTATTTTTGCTTTGTTTTTCTTTCACTGAGTCATTATTCGATTTTTGGTTAGTTAAGGGCTCAATGTCTAATTCAGAATTCATTGAAATTTAATCATTCTCGGATTCAGGTTTGAATTCAAATTCAAGAAAAATGTTTTCATGCTCAAGTGTTGTGCCATTCTCGCCATGATGTGCGGATAACAAAACTCATTTTATTGAAATTTCAAGGTGAAGCCCCCCAATTATAGTAAAGAAAAAAGAGAAGAAAATTTCAAAAACAACAAAAGGGAAATTCTGAACCATTAGTGCTTCTTCTTAAGCAAAAATAGAAAGGATAAACAAAAAAAGAGAAGAAAAAAGAACAAAAGAAAAAAAAAATAGAAAATACAAAAAAACAAAAGAGAGATTGTGACACCCTGAATGTTTAATTAAATGCCACATAAATATTTACGGGTGTATGTGATATATATTATTAAATAATTAATAATAAATACAGAATCTAATTTAGCACAGGGTTATATGGGATTAATTAGGGATTTTTATTTAGGGCCAAATGACCAGAAATATGAAATTCTAATACTAGTTAGGTCAAATTAAAGTTAAAGATAATAAATAAATAAATAATAATAATAATAATATATGGAATGAATAAGTTATATGTGTTAGGTAAATTAATTTATCATTATGATTATTAAATATATGATGAAGAAATTTATTAAGATAAATTAAATACCAAATTTATTAGATAAAAACGGATCAAGCGTCATCAATTACAATCTGCCAAATTATCTAAACAATAGATAAAAACGGATCAAGCGTCATCAATTACAATCAGATTATCTAAACAAATCACGAACATTAATTAGACAGACACAAATCTATCAAAACAAATACCGGACGCCTAAGCCTTGGAACCTTAGAGTGATGAATCATTCACCTAAACTGTGTATATATATATATATATAAAGGGCTTAGAGTGAAGAACCATTCACTTAAACTGTGTATACATATAAAGGGTTAAGTGTTGTCTGTGAGAGAGATACGTCTGTTGAGGGTAAGGAACATATACCAGAAGGGTTCTAATAGCAAAGTAAAGTTAAGGGTTATAATTAAGGTGAGATATGTTATACCTTGATTTACCATTATATGTTTTACAAATGTTTTGAGTTACCATAGCTTATTTATTACACGTTATATTTATTAAGTTATATAAATAAAAGTTATGTTATAAATAATTCAGTTATGTGGGTTACTTTCTAAACGCTATTTACTTAAAAGAAAATCCATGGATATGTTTGTTTAAATTTTAGTATATATTTAACTATAACCTTATAAACAATGGTGTTTTGGTAAGTACCACCACGGGAGTCCCACGCCTTGGGGGACTTAAATAACCACTGGCCTCTGTTTGACCACCTTGTAGTCCTCTGTTCCGACTGTCACTTCTATGACCTCTGTTCTGTTCTGTTTATACCGTGGTTATGATTATTTATTTACATGATTTCTGTATTCTGCCACTTAAAATAAATTGCCACTTTAAATTAAATTTTGCAAATGTTTTAGCCTAACTAATTATCTATGGATATTTTGTATTCTACACTTGGCATAACATTTCTCACTTTGCTGTGTGCTTATAGCTGTTGCCCTTTCAGGTGACGAGATGTGAGGAAAATCCATAACCCTACAAAATGGAACCTGCATTTGGACTAATGATGAATCACTATTTTACCTTTCTTTTTTTTTTTTATTTATATTTTTTCTTCCTTTTGTCTCTGTTCGGGGCTGGTCACTGAATAATAAAATAATGAAAGCCCTAAAAATGTATTTTCTGTTTCTTAAATAATAAGATGTAATAGAACTTCTGTTTAATTATTTTACTTGCGCAACTTAAATTATTTCGAATGGGAATAAGTTAGTAAGTCACGATTCCAACTCTAAGCCCCTAGGGTTGGGTCATGACAAAGGTGGTATCAGAGCAACGGTTCAAAAAAAAAAAAAAAGGTTATAAATAAATCTATAACTAAAACCATATAGCTAAATATATATATATATATATATGGTACAATCGAAATAAAATAATAATAATAATAATAAATATTTACATGTGACGTTAATTTTCATTGTGTAAAATCTCACGTTTATTTTGGTGTTGTAGGATGTCAGAAAATTTCCTTGATGATGCTTTCTGGGATGACCTCCAGGCCATCAACCTAGATGAGATTTCAGCCGAACACCCTGCCTCCGCACCCGTCTCACCTGAAGGCTGGGGAGATTCTGAAGAGATAGTCAGAGAATTACACCCAGGTCTTGGTCGATTGATGGGACGGCCAATTTATATCCAGGTTGACCCTACCGACGCCCCACACCTATTATGGAGGCACAGCCTTGACCACACACGCAGACGTTTTCTCGGACCATCTCGCGTCCTTGGCGTCGCCTCGGGTCATGACCGCCCACATTATATCATAGGCCCCCTATCCTCAGAATTTGCAACCAGAAGGGGAAACGTGTACCCCGAGAATTACATTTTCACCACAGTCCCAAATCCACTAGAAATCATTAATATGCAAAATGTTGACTTCAAAAATGGCCTGTCATATGTTGAGACACCTGTATGGATTATCGACCGGGCATTTGTGGGTCATATACGATCTATTCCCATTTTCGCAGTCCAAGTGGCATGGGTGTGTTTTGGTGTAATCCAGTTGGGGTGGGAGTTTGAGCTTTTTATGCAGCACTATTTCCCCTGGTTTTTCGGCCCATCTGACCCACCACTCTAGATCTGGATAGTAGACAATCTTTTGTATGCTGATCTTGATATGTTCTAATCTCCTTTTGTTGACTTTTGTTTTGTTTACCGTAGGGATGGGACACTAACATGTTGTAACTAATTTAATGTGAATTGCAAAAATGACATAAATAAATTACAATGTGCAATGTTGACAGTTTATATAAATATAAAGTGTACTACATGTTGTGCTATATATATATGCTACATTGAAAATATAATACCTCGTTTATTACTTGTAGAATGGCTAATGGTAATAGAAGTGAGTCATCAATTAGTGGTACGGAATCGATGGAAAGAGTAATGGAAAGAGCGGTTGCTAGTTTTCTGCAAGCCTTGCAAGCTAACATCAACAATGGGACGCCGGAACGGCAAGAAGGGCCGGTTACCATAAAACAGTTCCAGGATCTGAAACCCACCACATTTACCGGTGGCCCAGACCTAATGGTAGCAGACGCTTGGGTTAAAGACATGGAAAATATTTTTCATGCCCTACCGTGCACCGAAAGGCAAAAGGTAACTTTCGCCACTTTCACTTTCAAAGACAATGCACAGGAATGGTGGCTTCTCACTCTGGCCAAAGAAGAAATCACGATGTGGGCAAGATTCTTGGAAGTGTTCTATGAAAAATATTTTCCAGATTCGTTGCGGGAACAGAAGGCATCCAAATTCATACATCTGAAGCAGGGAACCATGACAGTGGCCGAATATGAGAGCAAATTCACACAACTCACTCGGTTTGCAACATACGTCATTCCCACCGAAACTCGAAAAGCAAGAAAATTTGAAGCAGGATTGGATGCTGGAATTAAAGACAGGCTCGAAGTTTTGAAATTGCCAACCTATGCAGAAGTGGTGGACCGGGCATACATAGCAGAAAAGGGAATTAAAGCCTCGCGTTCCGGAGAACCAAGCTACAAGAAGCGATTATGGGAAAGAGATAACAGAAGACCCGGTGTTGCACCTCATAAAAAGGTGAACATGGGCACAACCAGCTCAGGCCACCACGGTCCTACCAACCCCCGAGGTGGCACTATTCCAACTTGCCCCACTTGTGGAAGGGTTCATTGGGGACAATGCCACCGAGACACGGGAGCATGTTTTAGATGCGGACAGTTTGGCCATGTGTTAAGGGATTGTCCAAAAATGGTTAATCCTACAGCCAGCCCCTCTGGCCCAGTCAAGAGAACCGCGGGACCGGGAGGAGAAAGAAAGGACCAAAATCGCCAAGGTCGGGCTTTTGCCTTGGTACCTGGAAAACCGGAAGTTACCGAAAATGTTGTGTCAGGTACACTTTCTATTTGTGGCCTTCTAGCTCATGTCCTTATTGACTCTAGGTCAACTCATTCTTTTATTGCACCACACTTTGCCACCAAATTGACATCCACTCTCGAACCATTAGGATATACATTGTCTGTGTCTTTTCCTTCTGGTAAGTCTGCCTGTAGTGCCGATGTGTACAGATCTTGTGTTGTATTCCTAAAAGGCAAAACCTTATATGTAGACTTGATTCCCCTCCACATTGGAAACTTTGATGTAATCTTAGGTATGGATTGGCTGGTTGCCAACCACGCCTCTATCGATTGTAAAGCCAAAAGGGTCTCTTTTAAGTTACCAAACCAACCCGAAATTGTCTTTGATGGGACCGAAGTTTCTAACCCTTCTTATATCATATCCTCCATGGCGGCCCAACGACTTCTAAGAAAGGGTTGTCGTAGTTATATTTGTTATGTGATTAATACACAAAAAGAAGCCCCTACCGTTGATGCAATTCCTGTGGTTCGAGAATTCCCAGATGTCTTTCTTGAAGATTTACCTGGTATTCCAGTTGATCAGGAGATCGAATTCACCATTGAAACCCAACCTGGCACGCAGCCTATATCAAAAACTCCTTATCGCATGTCGATGACAGAATTGAAAGAGCTGAAAACTCAACTCCAGGAACTCTTGGACAAAGGTTTCATTCGGCCTAGTACCTCACCCTGGGGAGCTCCAGTACTGTTCGTGAAGAAAAGGACGGCACGATGAGACTATGCATCGATTACCGGGAACTGAACAAGGTCACCATCAAGAATCGATATCCTCTGCCGCGAATCGATGACCTATTCGATCAACTTCAGGGTGCACAAGTATTTTCCAAAATTGACTTACGTTCTAGCTATCATCAGCTAAAGGTTAAAACAGGAAGCATTGAAAAGACTGCCTTCAGAACCCGTTACGGGCACTACGAATTTCTCGTCATGCCTTTTGGCGTCACAAATGCCCCGGCAGCCTTCATGGACCTCATGAACAGAGTATTCAAACCCTATCTTGATGAGTTCGTCATCGTTTTCATTGACGACATCCTCATATACTCCAAGTCATCAGAAGCTCATGAGCGGCACTTGCGAATGGTTCTACAAACACTACGTGATCACAAACTCTATGCCAAGTTGAAGAAATGCGAATTCTGGATCACTAGTGTACACTTTCTCGGTCATGTCATTAACAAAGACGGTATCTCGGTTGATCCCCAAAAAGTGGCAGCAATCGTGGACTGGCCACGACCTACTAATGTGTCAGAAATTCGAAGTTTCTTGGGTCTAGCTGGCTATTATCGACGCTTCGTGCAAGATTTTTCAAAGATAGCATCGCCCTTGACCCAGCTAACTTAGAAGAACACACCATTTGAATGGACCGATAAACAGGAGCGCTGCTTCCAAGAATTAAAAAGTCGACTTGTATCTGCCCCTATACTAGCACTCCCTACCGGAGCAGGTGGATTCATAATTTATAGTGATGCCTCATACAATGGGTTGGGTTGTGTTCTCATGCAAGATGGAAAGGTCATTGCTTATGCGTCACGACAATTGAAGATTCACGAGAAGAACTACCCGATTCACGATTTGGAATTGGCTGCGGTGATCTTTGCTCTCAAAATCTGGCGTCATTATCTCTATGGTACAACCTGCGAGATTTATATTGACCACAAGAGTTTAAAATATCTATTCATGCAGAAGGAACTGAATATGAGGCAACGGCGGTGGTTGGAATTTATGAAAGACTACGATATAGAAATCCATCACCATCCGGGCAAAGCTAACGTGGTAGCAGACGCACTGAGCGAAAGTCAACAAGAAACTTGGCATGCACACTCAAGGACAATGGGTTACTCGCCAACGTAACCATGGAGCCTACATTGATTGAAGAAATTAAAGTGCGCCAATGGGAAGATAAACTCTTGAAGAAAAAGTACGAGGAACAAGGAAACACGCCTGATCCTGATTTCATTATGAGCAATGGGATACTGAAATTTCGGAATCGAATTTGCATACCCGACATCCCGGATCTCAAGAAGAAGATACTGGAAGAAGCTCATAATTCAAGATTTGCAGCCCACCCTGGCAACACAAAGATGTATCATGATCTGAAGGAACACTACTGGTGGACCGGAATGAAAAGAGATATAGCAAACCATGTTTCTAAATGTCTGAATTGTCGCTGTTAAAGGTAACATCGAGACCGTAGGCTATCAACCACTCCCCATTCCTGAATGGAAATGGGAACACATTACTATGGACTTCGTGGTTAGGCTACCACAGTCTTTTTCAAAGAATGATGCAATATGGGTTATAGTAGACCGATTAACAAAGTCAGCACACTTTCTACCAATCAAAATCATGTATCCTCTGAATAAGTTTGCCACTTTATATATCAAGGAGATTATTCGGTTGCATGGTATTCCAGCATCGATCGTGTCCGACCGAGACCCTCGCTTCGTGTCTCACTTCTGGAATAAATTACAAGGAGCTTTGGGAACTACACTGAAGTTCAGCACGGCCTATCATCCACAAACCGATGGGCAATCCGAAAGAACAATTCAGACGTTGGAAGACATGTTACGTGTATGCGTGTTGGACCTCAAAGGTAATCGATGAGCACCTACCTTTAGTGGAATTCGCTTATAACAACAAATATCGTGCAAGCATTAGAATGGCACCGCACGTAATCGTATGGAAGGAAGTGTCGATCAGCCTCAGGCCGATGTAAGTCGACAGAAATTGTTAGGCCCCGAAATTGTACAAGTCACCAGTGAGAAAATCCAACTCATCCAACAGCGAATTCGCACTGCTTAAAGCCGCCAGAAAAGTTATGCGGATACTCGAAGGCGAGACTTGGAATTCCAAGTAGGAGATCATGTGTTTCTCAAAATTTCACCAACAAGAGGAGTGATCCGATTCGGACAGCGCGGAAAGCTAAACCCACGTTATATCGGGCCATTTGAAATACTGGAAAGAATTGAAAGAATTGATCATGTGTTCAACCGGTTCATCAGTTTGTTCAGCTGGCCGGTTAATGAATTAGCCGGCCTGTCAATTTATCAGTTGGCCGGCCAATTTTGATATCATTCCAGAATGAATGCATAATTTGTGTAGGCTTAATGGCTTGTCCTTTCGAGTTAGGTTTTGAGTGTATTTCATTCTAGTAAGTGTAAATAGGTGTGTTTGGTTTATTTTTGCTTTGTTTTTCTTTCACTGAGTCATTATTCGATTTCTGGTTAGTTAAGGGCTCAATGTCTAATTCAGAATTCATTGAAATTTAATCATTCTCGGATTCAGGTTTGAATTCAAATTCAAGAAAAATGTTTTCATGCTCAAGTGTTGTGCCATTCTCGCCATGATGTGTAGATAACAAAACTCATTTTATTGAAATTTCAAGGTGAAGCCCCCCAATTATAGCAAAGAAAAAAGAGAAGAAAATTTCAAAAACAACAAAAGGGAAATTCTGAACCATTAGTGCTTCTTCTTAAGCAAAAATAGAAAGGATAAACAAAAAAAGAGAAGAAAAAAGAACAAAAGAAAAAAAAAAAAAAGAAAATACAAAACAACAAAAGAGAGATTGTGACACCCTGAATGTTTAATTAAATGCCACATAAATATTTACGGGTGTATGTGATATATATTATTAAATAATTAATAATAAATACAGAATCTAATTTAGCACAGGGTTATATGGGATTAATTAGGGATTTTTATTTAGGGCCAAATGACCAGAAATATGAAATTTTAATACTAGTTAGGTCAAATTAAAGTTAAAGATAATAAATAAATAAATAATAATAATAATATATGGAATGAATAAGTTATATGTGTTAGGTAAATTAATTTATCATTATGATTATTAAATATATGATGAAGAAATTTATTAAGATAAATTAAATACCAAATTTATTAGATAAAAACGGATCAAGCGTCATCAATTACAATCTGCCAAATTATCTAAACAATAGATAAAAACGGATCAAGCGTCATCAATTACAATCTGCCAGATTATCTAAACAAATCACGGAACATTAATTAGACAGATTACAAATCTATCAAAAACAGCCAGCTGGACGCCTAATCCTTGGAACCTTAGAGTGATGAATCATTCACCTAAACTGTGTATATATATATATATATATAAAGGGCTTAGAGTGAAGAACCATTCACTTAAACTGTGTATACATATAAAGGGTTAAGTGTTGTCTGTGAGAGAGATACGTCTGTTAAGGGTAAGGAACATATACCAGAAGGGTTCTAATAGCAAAGTAAAGTTAAGGGTTATAATTAAGGTGAGATATGTTATACCTTGATTTACCATTATATGTTTTACAAATGTTTTGAGTTACCATAGCTTATTTATTACACGTTATATTTATTAAGTTATATAAATAAAAGTTATGTTATAAATAATTCAGCTATGTGGGTTACTTTCTAAACGCTATTTACTTAAAAGAAAATCCATGGATATGTTTGTTTAAATTTTAGTATATATTTAACTATAACCTTATAAACAATGGTGTTTTGGTAAGTACCACCACGGGAGTCCCACGCCTTGGGGGACTTAAATAACCACTGGCCTCTGTTTGACCACCTTGTGGTCCTCTGTTTGTCATGGATCCATTGACCTCTGTTCCGACTGTCACTTCTGTGACCTCTGTTCTGTTCTATTTATACCGTGGTTATGATTATTTATTTACATGATTTCTGTATTCTGCCACTTAAAATAAATTGCCACTTTAAATTAAATTTTGCAAATGTTTTAGCCTAACTAATTATCTATGGATATTTTGTATTCCCTACACTTGGCATAACATTTCTCACTCTGCTGTGTGCTTATAGCTGTTACCCTTTCAGGTGACGAGATGTGAGGAAAATCCATAACCCTACAAAATGGAACCTGCATTTGGACTAATGATGAATCGCTATTTTACCTTTCTTTTTTTTTATATTTTTGCTTCATTTTGTCTCTGTTCGGGGCTGGTCACTGAATAATAAAATAATGAAAGCCCTAAAAATGTATTTTCTGTTTCTTAAATAATAAGATGTAATAGAACTTCTGTTTAATTATTTTACTTGCGCAACTTAAATTATTTCGAATGGGAATAAGTTAGTAAGTCACGATTCCAACTCTAAGCCCCTGGGGTTGGGTCATGACAGAGATGGACTTTTTCTTGGATTCCGGCAGCAGCCCAGCAGGGAAGATTGCAAATCGACTTCATTTGTAGAAAATTTCGTCACACGACTCTATCGTCATTTGCCTCGCTTCATCATTACTCTTCAGAAGCCCTTGAGAACTTTGCTTCAGCATTTGCAGAGCTTCCAAAAGAGATTATTCCCCGCCGGCCGTCAAATGAAGAGCACCAAGGAGCTCAGAATTGGGCCACGACATATTTTTTTGGCTACCCGACCAATTAATTAGCTGGCTAGTCGCAGAATTGGCCGGTCGGCTAATTTGCCCAGGAGCAGGGCAGTTTTGGTAGAATTCCTATTGAAAGCTTGTGGGTCATGCTAATTTAGATATTATTGACACATTCATGCACGAGGTGCATATCTACTCACCCTCCATTGTCCTTCATTAGCCTCCATTGTCAAAAAACTATTTGTCTTCTTCCAAAAAGAGACCATCCAATACAACCACCATTGTTACCCCATCATCCTTGTCTTCCACATCCTAGAATTCGCTTTCCATCATTGCTTATATGGAGGATCATAATGCGTGTGGAGAAGAGGGAGAATGAATGAAGAGAGGAAAAATCAATTTAGAGAAGAGAAATAGAGAGAAAAAAAGAGAAGTATTGAGAGTTGGCCAAAAACACTTTCATTTTTCCATATACACCGATATCCCATATTTCTATATACCAAAACCATCCCAAAAATTCTATTATAGAAAAAGTCAAGAGCTTTAATAAAAAAAGAGTGAGTGTTCTTAAAAGAGAGAAAAACAGATAGTTGAACAACTCCCCCCCTCCCTCATATATTGTTAAACAATCGAAAAACACCATTCCAACAAGAATTTCAAAATTTTGAACTGACAATTGAGAAGACACTTCCTAAACTTGAGGATGATTAAAAGGAAGTTTAGAAATCAAATCCTTTCCTTGAAAATTGAATTTTGCACACTTTTGTTTTCTTGCATTTTCTTTCTTATATTGTTTTTTTTTTTGGCTTTGATTTCATATTATAAATTGTTGTAAGCTAACTGAAAGTTGTTAGTTTAGCCACCTACATATTTTTCGTTTGTTTTTTTGGTGTTGCAACAAAATAAAGCTTTTGGCTTGGCCTAATTGGCTAGCTGGCTAAGTTTTTGGCCAGCCAGCTCACCTTTGGCTAGCTAGCCAACTTCTTCAGGACAGAACCTAGTAGTCTCCTAGCATCGAGTAGAACAGTCTCCGAAACCCCCTGAAGTTTTTATTTTATTTTTTATTTTTTTATTCTAGTTTAAGAGAGATTTGTGAGGATGTTTTGTTGGAAAAATTTTATTCCTCTCCTCTCTCATTTGAATATGTAATATTCAAAGTGATGTAATAATTCTCCACCCCCATTTCTTTTACTCGCTTTCCTTACTTGTACTTATGTAGTATATTGTCTTGTCATCATATCCATACTTTTACATCCATGTTTCATGCCCTATGATCCGGCTAAATTTACATTTGTGGGTTTAATCGATTTCTATGTGATTTTGTGCGCTACCTTATGTTCTTGAGATAATTCACATGTCATATATTAGAAGCCGAATCTTTAGTTGCATTTCATGAGTGAATTGCATTAGGATCTTGTATATAGGATCATGCATGTGTTTACTAACTTTGTTTTGTAATTATTTGCGGGACGTTAGTAAATATATAGGTTTTTGTGCTTTAGTATTCCGCTTGTGTGTGTGTTTTCTTACTATGTTTAGCATCACCATGTGGTTATTTGCTTATTTGATATAATTCTATGCATGCCAGTGGATAAAGGTTATGTTGTTCGATTTGGAATAAAATTGATTTTCATTTTTGCATAAATCAATTTTTCGCGTCTTGTAAACTATTCAAAACATTTTCAAATACATGAAATTGAATTATTCCAAAACAAATGACACAGTCTATACTTGTTTTGCTTTACATAGTAAATTTTAGGATTATTAAATAAATCAGAATATGAACATATAAAGCAAATAAAATTCATATCATGGCTTATTAGAGACTGATCTTTTGATCAGGTGAGTAGGGGTGCTCAATTAATGACCTTCTCCTTTCATACCTAAGGTTCCGAGCTAAGCATCCTTGGTTACGATGAATAGTGGCCTTGGCACGAGTCGCGGGTTTCCTAATTTTTCCAAAACATTAGGTGGCAACTCTGAGATCTGATGACGCAATCCATTTATGGAAAAGGTTTTTGCAATAAAATAGATTTATAATAAAAGTTGACAAATTTGGACTCTCATCTACATTTCACATTGCACTCGTGAGACTAGATTGAAAAAATTGAGGGTCCGAATTGTTTAACGCATGCGAGTACCCCACAGGCGGTGTTACACTCACCACCAATACTTCTTTCCAGATAAGCGTCGGCACAAATCGACAACCAACAATAAAAATCAATAATGAAACTTTCAAAAAAGTAGATTTCTTGTCTGCCATCCAGAAAAGAAACTCACAGCTGTCCTACTCTATGACAAAAGAAATAAGATTCCCCCTAAGGCTGAAGATAAGGATGATCAACTTCAAACCACCTAGGACACGCCACCTTTCTTTACCATTATCTTTTTTGATTTTAAAATTTGTCTATAAAAGGGAAGGCTTCATCCTTGTTGAAATATGCATAATTTTTACTCTTTCTTTTTGAATCTCTCTCTCTTGTAATGTCAAGTAGTTGTATTGCTGGTTTGAAGGAATAAAAGTATTTTTGTAAGTATCTCTCTCTCTCTCGCTCTCTCTTTTTCTCATGCATGCTTATCGAATCACTTGCTTTTTATGTGATGTATTAGAATTTCATTAGTATCGACGTTCTTTATAAACCAAACCAAACCAAACCAAACCAAGCCTTAAGTCTTATCAAATGAGATCGGCTACATGAATCCTTTTTCTCCATGCAGCTTTATCAAAGGCCATTTCATTAGTCAAATTAAGTAGATCTATATCTCTATTTACAACGCTAGCCAATATTAATCTAGGCCTACCCGGTCTCCTAACACTTCCATCTACTGTCACTGTATCGCATCTCTTCACTACTGTCTCTGTTGGTCTTTGATGAATATGACCAAACCGCCTCAATCGATTCTCTCTCAACTTATCTTCTATCGGTACTACTCCTACCCATTCCCAAATACACTCATTCCTAATTCTGTCTTGTCTAGTCTTGCTACACATGCACCTTAGCATCCTTATCTCAACAACACTCATCTTATCTACTTGTTGTTTCTTGGTTGCCCAACACTCCGTCCCATAGAACATCATTAGTCTAATATCCGTTCTATAGAACTTACCCTTTAGTCTAGTGGGTATTCATTTATCGCACAGTACCCTAGATGCACTTCTCCACTTAAGCCATCCCACCTTAATTCTATGTGCTACATCGGCATCAATCTCTCTCGCCGTTGTGATAATCGACTCTAAATAACGAAAATGTTCACTCTTAGGCAACTCTTGGTTCTCAATCTTCACTTCTCCTATGCTTTCATTGTTACTGTTACCAAATTTACACTCCATATATTCTGTCTTAGTTTTGCTTATCTGGAATCCTTTAAATTCAAGTGCTTTTCTCCAAATCTCTAACTTTGTGTTAACTCCTTCTCTAGTTTCATCCATTAACACAATATCATCCGCAAAAGCATAAGCCATGGCACATCATCCTGAATATTTCTCGCCAACTCATTCATAACTAAAGCAAAAAGATAAGGACTTAGGGTAGATCCTTGGTGTAACTCTACAATGATAGGAAATTCATTTGTCTCTCCAATAGGCGATCTAATAGTGGTCACCATCCCTTCATACATGTCTCGAATCACATCAAGGTAACCTTTTGTCACCCATTTCTTCTCTAACACCCACTATATTATATCCCGAGGCACTCTATCATATGCTTTCTCAAGGTTGATAAACACCATATGAATGTCTCTTTTCTTTTCTCTATACTTTTTTATTACTCTCATCAAAAGATAAATCACTTCCACTATTGACCTGCCAGGCGTAAACCCATATTGATTCTTTGACATCTCTGTTATATCTCACAATCGGCATTCTATCACCCTCTCCCACACTTTCATTATATGAGACATTAGCTTGATTCCTCTATAGTTGTTACAATTTTGGATATCTCCTTTATTCTTATAGATTGGCACTAAAATGCTCTTCCTCCACTCATCTGGCATGTTCTTAGTCAAGAAAATTTTGCTGAACAACCTAGTTAACCAAATAACCCTTTTTTACCCAAATACTTCCAAGCTTCAATAGGAATATCATCGGGTCCTAAAGCCTTATTTGATTTCATCTTTTTAAGTGCAATCTCCACTTCAAATTCCCTAATCTTGTGATAGGACCTATAGTCTTAGTTTATCGTATTACTAGTTATTTCTTCCCCTATTGACGTACCTCCATATTCCTCATTTAATAGTTTATTCAAATAGTTCTTCCATCTCTCTTTAATCTCTTCATCCTTCACCAATACGTTAGAATCCTTACTCTTGATGCACTTAACTTGATTAAAATATCTTGCTTTCCTCTCTCGTATCTTAGCAAGTTTGTATACCCTCGTCTCTCCCTCCTTACTATCTAGTCTAGTGTATAGGTCATCATAAGCTTTCAACTTAGTCTCTCTCACTACTTTCTTGACCTCCTTATTAGTCAATTTACAGCTCTTAATTTCCTCAATTGTATCATTCTGCCACTTTTTAAAGCACTCTTTTTTACCTTAACTACCGCTTGAATCTTTTCCGTTTCACCATCAAGTTTCCCTAGTGTTGGGTCCCATTTCTTTCGACTCTCCAAGCACTTCCCTTGAGATTCTCCTCATGCAATTGGCCATCGAGTTCCACATAGTGTTAGCATTATCTTCCAAGTCCCAAGTACCTTCCCTATCCATTCTATTCTTAAACATTTCTAGCTTATATATCCCCTTTTATGTCCCACCATCTTGTCCTACGATGCCCACCATCCTTCCTAGCTTGGTATTGCCCTTTAAAACATAAATCTAGTACCAAAATCCTATGTTGATAGGCTAGGCTCTCTTCAGGAATCACCTTACAATCACTGCATTTTAGGCGGTCTACTTTTCTCACTAAAAAGTAATCTATTTGGCTCTTAACTGGCCCACTCTTAAAGGTTATCAAATGCTCATCACTCTTTTTATACATAGTATTGGCCACCACTAGGTCAGAAGCCAGCGCAAAATCTAAGATACTCTCTTCAGCCTCATACCAGTACTTGAAGAGCTTGATCATCAAATAACTTTAACAGAATAACAAATTCAAGAAGAAATCTACCGTTTGGCAGCCTTTCTTAGGCATCCTCTCCAATAGTAAAACAGTATATGAGACCATATATGACATAATTTGAGTTGAATAGAGTCATAATATAGATGGTGGTATTCCTGAGTTTGTGCTAACTAGGGACTTATCCAGTTATGGGTAAATGGGATGTCACTCAAGTTGCGTATGGGTTTTAGGGTCGTTATTGCAACGATTGCTTTTAAGGCCTAGTTCCTAGTAAGCCGTTGACAGATGTGCTTATTCTGATCCCTGTGTTAAGCACCTAGTTAGTATTAGAACCATGTTTATTACATCTCTTATTAAGTTTATACTTTACTTAAATTATACATAAATGGTCACTAGTAAAATCATGAATACTGAATCTTTAGCAATCACTATAGTAGCTAATATAGTAGCTTTTACATCAGAAGCAGCAGAACTTGTGACTTACCAAGATGTGATGGAAGCCCTAGACAGACGGAAAATTCCAAACATTAAACCAGATACAATTTATAAAATTGAAACTTCTGATTCTACTAGTAAAAAGTTGATTAAAACTTTTGAGCATGCTGCTCTTTTTCAGAATAATGATGAAATAATTAAATTACTTCATGTCCAGAATCTTGCACTATTTTTGAAAAAATACAGATATATCCATATAAGATTGGTTTAGACAACATTCAAGCCTTTAACTTTATTAGATCAGAATACCAGTATCTAGTGTACCCTTAGAGATGGCATGTGTCTTAATTGGGAAGCTTCTCTTATGGGAGCCATTGAAACCAGTTTATCTCATAGACTAGTTTATTTTAGAAGTCTTAGAACTAAGAGTTCTTACTCATGGTTTTGAGTATCTACTAGGATCGTTTCCCTTATCAGCAGTTTTTAGGATTCACTTGAAGGTTTTGACGACCTTAAATCCTTATACCAGAAAATGTAGTGAAACAGGACATACATGGTGTGTTTGATTTGTGCTTTGAGATAAATTTTCAAAAATTTTTTTAGGGAGAGAGTTTAGAAATTTTTTTGGTTTGTTTGGTTGTATATTTTGAAAATAGTTTTGGAGTTTGGGAGTTTGAGATGATATGATATTTTGTTGTAGTTGAGTATATGCGTGTGAGAGAAAAAGTGATTGAGAATGAGAGAGGAAAGAGAAAAAGTGATTGATTGATGTGTAGGAGAGAAAAAGTGATTTTGGAAATTTTTTTCAAAAAATTTGAATCAAACAAAATTTTGAAATTTTTTTCTCAAAAATTGTATCTTGAGATACAAACCAAACAAGCCTATAGTTTTGATAGACACCAACTTGTTTAGCTCTCAGGTAGCAATCCCTAGAATGATACACTAGTATGATCTTACCTTTCTAGAAAAATGGAAAATACCAAATGCTGTTCCAGCAAGACCTATTGTACATCAAACTCTCAACCAGGTACACCTCTGAAGAAAAACCAGTAACAATACAAGATCTTAAAATGGAAATTAATGTCATGAAAATAGAAGTTAAAAATCTAAAATCTTCCAACTAGGCAATTAGTTCACAAATCCTCAAAATTAACAACCAGTTATCTCAAATACCTTAAAAGAATAAGGGTATAATTATAGAAGCCACTTCAGAAAAGAAAGATGACCAGTATTTATTGCTAATGAATTAAGCCACTTTCCAGAAATGGTCTATCAGAATTACTTTTATCATAAAACCAGACTTCATCCTTTGAGATGCTATAGCTCTAGTTGACAATGGAGTTAATATGAACTGTATCCAAGAAGGATTGGTTCCAACTCAGTATTTCGAAAAAAACCACCGAGTCACTTACCAGTGCAAATGGTAACCAGATGAAAATTAAATACAGGAATTCATGCAACCTAAATACTAGGAATTTCGAAAGTAGTACTTTGGCTAGCACAATCCTTGACAGCTTGAGCGATTAAAAACCCAGTATTACTTTCATTTAGAATGACAACAAAAAATCATCCATTTTCTTGAGTGGTATTTTGAATTTGCCACTGTCATGGACCTTCTTCCAGAACCACAACTCAATGTCTTAGATATTTACACAAGGCTTGGCTGACAATAGATATTACTATTCTAGACCTACTCCCCATGTTATACTTTATGAAGAAGATTTTCTTCACACTTAGAAATCTTATCATGGGAAGACCATTTATAAATATAACATAGATGGTAAATCCGAACACCAAATTTTTGAGACTATCCACCAGATACTTATTTACAATACTATTTGTAAACAAAATGATAATACATATAGCTAGATTGCAAGGTACATTGTGAATGGTTTTACCAGCATTACATATAATAACTTTTGGAAGTTTGTATTTGATTTTCATCTGGTTGCAACTTGCACTGGTAAGTGGCTGGATGGTTTTTTTTCGAAATACTAGGTTGGAACCAATCTTTCTTGGATATAGTTCATATCAGCTCCACTGTCAACTAGAGCTATAGCATCTCGAAGGATGAAGTCTAGTTTTATGATAAAAGTAATTATGATATACCACTTATAGAAAGTGACTTGATTCATTAGCAATAAATATTGGTCATCTTTCTTTTCTGAAGTGGCTTCTTTAATTATACCCTTATTCTTTTGAGCTATTTGAGATAGCTGGTTGTTAATTTTAAGGATTTCTGGTTTAATCGCATAGTTGGAGGATTTTAGACTTCTGTTTTCAAGACATTAATTTCCATTTTGAGAACTTGTATTGTTACTTTTTTAATTTTTTTTAATTTTTTTTTATTATCAGAGGAAGAGGATCTCATCCGATCCATAATCTCTCGCCTACTATAATGCTCTACAGGGAGAACTTCTTCTGACTTCTGGATTTCATAACAAACTTCCAAAAGTTTTAATTTCATTTCTAAACTTTTTTAGTAATGTGTAAATCTTTTAAAATTCCTTTTAAATAGTAAATTTTTCTCAAAAGAATATGCACCCAGGCTGATCTAATCCTTAACGGAACTTAAAGCAAAATCTCAATAAGAGGTTTTTCTTTAATATTAAATGTAAATTCAAATAACGTTTATTTAAAGGTTTTACAGGGGTTATGAAACTAAAAGAAATGAAAATTATCCAATAAATAGAGACTATAGATTTAAAGTGAAGATTGTGTTAGAAAAAAGAAAAAAAAGAAAAAAAGAAAAAGGAAAAGACCAGATAGTGGCGGAGCCACGTGGGACTTAGGGGTCACGTGCCCCCTTGAATTTTTGAATTTTTTTTTTACATATGTATAAAGATAAAATTTTAAACAAAAATAATATTTAGAATAAAATGTCAAGGGTATTTTTAAATTTATGAAAACAATAGTGATTGTTTTATTGAAAATGAAGGGACTACAACATATTATATTTTTATGTATGAAAATTTTATGAAAAAATCTCAATATAAAGGTAATATTCATAATTATTGATATACAAATATAATTAATCTCACTATATATATGTAAAATTTTTAGCAGTGTTAGTTATATTTTTATGTGGGATTTATATGTCAATAATGACGTGATATCACTATTATATGAAATTTTTATTTAAATTTTGTAAAAATTTAATTTATCTTATCATTATATAATTTATTTTAAGACTTAAATATATGACTATTTTTACATTGTTCATAATATACTAATTACAAATAATATTTTTTTTTTTTGATTTAATTTTTTAACTCCGTCACTGAGATCAAATATGTAGAATTTATTACAAATTAGTAAATATCTTTTTTGAAGTGGCCTTATTAC
Organism: Camellia lanceoleosa; assembly: GCA_025200525.1. NCBI lineage: Eukaryota > Viridiplantae > Streptophyta > Magnoliopsida > Ericales > Theaceae > Camellia > Camellia lanceoleosa. The sequence continues at coordinate 97,352,511 of CM045764.1, forward strand.
ATAGGGGACTGAATACTCCTCAAAATATGTGAAGCTCTTTTTCAACGCAGAACCTTTTAAGAATAAAGTGAGTAACGTTAACAAACATAAGCTAAATCAATAGAAAGCTTTTCTTTTTTGGTTTGGCTTTAGCCATTTTTTGGTTTGGAATAGAAAGCTTTTCTAAATCTGTAGAACTTGCACTATGCGCATGGTTAGGAGCGTTTTGTGTTGTCTCAGGTGCCATTTGGGAACAAAAGAAAAAAAAGTTAGGCTTTGTAGCTTGGGCCAAAAAAGTTAAATTTTTTTTGTCATCAAATCATTTAGGAAGGTAGTTAAAAGTTACCTGTGAAATTACAGTTATACATTCCATGTTTAAATGAGCAACATGGTTGAGAGTGGCTATTTTTTAAAATGGATGAGGGTATTTTGGTCATTTAATTATAATGTGATAGTATAAACAAATATTAAGTAAAAAAGTCAAAAAATAAATTTTTACCAACTTCTTAAACGACTTTCTGAAAAAGCAAAAAAATTTAATTAAAAATCAAAAATTAATTTTTAATCATCCTCCCAAAACACTACTTAGTTGTGTCGAGACCCTTTTCGAAATAGGCCTTTTAAATAAAAATAAAATTGTACTATGACTTTTTAGTTATTTGTGGAGCTTGGATCTTCTTCAAAATGGAACAATTTTCAGAATGGGGCCTAAACCCAATGTTTTATTCATTTTGATTATAAGCTGGTCCTTCACACACCCAACCCAACTGTCTTTCTTTCAAATTCCAAGCTCAGATTCGATTTGGGCAAAAGCCCATATTCAAGGCCGTTTTTATTTTTTGTTATCTATACACTATAACAATAAGAGCAAGTTGAGTTGTGCTACAGTAGCAAGGCGCTTTTCTTTTTTGTTTTTTTTTTTGCCCTTTAATTTGTTGAGTGCATAGTTTGATTTGATGAAAAGGCCAATGATTAACGTGATTTTTTATAGGTTGATGTCTTCTAAAATGTAAATGGTTTAGATTATCAAATAAGACCCTGAAATGGGCCCAATAAGGCATGCAAAAGTTGTTGTTGTACACGCTGTGCAGCATCAACCCCAAACAATTGCACATGTGTAAATTGATACTCTGAAAACAAATAGATGATTTATTCCCACAACTAGTCGACACTGTTAATTAGCTTGATTAATCTTAACTAAAGCTCTTGTAGTTACTGTGTAATGTGAATGGAAAGCTCGTATAAAATATGAAAAAGGTCCCTAAATTCAATAGATCATAAAAGCTCACACAATACAACTCGTGTGTTGATTGGAATAGATCAATACCAATGGCACCTAGTATCTATCTATATATTATAAGAATAAGAGAAATTCTATTTACACAATAGAAATAACTTATTACACCCAAAATTTTTAAATTTATTTTATTACACTTTTATTCCTTTTCAAATTTACCAAAAGAACCCTCAAACCTTAACTCTCAAACCCTAACCCTAATTTTTCACCACCTAACTTCTCAACAAAATCTCTCTAGCCACCACCACTGCAATGCTATCGACGACCTTCCTTCCTATCCTTGGCGAGCTTTGCCACTTTTGCCACCTTTGGTACCAAAATCCATTGACGATTTCTTCCTCCAATGGCAAACCCACCTCGTTGTCCTCGCCCATCGCCGCTCTCTCTCTCTTCTTCTCCACTGTTGACACAACCATGCTCCCTATCCCTCTCTCATTGCGTTTCTCAAATCCACTCCAATCTCGAGCTAACACCACCTCTTTCCACTACCATAAGAAAGAGATCTGGATAGATCTTCTAGATTGAGATTTTCAGATTTGGAAGAAGAAGAAGAAGAAGAAGAAGAAGAAGAAGAAGAAAATGAGAAGATAAGTGCTTCATGTAAGGGAGGTCGCCAGTGAGGAATGGACTATCGCCGGTGAGAGAAGAGCTGCGAGTTGGCTGCTGCAGCAGTGGTGTCGAAGGTGGTGGTTGGGAATATGGCTAGGGTTCGGATTTGAGAAGATAAGGGTAGGTTTGGTATTATGGTAGGTATAATGAGAAATAAGTAAATTTTTAAATTTGAGGAAAAGATATAAAAAGAAAATAGATGTAAAGAGTTAATTTTGTGATGTAAATAGAATTACCTAAGAATCAGATACATTTTTGAATGGGTTGTATTTTGTTTCCAAAATTACCCCCCATGTTAACAACTTACACTTTTTTTGCCAAGTCTTGTGTAATCACGTGGGTTGTTTCCTTCCTGGTGATTGGAGTTGTTGTGCATGGTGCGCACTAGCAATTGTTGTATATTTTATTGATTCCATGTTAGGGCCTAATTCGATAATTTAAACTGTTCATATTTTAAAAGGTATCGAGTAGAATGTACTTGTAAAAAATCATGTCGATCAGATATCCTTTTTCAGACACTTATGGTAGGTTAAGTCCTAAGTAAAAACTTATATTCTCATAAGTCCTATGAGAAGTTACTTGACACATTTACCCTTAATAGTAGATGTTAATATCATATCCATATACATTAATTTTGAAATTCAAAAAACATGTTATTTGTGGAAATCAAAGGATTAGTTTGGCAAAATTGTAGGGGTTAAAAAGAAGTAGATATGTTTTGTGCCTCTACGCTAATGTAAACGGCTAATTCAGTTGTTAACATTTAGAAACTCACCACGAATTGGAGAAGGGGCGTGATTCGACGGAGACGTTCGAGGGGAAGGTGATAACGGTTATCGTTTATGGTGAGCAGGAGGAATGATGACTCCGAAACGTAAGTGTGGATTTGCCCCTGTTTCGCAATGTTAATTTATTTGATTTTTATTAACAACCCAAAACTAGGGTTTATGTGACCTTCAGTCGTAATCTGCTTTGTTATTTGTATGTTTTGTGAGAATTGTGATGAATAATTGATTTTACAATTTTCGAATTGGAAATAGTATGTATGTTGGGGTTGTACGATGGAGGTTCTACGGGTTGACCAGTGTGGATGATTTATGCTTGATTCGTTGTTGTATTGGGTTTGCTAGACTATTTTGGGGCCACATTCACATTCATTAATTGATTTTATTTGTTTTTTTTTTTTCGATCCGAGCATAGTAATGGGTTTGGTAGACTATTTTGGGGGTTTCTCGTTGTGGTACGATGTCGTTTGGTTTGCGCCTTAACTTTTTAAAACCAGTTGTTGAATGTGAATGGTGCCACATCTTGATGTTGTGTGTTGAACAGTTAATGAATGTGATTGTGGCCCAATATGAAATTAGTGTCGGATGTGAGTGGAAGCATATGTAAGTTGGACTGTGTGTACAGTGCCACGTTGTGGTACGATGTCGTTTGGTTGTTTTCACTCAGATATACAAGTAAGTTGATGGGCGTGGTTGGTGCCACGTCGTATTTTGATCTACTTGCATGTTTGTGAATTTGTCAAATATTCGAGTGACAGTCTTTGTAGATTGTGGCATTGAGAGAAACAAAAAATGTAACATGATTTGGGTTGTGTGGTTGTGATTTGATGTAAGCATATGAAGAGGTTACGTTTGTTTTGATAGTAGTTTTCGTTAACAAGCTTCACGTAACACATCATCTTTATTTTTTGAATCATGGTCATGCATGTGGGTGCAAAATTAGTTTTAAATTACTGAGTTGTGTGATAGTAAATTTCGTTATAATGTTTTTTGGGAATTTCCGGGGCGAATATTATATGGTTGAACTGTGAATGTGACATTAGTCACAGTTATGTCAAGTACTTCTCAGTCACATTTGGAACCATGACCGTGAATGTGTGCGCGTAATTTGTCACAGTTACGCCAAGTACTTTTCAGTCACATTTGAAACCATGGCCGTGAATGTGTGCGCGTAATTTGACACAGTAATGTCAAGTACTTCTCAGTCACATTTTAAACCATGGCCGTGAATGTGTGCGCGTAATTTGTCACAGTTACGTCAAGTACTTCTCAGTCACATTTTAAACCATGGCCGTGAATATGTGCGCGTAATTTGTCATAGTTACGTCAAGTACTTCCCAGTCACATTTTAAATCATGGCCGTGACTGTGTGCGCGTAATTTGTCACAGTTACGTCAACTACTTCTCAGTCACACTAGTCACATCATGAACATACTGACATGCAATGTTACGTATTGCTATTGAATTACATATTCACATATGTTTTCAGTGGGATCTTGCTTGTATATGAAATGTGAAATTTTCACTGGGATCTTGCTTGTACTTTTCATTAGCTGGCATGTCTGACATTAGTTACAGTTACGTCAAGTACTTCTCGGTCACATTTGAAACCATGGCCGTGAATGTGGGTGCGTAATTTGTCATAGTTACGTCAAGTACTTCTCAGTCACACTAGTCACATCACGAACATACTGACATGCAATGTTATGTATTTACATATTCACATACGTTATCAGTGGGATCTTGCTTGTATATGAAATGTGAATTTTTCGTGGCATTTTTTTCAGGAGCCATAATTAAAGGTACACTGCAGAAAGGCTGCAAGGCGAAATGAGTAGTAGTGAAGGGACTACAACTGGTAAAACACGGCGATCTCAAACTCCATCACAGAATGTGAACGCATTAGGGCAAAACAGTGCCCGAAAAGGAAAGAAGCTGAAATATAGTGAAGGGACTACAACTGGTAAAAGACGGCGGTCTCAAACTCCGTCACAGAATGTAAATGCATTAGGGCAAAGCAGTGGCCGAAAAGGAAAGAAGCTGAAATTTGAGCCTCAACAACGACTGAACAAACAACCAACATTTTGCTACTGTTCCAGCATTGTTGGAATTGTGAAGGTGGTGGCAACGTCAAAACTGAAAGACGAGCATTTGCAACATTTTCAGAAAACACCGTTTTGGTTGCTGTTGGATGCGATGCGAAAAACCAATCTAAACCAACATGAATTCCAAAAATGCGATGACATTGTAATGAGGATCATTCAGACATTTGTTCTAGAGAAGTCGGCTTTCATGATTGGTGGTAAACACATTGAGTTGACGAACATTGATATGCAACTAATATTTGGAATTCAGGGTGGTAAGAAGAGTTTACATGTGTCACATGGGCCAAAACTCCCGACTGACTTCATCCAACGAAGGTGTCCCAAAATAGCACGCATAAACTTGAAGATCATTAAGGAACTGTTAATGGATGCGTTACTCGGGAACACTACTCAGGATCACCAGAATGTAGCAAAGTTACTGTGTTTGTACTTGTGTGGGAAGTTATTCTTTGCTACTTCAGGCGAGACCGTGGGATGGGGGTTCGTTCGGGTTGTAGAGGATCTAGAGAACATGAAGGCATATGATTGGGCTAGAGCAATCTGCACAACTTTGATGGAGTCAATTAAGGGATTTTACTCTAAGCCTGAGAAAGTTACTGGATGTGTTACTGCCCTACTTGTAAGTGCTTTGTTTTTTAGTTTTTCCCACAATATAATTTTGATTTTGTTTGGTATCTTTGGCACGTGTATTCATTTTGAAAAACTTTTACAGCTAATGTTTTTAACCCATGGTCACACAGTTTTGGATATGTGAGCACACCGACTTGATACAAGTAGATTGTGGAGATGGATTTCCGAGGTTTATGAAATGGAATATCAGCAGGTTGGTCACAAAGATAAGAGCAGTGGACATTGAGCAGCCAAATGATGTTGAAGTATGATTTTTTGTACCGTTAGAGTAAACATTAGATGTGCCAATTTACTATTTTTTATTTTTTATTTTTAAATTGTTTGCAAGTTGTGGTAGGAGATCTGCACATCAGTCATTCTGAATGGCGCTTCACGAAGACGAAAGACGTTAAAGAAATTGGAGCAAATGCCGAATGTTCAAATCGCAGTGAGGTTGGTGCTGAGAGTAATGATTAGTGTGCTCGGTGTGCGTCTACGTCTGAAGAATACCAGAGAGCACTGGTTAAAATTGGTGTGCTTGAGATAGAACTCCAATGTAAATCTGATGTCATATTTGCATTATAGACAAAACTGGCAATAATAAGGGCAGTGTACGAAGAAAAATGTGGCAAATTAGAACATGAAATCACAATGAACAATAAGCAGAAGGAATGTGACATTAAAAGGATGAAGCAGCTAGCGGATGAACTTAATAACAAAAACACAAAGCTCGTGGAACAGTTGGAGGAGTACGCAGTCCACGAATACACCCAAACAACTACTGGTGTATAGGAGATGAAGCAAAGTAATGAGGAAATGTACCACTGTGAGGCAAACGTACTTGCCATTATGCCATTGTCAACATCGTTTCCATCTGATGTGAATGAGAAGACAGAGTTACAAGGGATGGATACTCATATGACCCCGATCAACGACATTGGGCAAATGGCATGTGATGTGGATTTAATGGCTGGTATTAATCAAAACACTGAACAACTGCGTTGCAGCGTTGCAGAACTCGCTTGTGAGAAACATTAAAAAGAAAAATAGGAAGGAGCATAAACTGCTAGAGTATGAATATCCACTGGTTTTGGGGAGGCAGATGAAACCATCTGATAGTGGTGTGGTCAATGGGGGTGAGTGTGACAGTAAATAAGAAATGGAAAATGAGATCATTGAGGTTGACAACATTGCAGACCCAGATAAGACATTTTCTTAGTTTGACTTGACTAATTGTTTACCAATTTGGAAGTTGTTATCAACGCAAGAGAAAGACAAGCTTAAAGAAGCATATGAGAAAGGGGGTGACAGGTAGGTTATGCAACTTGCTCTTACCATTATGCATTTGTACATGAATTTATTGCTCAAAAAATGTATTGTAGTGTGCAAGTCTATACTGGACTGCATGTGTCCAACTCTGTGTCTTTCAATGACATACGGGCGATCGTTAAGGGGCAGATATTACGAGGCAATGTAAGTATTGTATTTCTAATTATTCGTCAAACTTCTGAAGCTTCTTCACATAGAATGCAATTTACGTACATGTATACAAGGGAAGGAAAATAAAAATTGTTTTCTTTTTTACGTAGGTCATTGATGCCTACGTGGAAATACTGATGTACGAGCAGCATATAAAGGCGCTTAAATCCGCGGATGATGAAAAATCATACATTTTCAACACATTATGTTTGGTAAGATATGCAACTAATGAAATAAATATTTTCATTTTTAGTTTGTCATTTTAAAATTTCAAAATAAATGTTTGCAGCCTACGATAAGAGATGTGGCCGAAGATGTACGTGACAGGTACTTGGCATTGCGTGCCTCACATGCCCTGAAGGCCAGATATATTCAATTCTCAATCCACTTAGATAACCATTGGACACTAATGGTTTATGACACTGAGGAGGGGTTTTGGTTACATTACAACTCTAAGAAACCAAGACGTGAGAGGGAAGACAAACACTACTGGGAAGCGTCGTTGCTAGTTAGTAAACATCAATTACTTCTCTTGTAGTGATATTTGTATTTTATTTTGGACAACAATACTAAGTATTGTAATATAAATTTGACAATAAATGTAGAAATCCTATTTTGAGGATTACATAAATCGCAGACTGAAGGTGGGCACAGTTGAAACACAAGACTTGGTGAAGGAGCTTCTAGTGGTTAATTATTGTCCACAACAAAAACCAGATTCATAAGTTTGTTACGTTTCTTTGCAACGTATGCCATTCATGTTTCCGTACATTGCACGTGGTCTGTTTCGACATTGTTACTAATGACTTAAATTTTCGTAATAGGAATGATTGTGGAATTATAGTATGTTTCATTATGATGCAACTTGTGTGTCACCTAGATGTTGACAAGTCAATGGGAGGAAAGAGCTGCAGAACAATGCGAGCCAGTATGGTGAAGTCATTTGTGAATGATAGGAGAAGGTTATTTGTGGCTGGCAATTGACTTTCTTCTGATGGTGGTATATAGGTGCATATTTGATATATTGGGTATATAATCACATTGTATTTGTTTTGGAATGATATAAAAAGTTTACTGGTACAGGAAAAATTGGAAGTTTTTGATATTTTTGGTTGCATTGTAAATATTGATTACTGATTTGTGTATTTTGTTGTGGGAATAGGCAACAATGGTTATTGTTTTTTTTTGGTATGCACTTTATTTTGTTAATATGGCTTTATGTGTCATTCAGTAATGTCAATAGGAATTTAAGGACGGTAGGAATGTCGGCTACATAAGTGTGAATGTGGTTGCGTAAATGTGAATGTAATTGGTAATGTGACTCATAATGTCAGGTTAATGTGAATGGTAATGCCATAAAATGATGTGGGTTGTTCATTTCTAATACACAGATTGTGTTTGTGAATGAATGGCAGTGTTTGGTACTTGTATTAGGAAGTGTGAAATTGCAAATGTGAAACTGGTTGAGTGAGTGTGAAGTTGTATGTAAATGTGTTGGTGATTGTGACAGGGAATGCGAATGTGAATGACAGAACAGGTCTAGTTGTATACCTGTAACATCCAAAAAGCAAATGTGAATGTATGACAGTATTTTGTTCTTTTTTTGTGAATATGAAATACAAATGCGAATGTGGTTATGTGAATGTGAAGGGTTACATTTATGTGATGGTGAATATGAAATTGGATGTGATTGTGAATGACATAACATGTTTGGTTGTATACCTGTAACACCCAAAATGCAAATGTGAATCTATGACAATGTTTTGCACTCTTTTGCGAATGTGACATACAAATGTGAATGTGGTTATGTGAATGTGAAGGGTTATGTTTATGTGATCGTGAATGTGAAATTGGATGTGATTGTGAATGACATAATAGGTTTGGCTGTATACCTGTAACTCCCAAAATGCAAATGTGAATCCATGACAGTGTTTTGCACTCTTTTGTGAATGTGACGTACAAATGTGAATGTGGTTGTGTGAATGTGAATTGTTATGTTTATGTGATAGTGAATGTGAAATTCGATGTGATTGTGTTTGTTAGAACAGGTTTGGTTGTCTGCATTTAATAGCAAGATTGTGTTGCCGAATGTGTAATAGTTTTGTGCACTTTTCTTACTGAGTGGGAAAATAGGAATGTGAATGTGTTTGTATAAATGATATTGTCAAATTTAATGTGATCTCGAATGGGTAGCTGTATGTGAATGTGAACGTATAGATGAATGTGAATGAGAATGTGAGAAGGAATTTTGGTTGGCTTTGACAATTTAATATGTTAAGAATTTGCTATAATTTAACATTGACTAACTGCTTGCACGAGAACCTGTCAGACGGAGACAATAACAACACCACCTATGTTACAAAAATAAATGTCTTCTCACATACAAGGCCAGCGTGCAACACATTTTGTCTAACGTATTTTGCTGGTCTGAAACATACGTTTGCATGACCAAATAAATAAACATGTAACACCAACATATGAATGAGACAGTGTGAAAGAAAAAATAGCTGAATGATCAATTGTAAACAGTGTCTTCACTTATTAAAATCTATAATCAATTGGCTTCGATACATGCTACTATGATAATACGATGCTGCTGTTCAAAACAGATTACAAAAGTTCTTGCTAAATGCCTATTACTAAATTGGTTCTTTACATGTCTTTCGGTTGTGGCTGCCCATGCGGCCACATCGACCGCACCTAATTTGACTTAATTTCTCTCCCTGAGATGGTATTCGATTCTTCTTGGGTCGCCTTGGAGGACGTTTAACTGTTGGTGGATATATGATAAAGTCGTCTTCCGAGAAGGAGGGTTTGTCAACTGTTGGTATTGGCTGAATGTATCCAGAATAAGCGGCTTTATACTGATCGACAGTGAAAAATTGTTCAACAAATGCACTGAAATCCCTTCCACTACTCTGTATTGCAACCACCGCATGTGCACATGGGAATCCATTCAATTGCCATTGGAAGCAAGAACATGAATGCTTGCCAACACTGTTGGAAATGAATGGACCTCATATATGTCTTCATTTGACTGGCTAACAATTCATGTGCAACCATTGGAGTACGCCTCCCTAACATGGCTTTCCATTTTTGGACAAAGTAACCTATTCCAATTAGTAGCCAAAACTTTACGCTCAGCCTTCATAGTCATTATTTGATTTCTGAGTGTATCAACCAACCTTGTGATTGGATAATTACGCGCATCAAGTATCCATTTATTAAACGATTCTGTAGCGTTCGAGGTCATCTCCCCATACCATTTGCCCTTGTTCACATTATGAAAACATAATGAAAATGTTATCACATATTGGGTACTTGCAATGTTAGCACGTGTAAGTCTCGTATGAACTTGAAATATGCGTTGGCCCAATCCTTTGGTGGCATATCTTCCAAGAAATTATTTATTCCAGATCATCCTGTTCCTTTTAGCTTCGTCCAATGTTGCTGAAACGAAGCCTCGGTTGGAGCATACGCACATTCACGCAACTTGGCCATTAAACCAAAATGTACACGGTTGTCAACCCATCGTAATTTATCCCTCAAATTTGCTTGGAGATGTTGTAAGCAGTACGCATGGTGTGCAGATAGGAAAACAGCAGGCAAGGATTCAAGCAGCCCAATATTACGGTCGGATACGAAAGTTAATGTGTGAACACTACTAACAACCTTTGTCAGTTACTGTAAAAACCAAGTCCAATTTGCAGTTATTTCAGAGTCAACAATAGCAAAAGCTAATGGGAATAAACCTGGCAGATTCAATAGGGTTACCGTTAGATGAAATATTTTTAACAAAGTTTACGTCCACATTAACAATTTTTCATAATTCGAATCGCACCACACACAATTGTAGTAAAATAACATTAAATTGGAAAAAATCTTCCAATTGGGGATCACCCACTACTGTAGTGGACTTAAAAAAAAAGGTTAGCCACAATGTAATGCGTTACTATATGGAGGTATGAAGTAATCATCGTAAGAGACATACCTTTGTTGCCATCCTTTCCCGTCGCTGCCAGCAAATTGCCTTTAAATCTCCCTTTTAAAAAAGTGTCGTCAAGAAACAATACTGGGTAGATATGGTTGAATCCGTTGATGCAAGCTTTGAATAAAATGAAGAACCGCTGTAAACTGCTCAAAATCCAAGTTGACATAACTCCCAGGGTTATAATGCATAATCGCATTCGCGTACCATCTAAGTTAATCAAATGAAGCATGATAGTCACCATACACTTCGCTTCTTGCCTTCTCCACACCTAACCATGCTACGTGGTAACTAACATTAAGGCCGTACTCCTTTTTTAGGTCAAACACGACGTCAGTGGGACGTGTAAGCGGCTTATCATGTAACTGATCACCAATAACATTGCAAACCAATTCAGAGTTAAATCTGTTATTCTTCCCAGTGCGAACAACAGCACCACAACTATGCAAGTTGTTCAACCTCTTCAAGTAAAAACAACCATTGCATATTTGAACCCTTCCATGTATCAACTATGAACACCCTTTTTGCTCTTGCAACGTGCACACTGCCGTAACCCGCACTGAGTCATTTTTAACAAATTTGAAGTCAAACCCACACTCAATAACATATTTGGACAAAACCAAACGGAAAGCAGCAGCACCCGCTTCAAAACATTGGCCTACATGACTAATGTCGTGTGACCAATCAACTGTCATCAACATTTTCTCACTATGGCGACAATAATTGGGCAACAAATCTACGCTAGGTTAGGGACCTGTAAATGGTTCACTGTGAGAAACCAGTTGATTTGCAGACATAGTCCTACTGAATTGAGTACCTCGATTCAAATCATCCACCTCATTTTGCGAGTCAATCGCAATGTTGATATGGGTAATGCCAATGGACCTTGCAATGGAAAACATGTTTTCCATGTCCACATTATTACACATCATCACTTGATTCTTGTGACACGGTAATTTGTAAGATATTGAAATCGATGATGTGTAATGATGATGACACAGTAATGATGATGACATGGTAGTTATCAAACCGGCTTCGCGTAGCGTATAAGTCCAATTATCAAACCGGCTTCGCGCAGTGTACAAGTCCAACTATCAAACCGGCTTCGCACAGCGTATAAGTCCAATTTTCAAACCGGCTTCGCGTAGCGTATAAGTCCAATTTTCAAACCGGTTTTGCGTAGCATATAAGTCTAATTATCAAACCGGCTTCGCGTAGTGTATAAGTCCAATTATCAAACCGGCTTCGCGCAGCGTATAAGTCCAATTATCAAACTGGCTTCGCGCAGCGTATAAGTCCAATTATCAAACCGGCTTCGCGTAGCGTGTAAGTCCAATTATCAAACCAGCTTCGCATAGCGTATAAGTCCAATTATCAAACCGGCTTCGCACAGCGTATAAGTCCAATTATCAAACCGGCTTTGCGTAGTGTATAAGTCCAATTTTTAAACCGGCTTCGCGTAGCGTATAAGTCCAATTATCAAACCGGTTTCGCGCAACGTATAAGTCCAATTATCAAACCGGTTTCACAGTAACAGTATAAGTCAATTTTCAAACCGGCCCGGCAACAGATAAGTCGATTATCAAACCGGCCAGCGTATATAAGTCCAGTTATCAAACCGGCTTCGCGCAGCGTATAAGTCCAATTATCAAACCAGCTTCGCGTAGCGTGTAAGTCCAATTATCAAACCAACTTCGCATAACATATAAGTCCAATTATCAAACCGGCTTCGCGTAGCGTATAAGTCCAATTATCAAACCGACTTCGCGCAGCGTATAAATCCAATTATCAAACCGACTTCGCGTGGCGTATAAGTCCAATTATCAAAATCGGTTAACAATAGTAGGTGCGCCTGTCTGTTCACACCACCTAAATCGGCTTCGCGTAGCGTATAAGTCCAATTATCAAAATCTTTGTGCATGTCATTTGCATCTTGCCCCTGTCTGCGGGCGCATCTCTTTATTATCTTGCCCATTTGTCTAAGTCTTCGGCCTTGTCAAAAATGGGTCGTCTTTAGACTTTGAAATTCACTCCCTTCACTTCGTGACTTTCGAGTTCTGTTAAAGAGGGGCAACTATAGGCACCCCATTTTTGACCGCCCTTAAGACTTGGGCGCTACTGATGGTTTACTTGGTAGTGAAAGGTATGCAGGGCAAAGGTTTGATTTCTTCGGCAAGCGGAGAGTTAAATCCTAACCTTACACCCCATTTTGGACCAAAGATATTTTGAATGGTTTTTAGACCTTAAAACCCTCTCTTTCAAAATATTTTTGAAATAAAGTTCCTACGATGTTCCGACGCTCGCATTTTGTCAAATGTTGCGTTTTTCGGTAAACCGAACAAGGACAAAGTGGAAATGAATGAAAGAGAGATAAACTCTTTGAAAAATCTTTCAAAACACCTTTTTTAGGGGCTTGGAGTGGAAGAAAAGAGGAGAAGAGGGAAGAAACCTAGTTGGAGAAGAAGATGGGCATGGATAGCTAAGAGAGAGTCGAGCAGCCCTCGCTAAATCAGGCCTATCCTTTTGTATATTTGGATTTAAGCTATGAGGCCACCACCATTGAAAATAAGACTTCTGGGCTTCATTTTTCACTTAAGAATCTCCTAAACCCGAGTCCGGATAGGGGAGATATGATTGGTTGAAGTTGGGCATCATTCCGGTTGGACCGAAACTGAGCAGCCTTCACTAAAAGAGGGATATCTCTTAGCACACATGGAATTTTGAGGTGAGGCTTCCAAATTTGGAAAGAATACTTCCGGGGCTACAGTTTAGGCTCAAGAATGACCTGAAAAGGAGTCTAGATGAAGGAATTAGGCTTGCTTCAAGTCAGGGACTAGGGTTGATTTTTTCCATCGGCCTCTATGGAGGTCCATCGGCCACAATTTGACCTCAGCAGCTATGAGTCGGCCAAAAGTGAACCTTATCAGCCAAAAATGATGGCCAGTCGGCACCAAAGATGGCCGGTCAGCCAGAAGTGTCTAGAAAGCCCAGAATTGGCAGATATTTCTCCTCCAGCTGTTTCCAGCTTGTGCCACCTGTCCCAAATTAGGTATTTCAACCAAAAAGCTTTGAATTGCTATATATGAAGCAAAATATCTCATATTCAAGACTTAGAACTTCTTGGACAAGTTTGGGAGCTTCTCACTCTAAAAAGTCCCTCTCTCTTTAGAAATTTCAGAGCCAAATCTCTGCCTCTCTCTCTTTCTCTTGCCTTTGTGTGCATAATAAGAGCTATACTTGGAGATATACCTCACCTTTGCCTAGGCATCCTTGATCAAACTCAACTACCATTGGGCTGAGGTTCTTTGAGGATCATTTTGAGCTCCAACAGTTGGTTTTAGCTCAGAGTTTGGACCTGTTTTGCAACTGTGCTTCAAGGGTAAGCATCTCTCTCTTTTAAGCTCATTTTGTACACTATCTTGGCCATCTTTGCATGCTTGTTTTACCATCTTTGCAAACTTATTTTGGCTTGGTTTTGAGCTGAGAAAATCTATATTTTTCAGTTCTAAAACTATTGGTTTAAGCCTTGTTTGGCTAGGGGGTTGTCTCTCCCTTTTGTTCCTTAGCTTGTATAGCTTTTGAGCCATCTTCTAAGGCCTTTCAAAAAAAATTGTCATGGCCTTTCAACCACTGAAATATAGAGGATTTTCAGTGGTAAAAACCCTATTTTGAGGTCCCAAATGGGTGGGGGTTGTCCCCCCTCCTCTTCTCTTATTTACATGTCTTTTTGGCCTATCAAAGGAGCATGTATCTCTATACTTTTGAGGCTTAGTTCAGGCACTTTTTTGTGAATTTTAAGACCTGCCTTGACTCTGTCCATGGCTGGTTTGGTCACCCCTTGCATGCATCTTGTATGTGTAGTGTAATCCCATTTGTGGCTCATCAAAGTAGCATGTCTTTCTAGCATGTATTGGCTTCATTTCAGTAGGTTTTTGGCCATCATTTGACATGTCATAACTCTGATTTGGGTTGCTTTGGTAGCCTCTTGTATGCTCCATGTACTTATAGTGCAAAACTTGCTTACTAGCCTTGTATGCATGATGTTTTGGTCAAGCATGCTAGCTTATTTTGGCTATACTCCATGCATGTTTTAGCATTATTTTGGGCTGTTTTAGGACCATTTTGGGCTTCCATGGTCATATGACTCATGTTCTGTATAGCTATAGTGCAAATGCCATGACTAGTCTTGAGTTTTGAGGCCCCTACCATACTATACTTGTGATGTTTGCATGATTTAGCATCCTTTGGAATGTAATTTCAGAGCTTGCTTCATTGCTACATTCTCACATTTGTCGCCTCTTCATCATGTTTGAGAGTTGTATTACTATGCTTAAGCCATGGGCCAATGCATTGAGCATGCATTTCCTTACTTTTCAAGCCATCATTTCATCATTTTGGCCACTGATTTGGGCTTGACTGAGGTCTGCCCATTTTGGTTTAAGTCTATCTTGCATGATCTTTGCATGTTGTTGCATGCTTGCTAGTTTGCATGTTGTTGCATGCTTGTCCATCTTTGCATGGCATGCATGTTTGTATGTTTAGGTTGCATTTTGCATGCTTGCTAGCTCGCATTTTATCACATGCTTACTTAGGTTGCATTGCATTTGGCATGCTTGTTACCTTGACCTTGTGTGCATGTTTGAGGCATATTGCATTTGGCATACTTATGTTACATTGCATAGCTTTTCCATGTTGCATTGCATTACATTGTGTTTGGTTTGGGGTGTCAAACCAAACACGAGGACCAAGGGACGTTTCGTACTTGAAGTGACGAAATGTGCCTCAATTCTCTGTCGCTGACGCTCTTGATCAAAGCATGATAGAGTTCTCGGCACATATGTGTTTTGTGCATTCATTCCACATTGATTTGCACACTTGGCTCCTTTGGCCATCATCCGTTGAAATGCGCAATTGATGGTCCGAGGGTCGAGCACTACACTCCCTTGAGTTCATGACATAACAGGGAGGGTGTTTGTGCACACATTGCCTTGAAAATGCATTGCCATGCTTTATTTGTCCTCTGCTGCAGCAAAACAGCATCCTACAGGAAGATATGGCTGGCCGGCCATCTCCAATGCCGATCGACTAAACATTGTTGGCCGAGATCCTCACAAATGGTCGATGACCAATTCCACATGGCCGGTGTTCCTATACCTTGGCCAGTGACATCCCACAGTGCTCAAGGAGTGGTTCGGAAGCATCCTTGGGACTTGTGCAGTTTTCAGAGGTGTAAAACAGTGCAAACAGAGGCAACATGTGGCATGGCAACGGGTTTCCGAGTGAAGTCAATCGAGCATGCATATGCTCCTCTTCTCGAGGCCATTTTAACTGCTTTGTATAGTTAGTTAATTTGTAATTAATTAGTTAATGTGTTAGCTAATTTAATTCATCGTTGTAAATTCTTAATTAGCTTAGCTTAGCTAATATTCAATTTGATTATGTAATAATTAGTCTAATTAGATTATTAGATTAGTTAGAATAGCTTAGCGTAGCTAGCTTGTATTATTCATTCGGACCCTCCATCGAGAGGGCGAATTTTGTAATAAGTGTGCGTGAGTGCGTGAATGTCTTCCAACCCCATGTCTTTCTCCCTTTTACTTACCTGCTTTCAGTGGTTAGTTTTAGGTCATGTTTCAATTAGCATTCCTATGCTCGCATGTTTGCATCCATTCATCTGTATTGTATGCACCGGGCTCGGCGCATCATATAAACTGCATTGTATTTCAATTCCTATTTGAATACATGTGTCAAGTGTTGCATTTCACATGACATTTTAGAATAGTCGAACCTATCTCTAGTTGCATTTTGCATGCGTTGCATTTGCCATCTTAACATAACTAGGATCATGCATTGATTACTAAGTAGCTATTGTTTTGGCTCGGAGTACTAGGTAAGCTTTTATGCTTTAGTATCTTGCATGAGTGTGAGTGTTGCCATGATAGCATGCTTGCCATGAGACTAACTGCTTATATGTATAACTGCCTGAATGCCTGTGGATGAAGGTTGGATTACTTGAATTGGAACAATTCATCGAAATTCAAGTTTTTAAGCCCACTTGAGGTGGCAAAATCATGTTTTCTAAAGCCCACTTGAGGGTGGAAAATTCACGTCTTAGCCTACTTGCGAGTAGCACCATCAAACCATTTTCAAATAAACAAACATGAAATGTTTTGTTTCAATTTAGGGGATCCGGTCTATACTTGTGTGTTGTGTGCATCACATAGTAAATTCTAGCTAATAATCGAAATAAGAACACATATGTTTTCAAAAACAAGATATCATGTTTAGTAATGGCCGATCTTTGATCGGGCGAGCGGGGGTGCTCATAGATGACCTTCCCCAATCGTACCCAAGTTCCCGAGCCGAGGCAACTTTGGTGATGATGGACACGTGGCCTTAGGCAACGAGTCAGGGTTTCCTAAATTCCCCCAAAATAAATATTTAGGTGGCGACTCTGTATTTGGAAAAGTAGTCCACGTTTGGCACTTCTTTCTTAAAAATCAGTTTTCCAAAACGATTTGCCAGATTTGGAATCTTTGGTGATTTATCGGTCTCGCATTGCACTTTGCGGGATTAGATTCAGAACTGTGACATACCGAGTCCGAACTCTAGTAGAAGTAAAGCCCTCGGGGAGCGCCTACAACTGCTGATAAGCAGTTAGAGGAATTAGAGCCTGGTAGGGATCAAAATGCTAGCTTTCAAAAGGGTGAGCTTTACTTCCTCAATCCAATGAGGATTGGGAGGTAGGGAAGGAGTAGTTGGGTCCTCTTAAAAAGTAGGTGGAAACTGAGGCTCATTCATACACTCTAACCAGTCAGAGGAGCAAATTTTTACTTTTTTGGCTAAGAGTGAGGGACTCATCCCTAGAGCTTCGATTGGATGAGGAGTCTTTTGTACTATTTTGGTCGGCAAGGTGGATGTATACCATGCCGAAAGCAAGTTGTCTTCGAAGCAGCAAAGACGGTCGAATGGGGAATATGGATACACTACAGAGATGTGCGAGCAGGGAGGAATCACAATAGGGTCATTGAATTCAACAAATCTGTGATGAATTCGTTCTCTCATTTGGGGTTAGGTTGGTGTTGGCTAAGCACCCCAACTGGTATTTCCAGTAGAAGAGGAGGCAACTTCATCCCATGCAGAGGTTTTGAGAGCAAATGAAGAGCTTCCAAGTTCTATGTTGGCAAATGTTTGGTCTGAAGGCTCGTATTCTGCGAAAGCCTCCATAACTTGTATAAATGGAGGAGGATAAATGTGGCTAATAAATGCATGTAGGTTCTTTCGAGATTGATCATCATTGTCCAAAACCTCCTCGTATGCTTGATCAATGCAAGAGAGAGATTAATTAGCAATTGAAGATGTTTCAGTCCCTTCGTATACACAGGTAGTGGAGGTAGCATTCAAACACAAGGGAGAATTTAATGAAGTTCAGTGTTTTATTGCTTGGAGATGGTTGCACTTCATAGATAAATAAAAAGTCCATGCACGTCCTAGGACGTGGGCGAAGCACACTGACCCACTAATATTACCAAGTGTTGGCTATATTAGTACGGGGGATATTGTTGGCTACATATTTTGTACAAGCCAATCGTAGCTTAACACGTAGCTCATTAAGGGTAATTTGGGGAGTTAATACAAGTCTCCAGTCAGCAACAAACACGTGGTAGTTTATATTGGTAACAATGGATCTGTGCAGCAATGGAGTAGTTAGAAAGCGAAATGTGACGTGACCTAACGGTTACTTACAATTCAAATTCAAAATCAAGAGGGAAGTCCAACTGCAAGAATGGCGTAGTGGAAGCAAACTGTTCAAGGCCATGACCAGTGATCATAGAAGGGCATTTCGACGGTTTGAAGACTACTTCGACGGTTACCATTAGATGGTACAAATAGAAGAGAAGGCCAACAGGGAAAGGACCCAGATTGAGATCTAAAAACCAGTTATTTATTTTATATTTTCCTTTCTAGTTTTTACATTTCTTGTTCTTTAATTACTGTGCTGTATTTCAATTCTTAGGAGTGGTTCCAAGTAGTCTGTTGCTATAAAACCCTTTGAGACTGAGGAAGTGCGAAGTTATCATTGTAAGTTCTTATTTAATGAAATTCAATTCATGACACTATTTTATCTATCTTTATTTTCAATATCTTTAATTTTCTCCCCTAAGCAAAGCCACCAGTAAAAGTCCTCTTTATTGAAACCGAAAGAATTTCAACACAATAGTCTGATAACTGGTTGACTATTAAAACTTATGTTATTGATCCTTGTTGGCACCCTGAAAATTACATTATTAACCTTCAAAAGCCAAAAAATCCAACAATTCTCAATGGATAAATCTAAAATAAATAAAGGATAATTCTTGGTTTGGGGACACCACAAATAAACAGCTTACTTGCTACAAGTTATCACATTACAACTCTTTTTTTTTTTTTGTCTTCTTTTTTTTGTAGATCTTTTCATAAAAAAATCAATAAATTAAAAAATAAACAAACTTGAAATACTCATTCAGTAAACTAATAAAAAAGAAAACACAAGGAAGTCACGTGAAATTGAAACAAATTTGGTAGCAACAAAACAAAGGGGTAATTCATTGAAAACGAAGAGGTAATTTCAATATAAAAAGCAAGCTATAGTATCATAGCAATTCTTATTAGAGTAATTCTATTTACACACTACAAAACCTCTCAATATAGATTATTTTCATAATTTTTTTTTCACTTATAACCCTTTATCAAATTATCATTTTGGACATAATTCTATACCTAGACTTTTTTCAGCACCTCCATTTACCACTAGCCTCCACTACCTGCTTCCACATCCGGTCACCGTCACCAAAACCTAACTACCATCGTAACCCCTATAGACTCCTTACCTCGCCGGTGACCCCTTGCGAAACCTCACCGACCCACCGCACTTTGTAACTCACTTCTGTGCCCGATCATAAACCCTCACATTTCTTCTTCTTCTTTGCGTCTCTCTCTCTCTCTCTTTCTCTCTCTCTCTCTCTCGATGATAGAAAAGCCTCTCCGTTTTCTCTTTTTGTCGCCGCTGCCACCTGATTCGGTATCTTGACCCTCTTCGTTGCCGTGAATCTCTAGCCCAACCCTCTTCCTCAACAAACGACCTTCCAACTCAGCCTCATCGTCGTCTTAAACCGCTCTCCTTCCACCGTCTCCCTAAACCCTAGATCTAGGGTTTTTAGATTTGAAAATTCATCTGACAAATGAGACAAAAGGACAAGGCAATAGCAGAGGTCACCGGTGAGTTCTAGATGAAAGGGTGGTAGAGGAAGGAAGGCTGATTGTAGATACCCCATTTTTGACCGCCCTTAAGACTTGGGCACTACCGATTGATCACCTAATGATAAATGTTTATGCTTGTCCAAACGCTCGATTTCCTCAGTAGGAAACCTCAGTTTTGAGCCTTAGAAGCCCACAAACCTTGTGCCTTGTTTTTGGACCAAAATAGTAGTTTTTCAAGCCTGACCATCCAAGGGCTTGTAGACCCACTAGTGGCCTGCCGGCCATTATTAGTGTACAACCACCCCCTATTAGTGGCCTACCGGCCACTTGTGTCAAAAACCAGATCTTTTTGCCAACTGTGCCAGTTGTCTCCACAGGTGCATGTATTGCACCAGCTATGTCTGTATGGATATTTTCAGGATAGATTCATATATTTCTATATATAGATGACTCCCTCTCAAAAATTAGGGTTAGAAAAAATTTGTGGAGTAAAGTCTAGGAAAATATTTCTCTCTCTCTTTTGTAACTTCTATACCCTTTGCCTAGACACTCTAAACCAAACCTTGAGGGTTCTTTGTTGAGGTGTTTGAGCTTGCATTTTAGCTCTTGAGAGTGTGAAATTGGTGGTTTGTAATTCAAAGGATCACTTATCTTCAAGAGGTATACATCCTAGCTCTTTTGTACCATTTCTTTCCTATCTTTTCTTATTGTTTTGAGGCCATTTTTCACCTATTTTGATGGGTTAAAACTTGTGGTTTAAGGCCATTAAAGGTAGAGGAGTTGACCACCCTTCTTTGAACGTTGTTTCTTAGGCTTTACCCTTGTGTTTCCCACATTTTCATTATCTTTTTTTTGAGCTTTGTATCACTGAATCCCATAGGTTTTTCAGAGGCTAAAATGTGGTTTGGAAGTCCAAAAAATGGAGGGGTTAGCCTCCCTTCCTTTGGTTTGTTTGCTAGCTTAATTGCTCCATTATTTTAGCTTGTTTTTGTAGTTGTTTTTACCTTCATTTCAGTGCTATTTTAACCTATTTTAGGACTATTTTAAGTTGTTCATGTCATTTATGCTTTGTGTTGCATGCTTGTAGTGTAACGGTCCTCATAGGTTTGGTGTTTTAGACATTAGACACCAACCTATTTGGGTTGATAGCATTTATTTCAAGCTTTCCATACTTGTGTTCATCCCTAATCATCTCTGTACTTCTCTTATTTCTTAGCTTTTTCTTTGCTTTGAGAGTCGTTTCAAACCGATTGTTTGTTTAAGCTTGAGATAGAGATCGTTGTGCTTAATGGTTTAATCTCTTCGGAGGTTTATTACCAACGGCATGACATCTCTCTCATGCCCAAAACAACCCTCTGTTTGACACTTCTTTCCATTAGTGGACTTAATCTTCATTATTGGACTAAAAGGCTTAAGGAATAGAAAGGTAATTAAAAGAGATATTAAAATTGAAATAAAATGGAACAAGATAATAAAATGGTTTGGGTTTAGTCGGACGTTAATTGAACCAATTAAGTCTTAAGTCGTTTCATACTTGTTAGTGATGAAAATGGTTCAAGAGTCAATGTCAATCATTTCCCTTGATCAATATCATGATAGGGAGGAGGTTCATGGGCCTTTCATTGTACATTTATTGGGATTGTTTTCCTTGGTTCATAAGTCATCACATAATGAATCTGCGTCAATTGATGGCTTGCGAATCAAGCCTACCCCTCCTTTGAGCTATTTGATGATAAGGAGAGGCAGGGTAGACAGACATCCCCTGAAAATGCTCTGTTTGTGCTATGTTTGTTATCTGTTGCAGCAAGGCAGTACCACAAACTAGTGGCCAGCCGGCCGACCACCTTTTTCAGCCAGGTAGTGTCCCTTTTTCCTGTAGAACAGAGCAGAGGTTGAGGTGAAAATAGTGCAATTTTCTGACTGCAAAACAGAACCCCTTTGGCAGCAAAATAGAGGCATTTTCGGGTAGAAACCACCTTCATGCATGAGCATTCTTTACTTCTTGGGGCTGATTAGTTAGAGTACTTAATTACTTAGTTTAATTAATCCTATAGTGTAACTACTTAGTTAGTCCTTTCTATTATTATATTTGTGTTGTAATTAATTAATTAACGTAGCTAGTTAATTTTGTGTTGTAATTAAGTAATTAATTTTGTGTTGTAATTATTTAATTAGCTAGGATAGTTAGTTAAATTTGGTATTGTAATAATTAGTTAAGTAGCTTAGCTAATTTATTTATTCAAACCCTTTCATGCGAGGGCCAATTTGTACTAATTCGTAGTAGTTAGTTAATTTGTAGTAATTAGTTAGGGCATTTATTCGGACCCTCTTGTGTGAAGACAAATTGTAATAATGCGTGTATGTCTTCCAATCCCACGTCTTTCTTCCTTTTATTTAAACCGCTTGTTGCGCATCATTCTAACTTACATTGTTATTTATTACTTCTTTGAAAACATGCTCAAACCGCATACTATCAAATTGATTTACATGCCATGTTGGTAGGCAAGCCGATTTAAATTGCATATCGCATGTGTTGCATTACTTAGGGGCATGCATTTTTTTTCCTAATTCTTTTGCTTTGTTTGGCTTCCCTTGGAGTAGTAGGTGAGAAGTTATTGCTTTAGCATATCGCATGCATGTGATTGTTGTCATATCAACCATAATACCAAGAGGCTAAGTGCTTAATTGATATAACTGTTGAATGCTTGTGCATGAAGGCTAATTGCTTAAATTGGGATAATTTGATGAATGTACATATGGGATCACTTTTTCAAGTGGTACGTATTCAAAACAATTTTCAAACAAACATAAGATCAAAGTGTTCTAACTTTTGCAAATTAGCCTATACTTGTGTAAATCACATAGTAAGAGCAGTCTAATAATCGGAACAAGAGCACATAATATAAATAAGAATCACATCACGATTAGTAGAGGCTGATCTTTGATCGGGCGAGTGGGGTGCTGAATTCATGACATTCACCTCTCGTACCTAAGTTCTCAAGCCGAGACACTTTGGTGATGATGGATAAGTGGCTTTTGGCACGAGTCTCGGGTTTCCTAAATTTTTCAAAAATATTTAGGTGGCGACTTTGTAATCTGGCAAAGCAGTCCATTTTTGGCATTTTGATTCAAAATCGATTTTCCAAAAGAATTGCCGGATTTGGACTCATTTGTGTTTATCTATTTTACATTGCACTTGTGAAATCAGATTCAGAACCACATGAGTCTAAATTATAGGGCTATCGTATCCGAAAGGAGCACGAAAAGAAAGCTACACCAATGAAGTTGTAGAGGTGGCTTCGGTGGAAAGGAGTGACGAAGGTAGAGAATATGACGAGATAGGGAGGTGATAGAGTAAGTGGAGAGGGAGAAAATGGGGTGGAAAAGAATTTGGGAGTGGGACTGGCGGTAGTGAGGCAAGAGGAATGATGGATGGAGGATAGATGAGGAGATTCACCAGAGAAGAAGAAGGAGGAGGCGACGACTAGTGGCGACTAAGGCTAGGGTTAATGCTGGTGGGGTGGTTGAAGAATATGGGGATATTTTAGATATATTTAAAAATTGATGGTGTGCATTGAGCAAAAACAATAAAGTTAAAATTATGTGTGGTATGTATTGAGATGATGTGTGGTGTGTAAATAGAATTTCCCTTCTTATTACATATACTAGTAAGAAACACCATGTAAGGCTTGAGCTTTTTAAGGTATATATTGTAATAAATAATTATAATTGAAAAATAGTTGATATTTTAATAATAAATCTTTAGTTTGACCTACAATAATGTGATTGATAAGTGTTGTTTATTTTATTTATTACACACTAAATTATATAAAATCATAATATTTTGCCAAATGTAATATGTAACTAGAATATTTATAAAAAAAAAAAAAAAATCACTGAAGGCAACATAAAATTCATCTAAAATGGATTTCGAAAAATCAAAATAAACAAATTAATTTTTTTTAGCTTCTAAAAAACTAAAAAAGTCATTAAAAAAAAAAAAAAAACCAATCCAAACATTTTTTTAGTCCAAAACAAAAGTTTTGGGTTTATTCTGAATTATAGAAAATGTTGGCTCTAAATTAAAAAATAAAAAATTAGTGAAACATTTTTTTACAACTTTGGCTAGTAGAAGAGATCCAATATATATATATATATATATTATTAGTTAAGATCTCTCAATAGTATTATTAGAGAAATTTTAGTGTTTTTTTTATTATTATTTTATTTTTAATTTTTTTTTTATGTGAAGAGCTGAAATTTTCTTGAAAAAAAAAGACATTTCTTTGTGATGAGTTGAAAATTTGTAAAGAGAAATTTCTTTGTGAAAATATTAAGATACCCTAATATAAAAATGTTACATGTCATTTATTTTATAAAATTCTAATATTATGGATCGTAAATTTAAAAATAAAAATATTTATATAAATTTCGTAGAATTCCTACTCTACAAGCAAATAGGTGAAAAGATAAGTTAGTGTTCGTTCTAGAGACAGCAACGTAATATTTTATATGCATTGTGATTGATGTAAAGAGTAGTGTTTATAATTTTGTGTTGAGTGATTGGAGAATATAAAAAGCATGATAATTTGTGACTGACTAAGGTTATAGCCACGTAGTGAATCTAGACCAATGAATAATTTTTTAGATGAAAGAGGGGACATGATGATGATGGATAGATAAAGACAGGATAGTGGCAACCAGCTGTTTCACTCAGGCATTTATTAATTAGTCTTATTAATTAAATTTATTTATTTATAAGTCTTATTGATAAATTTATTATTGTAAATTTATTCATAAAAATAAGAGATATTGATAATTTTTTTAAAAAAACTTAATGATAATAAGTCTTAAAAATAGACCCTATTGATAATTTATAATAGTCATACCCTTATATAAGCAATGAGCCCTTTGGACTTTTCTTACTGACCGTTCACCGATTCGTGGACTCACTTTTTACACTAATCTGACGGTTGATTAACAACTCAACTTTATACAGATAGAAACCATTCAATTGCTACACACCACCAAATCACATACCCCTTGAGCTCGGATTTGGGCTTCGATTTGGGACTAGCTTTGGGTGGGTCACTTTTTTATTTTTTAAATCAAAATTATTATGCCCACTTATTCTGACACTCATTTAAAACACTTTTCTTTTTGGATGGTGCTGGAGTGCCTAGTTTTTAGTGGTCCAACTTTATCTAAATTATGGGACTTTGGTGACGCCGTGATTGTAAAGAAATTATAAATTTTTTAATACTAAACTTAGTTATTATTGGTAATATACAATTTTGTAATATTTAATAGATTTTGTAAAAAATTATGACAGTGTGCGATTAGTACTAGTAATTGATTACAATTAAGAACATACCTTTAACATAAAAGTAGTGATAAAAACTCATAAAAAGGAAAAAATTTATTACTTCTCATAATTTTAAGATATTTTGATTTTAGACCCACTATACTTTTAAAATAAGAACAATAGACTTTGACTGTTATCTGAACGTAGTCAGCATAGGGTTCTGGTATTGGCAAGCTTCTAGTTTACAGATGTGGCTAACCTCAACTTTCTTTCCTTAGATCAGGTTTAGCACGAATCTGTTTCGTTTCCTACCTTAGACCTAACTTCAGAAGCCGTTTCTTTGATTATGTAGGACCTAAGATCAATAACTTGACATACTATAATACTACACTTTTTTTGGGAAATAATTTTTTTTTTTATTGAACAAAAATTTAGAAGGAAAGGGGTGCCTATGCACCGTTATATTGCTAGAGTATTGTCTGCTTTAAGAAAGTCTGAGAACCAGATTTATTTCTTAATTTTAAATATATTGTGAGTAATTTGTCCCACTCTTTCTTCCCTTTAGGCCTTTATATAGACATCTTGTGGACTTTAAGTACGAATTTCAATATAATGTATAAACATAAAATATTGTACATATTATATTTTATTGTTGTTAGAAGACAAACAAAAGATAAGCAAGCATGTGGTGTGCCCACATGATGATCACATATTATTTATGAACAAGAGATTTCTGGTGGTGTAGTTACATGAAGGTATAGCCTTTTTAGCTCATGGTTTTGCCAAACTCTCATGGTTTTGTCAATCCATTGCATTCTCTAAATTCCATATCCCCTCATCACCAATGACATCACTAAGATTATAATTCTCATCATATTCTTCAAACATTTCATCCCATTCTTCTAGATCTTGCTCATCAGATATTTTTCTAAAAATTTACATCCCATTTTAGATAAATATGTTTCAAAATCTACCTATTCCAAGTAATCATATACTGATTCATAAGGTAATCCTAGAACAAATATTTTTTCTACCAAGGATAGTGTTACTGCAAAGGTGGTCCTTCTATAATAAACTATGTAAACCCAACCCTTGCTAATTATGTAGTTTCATGATATACTATCAAGAATCCTCTTAACCTTACTTCTATTGGATCTGTTATAAAAGGTGTTTGCCAATTTTTGAACCAATCACATTTGTAAGGGATCACGTCATTCTTATATTTTATTTTTATCAGATACTAAGCTGCATTTAGAAGTCCATCCTTTACCTTCGTTTGTGTAGTTATAAATGTGATGGATGCCATGCTTGGATATTCTTTGTAGACTTCATAAATTCTCTTGAACATGAATTATTGGAATTTGGTGAGCTGAGAGAACATGTCTGTGCGTAAGGTGGAACGCCGAATGTATTAATTATTCCCAATTTCCACATTTGAACTAGAGGATCTTTTGGGCTGATGACCTTATCTGGATTGAATGAAAGCTTTTAACATTCTGTAACTCTACAAGGTTGTCCACCTGTTAAAGTAGAACCATTGAGTTTCCAAATATGTGACACTTTCTTCATACCACTTTAGAAATAACTTAATGAAAGTACATTCTCTTATTTTATTTTGAATGTCATAAAGGAACTGAAGAAACAAATATAATACTTCTAATCGTAAAAAGGTTTTGGCAACTAGATGGGTGGTCGTAATGAGTTCGTTTACGGAACGACTCTTCCCTGTTGCCTGTATTTTTCTAATAATTTTAGTGCTATCTGTGTCACGAAGTCCAACACTTCTTCAGGCCATGAGTGTTTCTTCTCTGGCGGTGTAAGTCTAGTAGATGTTGAAGTCATCCATAAATTCTTGAGTTAGAGTATCTGCTAAACTATTTTTATTACCATTAATCTATTCTATATCAAGGGTAAATTGTTTTAACCAGAGTTGGCATCGTAAGAGCCTCTCTTGCACCTACATGTTAAATAAATTCTTATTTACGAAACCTAGTAGGCTTTTGCAATCAGTTCTTATTAAAAACAATTTTGGAGCCAAAAATATTAAAAACTTTTGTATTCCTTTTATTACAGCTAATAATTCTCTTTCTATAGTGGAATAATTACATTCAGCTTGATTAAAACTTCCACTACAATTCCTACATAGTTGAATATTTTCTTTTATTTTCAACACTGTGCTCCAATGATTGTTACTTGCATCGGTTTCTAGTACTAACTTATTATTTTCATTAGGAAGTGTTACGGTAGGCAAATCTTTACACTTTTCTTTTAAAAATTTTACTAATATGGAGTGGGCTGAGTTCCAAGTCCAATCTCATCCTTTTTTAGTTTCTTTTGTAAATGTCTTTTTATTTTAGCTAAGTCTTTTATAAAATATGGGGCATAAGTTAAACATCCTAAAAAAATTCTAATTGTTTTCTATCCATGATTTTATTAGGAAATTTATTAATTTTTTCAAGAACATGACTTTGCATTTTTATTGATCTTGCATTGATTTCAAATCTGAAAAATTCTATTTCCTTTTGTGCATACACACATACATTATTCCATGTTTTTCTAATTTTTCTGTTATTATTTTGATATCTATTCTATGTTATTTTATGGATCTAAAGAAAATTAAAATATCATCTATCTATGTAAGACAAATATTATTTAGTTTCTTAAAGATGTTATCTATTTTTCTTTGAAATATTTGAGGTGCATTTTTTTTAATCCAAATGATATTACAAGCCATTTCTAATGTCCTTGTGGCGTACTAAAGGTTGGTGGTGGTATAGTTTCTCTATCTATTTTGATTTGTTAGTATCCACTTTTACAGTCTATTTTGGAGAACCAGGAGACACCCTATATTCTGTGAAAAAGGACTTGCTTATTTGGAACAAAATAACCATATCTTTTAATATTATCATTTAGTTTTTTGTAATTTATTACCATTCTAATTTTTTCTCTTTTAATCTCAACATGGTTTCTAACTATAAATGCTAGACTACTATGTGAACTTTTACTATCTCTAATTAATCATTTTCGTTTGAGATCTTCTATCTCTTTTCCGAATTTCTCTATATCATTATAAATATATACCATTTGTTTTACTCTAATTATTTTATTAGGGTCAATTAGGTCTAATTTAGATATACTTCTATCTTTGTGATAAAATTTTAATGGATTTTCACTATATAGATTTTTGCATCTTTCTTGTTACTCTTTTTGAATTTCTTCTTGTGTACTAATTTCTTTAATACTTAGTGCAGTTTCGCGCCCTATTGGAGAGATTACCTCATCACCATACTTGTTGTGGATGAAATCAATGCTGTGATATGTAACAACTATTTTTAGTTTTAAGACTTTAACTGGTTTATTATTATTTGTGTGACAACCCAAAATATATTTACTTAATCTTTGAAAAAAAAATGTAATTACAACATTTTGTTGGGCCATAGTCGAATTTGGAGAAACTTTTGTTTGCTAGAAAACCTTGTGGATGGCATGGTTTCACCACATGGCTGCACAGTGCTACATAGTGTAGTATAGTGCTGCATAGTAAGGGTCTTCTCACCTATAAATAAGTGATTTGCATAGCAATGAAATCACAGAAATAACAAACGAGGGGTATATGAGAGAGTGAGCCGATGTCAGAAGTAAGAGTAAAGGATCCCCTTTGAGGTGAGTTGTATTATATTTTGAGCTACCATAAGCTGTTTTATGTAGATCTATTTTTCAAATTATATTAGTTTTTTAAAAGTATATTGTTTGTTAAATGAACCTTATTTTCTTACAAATGAAAACCTATGGATAAAACTGTTTATTAAATGTGTTTTTGAACAATTATTTTGTAAATGCCACCACAAGGTCCCATGCCTTGGGAGGACTTTAATATCTATTGATGTGAAGCCCCTGAAAATTGTATTCTCTTTAAAAACCCTAATGTTTGAATTATTTTCTTAAAGCCCCTCAGTTCCTAAAATTTATTTCGAATCTTGTCGGTTAGCATTTTATTTTTTATCAAAACAGGAATATCCTAGCCAAATTAGGTTCCTTAGCCTAATTTAATTTAATTCTACATAAGTAAAATTCTAATACATGAATTTAATTCCAAGCCCTCACTTCTTTATTCAAATTCTAGAATTACCCCAAAACTAGTACATGTACTTTTATATTATAGGTACCATCAATCAAATTGAGATCTATATATATATACATTGGAAGATGTGTCCCTAGTACCTAAATTGAATAAAAAATAAACCCTATCACCCTTCCCAATGGCCGGCCACCCTAGGGAGATGTGAGGAACCTATTTTCAAGAATTGTAATCATAGTGTTCTAGAAACCCTAACACCTAGTACCCTTAGACCTAGGGTTTTGTTTCCAATACTAGTTTCATTTTAACTAGGGACCAACTAGATATTGTCTAATCCTATGATTAAGCTCCCTAATCACTCCTATTCCATTAGACTCCAATTAAATCCTAACTTTTTCATCAAATTCCAACTAGTGGGCCTTTATGTCTTTTTACACCAAAATTTGCCTATAAATACCACCACCCCCCTAGCTTGGCAAACACAAACAACACACTCACACACACATTCGGCCTAGAGGAGAGGAAGGAGAGCAAGAGAGAAGTCTTGAGAGGAAGAGGAAGGAAGAGGAGAGCCATCTTGTTCAAAGCTTAGCAAGTAAGCCACAACACAACCTTCTCTTTCATTTTCCTTTTTCAAATACATGTTCTTAAGGGTTCTAAATATTGTTTTCGGATGTGTTATTGATGAGTTACTTGTGTTAAAAATGATAAGAGTTGAGCCATGATTCTACTTCTCTTGTATTTTCCCTCATTTCGGTACAAAACTACCTTTTTCATACCAATCTCTCAAACTTTCCAAAGGCACACCTTCAAGCAAATTTTCTGAGTTTAATATATGTTAGCTAGCATGTTTTCATCACAAAAGAAATGAAAATTTTCCCCTTAGTGGATTCTTTTTCTCATAAATCTTCTTGTTTTGGGTATTGTGCCTTAGAATCTGTTTTTGTAGCCAACTTTCAAAATTTCTAGAAAAATGTAGAAAATTATTCTGGACCTCTATTTTATGTCAAAATCTTCCTTAAGGAGTTAGCTTTCAACTAAAATTGGTTTCATGGAAAAACAGTGAGTGGTTTGCAAGAAAATCAAATTTTCGTAACGGTCAATGAATCTGGACAGTGCTGGAGTGTTTTCTAAATAACTTAAAATCTAGAAAAGCTATCCCATTTCCGAAATATGTTCTGGAAACTAGATTAAATTATCTACAAACCATAGGAAGGCCGAGTCCGGTAAAAATTCTAAAATAGCCCTTTTCATTCTAATCCTTATGTGATATTGAATCTGGAAATTCTGTTGTGCATGGATGTTTTATGCTCCTGTGTTCATGACAATGCTTATTAGCTTATGATCATATCTTGGCATGATATTATATATGTTATGGTTATGTTCTTTATCTTTTTCATCTTAATGATGCATGTTTATGTGGATATTATTATCTTGTTAAATTGGTCTAACCTTGATTTAAAACATTTAAATCAACGGAAAACTTAATTGGGATGGTATTGGGTTTTTGATCACTTGAGTAATGAAAAGATGTAATTTGTGATGTATGGATTGTTAGGATAGATTCCCTATTTGGAAGTTAAAGTCTTGCGCAAGTGGTTTTCGAAACCCTTGAACGGAGCGGTTGTATTCGGACCCTAGGTGGTTTGGTGTGAGGAGGGATTTGGGCAAGGCCCATTATTACTGTCTCTTTTGAGGCCTTACGGTTGGCGCTATGCGGTATATAACCGTTGGTAGGCATCCGAGGTTAGTTTTGCAACAAAGCAGCAAAAGAGGGGGCATACCAAATAATCCGTGTCTGATTCTTGTGGTTGGGAGGACGAAATCTCTTTGGGGGATTTCTAGTTTACTAATACGTAATCTTGTAACCCTTTATTTATTTATTTGAGTATCATGCTTTACTACTTGATGTTATATTTGTGATTGTGTATTCGATTGGGGAAAAAGGGACGGGGTGTGTGTGTGTGTTTACTGGGCATTCAAAACTCACGGCGTATCATGCCAGGTGCCGAAGAGGAACTTATAGCTGGAGACGGCGAGCCTGAAACCTTCGAAGACTTTTGGCTATCTTAGAAAAGTTGAAATTTCCCTTTTGATATTTTGTAAGGTTCATGTGAAGTTTTAAACTTTCTTTTTGGGATGTAATGTAATGAAACAAGTTTTTGAAATTAAGGACATTTGTGGTTGATATGTACTTATATTCTAATATTTATATGTATACACCTTATTGTTGCTTATGAGACCTTGTGTCAATACCTTTTAAGATCTGTCAAAAAGGCTAGTGCGCTGCCTAAGAAAACCGGACTTAGAAGGGAGGCTAATTTGACTCCTCCGGCAATCTGGAATCTTACTTGGTTATTGACTATAGGACTCATTAGTGACTTTCCCTTGACTGCAACCAATAGTGTAGATTCGGGGCGTCACAATTGACCCTCTGTATTGTCACTTTATGTAACCTTCTGTTCTATTCTGTTGTCACTTTAAATGACCCTCTGATTTCTGGTGTGAAGCAAAGTGTTGTGCGAAGCTATGTGCTACGCTATTCTGGGAGCCACCTCTAGAATTCGTACGTGCCACCTCTTGAGACCATACATCTATTTTGTTATGTTCTGTACCATACCGTGGTTATGATTATCTGCTTATATGATTTCTACGTTATGCTTCTGTTATTTAAAATGATTTATATATTTATGTTATTGAACAAATCTCTATTTAGCCCAAAATAATTATCCATGGTGAATTTTATACCTTTACGCTCTCAATATAGTGATTCCGGTTTTGAGCCAACCCTTGTTGTATCCCGAACTCGGGTTTGATGGCTTCATATTGATGTTTACATCTTGTTTTCCTTGCATCTCTTTAAGTTTGGCTTTTGGATTGTTGTGGTTGCATTTGGGGCTGGTTGGTTGCTTAGTTTACAAACTCTTGTTGCCTAGATTTTTGCTCCTCCGCTCAAGCAGGCTTCGCAAACTCTCAGTACTTTTGCAGGTTTGCAAAACTACTGGAAGAGTGTTTTCTACGCTTGAGCGGCGCTTTCTACGCTAGAGCCGGTGGGCGCGTGAGCAACCTTTATTGTGCTCGTGCGTTGGTCTGTTGTCTGTAAAACTACTGGAAGTGTGCATTCTGCGCTCGAGCATCATTTCTTACGCTCGAGCGGAACAACTTATTGTGTGTAACGCGCGAGCGTCACTTCCTGCGCTCGAGCGGATTGTGTGTATATCAGTTCGTGAAAATGACTTTTTACACACTTTTTCATATCCATTTCTCTTAAAACCCTAAAGTTGAGACTATCTCTCTCTAAAACTTACCTTTTCTCTACATTTTCACCTAGATCTAGTGATCTCTCCACCCTTGTGCCTCTGTTAAAAAGGTAGAGCACGTCGTGGGCTTTCTTTTCATTTAAACAAAAGTGGATTTCGGTATCTTTGAAGTCTCACCTTTGCTTTGTTTGTCTTCTCACTTTGAGGTAGGAATTTTCTACACTCTTCTATGAGTTTTAACTTAAATATTTGTTGATATGTAAGGAACATTGGGATTTGAGGTGATTTTGAATAAACCTAGGGTTTTGGTTAAAATCAAAAGAGGTTTTTTTTTTTTTTAATGTACGTATTGGAAATGGTTATGGGAGTAGATATAAGCTTGTGTTGTGTTAAAATAGTTGATTTTGGTGTTTGGGATGAGATTGGAAAAAATGGGATTTTTTCCCTAAAATGTCTTAATAATCATTGTGTAAATGATGAAATTGGTATTAGGAATATGAAATTAGGTAGATGTTTATGTAAATGGTGGAATTAGATATGTATTATCTCGCACCTATGAAAATTTGAATAATTTTTCTGCTGTAAAGATTGTATGTTTGTTTAGAAATATCTGTTTTAGGTGCTCGATGGTGGATAGTCATGATTGTTGTAACAATTGCATGAGGATTAGGCAAATTGAAACTAATCTTTTGATTATTATCATTGAATATGATTATGATGTGTATACATTGTATATGTATGATATTTTGGAAGAGAAATGAGATGTACTCCATGTTTGGGAAGAGAAAGAGGACGGACTCTATTAAATTAAGTTGGCATGTGTGTCTAGGGTGAAAGTCCCAAAAACCGTGTGTATACATGGGTGCTAATTCTCGCGGACGAAATTTTCGTAAAATGGCAAGTGAATGTATTTGTATGATAATTATGTTGGTTGGAGACTTGTGAGGTGTATCCTCTGTTTGATCGAATTAAGTGAAGTGGGTATACCTAATGAACTGGGATAAAATGAATTGAGATATAAGTTTGGTATAATATGGTTTTGGAAAAGAGTTGTAAAGGATTTTGGTCATCGGACATTGAACACGTGCATGTTACTTATATCTTTGTTAATATTCATATATTGTGATAGATTGTCTCTACTGGGCTTTAACTCACCCTACTTGGGAAACCATTTTCAGATGCTGATGACATGCCTCTACCAAGGACCTAGCTTGGGAGGATTGTGGAGTTGAGAGCTCATTTTTGTTTATTTTGTATTTATTTTTTTGTACAAGCCTAGGGCTTTATTTGTATTGAGCTTCTAACTCATTTTGTTATAACCAAGCATCGTCTTGGAAAGTTGTAAGCTCGTAGGGTATTTATTTTGTTGATCATTTAGTTTGATGCCACATGCTATAGATTTAGGGTAAAGCTTGTGAATGTGTAATGCATGTGCCCATTTTGTAAATTGACTCTGATTAATGAAAGCCTAATACTCTGTTTATGTCATTTTGTATTAGTCTTTACTGTTGAATTATTGTATTTTTTTGAGGCGTAACAACTTGGTATCAGAGCGTATCAGGTTTGAATACTTTGGGTATGTGGGAAGTGGTTAGTACTATAATAGGTTTGTCTCGCTTGCTAGAGACTTTAGTACAAACAATATGTGCTTATATGATAACATGCTTATGTGATTATATGGGTATGAGATTTAATTTCTAAGATGTTGATTGAGTCTACGGGTTGCTAGAAGTCCTATTAGAAGAGCAATTGATCGCTACTATTTCTAATTGGAACTCTGGCAACGCTGGGGGATAGTCATTATCTGAGAACGAAATTCGTATATGTTTATATGACTACGTGCCTATGTGGAGTGAATTACTGTTGTCTATCGCATTAGGATGTAAGTGAATTAGCTTTAGCACATTTGTGAATGTGCTAATTTTTTTGTTACCTTTATTAGGATGTCAAGAAGTGGACATTATGGTAGGCGTAGCAGGCCTAGCCGGCAGGAGATACCGATACCGGATGATATTCTAGCACAAGAGGAGGGTGTTGGTCAGGCTAATATGGCTGAACCAGTTGGTTAACAGGCCATGGGCGCCTTAGCCCACGAAATGGCCGGAGCACTAAGGGAATCCATGGACATTCTCAGGGCTGAGAATCAAGTCTAGGCCCAAGTAGTTGAGGTAGGGCCATCTTTTATGAAGCGAGAGTTCTTCCGGTCGAATCCGGATGAGTTTTTGGGTGATTCCAAGGAGCCACTGAAAGCGGATGAGTGCCTAGAGCAGATGGTGAAGACATTTGAAATGCTCGGCATCAAAGATGGGGTTTTGAGGGTGACCTTGGCATCCTTCTAGCTAAAGGGAGATGTAGGTCAATGGTGGAAGTATGCGCGTGGGCTAGAGTAACTTAGGAGGCTTTCGTTGATGCCTTCTAGGACAAGTTCTTGCCTCCCGTTGTTAGGAAGAAATTGAGGGATCAGTTTTCTCAGCTCAAGTAGTTGAACACACCGGTGGCCGAGTTTGAGGCCGTATTCACTAGCCTCTCTAGGTTTGCACCAGAGTTGGTGGCGACTGAGGAGCGTTGTTGTCTGGAGTTTGAGAAGAGGTTATGGACGGGGCTTATGTTTAAAATGGTTGGGTCGATGATTAGGGATAATGGACGCCTTATGGAAGCGACGGCTCATCTGGAGACCATGATGCAGATAGAGAAAGAGAGGATGAGGGGCTCTAGGAGGAGTCAAGATGTGCAAGGGAATAGTAAAAGGCAGAGGGGTTCTAACCCACAGCCATCCTAGGGAGCACAGTCGAGGTCTACTTTTTCAGTACCGAGTTCAGATTCTGGAAGCGGTGGTTAGGGAGACGTTACTTGTTTTAAATGTGATCAGTTGGGCCACAAGTCACCAGCTTTCCCATAGAGAGGATAAGGGCAATGGTCTGCACCGTCTTTGACTCATTCTCAGAGCTAAAGTCAAGGGAAAGGCCAATCGCTCACTTGTTATCAGTGTGGGCAGGCAGAGCACATAAAGAGATTTTGCCGTCAGTTGGGTGGCACACCCTGTGCGTTTGGTTCGAGACAGACACAGAGCCACCAACTGTCACAGCAAGCACATGCCTTGAGGGCCAATCAAGAAGCCTTTTCGGCTCAATTAGTGCACTTATGCTCCAAGGGATGAACAAGTTAAGCAGAGGCCTATAAGGCGTATGTATGCTGTTACCGCACTGGATCTAGTACCAGTGCCTTCAGTAGTGAGAGGTACCTTATTGTTTTGAAATTCAGTTGCTAATGTGTTGATTGATACAGGTGCATCCCATTCATTTATTTCGTCTGCATTTGCATTGGTTTTGGGGTTAGAGTTGGCTCAGTTAACATCTCCTATCTGTGTAGAGTCACCTATTGGTGGTGAGGTTGTTTTGAAGTAGGGGTGTCAGGGTTGTGACATAGAGGGTGCCTGTTGTCGACTTGTTTTTGCATTTGTGTTGATTAATATGTCTAGCTTTGACGTTATATTGGGTATGGACTAGTTGTCATCCTCTCTAAAATAGACCTGAGATCAGGTTATCACTAGTTGAGAGTAGGGGAGGAGGATATTCCAAAGACGGCATTTCGTACGCAATATGGCCATTATGAATTCCTAATGATGCCCTTTGGGCTAACCAATGCACCAACTGTGTTCATGGACTTGATGAACCAAATCTTCCATGAATTTCCAGATCGTTTTGTGGTCGTTTTTGTGGACGACATCTTGATTTATTCACCATCTGAGGAGGAGCACGAGGAACACTTGTGAGTAGTACTTGAGTTGCTTAGACCCCATAAGTTGTATGACAAGTTTGGGAAATATGAATTTTGGCTGAAAGAGGTTAAGTTCCTAAGCCATGTGGTATCCGGGGAAGGGGTGACTGTAGATTCATCCAAGATAGAAGCAGTGCAAGATTGGGAACCACCTAGGAATACTTTCGAGATCCGTAGTTTTTTGGGGTTGGACGAGTACTATCATAGATTTGTGAAAGATTTTTCTAAGCGAGCATCACCATTGACTAGGCTGACGAGGAAATGGATCAAGTTTGTATGGAGTGAGACGTGTGAGAAGTCATTTCAAGAGCTTAAGGTTAGACTCACCACTACTTTAATGTTGATTATTCCGGAAAGGGTTTAGGCTATTTGGTGTATTGTGATGCCTCATGGGAAGGTTTGGGTTGTTTATTGATACAAGAGGGAAAGGTAGTAGCCTATGGCTCTCGGCAGTTGAAAACACATGAGAGGAACTACCCTACTCATCACCTGGAGTTAGCGGCGGTGATTTTTGCCTTGAAGATTTGGAGACATTATTTGTATGGTGAGAAGTTTGAGGTGTTTCGGATCACAAGAGTCTAAGTATTTGTTTACATAAAAGGACTTAAATCTGAGGCAGATGAGGTGGATGGAGTTCATAGAAGATTATGACTTCGAGTTACATTATCATCTAGGAAAGGCCAATGTGGTGGCCGATGCCTTGAGTAGAAAATCCATGGGTAGTGGGGCTAGTGTTGCCATTTGGAAATGGGAGATGTTGGGTGCTATTGGAGAGTTCGACGTGCATCTTGGCAAGTCCGTTAAGTCTGCAGCCTTGTTTTCTGTAGTCGCACAACCTACACTTGTGAACCGAGTGATAGAAGCACAGAAAGGTGATCTTGAGGTAGAATCCCTCCGGGAGAACATCTCCCGTGGGAAGGTGAAGAAAGGCTTGAATGTGTATCCCGATCTGAGTGTGAGATACCGTGACCGTTTGTTCATGCCGGAGTCTTGCCGAGAGGAAGTACTCCAAGAGTTTCACCATTCACGCCTTGCGGTGCATCCAGGAGGCACAAAGATGTACACGATCTTAGTCAGCAGTTTTAGTGGAGATGTATGAAGAAGGATATAGTCGTGTTTGTATCGAGGTGCCTTGCTTGTCAACAAGTGAAGGCCGAATGTAGCTTGACTTCTCGTGTTCCTTTCGAATACGACTAGCCCTACAGTTCAGACTCCCGTGGTTCTAAATCTGATTCCACAAGTTTAATGTAAAATAGATAAACACAAATAAGTCCAAATTTGACAATTCCTTTGGAAAATCGATTTTGAATCAAAATGCCAAAAATGGACTACTTTGCCAGATACAGAGTCGCCACCTAAATATTTTTGAAAAATTTAGGAAACTCATGACTCATGCCAAAGGCCACGTGTCCGTCATCACCAAGATTCTCTCAGCTTGGGAACTTAGGTACGAGAGGGGAAAGTCATGAATTGAGCACCCTACTCGCCCGATCAAAGATCGGCCTCTACTAATCATGATATGATTCTTATTTACGTTATATGCTCTTGTTCCGATTATTTAGACTAATTTACTATGTGTTGCACACAAGTATAGACTAATTTGCAAAAATTGGAACACTTTGATTTCATATTTATTTGAAAATTGTTTTGAATGTGTACCACTCAAAAAAGCGATATCATGTGTACTTCGATCAAACTATTCCAGTTTAAGCAACTAGGCTCCATCCACAGGCATTCAAACAATTTATCACTTAAGCAATTAGTCTCACGGTAATCATGCTTGACATGGCAACAATCACACTCATGTAATATGCTAAAGCAAATAAAAGCTTACCCTAATTCCCAAGGCGAGCCAAAAGAGAAACTAGTTAGAAAAATGTATGATCCTAACTAATGAAAGATGCCTAATTTAACATATGCAAAAAGGCAATTAGTAGGCTCGGCCACTAATTATGACATGTGAATCAATTTGATAGCATGCGGCTTAAACAAGTATTCAACAAAGTAATAAACGACAATGTTTGTTAGAATGATAAACCGAGTCTCGATGCATGCAAAGACAAGTGGATGCAAATCATGGAATATGCTAAATGAAACATGATGTTCTATTATATCCATCATAAGAAAATAAATAAAAGGGAGAAAGACATGGGCTTGGAAGATATACATAAATATTACATATTGGCCCTCGCACAAGAGGGTCCGAATGAATGCCCTAGCTAATTACTACGAATTAACTAATTTATCACAACCCAAATGAAATAAATTAACTATACTAGCTAATTATTACAACACCATAAGTTAACTAACTACTTTAGCTAAATAATTAAGTGCAACACAAAACTAACTAGCTATTCTAACTAAATTAACTAATTAGTTACAAGTCCACTACTTTAAGTACAACATACTAGTATTACAACATTATTTTAACGGATCCCGAGAATCGAGGGATGGTTCGTGTATGGATGTGGATTTCCACCCGAAAATGTTCTCCGTTTTGCTATTAGAATGCTTTTGTTGCACAGTCAGGAGATTGCGCTGATTTTTCACCTTAGTTTTTGCTCTGTTTTGCAGGAAACAGTACACTGCCTTGTTGGAAAAAGTGGTCGACAGACCAGAAGTAGTGGCCGGCTGCCCAATAAAGATGGCCTGCCGGCCACTGATGTTGGATTTCTCCTGTTGCAATAGAAAACAAACAAAGCACAAACAGAGCATTCTCATGGGATGTTTATCCACCATACTTCTCCTTATCATCAAACAGCTCAAATGAGAGGTAGGCTCAATTTGCAAGCCATCAATCGGTGCAATTTCATTGCGTGATGACTTATAAACCAAGGGATACAATTTCAATAAATGCACAATAAAAGACTCTCAAAACCTCCTCCCTATCATGGATTGATCAAGGGTAAAGGTTGACATTGATTCTTGAATCGTTTTCATCACTAATAAGTATGAAACGACTCAAGATTCAATGGGTTCAATTAACTTCCGATTGAACCCAAAGTATTTTATTATCTTTTTTCATTTTTAAACTATTGATTACCCCCTTTTTAAATTACCTTCCATTCATTAGTCAATTACGTCCAATAATGAACTTTAAGTCCACTAAAGGAGGGAAGTACCAAACCAAATGTTATTTTAGGCATGAGAGGAAGATCATGCTGTTGGTAATGAACCCCCAAAGGGATTAAACCATTAAGCACAATATCACCCTTTAAGCTTAAACAACACTCCTTTTGAAGCAACTCTCAAAACAAAGAGAAAAGGCCAAGAAAGGAAGGAGATTACAGAGATGCTTGGAGGTGAACACAAATATGGAAAGTAAGAAATAAATGCTATCAACTCAAATAGGTTGGTGGCTAAGGCGTAAACCACCAAGCCTATGAGGACCATTACGCTACAAGCATACTATACAAAGCATGAATGAAGCTAACTCCTAAAAATAGTCCTAATTTACACTAAAACAGTGTTGGGATTAAAGTAAAAATAGTTAAAAGAGTAAGCTACAAACATGGAGCAATTAAGCTAGTAAACAAGCACAAGGAGGGAAGGCCACCCCCTCCTTTTTTGGGACTTCAAAACATGATTTTTAGCCGCTGAAAACCTCTGAAAATCAGTGGTAAAAAGCTCAACAAAAGTTGATAAAAAGGTGAGAAACATAAGGGTAAAAGCCTATGAAACAAGGTTCAAACAAGGATGATCCATCCCTCTACCTTTAATGGCTTTAAACCACATGTTTCAACCCACAAATACAGGTGAGAAATAACTCAAAAACAACAAGAAAAGATGAGAAAGAGATAGTACCAAAGAACTAGAATGTATAC
Organism: Camellia lanceoleosa; assembly: GCA_025200525.1. Classification (NCBI taxonomy): domain Eukaryota; kingdom Viridiplantae; phylum Streptophyta; class Magnoliopsida; order Ericales; family Theaceae; genus Camellia; species Camellia lanceoleosa. Next base: position 97,392,846 of record CM045764.1, read on the forward strand.
CTCTTGAAGAGGAATGATCCCTTGAATTCCCAAACCACTAATTTTATGCTCTCAAGTGCTAAAATGTAAGCTTTAGCACCTCAGCAAAGATCCCTCAAGGTTTGGTTTAGAGTGTCTTGGCAATGGTTATGTAGGTTGCAAGAGAGAGAGAGAGAGAAATGTAGAAAGAGAAATATTTTCCAAAACTTTTTGATCTTCAAAAGTTTCTAACCTTAAAAAAATGAGAGGGAGTCATCTATATATAGAAATATATAAGACCACCTCAGAAATATCTATACAGACACAGTTGGTGCAGTGCATGCATCTGTGGAGACAGTTGGCACAGCTGGCAAAAAGATCTAAAAATTTACACAAGTGGCCGGTAGGGCACTAATAGTGGGCAGCAGGCCACACTAGTGTGTCTGTAGGTCCCTATATGCTGAGGCCTAAAAAATACTGTTTTGGTCCAAAACAAGGCACAAGGTTTGTAGGTTCAAATTGAGGTTTCCTACTGAGAAAATCAAGCATTTGACAAGCATACACATTTATCATTGACTGATCAATCAGTGACATCCAAGTCTTAAGTGCCATAAAAAATGGGGTGTCTATAGTTGCCCCTCTTTGACAGAGCTCGGAGTCATAAAGTGATGTGAGTAAATGTCGAAGCTCAGAGACAACCCATTTTGACAAGGCCGTAAGACTTGGGCAAGCAATCAAGAAATTATTTTGGGCAAGCAATCAAGACATAAAATAAGATAGTTGAGCCCGAAAGCTACCTACGTATCCTTTTGCAAGCAATCAAACCATCGTAGTTTAGGGGCAAGATGCAAATACCATGCATGAAAAATACTTTGAAAGCTGGGCTCACACACCTTGTGAAGCTGGTGATGTTGAAAAAGAAAAACATGGGCATGGAAGGCAATGCAATAAACAACAACAAGATAATGCACTAAGTAATAACAAAAAGTCCAACCTTGTTTCATGCGGTAAGAACCAAAAAACACACTAACCACACCGAAGTCATAAGAAGAGAAGAAAATCGCTCAGGGTCGCGTTGCATGCGTCTTGAGATAAAAATCACTTAGGGTCGCATTTCACGCATCCTAAGATAAAAAACTGCTCAGGGTTGCACTTCATGCATCATGAGATAAAAAACCACTCAAGGCCGTGCTTTGCGCATCCTGAGATACTCTAATCACACTGGAATCATGAGAAGAGGAGAAAAACCGCTTAGGGTTACGTTTTGCGCATCCTGAGATACTCTAATCACGCTGAAATTGTGAGAAGAGGAGAAAAACCGCTCAAGGTCACGTTTCATGTGTCCTGAGATAGATGCAAAAAGTATGAGATTATGCGATAAATGCACAGAGTGAGTGGATGCGATAGATGCACAAAGTAAACGAAATTGAACACCAATATAATGACAACGCATGTTTCATGCAAGATTATAGACAACTGACATATGTTATCAATTGAAAGCATGTTCTATGCAAGAAACAAGAGCATGTTCTCTGCAAGATTGAAAGCATGTTCTATGCATGAATCAAAAGCATGTTCAAAATGAAAGAATGTTCTATGCAAGATTCAAAAGCAAGATGAAAAAGCATGCGAAAATGCACGTTTTATGCAAAAGAAAGTAACAGATATGTAACTTGACAGAACGGACAAAAGCGATGTTCGGCAACAACCTTTGACTTACTCCTCGGGGACTTTGCAAAATGCTCAAAAAGGATACACTTGTTTATATTGGCAAGTGGGGCACGTTCGCACACCGGAATACAACGGGTATTGGAAATGACATAATCAGAACACAGTTTCAAGCTCCTCAAAAATCAATCTGGACCCAAAAGAGAACCTCCCATACACTGTTAGGGAAAAGAGGAATAAAACCAACACCAGGCCACAAAAGAGGGCTGCTGGCCACAAATGAGGCGTGCTGGCCACTAATGCAATTTCAGGGGTAGATTTGTCCTTTTGGCACGGGTCTTTTTAAACACATCACCACACCTCATTTCCTTACACACCCAAGGCCGAAATCACTCTCCCTCTCTCTCTAGGTGCTTCCTCTCTCTAGATTTGTGCTTTGTACTCGTTTTCCAACGCCCCACGCAAACTTTATTTGTAAACCTTCTTTGGTCTTCTACACTTTAAACCAATTTGATTTTGTTTTCGTTGATTTTTTTTGCATTTTCACCACTTCAAGCTTGTTTTCCTCGAGTTCCTCTCAGGTTTTGTGAACTTTCTCGGGTTTTAACTATTTCTCCCATTTTCTCTCTCTCATAGGGTTGACTTTTCCAAGTTTTCCCTCTTTTTTCTCATTTTCTTCATTTTTCACCAGTTTTCACCCACTTTTTAGATGGTAGATGACATTCCTCATGATGATGCCTCTCCCGAGGTTCCACTTGCACTTTCACCCCCTGTTGAGGTCGAGGAGCCGGCGGTTGCTGAAGTCGGGAGGTAGCAGAGGACATTGCTGCTGACTTTGAGGCAGAGTTCACTTCAGGGCTCGAGCCTGAGCTGCTACCATTGCAGATGAGACCCTTTGATCCGGTCACTTACCACCCCCGCATGCATATGATGGCGCCTGGAGGCATGTTGCACTTTGACGATTTCGTCGGCGGCATGCCAGAGGATGTTTCGCTAAGGGAGCCGGACTCCCACCTTTCTTACGGCGCTACTGAGGTACAAACTTTATTTTCATGCTTTCTTGCCTTTCATTTGACTGTATTTCTTGCATTGCCTTTATTTGACTACTCTTTTATCACTATCTTTTATCTGATTCACTTTTTATTTGCCACAGGGGGACTCCCGTTCTTGCAACTAATCTCTTGATCGTTATCATTGAATATGATTATGATGTGTATACATTGTATATGTATGATATTTGGGAGGAGAAAGGGGATGTACTCCATGTTTGGGAGGAGAAAGAAGATGGACTCCATTAAATTAAGTTGGCCTGTGTGTCTAGGGTGAAAGTCCTGAAAACCGCCCGTATACATGGGTGCCAATTCCCACGGACGAAATTTTCGTAAAATGGCAAGTGAATGTATTTGTATGATAATTATGTTGGTTGGAGACCTGTGAGGTGTATCCTCTATTTGATAGATTAAATGAAGTGGGTATACCTAATGAACCGGGATAAAATGAATTGAGATGTAAGTTTGGTATAATATGATTTTGGAAAAGAGTTGTAAAGGATTTTGGTCATTGGACATTGAACACATGCATGTTACTTATATCCTTGTTAAGATTTATATATTGTGATAGATTGTCTCTGCTGTGTTTTAGCTCACCTTACTTGGGAAAGCATTTTCAGGTGTTGGTAACATGCCTCCGCCAAGGACCTAGCTTGGGAGGATTGTGGAGCTGAGAGCTCACTTTTGTTTATTTTGTATTTATTTTTTTGTATACGCCTAGGGCTTTATTTGTATTGAGCTTCTGACTCATTTTGTTATAATCAAGCATCGTCTTGGAAAGTTGTAAGCCTGTAGGGTATTTATTTCGTTGATCATTTAGTTTTGTACCACATGCTATAGATTCAGGATCAAGCTTATGAATGTGTAATGCATGTGCCCTTTTTGTAAATTGACTTTGATTAATGAAAGCCTAATACTCTGTTTATGTCATTTTGTATTAGTCTTTACTATTGAATTACAGTATTTTTTTCGGAGTGTGACACTTAGTATAATATTTTTCACTCTACCATGTGTTTATAGTTGTTAACCACTTTCTGGTGATGAAGCTTAAGGAGGGACTTGTTCCCTCGTCTGTATGTTGGTATAGCTAGACCAGGGCTTGGGTAGACAAATAGCACATTGTAATGTAGTCTAGCTCTGTTATTGTACATAATAAAAAATGTTTTAATGTAATAAATGTTTAGGTACCCTTTTATTTTATTCCTCTATGTTTTTCATTTGATACATTTTGGTTTTGACTTATGTTTTTGTCCTGTCGCGACGCCTAGCCTCTGTGTATCGGGATTGGGTCGTAACAAAAGTGGTATCAGAGCAATGGTTTTTCTAAAAAAAATAAAAACATTGGAGCATAGGACACACGCACAATTAAGAAGAATGTTTTGTAGGGATCTACCTTAGGTGAAAATTGTCATGTTTGTCCCCATTCAATCATTACTCTGTTGGAGGCAAAAAAACACTGAGAGGATATGTTTTGTCCTTCTTCAATCACTACTTTGCCAAAAGTAAAGAAAGGCAGAGGGGACATTTTTGTGATTAATGTGTGCATTCTATTTTGTGTGAATTAAGTGTAATGAACGGATAGGAATTGTGGACTAGATTCATTAAAACATTTTATTCTGTAGTTATGGCTAATGATGGTAATGGTATTGGATCAACATCTGTTTAAGCCAAATCAGTAGAAAGAATAATAGAAAGAACTGTTGCCAACTTCTTACATGTCTTGCAAAATAATGTAACCAATGGCATATCCAAAAATTGACAAGGACCCAGTACAATAAAGCAATTCCAAGACTTGAAACCTTCAACATTCACAGGGGATTCAAACCCATTGTCGGCAAAAGCTATGGTTAGAGACATGGAAAAGATTTTTTGTGCATTGCACTGAACTGAAGCGCAGAAGGTATCTTTCACCACCTTTACCCTTAATAAAAATGCCCAAGAGTGGTAGCTTTTTAACCTGCAAAAGGCATCAAAATTCTTACACTTAAAGCAAGGGACAATGTCAGCAGCTGAGTAAAAAAGTAAGTTCATACAACTAGCACGATTTGCACCTTATGTTATTCTAATAGAGGCTTGAAAGGCGAAGAAATTCAAAGCAGGCTTAGAGGAAGAAATCAAAGGCAAGATCAAGGTTCTAAAATTACCAACCTATGTGGAGGTGGTAGATCGAGCATACATCATGGAGAAAGGAGTTAAAATCACAAGTTTTGGTGGCATGAGTCGAAAGAAGCAATTTTGGAGAGAACCGGCTAGAGGATCTAGTTCTGCCCTATTAAAAAGAACTAATACGGGAGCCAATCGCTCAACCAGTTCAAGCAAGGCACCAGAGGTAGCACCATTCCCAACTGTCCAACTTGTGGAAATGCTCATCGGGGATAGTGCTATCGGGTGACGGGAGTATGTTTTAGATGTGGTCAGATTGGTCATGTAGTAAGAGATTGTCCAAACTTGATGAGTAACCTTGGACTAGTCTAGAAAATCGGAATATAAAAGAAAGAACAGAGACGTCAATGGAGAGCTTTTGCTTTGGTGCCTAGAAATGTCAATATTACGGAAAACGTTACGTTAGGTACACTTTCTATATATGGACATTCAGCTTATATTCTCGTTGATTTTGGATCAACTCATTCTTTTGTTGCTCTACACTTTACTCCCAATTTAACATCGACTCTTAAGTCCCTAGGATATGCTTTATTTGTGTCTTTTCCGTCTGGTGGTTCTACACTTTGTACTAATGTCTATAAATCCTGTGCTATATCCCTAAAAGGTGAAATTTTATATGTGGATTTGATTCCACTCTACATCAGTAGTTTTGATGTAATCTTAGGAATGGATTGGCTAGCTGCCAAATGTGTCTCTATTGATTGTACGACCAAAAAGGTCTTCCTTCGATTACCAAACCAACATGAACTTGTTTTTGATGGAACTAGAGTTTCTACCCCTCCATGTTTAATATCCTCTATGTTAGCCTAATGACTTTTGAGAAAAGGTTGTTGTGGATATATCTGTTATGTGGTCGATACTCAACGAGTGGACCCAACACTCAATTCGATACTTGTAGTCCGAGAATCTCCTGATGTATTCCCTAAAGATTTACCTAGTACCTTGGTTGATCAAGAAATCGAATTCACCATCGAAATTGAACCCGATATGCAACCGATATCAAAAACTCCTTACTGTATGTCGATTGTGGAATTGAAAGAGTTGAAGACACAACTTCAGGAATTACTTGACAAGGTTTCCTACAACCAAGAACCTCACCATGGGGAGCTTCAGTACAATGAGATTGTGTATCGATTATTTGGAATTAAACAAAGTCACTATCAAGAATCGGTACCCTTTACCTCGAATTGATGACTTATTTGATCAACTTGAAGGTGCTCAAGTATTTTCGAAGATTGACTTGTGGTCTGGTTATCATCAAGTGAAGGTCGAAGCTGGAAGCATTGAGAAGACTGCCTTTAGAATACGTTACGAACACTAGGAATACCTTGTCATGGCCTTTGGTGTCATGAACGCTCTAGTGGCTTTTATGGACCTCATGAATCGAGTGTTCAAACCCTATCTCGATGAATTCATCATTGTTTTCATTAATGACATCATCATATACTCTAAAACACTGGAAAACCATGAGCAACACTTAAGATTAGCTCTGCAGATGCTACGTGACCAAAAACTTATGCCAAGTTAAAGAAATGTGAATTCTGGCTCACTAGTATACACTTCCTCGGCCACGTCATTGACAAACCCACTTCTCTGTTGATCCACAAAAGATTTCAACAATTGTGGATTGGTCACAACCTACTAATGTATCTGAGGTTTGGAGTTTCCTAGGATTGATAAGATATTACCGACATTTCGTTCAGGATTTCTTGAAGATTGCGTCACCATTGACTTAATTGACCCAAAAAAACATTTCGTTCGAGTGGACTGATAAATGAGAACATTGCTTCTAGGAGTTAAAAAGTAGGCTGGTGTCAACTCCTATACTAGCACTCTATTTGAACGAATGGGTTTGTAATTTATAGCGATGTCTCACATAATGGACTGAGATGCATTCTTATGCAAAATGGGAAGGTTATTGTGTATGCCTCACATCAACTAAAGACTTACGAGCGGAGTTACCCAACTCATGATCTGAAATTGCTTGAGGTAATATTCACTCTCAAAATTTGGCGTCATTACTTCTACGAAGTAACGTGCTAAATTTACATTGACCTTAAGAGTCTTAAGTATATGTTTACACAGAAGAAAATAAACATGAGGCAACGATGATGGTTAGAATTTATGAAAGATTACAATGTGAAAATTCAACACCACCCAGGCAAGGCTAACGTGGTAATAGATGTGTTGAGCTAGAAGACTACGAAAAGTTTGGCGTGCATACTTACTAACCAACAACCACTTACACAGGAATTGGAAAAACTGGACTTGGAGTTGGTTCCACACAAGACTGAGGGATTGCTCGCTAATATAGTTGTGGAACCCACGATAATTAATGAGATTAAGGCACATCAATGTGAGGACAAACTGTTAAAGAAAAGATATGATGAGCAATGAAATTTGCCTAATTTCAATTTCACTATATGCAATGGGATATTGAAGTTTCAAAATTGAATTTGTGTACTCGACATTCTAGAAATCAAAAAGAAGATATTGGTGGAGGCCATAACTTGAGATTTGCAACTCATCTTGGGAATACGAAGATGTACCATGACCTGAAAGAGCACAATTGGTGGTCAAGAATGAAAAGGGACAAGCAAGCCATGTGTTCAAATGTTTGCAATGTCAACGAGTTAAAGCAGAGCATCAGAGACCCGCAGGGTTGCTACAATCACTCCCTATTCCTGAATGAAAATGGGAACATATCACCATTGATTTCGTTATCAGATTACCACAATGTGGACTCGCCTTTTTCCGCGCCCCGCCTTTCAGAAATGGTTTGAAAAGAAGGCCTCATAGTTCGGACTCCTGCGATTCTTAATCTAATCTCACAAAGTACAATGTAAAACTAATAATCACCAATGAGTCCAAATCCGGCAAACCTTTTTAGAAAATCGATTTTAAATCAAATAATGCCAAAATTGGACTACTTTGCTAGATATAGAGTCGCCACGTAAATATTTTATTTTTGAAAAATTTAGGAAACCCTGACTCATGCCAAAGGCCACGTGTCCATCATCACCAAAGTTGCCTTGGCTCGGGAACTTAGGTACGAGAGGGGAAGATCCTGAAATGAGTACCTCCGCTTGCCTGATCAAAGATCGACTTCTACTAATCATGATATGATGTTTTATAAACATTATGTGTTCTTATTCCGATTATTAGACTAGCTTTACTATGTGATGCACATAAGCAAGTATAGACTAGTCGCAAGACTTGGAATAATTCAACTCACTTTTGTTTTCGAAAATGGTTTGAATTTGCCACCTTCAAGTGAGCTTAAAGATATGGATTTGCGAAAATATGATTTACCACTCAACAAAGTGAGCTTAAAACATACATTTGTTAAATCGTTCCAATTCAAACAACAAGCCTTCATCTACAGGCATTCATGCAGTTTATCAAATAAGCACATAGTCTCATGGCAAGCATGCTAGACATGGCAACATTCACACTTATCAAGTATGCTAAAGCATAAAAACTCACTGAGTACCCCAAGCTATAAAAAAAAAAAACTAGTTAGAAAGATGCATGATCCTAACTATGCAAGATGTCTAATGCAACACATGCAATATGCAATTAATAGGCTCAGCTACTATATGACATATGAATCGATTTGAACAACATGTGATTAAACACGTATCCAAAGAAGTATTGAAAGTGCAATGCAGTTTGAATGATGCGTCGAGCCTCGGTGTATGCAAGACAAATGAATGGATGCAAACATGCAAGCGTAAGGTATGCTAATTGAAAATGTCCCTAATCTAACTATCGAAAGCAATTAAACAAAAGAGAGAAAGACGTGAGGTTGAAAGACATACATATACGCATGCACACTTATTACAACATTACACCCTCGCGAAAGAGGGTCTAAATGAATAAAAGCTAACCAACTAGCTACGCTAATTAAACTAAACTAATATTTACAACATAGTATTTAACTAACTACTCTAAGCTAATTAAATATTACAATACTTAACTAACTAATTACAAAGCAATTAAGTTAATTAATTACAACACGAATTAAATAACTAACTAACTAGACAAGTTAACTAAACGGCCTTGGGAAACGAGGGATGCATCCATGCTCGGTTCCTCCACCCAAAAAGCCACCGTTTTGTTGTTGCGAGCCTCTGTTTGCACATTTGAACACCAAAAATTCTGTCAACTTCCAAAATACCTCTGCTCCACCTCAGGAACACATAGTGCAAATTTCATTGGTGGTTGACAGGGGGCTTGTCGGCTACCAATTGTGGCTGATCGACTACTGGTAGTGACCGGTCGGCCACTGATGACAGGAACTCCTCTTTTTGCTGCAACAAAGAGCAGATAGAGCAAAACAGTGTATTCTCACAGGTTTGTGTGTACTGTTTACACTCCTTATCATCAAACAAGCTCAAAGGAGTGAAACTTTTGGCTCTCAAACCACCAATCAAGCAATTTCCACGCATGATGACCAAAGAACCAAGTTTGTACAAGTTTAATGAGTGCAAAACAAGACTCAAAAAGACCACCACCCTATCATGCATGATCAAGGGTGATGGTGACCAAAGAAAGTGACACATTTCATCACTTTTGAGTATGAAATGTCCCATTTTCCTTATGTTCGAATTAACGTCTGATTCGAACACATGCAATGCAACACGAAAGATGCTTATCTTGCCTCTTTTACTTGTCCAATTTTGTTTACTCATTTTAATTACCAAAACCATTCTTTAATTGATTTGTCCATTAGTGAGTGTCCTCTAATGGAAAGATGGTTCAAACAACAAGTTGCTTTAGGCATGAAAGAGGCATTACATTGTTGGCAATGAACGCTCTAAGAGATTAAACCATTCGGTGCAACACCTCCATTTCACACTTAGGCAAACAAGAGGTTTAAAGCTACTTTCAAAGCAAATAAAAGAGTAAAGAATTGAGGGAGATTGAAGAGATTTTAAGTGCTAAAATGAAGTGTTAAAACAATACTAAAACATGCTATTAACTCAAAACAATGATGATCAAAGCATTAAAACATTAAGCTAGTAAAAGAGATTAACACTACAACTATGTAAAACAAGCCTCAACTGAACTAACCAGCCCAAAACAGAGCCAAAATAGGTTATTTCAGAGGCAAAAACATACTGGACTTAAGCCACAAAAAGCTAAAATAATAAGCTAACATGTGAGGCTAACTAGGCATGCAAACAAGACACAAGGAATGGAGGCTAACCCCTCCAATTTTGGACTTCAAAATAAGGTTTTTACCATTGAAAAACCTCTGAAATTTAGTGGTTAAAGGCCGCAAAAAGTTGATTTGAAAGATAAAAAAATAGTACAGAAACTTAACAAACAAAGGAGCAAGAAGGATGGACCACCCCCTAACTCAAAGAGACTTCAAACCAACACTTTTAAGTCACAAAAATAGAGTTTTTGACAGTTCAAAATCAGCCCAAAAACAGTTGGAAAAGGTAGCAAAACAAATATACAAAATAAGCTTAAACAAGGTAAGTACTATACTGTAGACACCCCATTTTTGACCGTCCTCAAGACTTGGACGTCACCGTTGGAACACTCGGTGATTATCCATGTTTGTGTTCGTTTGGAGTTCCCGGAGTTCTCGGCTGCACGCGCCCTGCCTCAGGACCTCCGAACTCGACCGTTTGTGTTTGGTTTTGCACCAAACACTTGCGTTTTTCCTTGGGAGGGCAGGGAATACCTTTTGAGGCATCCCTACACACCACCGGCTGGGCCTGGAGGCCATCGGCTGGCTTCTTTGTCCATCGGCATTTTATTGTGCCGACCGGCATTATTTTGTGCCGACCGGCACTAAATTTTGACATTTAGTACTCTTTGAGCCTTAGCAGCATGCAGTTGCTTTATGAGATATTTTCTCACAATTTGTAAGTTTGTTGCTCTCCATACACGTGTATGGAGGGATGAGGCTTTGGTTTGCTTAGCTTGTAAGCATTCTTTGCCTATAAGAGAGGAGCTCTTCCTCTTGGCTTAGGGTTGAAGTTTTTGGAGACAAAAACCAGAGCTCATATACATATATCTCTGCCATATATCTATATCTCCCTCTCTCTCCTCTTGTGTGTGTGTTCTTGGGTCCAAATAGTGTGTTTTACCTCACTTTTGCACCATTACACACACTATTGCACCTAGCTCCGAGATTGGGAGACTTGGAGGTTTGTTTTGAGTGATTTTGGACTGGTTTTGATCACTTGAGGAGGGCTGGACCACCTGTTCTTCATTGGATCTTCAAGGGTGAGCTTTTCACTTTAGTTTCCCCATTCTTGCAACTACTTTCTACCCCTCTTGTCTTGGTTTTTTAGCTTTGTGTTTAACATAAAAAAAGCTTGATTTTGCTTGATCTAGTACTTTCATTAAGGTCTCTTTTTCATTTGATTGAGGCCTTACTCTTTTAGGCCTTGTCTTGGTCTTTTGTGCCTTTTTTTGGAGCTTGGGCTAGCTTGGTGTTTTTGACCTTCTCACCACTGAAAACCAGTGGGTTTTCAGTGGTGAGGATGATATTTTCGAGCTTCATTTAGGGGAGAGACACCCCTCTCCCCTTGGTCCTTTACTTGCCTTTGTTTTGGGCTCATAGCATAGCATGTGTGCATGTTTGCATTTGGCTTCATTTCAGGACTTTTTGGGCTGTTTTAGGTTATGTTTGATCTCTGTTTTTGGTTGGAATTATAGCCTTTAACATGCTTCCTATACTTCCTTTGAAATGCTCTTTTATGCCTAAAAGCATGCCATATGTCTAAGCCATATTTCTCGCATGTTTTAGCTTGATTTTATGAAAATATGAGTATCATCTTGTCATGCATAAGGGCTGTGAGCCACTGTTTTGGCTATGTTTGGCATGCTTAGCATGGTTGCCTTGCTTGTTGGCTTGTAGGCCTTGCTTGTATGGAATCATAGCATGCTTAACTTGTCTTTATCCCATGATTTGGCATCATATTAGACCCTATTTCAGTCCATTAGTCATGTTTGTATGTTGGCATATGTGGCTTAGTTCATGCTTTAAGGGTGTGCTCTTGTATGCTTTAAAGTAGGCCTTTGCATGCTTACATGCTTAGTGCATTTTCGGGGATGCTATGAAGGGGATTTGGGCTCATTTTGCATGCTAGAAATCTGTTCTTGCTTGCTTGGTATATACTATGTTTGGTCTTGTTAATGGTAGCAAGGTGTGCTCCTTTTGGTGCCTTAAATTTGGCCTTACTTGGTTCGCATATTGGCATGCTCATTGGTCACTACTTTAGGCTTGTTTTGCTACTGTTTTTTGGGGTTTTGAAGGCTGCCTCATTGTAGTTAAATCCATGGCATGCTTTCTTTATGATTGTTGCATGTTTGATTAACTAAGTGTTGTGAAAGGTTGGCCCTATTGTTTGACTTGTTCATGTTGACATTGCATGTTGCATCTTGTATGATCGGCATTGCATACTTAACATGATAGTTGCATTATTAGATTGCATCATTGAGCCATGTTGCATACATGCATTTCATTACTTGGTTTGGGGTGTCAAACCAAGTGTGGGAAGTGAGGGGTGTTTGCACTTCAAGTGGCAAAACATACCTCCATTCCCCAAGTCACCAAGGCCTTTGACTCAAGGATGATAAGGTTTTGGTTCCATTTGTTTGTTTGCATGCATTTTTACATTGAAAATGCAACCTTGGTTCTTAGGCTATCATGCACTAAAGTGCACAATTGATAGCCTTAGAGCCAAGGGCCATGCTTCCTTGAGTCTCCTTCATGATGGGGAGCATTGGTCATGCATAAATATGTCCAAAAAAACCAATACCATGCACTGCTGTTCTGCCGTCATTCAACATCCTCTGCAGGAACTTTCTGCCGACCGGCAGTATAATGTGCTGGTCGGCACTTTGTTTGTGCCGATAAACACCATTAGCAGCCGGTGGTCAATGGGAGGAGCCGGTGATCAATTCTTCCAGCCGGTGGGGTATTTCAGATCATCTGGGAGGCATTCTGAAACTTTGGGAATTTTTGGAGAGGCAGGGCAGTGAAAGCAGAACCAGCAGTGGCACGGTACGGGTTTTTCCGGGCAAGCCGCGACGAGCATGCATCATTCGCACATCCCGAGGCAGGGCTGAGGCCCCATTGCATTTATTTATTTATTCGCTTTAATTTTAGTAATTAGAATTTGTAATAATTTATTTATTCATTTATTCGTTGGACTGTATTATTATTTTGGTCCCTCCGAGCGAGGGCAAAAATGTAATAAGTGTGTGTGAGTGGGTGCATGTCTTCCAATCCCCACTTCTTTCTATCCCTTTTATTTACCTGCTTATGGTAGATTAGGGCACGTCTATTTTAGCATACCTTATGCAATGCATGTGTGCATTCATGCATTTGTTTACATACATCGGGCTCGGCACATCATGCAAACTGCATTGTATTTTCAATTCCAAAATTGAATACGTGCTATTCGCGCATTCCACATGCCATGTTTAGGGATTAGCCGAGCCTACTCTAGATTGTATTTTCCGCCTGTGTTGCATTAGCCATTTAACATGAACTAGGTCATGCATGTTTGCTAACCGGGTTATTGTTTTTGGCACGGAGTACGATGTAAGTTTTTATGGCTTTAGCATATCGCATGAGTGTGAATGTTGCCATGACAGTATGCTTACCATGCGGCTAAATGCTTATGTGAGATAAACTGTTTGAATGCCTGTGGGTGGAGGTTGGATTGCACGAGTTGGAATAACTCGTTGAAATCAATTTTAGTCTCCTCGCGAGTAGCAAAAGAAAACAACACGTTTTTCAAGACAAAACGGATATGCAATGTTTATTTCCAAGTTAGGCGATCTAGTCTATACTTTTGTGTTGTGCGCATCACATAGTAATTCTAGGTTAATAACCGGAATAAGAACGCATAAAGTTTTCAAAACGGATATCACGGTTAGTAGAGGCGGTCTTGGACCGGCGAAAGGGGTGCTCATAGTGACCTTCCCGTCGTACCCAAGCTCGAGCCAAGACCACTTTGGTGATGGCGGACATGTGGCCTTGACCGAGTCGGGGTTTCCTAAATTTCCCAATTAAAAATATTTAGGTGGCGACTCATGTAACCGCAAAGCGATCCATGTTTGGCACTACTTTTTCAAAATCTGTTCTCTCAAGCGATTTGCGGATTCGGACTCTTTGGTTGATTTAGAACCGTGACACAAAGAGTCCGAATCAGAGCGAGGTCCCATGGACGTGCTCTGATTCTGGCGACTCTTTGGAATTTAGAGAGCTTGACTCGAACTCGTGATATCTGTTTTGACTACACTTATGTGTTTCTTTGCATTGCATGTGCATTAGTGCGCCTAGGACACCGTGTTGGCCATCTGCTATTCTGGCGGTTTCTTGGGAGGCTGTCTTGTCAAGGCATGACCATAAGGTGACGGTTCTTGGGCTCTGCCAAACATGGGAACACAAACCCGGTTTCTGGGGCACCCTTTGGACCATTCGACCTAGTGCATAGTCGGAATCCATAGTGACCATTCCAAACTAGGACAGGTTGCTTACCCCTTATAGGTTGTTTGAAACATTGCGTGCATAGTGAAACCCTAGTTCGACAAAATAGGGGCGAAACCCTACCCCAATATAGGAGTGTTTTGGTTCTCATTTACTTGCTATGTGCTTTAGAGTGTAACTCTGCGAGGAACATCTGAATCGGTTTGCAAGTTTAAATGTCGGGCAGGGCATCGGTATCGATGTTTTGGGAATCGGTTATGCATGAATATCAGATTCGAGCCTAGGGGCAATGGTTCATGATCGGTGATCGGTGGTTGAAAGCAGTGTATCGGATTGACCGTTTATTTTAAATACCCGACCGTGTGTTGTGTGTTTATTTACTTTCTGCCGTTATCTTTGTCGATTATCTGCTCATTTATGTGTTTTATTTATCTTGTTATTAGGTAGGTGGGCACACTTGCTACCGCCCCGATAGATATCCCCAAGCACCACAGGTGAGGCCGTCGACTCCTTCGATCGAGGATCGATAGGCGGACAACGATGTACTACTCGCTACCTCCGGTTACTAAGCGGAAGTCGGTGAGGCGAAGGGCATCGATACAACATCGATCAGAGGGCTTTGTCTACCCAGTGCTCGGTAGAGATCGGGGTTTTGTGTTACCAACGAGAGAATTTATACGATAATCAACGAGCAGGATAGTATGGCGGTTTGGAGGAGATGGTCGCCACCTT
This sequence comes from Camellia lanceoleosa, assembly GCA_025200525.1. Lineage (NCBI taxonomy): Eukaryota > Viridiplantae > Streptophyta > Magnoliopsida > Ericales > Theaceae > Camellia > Camellia lanceoleosa. The sequence continues at coordinate 97,407,882 of CM045764.1, forward strand.
CAAGAGCATAAGCAATGCGGCGGGATGCCGTCCGTCGAGCGAACCGCCCGAACAATAGGCCTGATTGAGAGAACAAGCGAGACCATTGCTGCTGGAGCAATAACCGAACATCTGCCGCATCAAGTTCCTCCCCACGGGGAGTTCCTAACGTCGGGAGGCGCCAATGTTGACGTCTGAGCTACCAGGACCACCACCTCCAATCCTACCCCAAATTCAACCTCGGCTATCAAAAACACCCACCAATCTCTGGGACTCTCCTTTGAGTTGAGTGATCCTTGCACTCAAATTGAGCAAGCTTGAAAAGTTATTCAAGAGATCCCAAGGGGTCAAGACTATCGATATTGAAGATGGTTACACTGACGCCTTGTGTGTTGCCAGCAATTCAAAATGCCTCATATTGATCGATTTGATGGGTGCAGGGACCCCATGGTACACTTAAGACTGTTTTCGGACGTTCTAAGGCCAATGGGCCTCAGTAGGCTCCAGAAGTTGTCTCTATTTGGTCGAACCCTGTCAGGTGTGGCGTCAGCATGGTATGCTAAGTTAGATGATGGCGTTAAGAGAAATTGGGGCCGAAATGGCTGAGGCCTTCATCGCGCAGTATTCATACAACACGCAGATTGAGATCACTACCCGTGATCTCGAGACAACTAGGCAAGAGCCTAAGGAAAGTTTTTCAGAGTTTGTAACCAGATGGAGGGCCAAGGCTTCGATGATGACCTTGCGGCCACGGACAAAGACCGATTCGGATGATTGTGCGCAATCTACGTAAAATTGATGCAAAAGATGATAGTAGTCCCATTTCCCACCTTTTACGACCTACATGAGATGGGGTGCAGTTGAAGATGCCTTGAAACAAAATTTGGATTGATAGTGATCGGGAGCAACCAGAAGAACCTTCAACAACACTAATCACGGGCAGTGGCACATCGCCACGAGCCTCACAAGCATGGTCACCACTACCCCCCAAAGAAATGTGGCGGCGCCATTCTCCGGTCGTCCGGAAGCAACCCTAAGCGACCAAATACCCACCCAAAAACTCCGAACTTTCGCTCCACTCTATATGCCCCTATCCAAAGCTCTGGGGGTGTTGATCAAAAAGGGCACTGAGGCCCACAGAGCGCGACCTCTACGGAAAAACTCCCTCCTACCCATAACCCGACCAAATATTGTGCATTTCACCAACCGCAGTCACGACACCGACCGATGCTTCCCGGTTCACGCCATGAAATTCAAGACCTTATCGATAACGGGTGATTTTGCCTCCGAGAAGCCCAATGTTACTACAAATCCCTCCACGCATAACCAAGCTCCACCACCTAAAGACTTAATTTCATCCATCTTTGGGGCCGTGTCTTATGACCCTAGTGTCTATATCACCCACCCACTTGCCCAAACCGGAGGTGTTCCTCCCCGAGTGCTTGACTTGTGCATGATGGACATCTCCATGACCCAACCCAAGCGGTCGGTAATTGCGAGAACGAGGAACTGGGGACCCAAAGCAAACGAGTTGTTGAGCCAAAATCTGCGAGATTTGGAATTTGCCGAGAAAGCGTATAGTCCGAGTGACTACATTTTACGGTAGGCGGGATGTGCGGTGGTGAAGCTTCGACGGAGGAGAAGCTGTGTAATCCAAGGAGATAGTGCAGGACGCGAAATGGATAGTGTAACGGTAGTGGGAGAGGACTTTGCCAACCTCGGTTTACTACAACCAAGATCGAGAGGACCCGGTGATCGTTGGTTCGATTATGGGGAAAGCAGCGAAGGCCATTGGGTGGTTGGACGATCACCCGGATGTGATAGAAGAATTTGACGAAGGGAGCCAGCGGCGAGAACATCGATATGACGGAAGGTTGAAAAAGCGAGTGCATTAGGGAGGCGTCGGGCGAAGAAATTTCGCTCGAGTGGAGCATCTTGACCACGGAATTGTTGAGCAATGGGATGTATTAGCACGGTCGAGAATAGGAAATGTTTGAGGATCGAGAGAGTCAAGAAGGCAAAAGGCCCAAGTGGGGGATGAAACGGCGTGTGCCTGAGGCGGATAATGCTACGAGTATGAGAATGGAAAGTCTGGTGAGTACGAGAACAGCCATGCGAGCAAGCGGATGTTTGTCGATTCTTGATGGAATGTGGTGGGAAGATGAGGATCTTTGTTTTGCCCATCTGACGAAGACGGGAATAACCAACGATAACACGGTACCTTGGAGAGGTTGACCACGTGACCGAGTGGGCGGTATTTCAAACCCCACACTTGGATCAACCAGAGGCCTCGGGGAAGGACAGAGAGGTTGAAAGCGAAGGAAAGCACTCGAAGAGGAAGCCGTACTCAAGCGGTGAAAAAGATACAAGCGGATATCTCTATTTGGGGATTTGCTTATGGCTTCTCGAGTGCATAGGGAGGCTGTTTTATCGACTATGGATAAGGCAAAGCTTTCAATAGAAACAACACGGAAGCGACTAGTGGGGCTAGTCTTTAGGGAGGATGCCCGATGTTGGCGTTCAGCGATAAGGAATTACCGCCTGAGGGCACAAATCACAACAAGCCACTCTACATCTCCGTGGAGTGTAGAAACAAATGGATACCGGTAGTCCTTGTTGATACAGGGTCCGCCATCAACGTCTGCCCGGCAAGGACAGCTTATGCGATTGGTCTGAAAGTCGCAGACTTTGTACCAACAGTCCAGGTCATCAGGGCATATGACAATACAAGCCGGGAGGTGATGGGAACCGTTAAAATCCAAACCAAGATTGGGCCGGGACAGCAGGAGATAGATTTTCATGTCTTGGAGGTACCTGCAACTTTCAATTTGTTATTGGGGCGGCCGTGGCTGCATCAGGTGAAGGCAGTATCATCTACTTTGCACCAAATGGTGAAATACCCCTATGGGAAGGGAGTAGCCATCGTTTTCGGGAATTCATCAATTCATCCACCACCGGAAGTATCCACGCCAGTTCTGGAGATAGAGCTTGGCCTAGAAGACGTGTTCATGTCAGGTTTTACCTTAGCTGAGGCTCAGGTCGTACAGAATATCATGGCCGCTAATGAAGGGATATATGTTAGTGCCCAAGCAGTGTACCTCATGAATAAACTCCAATACATCCCCGGAATGGGATTAGGGAAGAGCGGCCGTAAGGGCATCGCAACGTTGGCCGAAGTGCCACACAACCCTCACACCTTCGGCTTGGGTTACCTGCCCACCAAGGAAGATTGGGTAAGAAAAGGAAGGGAGATGGCAGGAAGGGCCAAAGCAAAACAGATGGGGAAACCTTTTGAATTGATGCACCGGCCCATCCGGGGTACCTTGAACGGACGTTTCGTCGGGAGAAGATTTCCCGATACGTGGTTTCGGAGCCATGGTTTGAATAAAGAAAAAAGCAGCGTCATAGGATTTGAAATTTTCTTCGACTTGCGATTATCAGGGGATGATGTTCTTGAAAGCGCAGAACCCGACAGTTGAAATTTGAACATAGCAAGGAATTGGAGTCTGCGGACCTGAGTTCGAAATGGGGGTATGGCTCGTCTACTTTCAGATCCTTTGATCAACGGTGTGCTTGGGGGCGACTCTTCGGTGTCCATGATCGGAGATGAAACACCTGCGGGCCTACCATCAGCTATTTTGGATGCATCCATCGCACCCTCCCTCATCTGGCGATCTGAGGAGGATTTTTATCAAGCGACAAGTCGGGTAGTGGTAGGAATCTGATTCCGAGTCTTGTGAGTCGAATCGGGTTCGGCTCGTCTGAGTCTGAGTCCGTATTCTGGAGTGATAACTGGATGCCACAATCTGTCGGTCGTCTTTTTCTTTCTCTTTGAGTCTGTTATAGCAGAAGAATTGGGCCAGTTGGAAGTATCTAATGAGAATGAGGTAGCTGTGGTTTTAGTACTTTTAGTGCCTTTGGTTTATTGCCATCGGGACTTTCAAAATTTTGATGAAAGCAGCGAGGACGAAATTCCTCGGTTTTGCAACGACTAATTGAACAAGAGCAAGAGAGGTTTGTTAAACCCTTAATGGATGAAATCACTACGAGAACATTGGTCTTGAGAAGGACCATGGTGGTCAGATTGGGTCCACGTTGTCTTCGGAGGAACGCGAGCGCTTAGTCGCTTTATTAAAAGATTTCAAAGATGTTTTCGCGTGGTCCTCACGAAGACATGCAGAATCGATCTGAGATTATGCTGACCCGGATCCCTCTTGACCCGAGGCTCGACACATCAGCGAAACTTCGGGAGGATCCGCCCCCATTTGGCCATTAAGATCAAGGGAGAGATCACCAAGAGTTAGCGGGTTTCCTGTTGGTATCTGAATACCCGACTTGGCTGGCCAACATTGTTCCAGTGCCGAAGAAGGATGGCAGAATCCGGGTATGTGTGGACTTCAGGGATTTGAACAGAGCCAGTCCGAAGGATGACTTTCCCTTGCCGCACATCGACGAGTTGGTAGATTTCACAGCAGGGCATGCTTTGCTCTCATTCATGGACGGCTTCTCAGGCTATAATCAGATAGTAATGGCACCCGAAGATCGGGAGAAGACTGCTTTTACCACCCCGTGGGGTACATATTGCTACAGAGTGATGCCATTTGGGCTAAAGAACGCTGGGGCTACGTATCAACAATTGCAACTACAATATTACATGACATGATCCATAAAGAGGTCGAGGTGTATGTGGGCGACATGATTGTCAAGTCCAAAAGAAAGAGAAGGCCACTACACCGCCTTGCAAAAGTTTTCCAAAGGATCGGGAATTTAAACGGTTGAATCCTCGAAATGTACGTTTGGTGTTACAATGGGAAAAATCTTTGGGATTTGATTACACAAAGGGGCATCAAGTCGACCCTTCAAAATCAAGGCCATCTTAGAAATGCCACCACCAATGGTGAAAAGGAGGTGCGAGGCTTTACGGGTAAAGTGCAATTCATAAGGCGGTTCATCTCAAAACTAACCTTGACTTGTGAACCACTTTTTGGTCTCTTGAAGAAAGGAAAGAAATTCCAATGGGACTACGATGCCAAGCGCATTTGAGCAGTTAAAGAGTATCTGAGAATCCGCCGTGTTGTCACCACCAAAGCCGTTGATATTGTATCTGTCAGTGACCGAGACTACGATGGGCTGTATGCTCGCACAAGAATCGGAAGATAAAGTGGAAAGGGCTATCTACTATCTGAGCAAGAAGATGCTCGATTACGAGGCCCGCTACACTCCGCTGGAGAAGGCATGTCTGGCCTTGGTATGGGCTACTAGGAAGCTGCGGCACTACCTGTTAGCTCACTCTATAATGTTGGTTTCACGACTTGATCCCATCAAATATCTTTTCGAGAAACCAGCGCTTACGGGTAGGCTAGCTCGTTGGTTGCTTTTGCTCTCAGAATTTGACCTCAAATATGTGACACACAAGTCCGTAAAAGGGAGAGCGGTGGCAGAGTTCCTTGCCGACCACCCGGTTGAAGGGGATGAAGCGGTTGAGTACCTATTCCCAGACGAAGCTATTCTGCACATCGAAGATGAAACTTGGACGATGTACTTTGACGGAGCGTCGAATCAATACGGATATGGGATAGGGGTGTTCGATGGCGCTGGCGAGTCCGCATCCCTTTAGCATTCAAGCGGTTCAAGGTCTCGAACAATGAGGCAGAGTATGAGGCTTGTATTGCCGGTCTGGAAGCTGCCCTAGAACTAGGGGCAAGGCGATTGGATGTCATTGGAGATTCGAACCTAGTTGTGTCTCAAGCGAAAGGAGACTGGAAAGTAAAAGAGGAAAAGATGATCACTTACCACCAGACCTTGGATTTGTTAATTCCTCGGTTTGAAAAGCTAAATTTCACTCACCTAGTGAGAGAGAACAACAGGTTTGCAGATTCGCTAGCAACTCTATCTTCTATGATAGACATCCCGTCGGGAGTCCGGATGCGTCCAGTCATTATTGACCAGAAATTTGCACCTGCCTACGAGTCAATCTCTGCCATAGATGAAGTACAAGATAACAACCCTTGGTATCACGACATATGGAACTTCTTGGAGAAGGAGGCCTATCCACCAGGAACAAATGCCAAGGACAAGAGGGCCATCAGAAGAATAGCTGTTCAGTTTATCATCTGTGGGGGTAAGTTGTACAAAAGAGGTCATCTGGGAATGCACAAGTTGTGTGTGGAAGCTGAAGAGTCGAAGCGCCTGATGGAGGCCATCCATGGAGGAGAATGTGGTGCGCATATGAATGGGGTGATGCTGGCACGAAAGATCCTCAGACAAGGCTACTACTGGTCTACCATGGAGGAAGATTGCATTGGCTTTGTTCGGCGATGCCATAAATGCCAAATTCACGCAAATTGCATGAACATTCCGCCATCAAAGTTATACAACATGACATCACCATGGCCGTTCTCAGTATGGGGAATCGACGTGATTGGAGCCGTTACTCCGAAGGGGTCGAATGGGCATGAGTATATCTTAGTAGCAATAGATTACTTTACAAAGTGGGTCGAGGCCCAGTCCTATGCAGTGTTGAAGGCTTCGCATGTCGTGAAGTTTATCAGAAACAACATTATCTGCCGTTATGGAGTCCCGAACGAGATCATTTCGGACAATGGTTCTCACTTCAAGAAAGAGGTGATTGATTTGCTGGAGAAGTATAATGTGGCTTTTCATAAATCATCCACGTATCGACGCGGACCAGCGGGCGATTGAGGCCGCCAACAAGAACATCAAACACATACTGCAGAAGATGGTGGAAACTTATCGGGACTGGCCAGACAAGTTGCCATTCGCCCTGTGGGGCTACCGGACTTCAATTAGAACTTCGACTGGAGCAACTCCTTATTCGCTGGTCTATGGGATGGAAGCCGTTCTACCGATTGAGATTGAGGTTCCATCATTGCGGGTGTTGGCTGAGTGTCAGATAGCTGAGGCGGATTGGCAGCAGAGTAGATTCGAGGAACTCATGCTCTTCGATGAAAGAAGGCTGAAAGCACTGTACCATGTCCAAGGTTATCAACGCAGAATCGCCCGGGCTTTCAACAAGAAAGTTAAGTCTAGGAATCTGAAAGAAGGGGATTTGGTGCTTAAGGACAATCGAGCTCCCATCCACGACCCAAGGGGCAAGTTCAGACCTAATTGGACGGGTCCTTATATCATCAAGTCTATCAGTCGGTGGAGCCGTGGTTACGATGGACCTAGATGGCCTAGAGTTCTCCCAACCGATCAACATGGACAAGTGAAGAAATATTACCCTGAGAGGCTCGCTGGGCGAAAACCGGAAGGCGACCTAGGCAAAATTCAGAGCACGAAAAATTAGAAAATATAAAAAGCGAGCTCGCATAAGGTTGAAAACCATAAAGGGCGGCCTTGGCAAAAGTTAGAGCGCAAAAGGAGAGTGAAAATACTCGAGTGAACCCAAGCCTGAACTACGTAAGGCTTGATTCCCATCCTTGGGATACGTAGGCAGCTTCATCCTGAAGTTCAGCCATAAACATTTTCCCCGATCAGCTTTGTCCGTTTGATCATCTTGGTCATCTTTGTCCATCGGTATTCATCGCAATCTCCGGTGCAGTGCTATTCAGACTAGGGGCAACTTTCCGTTGCCATGCAGCGCCGCGGCACTATCCAAACTAGGGGCAATTTTCCAATTGCAGGAATCCGGGGTTGTGCATCTCAGTGACAAATTTCAGGCGTGTCCAGTTCTGATCCATATCGAAAATGGTTTTGAAAAGTTTTAATAAAGATGACTTTGTTCAAATAAATCTTTTTACAACTAAGACCATTTCTGGACCAAAACGGAAAATTTTCAAGATTACCAACCTTCAATTTCATTGATTTCAAATAGAGTTCTCTTGCTCTTGCATACAATTGAAGTTGCTTTTTATTACATTCATAAAGAAAACTTGAAAGTACTAATAAAGCAATAAATTTGGGGCATGGTCAAGTCAAATGTCCCTGCGCCCCCTCTCAGAGCTGGTCGAAGCCTCTGATGCCAAAGTGGGCCCCTCCTGTGCCTCTTCATTAAGCCAATCCAAGCACTCATCAGACAAAGTGCAATTGAAAGCAGGAGCGGGGGCCAGGAGTTCTCTCGTCCTCCATGCTGTGGCATACTGGGCCAGCTGTGAGCCTCGGATTAGGAATGCAGCCGGGTACTCTATCCCTCCCAGCGGACAAGTCTGATCATGACCAAACTGGCGCAGGATACGGAATGGGAAGTAGAAGACACAGTGAGTCAAGCCAATCAATTGGATCCCGGGTTGACGGGTCATGCTGTAACTCATCATCGGGAGATTGAGCCAAGGGCACCGCCAAGCAATGCGATCTGCGGACAAATTGCACATCCACTCAAACCACCAACCTTCATCAAGGGCGTCAACTAGGCGTTGTCTGAAGAAATAGCCGTGCGCTGAATATGCTGGGCAAGAGTCCACAACCTTCAATTTATCCATTAACCATACCTGGGGAGGGATGAAAAATGAGAGAATAAAGAATAGAGAGGAGTACGATGAGAGAAAAAGTAAGAAAGGGGTTTTTGTGAGAAAAATCGAGCCTGAGTGCCAAGTGACGTGAGCAAATATAAAAAGTGAGATGGGGTGGGAAACATTACTTGCAGTAATAGTGGACTCCTTGCTAATCTGATCGTCTCTCGATGATAAAAGGCGTCTAAGCCCAGCAGTGTCTCAGCCAGGACCATGGCAATGCAGCTTTTGCCCTCCTTCAAGCCTTGGGCAACTCCAATCAACCGGACACTGGCTCCTCCGGAGCCGGAGACGAACAGAAAATGAGATAGCATGCATAGACAGAGGGCGTGCCGTCGAAAGCCTTGCCAGTGATGGTCGCCACGATCACCAGTCTCAGAAAAACGACCGACCAAGCTCGGAACATCTAATGTCCCGTCGCAAATCAGAGAACGAGCATCGGGTATTGAGAGCCCACACATTTGTCCTAAGGCTTGAGCATGGCCAAAACGAAACTGGGGCAGGATTTCCTCATTGCGCCCAGATTCCATTAGAGCCCGGAAATCTTCGAAAGTAGGACATACCTCTTGCCCGGTAAAGCTAAAGACATGTGTTACCGGGTTCCAGAACCTTGCTGCGGCATGGAGGAATGGAAAATGCAGCGGGGTGCGGCGCAAAGTGAATAGTGCGTTTATGCCGAAAGCCCGGAAATTCAGCTTTTCCGAGCCATCCAAGTTGTTAATCCAAGTTGCAAGATTTTGGGCAAGAAATTCTTCCATTTGGGGCAAATCAGTGTAGAAATGAAGAAAACCACGAGGCTAAGATCTTTTGTAGAGGATAAGGTTGAGTGGAGGACACGTGTCAACATTCTGTTGGTGCAGACAGTCTACAGCCGACCGGCAGTAAGTAGTGCCGAACGGCCATAATTTCGTGCCGACCGACCAAATTATGTGCCGATGACCATCCTCCCCGGCCGATGGTCCTTGTGTCCGGTCGATGGTCTTCCCTATGTGTTTTCTAAGCTGTTCATGCTGAATATTGGGGAATTCCACCACTTACAGCACTCTCCGGTGATTTGATTTCCACCGAGTCGTGCATTTGTTTATCGAGTTGTTGTATATTTGCTTATCGAGTTGTATGTCACTCCCTTTAAGTCTTTGATGTGTCTATCAAGTTGTGCTTGCACTTGGCTAGTTTGTCGAGTCTTTGATTTGCTTATCGAGTTGTAAGTCGGTCCACTACCTGATTATTACGATGCGATGCTTTATTTTCAAAAAACAACAGTTTCAATTTCATTCGCATTGTTATGTGATGCCTTGTGATGCGATGCACACAAGTACAATACCTTTTCAAGCGGATAGTTGTTTCATCTCCATCATATGTTTTGCAAAAAACACACGATTTTGAGAAATAAAACCTGCCTAAGGCAGTGCAATATGCTTAAACTCCTAGTAAAAAGGAAAGTAAAGCAAGAAAATAACAGGGTAACGGGGTGCTGAGTTTGACATTGGTAACCTCTTCCTTTCGGCCATCGTACCTTTTGCGCCCTTGTTCGGGTCAGTCATGTGATTTGGTATCTTCATCGCTTAAGGCAGTCCAAGAAATGGCACCCTCAGAATATAAGCGGAGCTTCGAGTTGACCTCGTACTACAACTTTTGTGAGCGATGCTCAGAACGCGCGAAGGATGTCCCTTCTCGTATCCTTTTACGTCTCGTAAATTTCAAAAGAAATCGTTTCAATTATACTGTGTTGCAGTACGTTGCATTTCAACATCATGTTTTACCATGTTCAATTTCAAGTTCCTCTTTCTATACACATTGCATTGTATGCGTGCATTGCTTTACTGATATGTGTTCAATTTTCTCTATACACATTGCATTGTATGCGTGCTTTGCTTTACTGATATGTGTTCAAGTTCCTTTTTATTATACACATTGCATTGTATGCGTGCTTCGCTTTACTGATATGTGTTCAATTTTCTCTATACACATTGCATTGTATGCGTGCTTTGCTTTACTGATATGTGTTCAATTTTCTCTATATACATTGCATTGTATGCGTGCTTTGCTTTACTGATATGTGTTCAAGTTCCTTTTTATTATACACATTGCATTGTATGCGTGCTTTGCTTTACTGATATGTGTTCAATTTTCTCTATACACATTGCATTGTATGCGTGCTTTGCTTTACTGATATGTGTTCAATTTTCTCTATACACATTGCATTGTATGCATGCTTTGCTTTACTGACATGTGTTCAAGTTCAATTTTCTCTATACACATTGCGTTGTATGCGTGCTTTACTTACATGTGTTCAAGTTCCTTTTTCTATACACATTACATTGTACGCGTGCTCTGCTTTACTCACATGTGTTCAATTACAACTGCCTATACACGTTGCATCTGCCGTACACCTCCAATCGTGTAATTTGCATGTTGCTAACAATACCATACCTGTTAAGTTTGTTTTCTTTGCAGGCACGATATTGTATGTACGGCTCATTTGAGGCCGGTGCAACCGGACGAGCCGCACAGGTATTGTATCCTCCGCGTGAGACGTTTTGAGAATTGCATAATTCTCTTACATCCCTTCTGCATTGTAATGTAGATTGGTGCATGTTAGCTTATAACTGTCGCATGTGTGCTTCATTACAGCTTTCTTTGCATGATCATAAGTTATGCCCGGCTTCTTGCATTTTCAGTTGCACTTTTCCCCTGCCTTCGGGCGCATATCTTACTTGTTTTGCATGATTGTCTAAGTCTTCGGCCTTGTCAAAAATGGGTCGTCTCTGGGCTTTGACATTCACTCTCGTCATTCTTATGACTTCCGAGTTCTGTCAAAGAGGGGCAACTGTAGACACCCCATTTTTGACCGTCCTCAAGACTTGGACGTCACCGTTGGAACACTCGGTGATTATCCATGTTTGTGTTCGTTTGGAGTTCTGAGTTCTCGGCTGCCGCATACCTCGGGACCTCCGAACTCGACCGTTGTGTTTGGTTTTGCACCAAACACTTGCGTTTCCTTGGGAGGCGAGGAATACCTTTTGAGGCATCCTACACACCACCTTTGGGCACAGAGGCCATCGGCTGGCTTCTTTGTCCATCGGCATTTTATTGTGCCGACCGGCATTATTTTGTGCCGACCGGCACTAAATTTTGACATTTAGTACTCTTTGCCGACCGAGCACTGTACAGTTGCTTTATGAGATATTTTCTCACAGCTGTAAAGTTTGTTGCTCTCCTCCATACACGTGTATGGAGGGATGAGGCTTTGGTTTGCTTAGCTTGTAAGCATTCTTTGCCTATAAGAGAGGAGCTCTTCCTCTTGGCTTAGGGTTGAAGTTTTTGGAGACAAAAACCAGAGCTCATATACATATATCTCTGCCATATATCTATATCTCCCTCTCTCTCCTCTTGTGTGTGTGTTCTTGGGTCCAAATAGTGTGTTTTACCTCACTTTTGCACCATTACACACACTATTGCACCTAGCTCCGAGATTGGGAGACTTGGAGGTTTGTTTTGAGTGATTTTGGACTGGTTTTGATCACTTGAGGAGGGCTGGACCACCTGTTCTTCATTGGATCTTCAAGGGTGAGCTTTTCACTTTAGTTTTCCCATTCTTGCAACTACTTTCTACCCCTCTTGTCTTGGTTTTTTGGCTTTGTGTTTAACATAAAAAAACCTTGTTTTTGCTTGCTCTAGAACTTTCATTAAGGTCTCTTTTTCATTTGATTGAGGCCTTACTCTTTTAGGCCTTGTCTTGGTCTTTTTGTGCCTTTTTTTTGGAGCATTGGCTAGCTTGGTGTTTTTGACCTTCTCACCACTGAAAACCAGTGGGTTTTCAGTGGTGAGGATGATATTTTCGAGCTTCATTTAGGGGAGAGACACCCCTCTCCCCTTGGTCCTTTACTTGCCTTTGTTTTGGGCTCATAGCATAGCATGTGTGCATGTTTGCATTTGGCTTCATTTCAGGACTTTTTGGGCTGTTTTAGGTTATGTTTGATCTCTGTTTTTGGTTGGAATTATAGCCTTTAACATGCTTCCTATACTTCCTTTGAAATGCTCTTTTATGCCTAAAAGCATGCCATATGTCTAAGCCATATTTCTCGCATGTTTTAGCTTGATTTTATGAAAATATGAGTATCATCTTGTCATGCATAAGGGCTGTGAGCCACTGTTTTGGCTATGTTTGGCATGCTTAGCATGGTTGCCTTGCTTGTTGGCTTGTAGGCCTTGCTTGTATGGAATCATAGCATGCTTAACTTGTCTTTATCCCATGATTTGGCATCATATTAGACCCTATTTCAGTCCATTAGTCATGTTTGTATGTTGGCATATGTGGCTTAGTTCATGCTTTAAGGGTGTGCTCTTGTATGCTTTAAAGTAGGCCTTTGCATGCTTACATGCTTAGTGCATTTTCGGGGATGCTATGAAGGGGATTTGGGCTCATTTTGCATGCTAGAAATCTGTTCTTGCTTGCTTGGTATATACTATGTTTGGTCTTGTTAATGGTAGCAAGGTGTGCTCCTTTTGGTGCCTTAAATTTGGCCTTACTTGGTTCGCATATTGGCATGCTCATTGGTCACTACTTTAGGCTTGTTTTGCTACTGTTTTTTGGGGTTTTGAAGGCTGCCTCATTGTTGTTAAATCCATGGCATGCTTGATTTATGATTGTTGCATGTTTGATTAACTAAGTGTTGTGAAAGGTTGGCCCTATTGTTTGACTTGTTCATGTTGACATTGCATGTTGCATCTTGTATGATCGGCATTGCATACTTAACATGATAGTTGCATTATTAGATTGCATCATTGAGCCATGTTGCATACATGCATTTCATTACTTGGTTTGGGGTGTCAAACCAAGTGTGGGAAGTGAGGGGTGTTTGCACTTCAAGTGGCAAAACATACCTCCATTCCCCAAGTCACCAAGGCCTTTGACTCAAGGATGATAAGGTTTTGGTTCCATTTGTTTGTTTGCATGCATTTTTACATTGAAAATGCAACCTTGGTTCTTAGGCTATCATGCACTAAAGTGCACAATTGATAGCCTTAGAGCCAAGGGCCATGCTTCCTTGAGTCTCCTTCATGATGGGGAGCATTGGTCATGCATAAATATGTCCAAAAAAACCAATACCATGCTGCTTTTTTTCTTTCTGCTGTCAGCATCCTCTGCGCAGAACTTTTACGCCGGCAAGATAATCGCGCCGGTCGACACTTTGTTTGTGCCGATAAACACCATTAGCAGCCGGTGGTCAATGGGAGCCGGTGATCAATTCTTCCAAAGGTGGGGTATTTGAGATCATCTGGGAGGCATTACGAAACTTTGGGAATTTTTGAGAGGCGAGGCGGTGAAAGCGAGAACCCGGCTGAAGATGCAGTTTTTCAGACAGCCGCAACGAGCATGCATCATTCGCACATCCCGAGGCAGGGCTGAGGCCCCATTGCATTTATTTATTTATTCGCTTTAATTTTAGTAATTAGAATTTGTAATAATTTATTTATTCATTTATTCGTTGGACTGTATTATTATTTTGGTCCCTCCGAGCGAGGGCAAAAATGTAATAAGTGTGTGTGAGTGGGTGCATGTCTTCCAATCCCAACTTCTTTCTATCCCTTTTATTTACCTGCTTATGGTAGATTAGGGCACGTCTATTTTAGCATACCTTATGCAATGCATGTGTGCATTCATGCATTTGTTTACATACATCGGGCTCGGCACATCATGCAAACTGCATTGTATTTTCAATTCCAAAATTGAATACGTGCTATTCGCGCATTCCACATGCCATGTTTAGGGATTAGCCGAGCCTACTCTAGATTGTATTTTCCGCCTGTGTTGCATTAGCCATTTAACATGAACTAGGTCATGCATGTTTGCTAACCGGGTTATTGTTTTTGGCACGGAGTACGATGTAAGTTTTTATGGCTTTAGCATATCGCATGAGTGTGAATGTTGCCATGACAGTATGCTTACCATGCGGCTAAATGCTTATGTGAGATAAACTGTTTGAATGCCTGTGGGTGGAGGTTGGATTGCCTGAGTTGGAATAACTCGTTGAAATCCGAATTTTAGCCTACTCGCGAGTAGCAAAAGAAAACAACACGTTTTTCAAGACAAAACGGATATGCAATGTTTATTTCCAAGTTAGGCGATCTAGTCTATACTTTTGTGTTGTGCGCATCACATAGTAATTCTAGGTTAATAACCGGAATAAGAACGCATAAAGTTTTCAAAAACGGATATCACGGTTAGTAGAGGCCGGTCTTCGGACCGGGCGAAAGTGCTCATAGTGACCTTCCCGATCGTACCCAAGCTCCCGAGCCAAGACCACTTTGGTGATGACGGACATGTGGCCTTCGGCACCGAGTCAGGGTTTCCTAAATTTCCCAATTAAAAAATATTTAGGTGGCGACTCTGTAATCTGGCAAAGCAGTCCATGTTTGGCACTACTTTTTCAAAAATCTGTTCTCTCAAACGATTTGCCGGATTCGGACTCTTTGGTTCAGATTTAGAACCGTGACACAAAAGGGAGTCCGAACTGTAGCGCGAGGTCCCCCCGCGGACGTGCTACATATACCTTTGAAGCAAAGCACAAAATAGCCAACAATCCAAGCTCAAACCACCTTCTAGAGCTCACACAAGACTCCAAGTAATCTCAGCCCAAAGGTGAGAGTATTTGGTTAAGGGTTGATATGCAAAAGTTAAGGACTTATGAGCAAATGTGTACAAAATGTCAAGAGAGAGATAAAATTCTAGAGAGAGAGAGATATTTTTGCTCTAATTTTTCTAACCCTCCAAAATGGGGGAGGAACCCCCATATATATAGAAAAACCACCCCCTTGAGCTTAGAATCATCTCACCATACACGTGTATAGAGATGCAGCTCAGTGTGCAACAGCTAGCATAGCTGTCAATAAATATCTGGAAAAAGGCACTAGTGGCCGTTGGCCACCACTGATAGCTGACCGGCCACCACTGGTGGCCGACCGGCCACACCCATGGCCGACAGTCTTGGGTGGTCGGTCACCAAGAGGTCTAGACACCAAGTTTTGGTCCAAAACAAGGCACAGAAAGAACAAGGTTCAAAGGCTCAAAGATAGGGCATTCTGCTGAGGACTTCAGGCACTCAAAGAGAACAAACACACAATCATCGAGTGCATGAGCGATGACGTCTAAGTTTTGAGGACGGTCAAAAATGGGGTTTCTACACACAATCAACCTCAAAGAACGATACGATATGGGTCATAGTAGATCGAGTAACCAAGTTGGTACATTTTCTGCCTGTCAGAGTCACATATTCGCTTAATAAATCTTCCACTTTATATATCAAAGAGATTATTCAATTGCATAGCATCCCAGTGTCAATCGTGTTGGATCGAGACAAATTGAGACCCTCGCTTCATATCTCAATTTTGGCAAAAGTTACAAGCAGCCTTGGGAACAACAATAAAGTTTAGCATCACTTTTCATCTGCAAACTGATGGTCGATCTGAAAGAATGATTTAGACGTTAGAAGGCATGTTGCGAGTATGCGTGTTAGATCTTAAAGGTAATTGGGACGAGCATCTATCATTAGTTACCAAGCGAGCATCGGAATGACACCGTATGAAGCACTGTATGGAAGGAAATGTCGATTGCCTATATGTTGGACAAAGGTTAGAGATAGAAAGTTATTGGGTCCTAAAATTGTGGAGATGACAAGTGATAAAATCCAACTTATTCAACAGCGAATCTACATTGCTCAGAGCCGTCATAAAAGCTATGCAGATACTCGGAGATGAGATTTGGAATTTCAAGTAGGAGATCATGTTTTCTTAAAAGTCTCACCAACAAGAGAAATCATTTGGTTTGGAAAATGAGGAAAAATGAATCCACGTTACATCGAACCATATGAGATACTAGAAAGGATTGGCCCTGTAGCATATCGTTTTGCACTTCCTCCAGAGTTGTCCAACGTCCACAATGTGTTCCATATTTCAATGCTCTAGCAATATTTGCGGGATTCAAAGCATGTCATTAATCAGGAGGACCTAGAAGTTCAACCAGATCTCTCTTATGAAGAGCAACCGGTGCAGATCCTTGACCACCATGATCAAATCTCTGAAACAGGACTATACCTCTTGTAAAAGTCCTGTGGCAAAATCATCGTGTCGGAGAAGCTACGTGGGAAATTGATAATCAAATGCGTGCCCGATATCCACATCTGTTTGAGAATCAATGTATGTCAAGTTTAGAGACAAACTTATATTTGGGAGGGAAGAATGTGGCACCCCAAAATACATTTACTTAATCTTTGAAAAAAAAAATGTAATTACAACATTTTGTTGGGCCATAGTCGAATTTGGAGAAACTTCTTCAATTGTTTCTAGAAAACCTCATGGATGTCATGGTAAACCATGTGGTGAAACCACATTGCTACGCAGTGCTGCATAGTGTAGCATTATGTTGCATAGTAAGGGTCTTCTTACCTATAAACAGGTGAGTTGCATGGTAATGAAATCACAGAAATAACAAACGAGGAGTATATAAGAGAGTGAGTCGAAGTCAAAAATGAGAGTAAAGGATCCACTTTGAGGTGAGTTGTACTATTTTTTTATGTGAATCTATTTTTCAAATTATATTAGTTTTTTAAAGCATATTATTTATTAAATGAACCTTATTTGCTTACAAAGGGAAATCCATGGATAAAACTATTTACTAAATGTGTTTTTGAATAATTATTTTGTAAGTACCACCATAGGGTCCTATGGCTTGGAGGGATTTTAATATCCATTGGCCCTCTGTTTTGTCACTTTATGTGACACCCTCTGTTCTGTTCTATTGTCACTTTAAGTGACCCTCTGTTGTCATGGATCCACTGACCCTCTAATTTCTAGTGTGGTGCAAAGTGTTGTGCAGAGCTATGTGCTATACTACTATGGAAGCTATCTCTAGAATTCGTACAAGCCACCTATTGAGTCCATACATCTATTCTATTCTGTTTTGTACCGTGGTTATGATTATTTTCTTATATGATTTCTTCGTTATGCTTTTATTATTTAAAATGATTTATGTATTTCTGTTATTGAACAAATCTCTGTTTAGCCCAAATGATTATCCATGGTGAATTGTGTACCCTTATGCTCTCAGTATAATATTTCTCACTCTACCGTGTGCTTATAGTTGTTAACCACTTTAAGGTGATGAAACTTAAGGTGGGACTTGTTCCCTTGTCTGTATGTTGGTGTAGTTGGACTAGGGCTTGGGTAGACACAAAGCACATTGTAATATAGTCTAGCTCTGTTATTGTATACAATTAAAAGCGTTTTAATGTAATAAATGTTTTGGTACCCTTTTATTTTATTCCGCTGTGTTTTTCATCTGATACATTTTGGTATTGACTTATGTTTTTGTTCTGTCTCGATGCCTAGCCTCTAGGTATCGAGATTGGGTCGTGACAAGTTGTAAAGATAACATAGTGCAATGTTTGAGAGTGTAAAGGCTATATAATCTTTGAAAGTTATTTCCTATGATTAATTACATCATGTAATGGTTGATCGGTTGCCCAAAGTTTAGGAATGATACAGGTGAAGGAATTAATTTCTATAACTAAGTTTTTTATGTTGTCATTATGTATAGTTATTCAAACTATTAATAATGATGGATTTTGCTTTTTCCACATATACTTAGGAAATAGTTTTCTTTTCCCAAAACACACTGAGCATCCATTGTCTGAGCAGGCACATAGTTAGTAAGTATTAAATTGTTCTATGCGTATTTTTATGGGTATATATACTATTAACATTAGTGTATGATAATTACATTTTATTTTCTTCATTCTTTTTGCTGTATCTTTTCATAAATGTGTTGTATTCCTTTTGCGCCTCTTTTTCATCATCTTTTGTCCAAGGTATAAGATTTTTCTCATCTTCATATACTGGCACACTCGTAGTTTTATATCCTTTTATTGACTGAACTCTTGCCGAATTGTATACTAGAATTACTTATAGAGTGTCTTCCTGATAATATATTTACATTATCCATTTCATCATTATTTTCTATCATGTTAGGAGTTTCTATTTTAATATTTTTAGTATTATGAATTTTAATTATATTTTTTTCTTTTTATAATACTTTTAGGGTTATTGAAACTTGTTATTCATCGATTATCTATCTTAATCTCATTATGATTTATTCTTTTAGGTGTAATTCACTACTAGAAAATTGACCTTTTGTGTCGATTTTTTTGCGACTGTCTGATTAGCCGTGGCAAAAAAAAAAAAAAAAAAAAAGAAGCGAAAAGGTTCCTATTTTCTTTCATTTATTTGCGCCCTTTTTCTTAGTTTTGCCTTAGCAGGCTCACTCAACTCTCTCTCTCTCTCGTTCTTGCTTTCTGTCTCGCTTTTGCTCTCGCTGACCTGCCAATCGTTGTCTGAAGAACTCCACCAGTATGAATCTCTCCCTCGATCTCTCAATCTCTCTGTTTCTGTCTCGATCTCTCTTCCTCTCTTGATCTCTCAATCTCTCTTTCGCACAATCTCGTTCTCTCTCTGTATCTGTGTACACCTCTCGCCACAATTTGCTTGATTTATTGCAGAGAAACCCTAACTCTACTAGTGGACCGCATTGAAAAGGTCTCTTGGAGTTCTCAAATACAGCAGAGTAAGCTCACCTATCATGCATTTCATCTATCTCAAAATTGACTTACATTACACACACACACACAGAGACTATCTTTGAGCTTCATTGTGTACAAATCAGGTACCAACTCTCTTCAAATTTCCTCTGTTTTTTTTATTCAATTTGTTTTGATTTGTTTCATATTTGTACTTGATCTGGTTTTGTATCTGAGAATTCCTTTATTTTTATTTTTTGCACTATAATAATACATTTTTTTGTTGATTTGTTTGTTCTCATTTAAGTTTGAAACTGCGTTTGATCTGGTTTTTTAGATTAGAGTTCTTTGGTTTATTGTGATTAATTTAGTTATCTTTAGATTCAGTATTTGCTCGTCAAATTGATATGGATCACAATCTAATGATTGCAATTCTTTGTAATTTTATCTAGCGTTAGTCAAATGAAGTTTGAATGATAGGTACTCTTTGAACTACTTGGATTGATCAAATTACTCCACCTTAGATTCAGCAGAGTAAGATTTATCTTCTTTTTTGTAAATACTCCACATTTTCATATTTCTTTCATTTTGGTGTTAGTTGTTGCTAATAATAATAATAAATTACTTCAAACTTTTAGCAACTACTTCTGCATCTTTGAGAATCTAATAGTGCTCTAGGACTTTTCTCAAACTTCATGATATGAGAGATCATGTAAATAAATCTGAGGTCTTTTTTTTTTTTTTGAACAATGAGCTTATTGATTCTGTTCTTGATGTCGTGAGGAAGGAGGCTGAGAATTCTGTCATTTTTTGCCTTTGGCTAAATGTTATTCATCAGGTTTCAAGTAAAGAAGAAGCAATTTTTTCGAAACTTCATGACTATCATGCTATTTGGTGCTATTGGTACTCTGATATCCTTTGCCATCATCTCCTTTGGTATGTTCTTGTATCTGCAATCATTTCTTTTTACTTGTTTTTTTTTGTCTTTGTTGGAAAAAAAAAAAAAAAAGTGCTTAAAAGTGCATAATTAATTGATGAAATATCCATTGGGTGAGAAAACAGAATGCATGTGTACTACTAGATCACTTGTTTTTTTCTTGTCAGGATGACATGGATTAGTGGATGTTACTTCCTTATTAGATCCGTTTGCACACATAAATGAAACTATTAGACGTCTTGCACTAGTACTTTATTCAACTTGTTCTGTCATTATCATAACATAGAAGGAAATGGGGAAATAATATTTCTTATGCAAAATTCTTGATTATTACCTTACATATAGGATTGAGATTTTTCTCTAGTTAATTTATGTGTTGTTTTCTAGTGCATGGTTTCACTAAGTTTTCACCATAACATGAAGGTATGTATAGATTCAATTTAATTCATTCAAATTGTAGGTGAACAGTAAAATAGGAAATACTTTCTTTATAATTTTCTTTTACTTGCCTATAATGTGGAGTTCTTTTATTCAGGTGCATTATATACTAGGTGGTGTAGCAAGAAATGTTGCCGAGTGCATGTCAAAGCTCGGAACAAAACCTTACATGATAAGTGTTGTTGGACTTGACATGGCAGGTGAATACTTATGCGAGATGTATGCTGCCCTTAGTTTCATATGTATTTCTCCTAATTGGCTGGTGGGACTGCATTACAACAACATATGATTGGTCTTACAATGATATTGAATTTGTGGGAAAGATATTTGTCCTTTGTCTAGATATATGAAGTCAATGTTCTGAAGATTGAAAATTATGACTTCGATAACCATGCTATTTTTTTTCTAATGATGTCCAAATGTGTGCATATACACACATATTTTAGATATATGCATGTAACTTACCCTCTTCTTTTTGATTCTTGCATTAGACATTATATTTTACTAGATACATATGAATCTATTCGTTGTCTTGATTTAGATTCAAACTAATAATCTCCTAAGCTAGACCTATTAATGCACCAGAGTTATATCCAACCTTTCTTTTTCTAATATGAATTATAACTAACTTGTTGACAGGGCTTTGCTAGACTTTTTGTGTTTTTTTTTTATTTATTTTATTTTTTCTGATTGAGATGAATCTCTAAATATGCCTTTTGGATTCTATAGGAGGCAGCAAATAAAAAGAACAAAATTTACTAATCTTGGAACAGATAGATGTTCTTTTTCTCTAACAGGAATTTGCTGCTGGAGCACTGGAAATCAGCTGGACTGTCCCTAGATGGTAGACTTCCTAATCTTTTAATATGGTCCTTCATATGTGATGATTACTGTTTTTAGTATTAGTTCGGAGTCATTTGGCCAGATGCATGAATTTTTTCTACCCTATAGTACCAAAATTTGAGTCAAAATATGAACTACTCATGTTGTTTGCTAGGAAACAAGCTGGTTTTACTCATTTGAGTCTTGGATCAACTATGTACTTTTCTTGCACCATGACTTACTCCATAAATGATATTCATTTTGATTTACGCGCCACTCTAGCATATTGATCAATTACTCTCTCTGTCAGCTATGTAATTATGCTCACCATGAACATGTTTTAGCTAATGATTCTTTGTTTCTTGTCAAGTATCTAATTGATTTTTTCTTGCATTATTGTTTAATACTCTATGAACTTTATCATATTCAATAATAATTTCCCAAAGACTTGGCTATTCCGAAATGAAATACAGTGTTGAGTGTGTGTGTGTGTGTGTGTGTGTGTGTATGTGTGTGTGTGTGTGTGTGTGTGTGTGTGTGTCATAGGTAGAGAGTAACATGCTTGGTTTTCAAAGCTGAATACTTTGTTTCAAAATACCCATTAGTTATGATGTATTGTGTTTTCCCTAAGATAGTATCTTTACAGGTATTATATGGTTAATTCTGGGTCAGAAATTAGCAACCCATCATTGGTGTGTGTGTGCATGTGCTATCAGCAAGTTGAGGCTAATTTATAACTCGTTTTCTTTGTTCCAGAATTCATCTAACTTTGCTGAAATTTTGATTGTGAGTTGGTTGAATGTTGTCATTATGAGAAGTATATTGATTAGTAATGGTGCCTTATAATTTTAATAGTATGTTGTTTTCCCATTCTCACTAATAGACCTTTTTCAGGGTGAGCTTATTGGCCTATAGCCCTTTGGCAATGGGCATACTTTTTGGAAAGTATTTCTCACCTGATGGGGGTCCAGCTGATGCTCATTTGAATCTTTTTGAAGGTTGAACACCAACTTGTTTAAATCTTGCAACCTGCTGATGAATAGATCTCATTGCTCCATTTCTTTTGCCTAGGGAGGTATTCAGAAGGGGAGTCCCGATACAACCTATCCAACACTATTGTAAAAAAAGCTACCAAAGTAAGCAAATTATTCACTTTGAGTATATGATTTATTTTGGTAGCAACTCAAAATTGAGGCACGGAGGATACAATATATTCTTCTTGAAATTGTGAAGCATTCAACTATGATAAAAACTTGGAAAAGATGATAATTACCAACTCGTTGGAATCTTTGATTAAGCTCAAGATTGTTTGTAGTATTACTTTATGCATGCTTAATTTTATTTTTTTTTTGCAGTCATATATTTTCACACACGCACACACACACACACACACACACACACACACACATACACACACACACACACACGTTTGCTTGGATGTATGAGGTTACTACTATACTGGTTGTTTTCTTCCCTATATATGAAGTATCCACTTATATGGCTAAATGACACAAGGTAATCAATCTTAAATGAAGGTAATTACCTTCTTTTTTCTTTTCTTTAAAAAAAAGTAAAAAAAATTAGAACAATTTATTTTTTTGGTAATCTTTATTATGATTATGATAGCTGGTTTTGTTGATAATCTTTCAATGGAATAGACACTTTTGGGTCCTTGGAATAGACACTTCGTTGGAATCGGAGTCTGGTATTTCATACAAATCTATGGAATTAGGATTGCTTGAATCTCAAATTCTGAATGCAAATTGGGATACTTGGTAGTTATTTTATAGGTATATATATTGAAATTGTAAATGGCACTTGGGTTGTGTTCTGACTGTTTATTTGGTTTTCATAATTTCTTTGCAATGTTTATTAAGTTTTCATTATTTCTTTGCAATCTCTGCCTTTTTCTCTGCTCTGCTTGAGGCTTTATATCTAAAGAAAGATTTAGAAATTGGATACTTGTGTTTTGATCTATTCCCCCTCATAATGTGTATTGATCAGGTGCAAGCTTGGATTTAAGGAACACATATATCCGTGGTAACAATTGGAGTGCGACCGGTACCTTATACAGTGGTGAACACCAGCATTGTAGATTTTGACTTTACTAGCTAGCATTCTATCTTGATTGTATTTGTTTTCATAAAAGAATTTTTCCCAAGTTTTTAGTTGTAATAAATTTCACATATGGTTCCAATTTTGATACTCAAATGGAATGCCTAATTAAACTACAATGCTATACTGTCTGAATTCTTGTTATTGCTATTCCTAGAGTGCTTAACGTTCCACTTTTATGCTTGTTGTTTTGTTTTTTTTGTTTTGTTCTTTTTTTTTTTTTGCGACGGTAACAACATGGTCACAAAAAATCATGTCATTTTTTTTTGTTTTTTGCGATGGCAAAATAGCGGTCGCCATAAGTAGTTTAGGTGGTCGCGAATAATTTGCGACCGTTACTTTGCCGTCGCAAAAAGTATTTGCTACCCCCATATTCGCGACCTTCATTTGTCGTCGCATGGGCCGTCGCAAAAGGTCTTTTGCGACTGTTTTTTATTATTTGCGACGGTTTATAGTGGTCGCAAAAAGTGCTTTTTTTAGTAGTGATTTTATCTATTGGTATTCCGTTAGTAGGTTCAAATTTATCTGTTTCTATAATTTTTATATTACATCTTAAGGTCTATGGTATTATATAACCTATATATTATTTTTCAAAATATCCTTAATGGATAGGTAGTCTCATGCATATCGATTCCTACAGGTTTTATTTTTAATCTTAATAATTTATTTATGAATCCATCTCTTAAGCTAATATAATATCCTAGTCTGCAATTAAAACTTAATGATCTTCTACATAGATTACTTTTTATTCCAGCGATTATGGACCTTCCAAAATTTCATTGTCTAATATTACACAAAAATGCATATATATTTATATCTTGTCCTTTATCAAACAACGATATAATTTGTATTTATACACTTCTTATATGCATATATGTATACTTATTATATTTATTGTTTTTTAATATATTTTCATAATTTATTAAATTTATTTCTCTTACATCACATTCACAATCTTTAATTTCAATATCTCATTCCATTCTTTCACATATATATTTACTTTTTAATTTGAATATTAATTTTATATATATATATATATTGTCTTTCCGTATTATTAGTAATATTCAATCTTTTTCTATTACTTTTTCCTGAGAATTTTCTATGACAAATTGTTCTCCTCTTAAATTTTCTATACTTATTTCTTTTGTCATCATAAAATTTAACTCTTCATCGGTATCGCTATAATCTTCGTCTTCTATTTCTATTCCTCTTCAATTAATTCTATTATTCATTTATTATTTTCTAGAGCCAATTCTAATGCTTCTTCTTCTTCAAACCTTAAATAATCCAAGCTTCCTAAGGCTTTTATTATTTTATTATTTCTCTTCTTTCTTCATTGATTAGCAAAACGACATATTTCTCTAAATACCCAACATTTACAAGTCTTTTTTTCCCTCTAGGCAATAATTATTTTTCTAAAAATTCACCATCTTTTGTTGAAATTATAGGGTTTTTTTTATTTATAATATTTTCTTTTATATTTTCTCCTCTTTGTTTATTAAAACTTTTTCTTTTATAAAATGGTTTCTTCTTCTTATTGTATGTTTTTCTTCTTGAAGGCTCACATCCCCATGAATTAGATGTTTGCCAGTAATGTAAATATTGATATTTCATTTTTCTTTTTTGTTTCATTTTTAATCATTCCTGCTCTACTCATTCCGTTAGATATCTAATTTTATGACCCAATGTCTCACTTGTGACATCTCCTAATTCTTTTAACTATTTTTTTTTTTTTTTGTATTTTTCTTCTATATTAACATTTATAGGATATGGTAATTTATGAAGAAAAAAAAAACATAATTAAATAAATTTTATTTCTCCCTATTTGATAGTAGTAATAGAAGTATTTGCATATATAATTTTCTATATATTACATATTTCTATATTAGTTAATTTTTTAACTCATTATCTTTTTCTTTTATCTTTATCCCACTCTTTTACTATGAATTCATCTTAAATATATTTTACAAATAGATTTGACATACCTTTTGGGGTAGTTTCTGCTAATAATTTTTCTTTGTCACTTTCTCTCAAGTTGTCATACCAGCTTGCTACTATACCTGTAAAGATATGTTCAATATAATTTAGAAAACTTTGTGTGCTCCAGATGCTATGGATATTTAAGACATTGTACATGCCTCTCTTTCATTATTTTATTACGTCACTTGTATTTGCATCACCATCAATGTCTAATAAATATCATGTATTACTTATTAGTTTTAGTGGTACCTCCCTTAAAAATACTTCATTTGCAGGGGTAAAGTCTACATAATTGGATGTTCCCCTAGCAAAAGATCCTCTATTTAGATAACTGTAGTGTCCCGTTCTTTTTCTATAATCATAATCTCTAATATTATTTTCCAGTTGTTGTCTGGTAAAGTTTTTAAAATTTGGGTGATTTGCATTTGGTGGGGTGAATGAACTATTCCTTCTTATTTTACCATTGTCATTTCAGTATCATTAACGTTATTTGTTTCTTCAAAATTTTCTAAGATGTTATTTTCTCTTTCTTTTTCTACATCGTTGTTTCTCATTATCTGTTCTAGATTTTCGAGGGAAATGTGTTCCATTTCCCCCAAACTGATTAATTTTAATTGTTTATATATATCTTCTTCTAATTCTACTATCTCATTATTTATTTCTTCTATTATTTCTTCATCTACCATGTCTAATTGTGCAATTATTTCTAAAATTATTTTGTATTTTATTTCATTATCATTTTTCTTTTCAGCCATTTCTGCTAACAATTTTAGGCTATAGTTATTTAACTCCACTATATTTTTGGTTTTCGGGATCTGGTATAAAATGTATAACTTCGTTTGTGATTTCTAACTAACTAGTTTCTAACATCCTAATTAAGGTATTATTATGTTCTATCATTATTTGTAAAGAAATATTATTATTTAAGTTATCATATTCTACTTCTTTGCTATATTTAATACTCATGCAAATATTATTGGTAAGGGCGAGAAATCGGGCTCTGATGCTAATTTCAATTGCGGGCTTACAAATCTAATTTAATATTAACTTTTGTAAAAAGCTTTCGTTGGTATTCTGCACTTATCTTTTCTAAGGATATTTTATTTTTAATATTAGTAATTATTTAGTTATAATTTATTATAGATTGTTTGAAAGTAATAGCCGAAAGAAAATTTAATTTATTTAATTCACTTTCTAATTTAAATATATAATCTAAATTATCTTTTATTTCAGTTTTTAGTGCTGTAACTAAATACATATAATTATTACTTATTAGTGTCTATACAATTATAATTTTGGGGCATGTACCAATAAATCCCAAAATAAAAACTTGTGAACTATTTAGTCCTGTGTTTTATCTTATAGACTAATAAGTCCCATTTTATGTAAATTACTTATTTAACCGTGATGTTAGAGTGTAGAAGAGTGTGTAATATGTGGGTAAATTAGTGATTGAACAATGCTTCAATTACATTAGTACCCCCACCTGTTCATTAGGTATGGCGTTCGAATTCTTCATCATACATCATCATCTCTCTCTAACAATCATGGCGATGGAGGCGAAGAGACACTGAAACCCTAGACGATGACTCTTTCCATCTCATCGATCTCCCTCTCCGATCCCCAACACCTCCGGCTATCACTCAGTCCGACACCACCGAGTCCGATCATGGACCCCCTGATCAAAAGCCCTTTCCAGCCGATTCAGATATAACTTCCAAACCCTCAACGAGTTCATTCGAGTACAGGGACGAAGAAGAATTCAAAAGCCTCCCTGTACAACAACCTCCAGAAACCGTGAATGCCGACTCACACTTCGAGGGTTTCGACGCCGGCGACGAAACCCTAGACGATGACTCTCTCCATCTCATCGATCTCCCTCTCCGATCCCCAACACCTACGACTATCACTCAGTACGACACCACCGAGTCTGATCATGGACCCCCTGATCAAAACCCCTTTTCAGCCGATTCGAATATACCTTCCAAACCCTCAACGAGTTCGTTCGAGTACTGGGACGAAGAAGAAATCGAAGGCCTCCATGTACAACACCAACCTCCAGAAACCGTGAATTTACGATGTTCATAATGTTTTACGATGTTGATGATGTAGTTTATGATCTTTTTATGATGTTGATTTTTGATGATTTTTTTTAAGTGATATTGGTGATGCATTTGATGTTTGTTAATGGTGATGTTGTGGTTGATGTAGTTGATGTTGGAAAATCATAAGAAAAAACATCATTGTTTAAGAAAAAAACACTGAGAAAATGCTGAGAAAACATTAAAACTTGCCTTCCATTGTTTAAACATTGTTTAGTGATGTTGGTGATATAGTTGATGTAATTGATTAAGAAAAAACACTGAGAAAACGTTAAAACTTGCCTTTCACATTGCCATCGAAACATCATTTAACAGAATTCTTCAAAATTTATCACAATGGGTATAAATGTAAATTTTATTCACACCCTATCAATTTAAAAAAATTTTATTATCAAAATAGGACCAAATGGTGCATAAAAAAAAAACACAGGACTAAATGGGGTAACATTTCATAAATTAGGATTTACCAGTAATTTTTCCTATAATTTTTACCAATATTTATATGTTTTTTCAAAATTTTCAAACTTGTAGAATTGACTTGTAATATATAAAATTTGAAGATGATTGAAGTTGATGATGTGAAATGAGGTGTGTGATGGGTATGTTTCATTTAGGATTCGGGGATTTGGTCTTTGTGAAATTCCAACTACCAAGAATTAATTATTATTATTTTTTTATTATTATTGTTTTCGATTCCCACCTGTCCCATGCGGCTTGACAAACGGATTGTTTGTTACAATTTTTGAAATCATTATAACTTATTTTGATTTAAAAATTTGTGGTAAGTTATTTGATATAGTTTCTGTTTATAATTTATTGATAGAAATAATTTAAATAAGTTTAAAAAAAAATTTATTATTTAAAAGTTTGGGCATGAGTATTTTTAATTTTTATTTTTTGATTATCAACTTTTAACTTAAAAAAAAACTCCACCAAACAGGACAAAAAACAAGGTTGGAAGGACACTTTGGGTCAGCCACTTAATCAGACACAGTAAGGTTTTGTTTGGTAATAAGTTATTTTAGTAATTTTTTAATTAAAATATAAGATAAAAAAATTAATATGTTTGAGATTATTTTTTAATTTTTTATAAAAAAATAAAAAAAAATAGAGAGGAGAGAATTTTTAACTTTTTTTTTAATATTTTCTTTTAAAATACTTTTCTTTTTTTCGTCGATTCCGATGCGTCCCATGCCGCTTGACAAAAACAAGGCTGGGACAATTACATGTGAGTGGATTCTAGAAAAAATAAATAAATATTATAAATATTAATAATTATAATTATAATTTTTTTATTATTTTATATAATAATTTTTAAAAGAGTATTGTTATTTAAGGTTAAAAATTAGATTCATTTTTTAGATCTAGTAATATATCAAAAAGATGATTAATTGATAATTAAATAATATTTAATTATTAATCAATAATCCGCCTGACATGTTTATAAAATTAACTTATATATATATATATTGAAAATACCATATGAATAGTAATTTCCCCAACAAAGTTTGATAAATATAAATAAACATCACGTGAATACATATGGTTAGAGTTTTCCTTTTTGAAATACCATATGAATTGTAATTTCCTGAAGTTTAATAAATATAAATAAACATCACGTGAATTCATATGATTAGAGGTGTTTGCAGATTAGGTTAGGTTCGGTGGCCTTTTACATCTCATCCATCTAAATTTAGATTGATTAAAAAAAATCAATCTGCATCTGTCTACTTAGTTAATGGATGTCGATTGAGCGCAGGGCCGGAGGGAGCATGTGACCAGGGGGGTCACGTGCCCCTCCTGGATTTTGAGAATTTTTTTTTTGCAAACATAAAAAAATAAATAAATAAATAATTACAAAAATATTATTAAACTGAAATATCAATGATATTTTAAAAATTATGAAAACAATAATGGTTGTTTTGATTGAAAATGAAGAGACTATTATAAATAAACCATATTAGCTATGAAATTTTTTGAATGTAACGATGATGTCATTATTAGTGATATGCAAGTATAAGTAATCTCACTATAAAGATATGAAATTTATTAAATTGTTAGTTACATTTGACATGTGAGGTTCATTATTTATGCGTTTATTTACCATTAGTAAATGATGTTACATACTAGTGATGACGTGGTATTACCATTATATTGAATTTTTAATCAAATTTTGTATCAAAAAATAATTTATCATTATATAATTTATTTTAAGGCTTATATCCATATTTTTTTTTTTGTATTATCCATGATACACTAGTTATAAATAATATTTTTTTTTCTTGATGTTTCCTGAAATCAATCGTAAAAAATTTACGTGAAATATTTTTGTAAAAATTATTATAATTAGTAAATGCCCCCTTTAAATTAATTTTCTGGCTCCGCCACTGATTGAGCGGATCGTAAGGGTTGGCGAGTGTATACGAATTAATTTGGCAGTTTGAGTTTTATTATTGGAAAATGCCTCGTAGCTCGACTGCTACGAGGCTCGAAATGGCTCGAGGGAGAGAAGAGAGGAAACAGAGGAGAAAGAGAAGGGAGGGAGAGAGAGGAGAGGGCTCGTCGTGGGAGGGAGAGAAGAGAAGGGAGCTCGCCGCCGATCGTCCGTCGCAGCAGACCGTCGCCGATCGTCGCAGGGAGGGAGGAGCTTCAGACCGTCGATCGTCGTGGCCTCGCCTCCGGCCTCCTCGCCCAGCTTCAGATCGTCACCGCCGTCCTCCCTCCGCCAGATCGTCACCGCCGCCTCCGCCTCCGCCTCCTCCTTCCCTATTTTTCTTGCAACACAGACGAAAAAAAAGAAAAAAAAAATTCGAGACCCAAAACGACGTCGTTTTGGGTCTCGAGCCAGATTTCGATTCTCGAATTCGAGCTATCAATCACTGCCGTTCTTTTATGCTCTCTTTTTTTGAATAATTTTAGAGTATATTTTTACTATTTTGGGCTTTATTTGAGTCAAATTTTTTTTTTAATATTCTTAAATGCCAAACTTTCATATTTCATAAATAGTTAATATTACTACAAAATAAAATGTCATTTTTTAATATGTAAAGTATAAAAACATAATCTATGTATTTGGTTTTAGTTTTTTGAACTCAGTTTTCTGAAAATTGAGTTTTTTTATTTTTCGTGTCTTTTTTTGTTTTAGTGAATATTTTTAAAATTTTAAGTAATTTTTTTTTTTACTTTTTTAGATACTGTAACGTCCCGAAAATAATTACAACAATTCATCTATAAATAACTAATACCAGATGACATAAACAAAATAATAAACTTTCATTAAACAGAGTTAGTTTACAAAAGTGACATATGCGATATGCATTCATAAACTCTACCATGAATCTATAGCATGTGATACCAACTTAATGATTAACAAAATAAATGCCTTACAAGTTTACATCTTTTTAAGACTATGCTTAGTTACAACAAAAGAGAGTGTCGTAAGCTCCATACATATAAAGTTCTAGGCTTGTACAAATATTAAATACAAAATAACAAAATAGAGCCTTCAGCTCCCAAGTCCTCCCAAGCGAAGTCCTCGGAGGAAGCATGTCACCAGCACCTGAAATGGTTTCTCAAGTAGGGTGAGCCAAAACCCAATAGAAACAATCTAACACAATATATGAATATTAACAAAGATATAAGTATGATACACATGTTCAATGCCCAAATGACAAACACATGTATTACATTAGTCATGGTGCATTGATTAAGGACGTGCATGTTTTCTAGTTAGCTTGTTGTTGTTTGGTTTGGAGTATTAGGTAAGCTTTTATCGTTTTAGCATTTTGCATTGGATGTTTGTGTTGCCATGTCAAAGCATGCTCACATAAGGCTAAGAACTTAAATAATAAAATGCTTGAGTGCTTGTGGTGAAGGCTAGATGCTTGAACTAGGATGATTCAATTTAAAATTCCATTTTTTTAGCCCACTTTCCCAAGTGGCAAATTTACAAAACAATTTCAAAACAAAACATGAGATCAAATGTTCCAAATCTTGCAAAATTAGTCTATACCTTGTGTGCGCATCACATAGTAATATAGCTAATAAATTGGAACAAGAGCATATAATGTAAATAAGAAACACATCATAATTAGTAGAGGTTGATCTTTGATCGGACGAGTGGGGTGCTCAATTCATGACCTTCCCCTCTCGTACCTAAGTTCTCGAGCCGAAACACTTTGGTGATGATGGACTAATGGCCTTTCGCACAATTCTTGAGTTTCCTAAATTTTTCAAAAATATTTAGGTGGCGACTCTGAAATCTAGCAAAGCAGTCTATTTTTGGCATTTGATTCAAATATCAATTTTTCAAAAAGAATTTCTGGATTTGGACTCTTTTTATGTTTTTACTATTTCACATTACACTTGTGAAATCAGATTTAGAACTACAAGTGAAGTCCAAACTTTAGGGCTATTCGCCTTCCGAAAGGGGCGCGAAAAAGTCGGGCTACACATAGTTTTGGTAAGTCCATCTTTAAAGCATCCATAACCCCCTTCCTTCAAAAAATTTAGATGCCCCAAAGGGGTAATGCCTTTATCAAAATATTGAGGTTTAAATACCTATCAATTCTTTCTTCTACAATCAATATGAGATTTGTAATTATACACAATTCTCAATACCTCATTCATGAGGCTAACTTTTATCAAACAATTTTTCATTCGATTCTCAATGTTTTTTGCCATTCGTTTTGTGGTGTAAATATCTTGTTACAAAAAATTTAAACCCATTTGATCACACTTCAATCGGTAGTTGAGACCTATTATCATTTCACATTAAAGTTACCATCAAATCATTTTTTTCAACCGTTCTCTCATTTGTCATGACCAAGAGGGCATAGATTGTGACTAGAAACCAACAATAGTTGCATCTCTGAGTCTGTTGGTAATTTTGGCTTTTGGGTCTTGTGGTTTGGGTTGGTTTTTGAGACTGGGTTTGTAGCAACTGACTTAGGCCTTTTTTGGGAAGTAGGTTATAATCCACTTTCCGGATTATAATCCAATTTCTTTCTCACAAAAAAACTGCTTATAAGCAGTTTATAAGTAACTTTTAACCAAAAAGTTAACCATATTCCCAAAATAGCCCTTAATCCAAATAACAATGGTGAAGATGGAGATGATTTAAACTTATTTTAGGAAGTAGGTTAAAAGTTAATTTTTTTAATTTGTTTTTAAAAAAAATTACAAAAAAATAAAAATGTGATATGATTTTAAAATGTCAAAAGGTCAAAAAATTAGGTTGCGTTTGGTAGAGTTTTGTAAATATGATTTGAGAATATGAGTTGTATTTTGAGTTTGTGAGTTGTGGAATTATGATTTGAGTGTAGAAAATTTGTTTGGTTATGGTTTTTGAAAAGAGTGTTGAATTGAATGTGGAATTGAGTTTTGAAAGTTTGATTTGAGATGTAAAGTAAGAAAATTTGTTTAGTTATGAGTTTTGAAAAGAGTTTTCAAAACTTTATTCAAATTGTTATAATTCATAACAAAACACACTACTTTCACACTATTGAAAATTCTGATCAACACTCATAACAAAACTCTTTTTAAAATTCAATTAAAAAAATTTATTATTAACAAAAAATAACATTAATCAATTTTTACACTATGGTAAATACACTATGGTTGAGAAAGAATGGGAGAAGAGAGATAAATTCTCTTTCAAATACAAAACCGAAAAACTATGGTAAATACACTATATGCACGTCTAGTTATATGAAAAAAATGATATAATTATATATTTTTTGAGTTATAATTAAAAAAATAAAATAAATTATAATAAAAAACAAAAAGTTATAATCAAAATCTTAAAATAAAGGCAAATTATATTAACGGTCCCTATAATTTAGGGGTTGTGTTACTTTAGTCATTGACTTTTTAATTGTGACACATTTGACCCTGAATTTTGAATATTGTTTCAAATAAGGATAATTGAAGATACCATTGCTTAACTTCAAAGGCAAAATCATCAATTTGATAAAATATAAACTAATTTGAAAAAAAAAAAAGTCAAAAAAAATTTTAACTTTAAAAATTATTTCTACCCCTAAAGATAAAATTATGTAAAATTGATAAATCTTTTAGATATCTATTTATTTTTGTTACCAAATTAATTTTTATTATGTGTTTGGATGATTATCATTTAATGGATGGTTGTTTTTATTTCATTAAAGTAGTTTCTATTTTTTCAAAAGTCAAATGTTGCGATAACTTTGATATCATTATTAAACCAATTCATTAAATCAAAAAATCAAAAACTAACAACATTTCATAAATTAAATATATTGATTATACATTAAAATCCGAATAATCACCCATTATACAAACACATAATAAAAATAATTTGGTAATAAGATAGTACTACCAATCAGTCAATGTCTTTTGTACAATTGAATTGAAATGGAAAATTCTCAAAAAATGAGGGCCACGTCTATTAATATTAATTGCAGAGGGTATCCAATGAAAACTATATTTACGTATATACACCTGAAAAAGGGTAAATTACACTGACACCTTTTAAATGGGATGATTTAAATATATATATATTTTAAACAGATATAGAAAAAAATAAAAAGATAATATAATCTAAATAAATTCACTTATTTAAGAGATGCCAAACAAATTCTAAATCCAAAAATACTAGAAATACTAAATTTGTGATGTAAAATCTAAATTGTATGTCTAGGATCATATCATCAGTAAATCTGCCCCTTTGATTTCAAGTTTAGGTAATTTTTGATTTTTTATGTTTTGGTTCATTGAACTGCTTTATATACATACATATATGTCACCTTACAATTAGTGTCTTCATGTTGAGGCCTTGCTTAACATCTATTTATTTTTTTAATTAAAATAGTCAATAAAGATTTTAAAAAAAAAAAGATGCTAAAATAATGAATAAAATAAAATGAAATAAAATATCACATTCTATATATGAATTAATTATTTGTTATCTCACAAGTATCAATTATAAAAAAATTTCAAAATCATCCTCAATATAAAAGTTAAAAAACTACCTAAGATAGGCAATGTTACAAATGAGGCCTCATGTGGTTTCATTCCTTCCTCGTGTAATAAGATAAAATTAATTTAAAAATTAATAAAATAAATTATCATATCTAAATCATAATCATCTCATTTTTTTTTATCTTAAAAAAGTTAAAAATAAAAAAATTCATTTCAAATGAGACTTTTTAATAACTAAAAAACTAAAATGTTAGCCCAATCCCAAACCAACCCTCTATTACAAATATACATGCAATAATCCCCCAAATTTTGCCAAATAATTCTTCTCCTTGTTTACCGGTTTCATACTCGTTCACTCACTCTCTCTTTCTCTCTCAATCATGGAGAAACTAAAAGAATCATGTCAAACTTGTGGAGATTACGGGAGAATGAGTGAAGAGGAGATGGAAGAAGTGCTCAAAACCCTTCCTATGGAGAAAATCCCAGAAGGTTTTGACCTCTATTTCTATGAAGGGCGTTGGTATCCATCTATATTCTTCCATGGCATCATCTCATTTCAGCAACACTTCAAAGCACAAGACGCTGATCTGATACTAATCACCTTCCCAAAATCAGGCACAACATGGTTAAAAGCTCTCGCATTCACCATAGAAAACCGTAAAAACTACCCTTTCAGTGAAAGCCCATTGCTCACCACAAACCCTCACGACCTCATCCTTTTCCTCGAAGATGAAATCTACGGCAAGAACCCAATCCTCAAGCTTGAAGACTTGCCTAGCCCTAGAGTATTAGCAACCCATATGCCACACTCTGCATTGCCTACTTCCATGAAAGAGTCTAATTGTCGCGTTGTCTATATGTGTCGAAACCCTCTAGACGTGTTCATCTCATTCAGACACTTTGCTATTACGCTTTCAAATACACCTTTCGATCCAAGCTTGATAGAGGAATGTTTTGACATGTTTTGTCGTGGTGTGTCCATATATGGGCCATTCTGGGATCATGTGTTGGAGTACTGGAAGGCAAGCCGAGAGAGACCAGACAAGGTGTTGTTTTTGAAATATGAAGATATGAAAGAAGACCCCATTTCTCATTGCAAAGTGTTGGCTAAGTTCATGGGTTTACCCTTCTCTGTGGAAGAAGAGAGCCAAGGGGTGATTGAGGAAGTATTAAAGTTGTGTAGTTTTGACAACTTGAAAGATTTGGAGGTGAACAAGAATGAAAAAAATAGAAATGGACATCCGTATAGTATGTTCTTTAGGAAAGGTGAGGTGGGAGATTGGGCTAATTTTCTTACTCCTTCCATGCTTGAACGCATGAACAAGCTCATGGAAGAAAAATTTGCTGGCTCTGGCTTGAATTTTAAATTCTCTTAAATATTTGAGTTGTTTTCATAATGTAATATAATTTATTTACTATCTCATGTATTGTAATTTCATTAGCTTAATACAAAAATGACCTAAAGTTTTTGGAGAGTTCAAGTTGAACATCTGAAATTTTTTAGATTTTCTTTCTTGATTGAGCCACCTTTGATTCCATGGCTCTGTTGGTTTAATTTTTAGAATTTTCTTTCTAAAGAATTAAAATTTAATTTGCTAAAAAAAGTAATAAAATATTCATGATTTTTATATATATTTATTTTTTTTGGATGGTACGAATAATTTTTAAAAATAATAATTTGTGAAAACCAAGCCAAACGAGACGAATATAATTTGTTATATATTTAAATTATATTTGTTTTAAGAAAAATAGATGACGAATATAATTTTAAGAATTGTAATATAAATGCGATTCAAACATATAATTATTGATATCAGATCATTTTGATTTTTTACAAGAATGTTCTATTTAACGAGTCATAAAATATGAATGGTTCGGACTGCTGAAATAAATCTCAAAATAAACCTATCAAGCCCAAACACTTAAAATAAGCTAATTCCTATTAAAAAGAACAAAAAAAGTAAATCTCGGTGTAATTTTTTTAAATAATTATAAATAAATATATTTTTTTCATGAATTTATAATAAAATTTTAAAACTACCACTTACGAATGAAGAGGGTACTTTCCAAACATATAAAATAAAAGAGATCATTCTTCCTTCAGCAAGTGTAGAAATTTATTTATTTTTTTAAAAATGACGAAGGTTTTAAAAATTTTACTAAATATTTGATCAAATGACTCACATGAGTGTAGATCCCTTACTCATGTGGGATCATGTGAGACCCAAACTTATGTAAAACATTTGGTCAAATATTTTGTATCCCCTAACATAACTCAAGAATATATCATGTCAACAAATCAAAGGGCACAAACTGAAAACAAAAATGAGAGTCATGAGTTGGGACTTTTATTTGAGCATACTGTAATGTTTTGGGAAATTGATAAAAAGTTGATTTTTGACTTTTTGAGATAGTAACTTGGGTAAAAAAATTAATTTTTTTTGGCTAAAAAAGTTAAAAACTAACTTTTTGCTAGCTTGCCAAAGCAAGCCACTATTTTCACTATGTGCACATTCTTCTCGGTTTATATATTTAAAAAAAAATAATTAAATGTCATATATATTCACTCTACATATTTTTATTTCAAATATGTCCTAACAAATAAAAGTGTATACATATTCAAAATACAACCAAATTTGTGTATATACACCCAAACTTAAATCTCTATTGAAGAAACTTAGACCGTCATTTTCAAATGAACAAAATAGTAGTTGAATCTAATACACAAATACCAATTGGTTGGTGGTCAAGTGGCGATTGAAGCTTGACTTGGTAGGAAGGACCACGGTTCGATTCCCCGCATCGCCAATTGGGAGGGGATTTGAGTCTAACCATCCAAAACTATTCCCCGAATCCGGATTAGTCGGCCTAAGGGTCGGATACCGGGTGGTGAACCAAAAAAAAAAGAATCTAATACACAAATAGCATGTCAAAAATAAAAAAAATAAAAAATAGGAAAAAAAATATAGGAAAACAGAATTTTTAATAAAAAATTAAAGCCCAAGAGTTGAAGGGGAAATGTGTGCATTTGATAAATTAACCTAACTATTCGTCCTCAGAGATCGACTCAGTCGGTGGTTCGCTCGGTGATTCGACTCAGTCGCCGCGTGCGAGAACAAAACAGGTGAATTCTCAGCGACGCCTTTCAACAACTCCACCAAATACCCACTTTTATTTTAATATTTCCTAGCATTTTTAAAAAAATATTCTTCCACCAGCCTGTTCACTGATTTTATATATATTTTTTTATATTATCACTTACCCATCATATCACCCATCGTATTCAAAATTTCTTTTCTTTTTAATATAACCCATCATATCACCCATCATCTCCAAAATTGTTTAACCTGTCCACACCCATTCTTCTTTCTTTTTGCCTTTTCTTTATTTATTTGAATAGGCTGATCAAAGCTACCACCTTCCTTGGCTTTTCCACCTGGCCATTAATCATTTCATTTGGCCCACCATAGGGTCCATTCCCATTACCCATAATTGGTGGTTTATGTGGAACATCAAAACCATCATCATCTTCAAATTCATCATCAACCTTATCAAAACTTGAATCATCATCATCATCATCATCAGGCACGTTGAACTTGACAGATTTTTGATCTTTGGAGGGAAGTTATTTATACTATTTTAGTTATAAAAGATAAAATAGATTATTTCAATCTTAATAAATAAAATATTACATTTAATATATAATTATTACATTCTTCTCTCATAAAAAAAATTAAAAATTTAAAAAATCCTTCTTAAATCAATTTTTTAGCTAAGGTTAAAATAATTTAAAAAATCAAAAAATTAAAAAATCAACCCACTCTCTAAACGGAGGGTTAGAATCTTTGGACCTTTTGGCATTTTGCATCTGTGGTTGGAATTGTTGGCCAACCCCATTTTTCTTTTCTTTTTTATTTATTTCTTTAATCCCACTCATGTTCCCACTGTCAGCATACCCATCATTTTTCTTTTGAATTTTCACGGGCAAAAAAAAAAAAAAAAAAAAAAATCAACATTCATACCAAATTGCATTTGCTGTTGTTGGAATTGTTGGCCAACTCCATTCTTCTTTTCTTTTTTTTATTTATTTCTTTAATCATACTCATGTTCTCCACTCTCAACATACTCACCATTTTTCTTTTGAATTTAAACCGCCCAAAAAAAAAAAAAAAAAAAAAAAACACATTCCACATTCATACTAACTGATTTTTTTGTTCTGACATTCCTGCCATCTGATTTTGCGGCACAACAATCTCGTTTTATTTATGTTGGGGATCAACCCCGCTCACAGTTCTACACTGAAGAGTTATAAAAAAAAAAAAAAAAACACAAAAAAAAAAAAAAGCAAAAGAAACAACCAAACAACAACACCATCACAAGCATTTTTTCCATTCGGAACCAACCCAGCAGCGAAGATTACCCACCACTGACGGCCGTGCGCCGACCTCACTTCCTCTACTCTGTCACCGATCTCTTCCTCTTGCTTTCGTCTTGGGCGACTCTTGACAGCTCTGCTTTAGTACGTCCCAGTCCGCCGAGCGAGTTGACTCCGCTGCTCATTAGAAGTAGAGTACAACGGTACTCCAAATCAGACCATGATAGTGGCCTTCCGTTTCAACTCTTTGTTCTCTGCCTTCAGCGCGCAAATCTCTGCTCGCGCATCCTTGTACATGCGCTGCAACAGAGAGAGTTGGGCATTTAACTGTTGTACCTTACTTGTCCTATTTTGCAGCTGGTGAGACAAGTTAGTGACAGCAGTCATGGTCTCCACACATGACTTCAACGTATAGTGGTTGGCCTTAATGTCAAATTAAGCTGTCATTATTTACTCAACTGACAACATAGAAAAGTTCAGAGGAGTAAAAGCACGGGCAGGGGCACTCTATCCAGGGGCGCTTATTGGTTCATTCAGGTCTGGAAAGAGGGTGAGCGAACCACGGAAAGATGAGGCCATATCAGAGGATGCACAAGCAAGGGGTAGCAGAGTAGAAGAAAGGGATTGCATAGTGATTTCAGATTGGTTCGTCGCTTTGTTTTGCTCTGCCTCTCTATCCAGCTTCAGCCTTGATTTGAAGAGAACAAAGAGACGAAAAAGACAGAGAGAGCGCGAGACCCGAGGCAGACACAACGCTTTGTCAATCATGTGGACCACGCCAGACAAGACGTTTGATGCCACAGTGTCCAGCGCGACTTTTAAAGGCTCGGGCGCGACTTTCTACAAATGCGAGACATATATATATATATGTGTGTGTGTATATCTATGTATGTATACATATACGACCATACAGTGTCTTCTCCAATGGTCCGACACGACCACATAGTGTCTTCTACAGCGGTTCGACACGACTACACAGTGTCTTCTACAGCGGTTCGATACGACTACACAATGTATTCTACAACGGTCTGACACAACCATACAGTGTTTACTACACCAGTCTGACACAACCATACAAGGTCTTCTACAACAGTCTGTCACAACCATACCGTGTTTTCTACAACGTTCTAACACGACCATACAGTGTCTGCTACACCGGTCTGACATGACTATACGGTGTCTTCTACAACGGTTTGCCACAACCATACCGTGTCTTCTACAACGGTCTGATACGACCATATAGTGTCTTCACCCTTTCCGGCCTTGCGAAAATCTTCTTTTCTTTGCCACTACCTCTCTTACTTCCAAAATGTCAAGAGAACCAACATTCCTAACCACCATTACATTCTTCACATTGCTTCTTCTTCTTAACTTCATTGCATTTTTCATGCTTTCCCTCCCTATGTCGCCCATAGGCCCAATAAGGTTAACTTTTTCCACCATTTTCAATCAAACATTTTTAAAAGCATTTGTAGTATCTCAGATTTCATACCAAATACTAAGTAAGTACATCATACAACCTAGATTTTACATCTACTAACTATATTCAATCAGACATTTTTACAAGCACTTGCAGTACATCTTACAATTTAGATTTCAAATCAAAACTCTTACTAATATTTGTTACTAGAATCAACGTAAAAAGAAGCAGAAAATGCAATAGTGCAAGCTACCTTCCTTCTAAACATGTTATGTAAGCTGTTGAGATTGGTCATTATGGATGATGAAAGGAGTATTGTAAAGTACTTTGTTTGTCCTTTGTGCTGGTTTGTTGTTGGGAATTTGCTTCTCTTTGTTATAAGTGTTTTATTTATTGCAAGTATCATTTTCTATGTAGGATCCTTGTTTTCAATTCATTAAATTATATGTACTATTTTTTTTTGGTGAGAAAAAATTATATTGAATGGTTTCTTCATTTTGTTGGATTATAGTGGCAGGATTTTGATCATGAAAAAAAAATTTTCCATTTTTTTTGTTTTTTAAGATTTTAATTCATCATAAAAATTCAAAATAGTCTGTACGACTATTAACTCATAACAACCTTTCAAACTTATTTAACATTTTTTTTTTAATTTTCAATAATTATTACTTGATGGGGATCTTTTAGATCATGATGAAATGAAAATTTTCATTTTATAAGTATCATGTGCTAACAAAAATTAATAAAAGACTATAGTGATGCATTCCATTCTATTATGGACTTGTTCCCTATTATTAGAAAATTGACACTCAATAATTTACTGAGTTATCCCATCAAATAATTTATGAGGGATAACAAATGCAATGATCATTATTGTTTTGATTTAATTATTTATAATTTTATTATGAAAATTTATGACAATGGTGAACAACCATTTCAAGCTTGAAGTAGAGAATATTTTTCCTTTTCTCTGTAAAAAAAATAAAAAAATAAAAATACAGAACTTATCACGAACATTAACATCTTCTGTTGAGTTTCACTGAAATTATAGATAAAAAATAAAAAAAATAAAATTACAAAATTTATCACAAACATTAACATCTTCTGTTAAGTTTCATTGAAATTATACATAACACTAATCTAAATATATATATATATATATATATTCTCCCTAAAAATTGCTTTTTAGTTTTTTCATGAAAATTCAGAGACTTTTAATTAAAACAAGAAATTGTTTGGCTTATTGTCTATAAATATATAACATTTTTAAAGGTTTCTTTTTCTTTTTTTGAAACTAAAATTTGTTCAAGCAATAATTCAACTAAAAAAGCAACAAAATTTTCATTCAACTATGCAATGAACAATCAAATTGATCTTGTGAAAGTCCAAAATTATGATTTCAATTTGGTGAACATCCATTCATTAATTTTCAATTAAATCATCAATTGATTTTTTATTTTTTATTTTATAAAAAAAATCAAGATTATAATCTGTAATGCTCATGCTGCAGCCATAGCAACAACATCACATCTTCTAGTCGGCCTTCAACCTCGAGCGAGCCTCAAGGACCACAATCGTTGTTTTGGCTATTGAGGTCGAACATGGAGCAGCTTTTGATTCAAAAATCGTAAAACAAAGTTCTCTCATCTGTCATGGCCAAGAGACCATAGATTGTGACCAGACACCAACAATAGTTATATCTCTAATTCTATTGGGAATTTTGGCTATTGGGTCTTGTGGTGACTGACTTAACAGTCGTGAAGATGGAGATGATTTTGTGTTGGAGGCAATTGTGGTGATTGCCAAGGTAGTACCATTGCAATGGTGCCAATATGGTTGTCATGGATTATGCGATGAGTGAAGAAGAATTTTTGAGAGAGAATGGAAGTAGAGAGATAGATTCTCTTTCAAATACAAAACCGAAAGACTATGGTAAACAAACACATTCTATGGGCCTTATAATTATAACATATTATTTCATTATTAATATTTTATTATTCACCAATCCATTAGCTTAATAATGAAATTACTATTTCATTAACTTAATGTTAGAAAATATTATTACAATTATTAACTACATCCATCTATCTTATACTGTTGATTGTCCACATGACGTTTGTTACATTATGAGACAACATGTCTACTATGATCTGATAGAGCCAAACATGTCTTTTGCTGAATGATGCATACTACGACAATCATTAATCATTTTTTTTCTTGAATGACCGAGATAAGTCAGTCCATGATAATTTTGTACAAAAATGAAACATGTTCCCAATTCATTCAATCCTATGGTTGGGGATTGTCCACCATACACTAGCTATACCACAATACAATGCTAGTGTGTCTTCTTTTTCTTTTTCTTCTTTTTTTCTTTTCTTTTCTTTTCTTCTTCTTCTTCTTCTTCTTCTTCTTCTTCTTCTTCTTCTTCTTGTGTGTGTGTGTGTGTGTGTAACTGTGACAACTTGTAGTTGAAAACACTAACAATATATATAAATTAATGATCTACTTCTCACACACCTATGTGTTCTGATGGTATATTTGGTGTTAATGTGTTGCATTTGCCAAACAATATAAAGTATGAACATTCACATCTGTTCTCTTATATTGAAATTGATGTGAATGTTCACATCGTAATTTATGTTAATGCCCAGTTTCAATTAATATAAATGTTGAAGATATGTCTTATGTTTACTATGATCGACTATAGATGTTAATATTCACATTTTACATATGTAGGGTATATGATTCATCCACAAACGTATTAAAAAAAAAAATATTGACTACACACAATGACAGTTGACCAAACAATGTTCCAAATAATATGAAGTGTGAACACCCACATTTGGTCTCTTATGTCGAAGTTGGTGTCAATGTTCACATCGTAATTATGTTAAGGCCCATTTTCAATCACATTATGTCTTATGTTTATTATAGTTGACTACATATGTAGCTGTTCACATTGTACATAAATAAGGTGTATGATTTATCCACAAATATACCAAAATTAATGTGAATCTTCACATCATTTTTGTGTCTAGATAAACATTGTGACTTGTGGTTATATGACTGAATACAACGGTCTGATGTGAACTTTGATATCACATGATAATGAACACAGTGAAAATATATACACTATTTAATATCATATGGATGTGTGAATATTCACACTAATTGACAACACAGATGACAAATTTCTATTATAGATAATATGAATATTAACATTGATTAATGATGTGATGAGAGTAACAAAAAACCAAAAACAATGGCAGCAATAAAACTAGAAATTTGACAAATCTCAATCTCTCAAAAAAAAATAAAAATAAATAAATAAAAATAAAAAACCATCACTTACATTTTTATCTTTATCTTCATCATTATCATTATCACTATCATTATCATTATCATTAACAACTCATGCAATTCCACTATTACACCAATCCAATCCAAATCAAACCAAACCCACCTTCAAAGAACAAGTTTGTAACAAAATCGATTGGATACAAAATTGAGCTTCGAATCCACTTTGTCCCTTTGATTCAAATCCTTCTCTCTCCCTTCGATTTGCTAATTGAAATTGCTGTTGGAAAATTGGTTTATATAAGGCTTATTTTGGGCCAACTTTGAGTCCAAAATTGAGTGGGCCCCAAACGTCTTTTGGGGTGGGTCCGAAGAGGTGAAGTATTTCTTGCCGCGTAGCAAGTCACACGGTGAAAACGGTTCGTCAAAACCATTTATGAGTGAATGGGAACATGACATCGTTTTCGGGTTCGTGGATTGAACATTTAAGTTTTAAATATGAGTTTTCTTGTGAGGCTTGTCCCACATTGAAACTTTAAGAGAGTTTTGTTAAGTATATAAACTCTAGCTTACAACACTTGGGTTGGGACCCAAGGGGCATCCCAAGTTTGTAGAAAGAAAGAGTTAAGGACAAAATGAATCTTAGCCCAAACCACCACACACGCAAGCGCGTGCCAGGCGCGGTTGTGGGTCGGGTCGGTTCTTGTATTAATTTTTTGGACGAAATTTTTTTGAATTTTTTCAAAAAATTATTACGGAAAAAATTAATTTAAAATTTGAATTTGAATTCGAATTCAAATTCAAATTCTTGTCCAAAAGTTGTGCCTCTTTATGTCCAAATTTCCTACAATAAACCGCCGAACAGTTTTAACAGTTTCAGATCTGTTAAACTGGACAGATTTCAAACTGCCCAACAGTTAATCTATTG
The DNA here is from genome assembly GCA_025200525.1 of Camellia lanceoleosa. Classification (NCBI taxonomy): domain Eukaryota; kingdom Viridiplantae; phylum Streptophyta; class Magnoliopsida; order Ericales; family Theaceae; genus Camellia; species Camellia lanceoleosa. Next base: position 97,452,283 of record CM045764.1, read on the forward strand.
AAACAGTTTGCAAATCTGTTTGAATTCAAACAACACCTGTTCAATTCAAAAACCCATCTTTTCACTTCAAATTAAGCACCTATTCGGGTCTATAAATACATACCATATTCTAGCACTTTACCGATCCGAAAATCAGTCTGAAAAGTCCATTTTCCTTGCTGTCCAGATTATATCTGTTTGCATTTATTTTAATCTTTATTCTAGTTTTAGAGATAAAATAAAGAGAGTATAAGAACACAAGGTTCTAGTTCGTCGTACAAATTTGTGTGGAGTGCTACTACAAGTTTGTGAAGATCATTGTATCTTGGGAGATAGATACCACTCAACCGTAAGCACCGTAGCGGGGCGAATCTATCTTTAGGATAGAGTGTCACACACTCGACTTGGTCTTAAATTATTTATTTGGTTTGACAAAATAAATTCTGTAAGTTTTATTTAATTTTGTTTGATTTTGTTTCAAGTTATTTTATTTACACAGAAGATTGTTTCAACAATCTTAAGACAGATTCGAATTTATTCTGTTTACAATATTTTTTCGTTTGTTTCCTTTTCTCTTTCTTCTTTTAAGAAAATTATTTTCTGTAGATTTTCAAAACAATATTCTGGTTGGAAAAACAAATAGTGATTATATGCTATTTGACAGATAGTAGTAATATACTGTCTATTTTCTTTGACAACTAGTAGTAATATACTGGTGTCATTAATAATTCAGAATATATTTTTGTGGAATTTTTTCAGAAATTAATTTTGGTTTTTAGAAATTAATTTTCTGTGTGGAATTAATTTGGTTAAATAAAATTTTATTTTATTTTATTTCCAAATTAATTGGAAAAAAAAAGTTACATTTTTGTTTCTTTTATTTTTACAGAATTTATTTCTGTGAATTTGGATTAGTTTTCTGTGTGGAATTAATTTGGTTAAATAAAATTTTATTTTATTTTATTTCCAAATTAATTGAAAATAAAAGTTACATTTTGTTTTGTTTCTTTTATTTTAACAGAATTTATTTATGTAGTTTTGGTTTAATTTGTTTAATTAAAAATTTTATTTTATTTTCAAATTAATTGGAAATAAAAGTTACAATTCTTGTTTCTTTTCTTTTTACAGAATTTAAAATTCTGTATTTTTTGGTTTAAATTTTCTGTGTAGTATAAAATTCTAATTATAATTTTATTTTATAATTTAGAATTTATGACTACTAAAACTGATCAAACTAATATTCAAACCAGTACTGGTATGGTGATTGCCATTACGCCAACCTCTCCTTATGTTGGAACTGTGCCAGTGAATCATGGTGGAAAACCAGAGAAGTTCTTAGGAACTGTTTTTAAAAGATGGCATAAGAAAATGCTATCTAAATGAGGGGAAACTAAGAAGTACAAGTTTAATGGCATGTATTACATTTATAACAAAAAGGAACATCAGGCCAAAGAATGTCGTTATAAACGTAAAGGCAAATGAAGATCAAGTAAGAAGGTTGCTAAAGCCAAAATGATCGAAATTGATAAAATTTTCAATGGTGTAGATGTCATAAATCTTTCTGCAGTTGTTTCCGAGGCAAATCTTGTCGGAAATCCTAAAGAATGGTGGGTGGACACTGGTGCTACTCGCCATATTTGTGCCAACAAAAAGATGTTCACATCTTATTCTACAATGGCCAATGGTGAATAACTTTTTATGGGCAATTCCTCAACTTCTAAAGTTGAAGGACAAGGAAAGATTATTCTGAAAATGATATCTGGAAAGGAACTCACTCTCAACAATGTGTTGCATGTACCGGACATTCGCAAGAATTTAGTTTCCGGATCTTTGTTGAGTAAGAATGAGTTTAGGCTAGTTTTTGAACGTGACAAGTTTGTACTTACCAAAAACGGGATGTATGTAGGAAAATGTTACATGTCTGATGGCCTTTTCAAGATGAATGTAATAATCGTTGTACCATCAGTCATTAATAAAAATACATTTTCTTCTTATTTACTTGAGTCTTCAAATTTATGGCATGGTAAACTAGGACATGTTAATTATGGATCTTTGCGTAGATTAATTAATATGGAATGTTTACCTAAATTTGACATTGATTTAAATCATAAATGTGAAATTTGCGTTGAGGCAAAATTATCTAAAACTCATTTTCATTCAATTGAAAGAAGTACGAAACCACTTGAATTAATTCATAATGACATTTGTGATTTTAAATCAATTCAAACTAGAGGTGAAAAAAAAGTATTTTATCACTTTTGTAGATGACTATACTAGATATAGTTATGTTTATTTAATTCGAACCAAGGATGAAGCTTTGGAAACTTTCATTCAATATAAGAATGAAGTTGAAAATCAACTTGGTAAGAAAATCAAGAAACTTAGAAGTGATAGAGGTGGTGAATACGAATCACCTTTTAGTGAGTTTTGTAAAGAACATGGAATAATTCATCAAATTACCGTTCCTTACTCACCTCATCAAAATGGAATTGCCGAAAGAAAAAATAGGACTTTAAAATAAATGATGAATGCCATATTAATAAGTTCTAGATTATCTCAGTACTTGTAGTGAGAAGCAATACTTTCTGCTAATTATATACTTAATAAAGTACCCCGAAAGAAAGTGAATAAAACACCTTATGAATTGTGGCATGGAAGAGTACCATCCTACAAATACTTAAAAGTGTGGGGGTGTTTGGCTAAAGTGGCTATTCCTAGTTCTAAAAAGACTAAAATAGGTCCTAAGACCATTGATTGCATTTTCATTAGTTATACCAAGAATAGTAGTGCATATCGGTTTTTGATTCATAAATCGGAACATTCCGAAATGCATGTAAATACTATTATTGAATCTCGGAATGCATCTTTCTTTGAACATGTATTTCCAAATAAGACTGGACAAGAGACTAGTAACAATAAAAGATCTCATGATGTTATTACTAGTCAGGATCAAGAACAAGAGTTAGATCAAAATGAGGAAGAAGAACCTAGGCGTAGTAAATGTACTAGAACCTCAAAATCTTTTGGTCTAAATTTCCTAACATTTTTGTTAGAAAATGAGCCTTTAACTTTTAAAGAGGCTATGTCCAATCCTGAAGCTCCTTTATGGAAAGAAGCTGTCAACAATGAAGTTGAATCCATCTTGCAAAATCACACTTGGGAATTGGTGGATTTGCCACCAGGTTGTAAACCTCTTGGGTACAAGTGAATTTTCAAAAGAAAATTGAAAGCGGATGGATCAATTGACAAATACAAGGCAAGACTTGTGGTCAAAGGATTTAGACAAAATGAAGGTTTTGATTATTTTGACACATACTCACCGGTTACTAGAATAACATCCATTAGAATGCTAATTGTCATTGCATCTCTATACAAACTAGAAATTCATCAAATGGATATGAAAATCTCTTTCTTAAATGGTGAGTTAAATGAAGAAATTTACATGGAACAACCAGAAGGTTTTTCTGTTCCAGGAAAAGAAAAGAAAAGAAAAGAAAGTGTGTAAATTGGTTAAATCATTATATGATTTAAAACTAGCGCCAAAACAATGGCATGAGAAATTTGACAAAGCAATGATGTCAAATGGATTTAAAATTAATGAGTGTAACAAATGTGTTTATATTAAAAACACAGACAAATGTTATGTCATTGTATGTCTTTATGTAGATGATATGCTCATTATAGGTAGTAATAATGACATAATTAAAACTACCAAGAAAATGTTGAATAAACATTTTGACATGAAGGACATGGGCGTTACTAATGTAATTCTTGGTAAGAAAATTACCAAAACATCAGAAGGTTATGCTTTGTCACAATCTCATTACATTGAGAAAATACTTGACAAATTCAGCAAAGATGATGATCATCTTGCCAGAACACCTGTAGATGTTAATTTGTTTCTATCTAAGAATGTACAGGAAAGTATTTCTCAATTAGAGTATGCCCAAATTATTAGAAGCTTAATATACTTGATGAACTGCACTCGCTCGGATATAGCTTATGTGGTAAGTAAATTAAGTAGATATACGAGTAACCCAGGAGTAGAACACTGGAAAGCAATTATAAGGATTCTTAGATATCTCTGATTTACTCGTAACATTGGGCTTAATTATAATAGATATCCAGCAGTACTTGAAGGATACTGTGATGCAAAATGGATATCAGATACTAGAGACTCAAAGTCCACCAGTGGATATGTCTTTACTCTTGTTGGGGTAGCTGTATCTTGGAAATCTTCCAAACAGACTTATATTGCTAGGTCTACTATGGAATTAGAATTCATAACTTTAGACAAAGGAGGGGAAGAAACAGAATGGCTTCGCCACTTCCTTGAAGATATTTCAATATGGCCAAAACCGGTGCCTACTATATGCATACATTGCGATAGTCAATCAGCAATAGGTAGAGCACAGAGTCATATGTATAACGGTAAGTCTAGAGACATTCGTCGTCGATATAATACCGTAAGACAACTACTCTCTAATGGAATTATTTCCATTGAATATGTGAAATTTAAAGACAACATAAGGGATCCACTAACCAAAGGGTTAGCAAGAGAGCTACTTAAGAATTCATCAAGGGGAATGGGAGTAAAGCCTATTAAATAAAAGTTACCACAAAGGCAACCCAACCTAGTTGACTGGAGATCCCAACATCTAGGTTCAAAGGGACAACCGAGTTGTGATTGACTCAGAAGGATCACTGTGGAGTCTAACACTTACCCATTTCTAGGATGAAATAGTGATGTCTGCAGCGTTTTAGGTTAAGTAAAATTTTAATGATTCTTATATTTAGGTAAACCTAGTGGAGTATGGCAGGATACTCTTCATAAGAATCACCTATATGAGTGTGAACTGGGCCAGTTCTATGAGATTTGTGAATGGCTATAATTCTCTAGAGCACTCATAAAAGACTAGGTTGTTCAGGGCCAAAATGAACACAATAATGAGAACTAAACTGTGTCTGGGGATATACTGTGTGAGTTATATTGTTTTGATTTACATAAACGACTGAACAATTCAAGACATCATGTTCATTGGTTAGCTAGTAAATCCGATAGTGTCTTACAAGGGAAGGTTCAAAGCCAAAAGCTATCTATCATTTGCAGAATATTTTCAATTTCTGTACTCTCTGTAATTAGATCATGTTGTTGCATTTTCTCTTTGTCAAATTCCATTCGTGTGGGGGATTGTTGGAAAATTGGTTTATATAAGGCTTATTTTGGGCCAACTTTGAGCCCAAAATTGAGTGGGCCCCAAACGTCTTTTGGGGTGGGTTTGAAGAGGTGAAGTGTTCCTTGCCGCGTGGCAAGTCACATGGTGAAGACGGTTCGTCAAAACCATTTACGAGTGAATGGGAACATGACGTCGTTTTCGGGTTCGTGAATTGGACATTTAAGTTTTAAATGTGGGTTTCCTTGTGAGGCTTGTCCCACATTGAAACTTTAAGAGAGTTTTGTTGAGTATATAAACTCTAGCCTACAACACCTGGGTTGGGCTCCAAGGGGCACCCCAAGTTTATAGAACGGAAGAGTTATGGACAAAGTAAACCTTAGCCCAAACCACCACACACGGGAGCGCGCGTCGCCGTGTCGGGCGCGGTTATGGGTCGGGTCGGGTCGGTTCGGTTCTTGTATGAATTTTTTTTCAAAAAATTATTGCGGGAAAAATTAATTTAAAATTCGAATTTGAATTTGAATTCAAATTCTTGTCCAAAAGTTGTGCCTCTTTATGTCCAAATTTCCTACAGTAAACAGCCGAACAGTTTTAACAGGTTTAGATCTGTTAAACTGGACAGATTTCAAACTGCCCAACAGTTAATCTGTTAAAATAGTTTGCAAATCGGTTTGAATTCAAACAACACCTATTCAATTCAAAAACCCATCTGTTCACTTCAAATTAAGCACCTATTCGAGTCTATAAATACATACCATATTCTAGCACTTTACCGATCCAAAAATCAGTATGAAAAGTCCATTTTGCTTACTATCCAGATTATATCTGTTTGTATTTATTTTAATCTTCATTCTAGTTTTAGAGATAAACTAAAGAAAGTATAAGAACCCAAGGTTCTAGTTCGCCGTACAAATTTGTGTGGAGTGCTACTACAAATTTGTAAAGATCATTGTATCCTGAGAGATAGACGCCACTCAACCATAAGCATCGTAGCGAGGCAAATCTATCTTAAGGACAGAGTGTCACACACTCGACTTGGTCTTAAATTATTTATTTGGTTTGACAAAATAAATTATGTAAGTTTTATTTAATTTTGTTTGATTTTGTTTCAAGTTATTTTATTTACACAGAAGATTGTTTCAACAATTGAAACAATTGCAGAAAATAGAGTTTCGAATCACAATAATGGAAGAAGACAATCTTCGAAACCATTTTTTTTTTCATAAAAAACAAACAAAGTTTTGAACTACAGTTATAGAAAAACCCAAAGTTTCAAATCATCCTCTCTCACTTTGATAACAACCAAGACAAAAAATAGAGTTTAAAAACATTCCGCCTCCCTTTGATCTCAACCACCAATGTGTAAGCAAAAATCCAACCACAAACAATTTCATAGAGAAGAAATGAAGACATTTGAACTACAACTATTGAAGAAAACAAAGTTTCGAACTGCAACTATAAAAGAAAATAAATCGTCGAACGATTATGTAACAAAACATAGCACAAATGAACAGTAAACTACCAAAACGAACACACTAATGGAACGAACACAACATTGAGTTGTCGTCTTCCTCTCACAGCAATGAAACCCTTGCACAATAAAACAATACCAAAAACTTGAATGAAACTAAATTAGAATCAAGAGCATGAATAGTGGTAGTTACCAAAATAGAGAGAGCAATAAAAGGAAACATATATATCCTTTTCTTGTGTAATACGTATCAACAATAGGTATAAGGATATAATAGTTCAACAAATAATATAAATCAGGAAAAAAAGATTTCATAGAATAAAAGTATAAACATATAGGACTAAAGTTATAATTTTACTTTGCGGACTTATTAAGTTAGAATAACTCTAAATATAATTTATCAATAAAAAATCCATTTATTAAAATATTAATTGATATATTAATAGTATGGGTTTATTTCAACAAAAATGTCTGGGACTTCTTTTTTTTTGGACCCTCATAATCTCTTTTGGATCTCTATCATTAATATATGTGTGGGGCTCACTTATATATGTGTAGGACCTATATTATCAATGATTAAGATCTAAAGAGAGTTGTGGGGTCTTAAAAAAAAAAAGATTCAGCTTGCTTGGTTCCATTTTTTCAAAAATACTTTTCAGAAAATTCTACTTTCTTATTTTTCGTTTTTTTTTGTTTTTACTGATTTTTAAAAATATTTTAAGCAATTTTTTTACTTTTTAGACACATCTAACATAAGTACACCTAAAAAGTAAAAAAATTGTAAAAACAATCTTTTAAAAATTCACTAAATACTAAAAATACAAGAATTCAGTACATTTTTTTATATTTTTATGTATTTATTAATTTTTTAAAATATTTTTCAAAATTTTTTTACTTTTTAGATACATCTAAGTAAGGTGCATCTAAAAAAGTAAAAAAAAAATTAAAATTTTAAAAATATTCAGTAAAAATAAAAAAACACGAAAATCAAAAAACTTAGGGCTTGTTTGGTTTGTTTTTCAGAAAAATTTTTGGGAAAAATTCTCTACAAACAAATTTTCAAGAGTAATCAAACCAAACAAATTTTTTTTAAAAAAATCTCAAAATTTTGTGTGATTATCTACTTTCCAAAATCACTCTCTCTCTCTCTCTCTCCCTCTCTCATACGCATCAAATCAATCACTTTTTTAAAAATTCTCTCCCCAAAACAATTTTCCAAAACCATTTCTGAAAAAAGGCAAACCAAACAAATTTTCGTATTTTTTATTTTAAAATTCTCGGGCGAGGGTCCTATTTGTGGAGCTTTCACAGCGATCCTTTATGCGTAAAACGATGGTTTTCATTTTTTTTTTTAATTAATGGCAGGGTTTATTAATTCTTCTCACAAATAACAAACAAAACAATACGCTACCGTTTTAATTTTTTTTTATTTAATTAATGTGAGGGTTTATTAAATCTTCATTAATTCTTTTACCGTAACAAACAAAACAATAAAGAATTAAATAACTGAATATAACTAGAAAACATAATAAAATAAAGTTGAAGGGGGTGAGTTTGTGTCAAAAAAAAATTATTTTATAAATAGAAAACATAATAAAATAAAAATAATTCATGGAACAAATCAATTTATGAAGCCAAATTGTATTGTTTTAAAAAGATTAATTTTAAAATTAAAATCAAACAAACCATACATGTTTTGACTTTTTCAAAACTGACATAAATACATCAAAAGTGAAATTGAAAGGGAAAAAAATTGTATTTGAACAAATCAATTTATCAAACCATAAACAAAAAAAATGTAACTTCAAAAAAAAAAAAAAAAAAAAAAAAAAAAGGCAACTTAAGGCCAAAATATATTCAATTCACATCTAAAATCTATATAAAAAAAATAAAACAAAATTCTGAGACATTTAAACTTCAAAATCTCCTACCAAATATCCCAAAATCTGTCTCAACCATTCTAAATTATCCAAACAAAATTCTAAAACCTTCAATTTGAATTCTCAAAACAAAAACTACCAAGTGGATCCCCATGTCAATTTTGTAGAGGCGGTTGGGAATAAATAGAAAAATCAAAAGAACTCTCATTTCTAAATTCGGTCTCCATTGGATTGTGCCCCACTGGATTAAGTGATATTCCCTATAAAAAAAAAACAAGAAAAGAAAAGAAAAGAAAATTCATTAGAATAAATTTTATGGATTAAATTACATTACAAACATATATATATATATATATATATTACTTACTTGAGAACTTTGTGGACTATGTGATGCTTGGAAAGACAAAGGTTGTAATTGTGGATACCTTGGTGAGTATGAATTAGTATCATGTGTGAGAAGATTATACCCATAAGTTATCAATTGTGGCCAATAGAGACTCCCACCATCCTACTCCATAAAACACCATGAAAAGTAAATACGCTAATACAATGTAGTCTAAAAAATAAACAAAATAACATAAAACAAGAGCTAACCTGTGGTTGACTTAAAGATGAATTTTGAACATTTGCGATATTGCTTGATTGACCAATAGTCTACATAAGTTGTTAAATTTATCAATACATTACACAATTTATAAAATAATAATAATAATAATAAATAAATAACATAAAACAATAGCTAACCTGTTGTTGGCTTGAGGATGAATTTTGAACATTTGTAGTATCGCTTGATTGACCAATAGTCTAAAGAAATTCAAAAAGTTATCAATACTTTACACAATTTATAAAAATAAATACATGTCATTTGAAATTTCAAAAGTACGTAGGTAATACCTTACTAAGGCGGGTAGGTTGTGAAATAACTTTTGTCTTCTTATTCATTATCTCATGCCAAGGTTTTAATCTACCCCTCCCTTTGTGTCCAACATCTTTCTTCTTTATGCCCTTAACTTGTGCAAAGTTGGGGTTGTCCACATCTAATTCATTGGTACCAAAATTTCCAACTCCCTTCATCATATTATTTACTTTTACACACAATTCCTTAATTCCTTCATCAACCAATTGATAGGCAGGTTTGTGCATAGATGCTTGAGTTGCTAGTTTCACCATTCTTGGACAAAGATCTCTATAACGTGCTAATATTAACAACTTCGGATCATCCTCATCCACTACAACATTTTTTTGTTCAACTTCACAATCTTTTGCATCCAATCTTCATCGGCCTAATATATACCTTTCAGGAATTTTCATAACATTCATTCTATCAAGTGCTTTGATTGCATGACTACATAAAATTCCAAAATTTTCAAATTTCTTACAAGTACAATGTATTTCTTGACAGCTTTTTTCTCCTCTTAGCCCAGTAACTTCCACCCTACCCTCCACAATATACTCTTCACCATTACCATACAAGCCAATCACGTACTTAACTTCTCCTTCTAACTCATGGAATTGTTTCACTTGACAACAAAGGGACGTATCCAACTCACAATGAAATAAATCAAAGATAGGAGGGGTGTACAAACTCGCAACTTGGATTAAAATGGGAGACTTTTTCAATTTCATTCTTGGCAACTTTTGTCTAGAATCATATATTGCAGAAATTTCCTCATACCGCTTATCTACAACAATCCAATTGAAGTGAGTAAAGAATTGAACAATGTTATGATCACCTTTCAAATATCCCCTTAATGTTCCATTTAGACTTTCACTAAGTTGTGTGCTTCGCATTCCTCCAATAAATACCCACTTCATATACACATGCCCCCACTGCTCTCTTTTTCTCCAAGTTCTTTTCATCCACTCATTCTTTTGCAAGTTGTATTTATCAATCAAAGAATTCCAAGCTTCAATTAATTCATGCTCATTCTCGTAGTCATAAATGCAAGCTTTTAAATCGCTACCAAATTTTGAACCACTCTTGAACAAGTAACCTAAATGCTTCAAAGCATTTTGCATTAGGTGAAAAGTGCACAACCCATGAAAAACCTCAGGCATGATTTGTGAAATTGCCTTAGCCATTGCTTGATCTTGATCTGTGAAAAAACTAACAGGCTTTTTTCTTGGCATTGCATCCAAAAATGTTTCAAATAACCATTCAAATGACTCTGCAGTTTCATCATACAATAATGCTGCACCAAAAATTACTGTCATTCTAAAGTGGTTAAAGCCAGAAAATAAAGCAAGTGGACGGTACTCCTTATTTGTTCGAAAAGTTGTGTCGAATGACACCGCATCACCGAAAAGCCCATAATCTGTTATCATCTGATGATCAGCCCAACAAATATTAATAATCATCTCATCTACATCCAACTGAATGGCATAGTAAAAATATGGATTTTCTGCCACTTGCTGTTGGAAATATCTTAACAAACTCCCTGCTTCACCATACTGCAAGTTTCGCTGTCTTTTTGCACGTAAGTAGGTTTTTTGATCCTCTCGCGTGAACCCTACAAATTCCTTCCCTCCTGCTATAGCACTAATAAGATCATGTGAAGCCTTAAGAGATATTCCACTCTCATCAACTATGTTAATATTTATACCTTGAGCATCACATACCTTTCTCTGAGATGGCATCAAATGAGTACATTGAGGAAGATGCAAAGGGTGGTTGTGGTTGCTATCAAACTTCGACACAATCCACTTCGACAAGTCCCGCTTAAAAGATATATGCATAAATGCTTTACAATTTGTTCTTGTCTCACTTCGAGGATTTTTTATCACCGTGTACCGTTTATCTTTTTCCCTCTCTCCCTCCTTACAACAAACAAACTTTTTACTAGTCATAACACCATCTTTCTGACTTCTGTTACAATAATCTCTTCTAATACCAAACCCGACAATTCTTCCGTATTCATTATAAAACTTATATGCAGCTTCTTCTGATGGAAACTCCATACCAAGATATGGTGATTTATCCTTAGCCAACTCTCCCAATTCTTCGATGCATCTCTCAAGTCCATCATCATCCATTATACTATCCTTCATTTCAACACTAACAAACATGGCGAAAATATATATATATATATATTAAATGAAACAAGAATCTGAGCAAAAAAGTTATTAATTAATTTTAAATGCTGAGTAATTAAACAATTCAATGAAATCTAATAAATCAATTAATAATGTAAATTAATTAAAAGGATAGGGGAGAGGGAAATGAAGATTTGTAATGTGTAAATTAATTTTTGATATATGTTTTGTATTTTTGTTACAAATGTTATGTCATTTTTTATTGAGTTATAACAATTTATGATTAAAAAATTAAATTCACATTTTATAGTAAGGTTATAGATTTTTTTATTAAAACTTTTTTTAGACCACAAAATGCATAACATTATTACAAAAATAAATAACATTGTTATAAAAATGTGTAATATTTTCACAAAAATACATAACATTGCTATAAAAAAAATAATTATGAATTACAAATTATCGTAACTCTTTAAAAAAATTATATAATATTTATACAAAAATACATCATATGTACAAAACAAATTACATAATAATTTTTTTTTTATAATATACGATTGTGTTTCTCAATCCATTCACAAAAAACAAACCAAACTATTATACTTGTTGAACCTACTAACATATTGTACAAAACAAAATACAAAACATATATACATAATATATATATATATATATATAGATAGATATACATACCAGTTTGTTGAACAATAATGGTCTGTAAATTCAACAGAAGAATGGTGAAGCAAAAATAGAGAACACTCTTCAATCTGTTTGAGAGAAGATAAAAATGTTAGAAAATAAAAAAAATAAAAAATAAAAACTAACTTTTCAATCTATGTTTTTGCTTATGAAGACGACGGCCTGTACAAAAATGTTAAAAAATAAAAAAAATAAAAAATAAAAACTAACCTTTCAATCCATGTCAACAGGGACTTTTTTGTTTATAGTGAAGACGGCGGCGGCCCTCCTTAGATTTATTGTTTTGTTTGTTATTTGTGAGAAGAATTAATAAACCTTGCCATTAATTAAAAAAAAAGAAAATTTTAAAACGTCACCGTTTTACGGCACAGCAGTGACTACTGTGAAAGCTCCACAATAGGGACCCCTAGTCCAAAATTACTTTACAAATACAAATCAAATACAAACTTAATTTTCAAAAAAACTTAATCTAAAAAATTTAAACTAAACAGGCTTATTGTTGTTATTTCAAGCCTTTATGTCCCGTCATCATTGTTCCCAATAGAAATTCTTGACGTGGCCCATATGTAAAAAGCAGCCCCTTCCCGATAGAAATTCTTGATGTGGCCCACATGCAAAAAGCAGCCCCTTCCCGACCAACTTTATTTTACGTGTTGGGTTTATTGCAAGTATCATTTTCTGTGTAAAATTCTTGTGTTGAATTCATTAAATTGTATTTACAGAATATATATATATTTTTTTGAAAAAAATTTATATTCAATGATTTCTTCATTTTGTTGGATTACAGTGGCCGGATTTTGATCATGAAATTAAAATTTCCATTTTTTTCTGAGATTTTAATTCATCAAAAAAATTCAAAATGATTTGTATAACTATTAACTCATAACAAATATTCAAACTTATTTAATTTTTTTTTTTAATTTTGAATAATTATCACTTGGTGGGATCTTTTAGATCATGATGAAATGAAAAACTTCATTTTATAAGTGTCATATGCTAACAAAAAATTAATGAAGATTATAGTGATTCATTCCATGCTATTATGAACTTGTGCCCTATTCATTGAAAAATTGACCCTCAATATTTTACGAGTTATCCCATCAAAAAATTTATGAGTGTTAAAAAATAGAGCAATGATATATTTTCTAATTTTAAAATTCTAATTGAATTCTAATGATGTGACATGATATAAAAAAAGACAAGAAAAAAAAAATATCACATCACATGGGGTTCACTCATTAGAACTCATTTATTAGAACTCTCAAATATTTTTTGAAACAAATGCAATGATCATTATTGTTTTGATTGAATTGTTTATCATTTTGTTATGAATATATATGACAATGGAGAACAACCCTTTCAAGCTTGAAATAGAGAATATTTTTTCTTTTTCTCCATCAATATATATATATATATATATAGAACTTAATCACAAACATTAACATCTTCTCTTAAGCTTCATTGAAATTATACATAACACTAATCTAAAAAAAAAAAAATTCACCCTAAAAATTGCTTTATAATTTTTTCATGAAAATTCTCAGACTTTTAATTAAAACAAGAAATTATTTGGCTTATTGTCTATAAATATATAACATTTTTAAAGGTTTCTTTTTCAGTTTTTGAAACTAAAATTTGTTCAAGCAATAATTCAACTAAAATACCAACAAAATTTTCATACAACTATGCAATGAACAATCAAATTGATCGTGTGAAAGTCCAAAATTATGATTTCAATTTGGTGAACGTCCATTCATCAATTTTCAATTAAATCATCAATTGAATTATTTAATTTTTTTTTTTTTATAAAAAAAATCAAGATTATCATCCGTAATGCTCGTGCTGCAACCACAATAGCAACATCACATTTTCTAGTTGGCCTTCAACCTCGAGCGAGCCTCAAGGACCACAATCGTTGTTTTGGATATTGAGGTTGAACATGGAGCAGCTTTTGATTCCAAAATTGTATGACAAAGTTCTCTCATCTGTCATGGCCAAGATACCATAGATTGTGACCATACACCAACAATAGTTATATCTCTGATTCTGTTGAGAATTTTGGGTTTTAAGTCTTGTGGTGACTGACTTAATCCAAACAACAGTGGTGAAGATAGAGATGATTTTGTGTTGGAGCCAATTGCGGTGATTGCCAAGGCAGTGCCATTGCAATGGTGCCAGTATGATTGTCATGGATTATGCGATGAGTGATGAAAAATTGTTGAGAGATAATGGGAGAAGAGAGACAAATTATCTTTCAAATACAAAACCGAAAGACTATGTAAACACATCATATGCAATAATTTAAAAAAAAAAAATTTATAACTAAACACAAAAGTCACAATCAAAATTTCAAAAATAATGTCATAATTTGTGGTTTGTTTGGGAACAACTCTTTTAATTTGATTTTTTGACTTCTTGACTAATAGTCTTGCTAAATTAGTTTTGTTTAAAATTATTTTTTTGGGGTTTTTTTGACATTTTGATATTTTTATGAGAGAAAAAATAAAATGATTAAAGTTCAGATATGATATTTGGGCCTGTTTTGAGAAGTAGGTAAAGCTAATTTTTTGACTTTTTTTTTGTTTTTGTTTTTTTTTAAAAAGTGAAAAAAATAGATACGTGATGTGACCTAAAAAAAGTCAACAAATTGATTTTTAACGCAAATGCCAAAATAGGTCATCAAATTATTTAGTTCATTTTGTCTTTTTATATATATTTTTTTATCAACTTAAACCTAACTCATTTGTCAAATGAAAACTAAAGAAAAAGTTTAACCATAATTAAAAAAATAATATAATTAAAGTCGCATAAAGTATAAAGTATGTATAATAAAATTCTTCAATACAAAAAATTTTAAGAATAATACTATATGCACTAATTAGTATATTAACTAGTATATCAATTGATGATGTGGCAAAATTTAAGACTTTTTGATATTTGTAATTTATATAATGAGCGGAGTCAATAATAATATGGAGATTTATTAGAAAATTCTTTTTCAATTAGTCCATAAGATATTTTTGTATTCCAATAAGTCATATTATTTGAACAATTGATCTACCATATCCTAATTCTCATATTTAAAATATTTTATGGACATTTATACACTTACAAATACTTTTTGAACCGTTAGTAATTTGGTGATGTGAACATTCATATTTTACAATGTAAATATTTAAGTGTGAACATTCATATTGACATGTTATCATTCACATTGATAGTGTGAACATTCACATTCATATTGGCAGTGTGAACATTCACATCATAGAACATTCATACTGTAAATGTAAATATTATTAGGAGTATTTTAGTAATTATATCACTCATAAGACTTATTGGAATATAAAAAATTAATGTGAACTAAATAAAATATAAGTATGTGAAAAAATATTTATAAAAAAATATCTCATGATAATAATATAATTAATATTAATAAATTAATTAATATATTAATTAGTGCATCTAACATTACCAAAATTCAAAATGAAAAGAAATTTAAAAATCAGTGTTAACGTTTTATTTTTGGAACAGGGTGTTAAAGCCTATTAGCATTGTTTGAACTAGTCAAATGTTTGTGAATGGAGTGCCAGTGGCGAGGCACTTTTTAATTGGTTTGGGACATACGTCATATGTTACAGTAGATTTGGTTTGAGTTTTTTGAATTAAATTTTTTTTAAATTAAATTTTTAAATTTGTTTTATTTTAGTGAATATTTTTAAATTTTAAATATATATTTTTTATTTTTTTAAATGCATCTTACTTAGATGTATCTAAAAAGTAAAAAATTTATAAAAAAATATTTTAAAAAATTAATAAATATATAAAATATATTGAATTCTCGTATTTTTTTTTTATATTTTTGGTATTTAGTGAATTTTTTAAATTTTTTTTTCATAATTTTTTTACTTTTTAGATACATCTACGTTAGATATGTCTAAAAATTTTAAAAATTACTTAAAATATTAAAAAAATTCAGTAAAAAAAACAAAAAATAAGAAAACAAAATTTTCTAAAAAAATGTTTCTGAAAAGTGTTTTTGCATAAAATGTTATTGGTAGCATCTTCATGTGATGCTCAATAATATTGTAATTAGTGAAAGAAATATGATTTATAAGTTTATGTTTTGATTGATTAAAAAATATAAAAAATTATAATAAATTATGATTAGTGAAGTAAATGACCACGTTATTCCTCTGACCTAGCAAATCATTTTTTCAAAACATTACTTAAAAAATAAGAGGACTATCAATCAATCAATCAATGTTTTTATTTTTTTGTACAGTTGAATTGAAATCACACTGATGGGATAATTAAGGGATAAATTATTAATAAGTCATAATAATTAAATTTAATTTTTATAAAATTTTATTAAAAATATATCTTAATAAAATTTTCGTTAAAAATAATTTTTAGTGATAATTTTTTTATATCTGTTATTAAAAATTAATAATTAATAATTATTTTTATTTTTATTTTTATTTTTTTGTGTGTGGGAAAGTTACACGGTTCACAAATTTGTGTTGAGCCACTAATCGATATGAAAAGTAAAATAAATTATGATTGTGGAGAGATATGGTTATGTAACGATACTGAACCAACTAATATTTTCTCATAGCACTACCCAAAAAGATAACTTGGGGATGTTACTGCGTGGGGTGTGCAGTAGCATCTGTTGTGCGATGAAATGGATTCATTTCGAGGTTTATTTTGATAATTCGAATCGTTTACATTTTAAAATACATCAAGTAAATTATGTCTGCAAAAAATCAACTTAATCGGATATCGTTTACCTATTCATCCACTCACATTTCTATCTACAAAAATAAATAATAATTGTAATTTAAAATATTAAAATGAATACAAATGTGAGTGGATGAATAGGTAAATAATATCCGATTAACTTGATTTTTTTGCAGCCATGTTCTAGTTAATGTATTTTAAAATGTGAACGGTTCAGATTATTAAAATAGAACCCCGAAATGAACCCATTTCGCTGCACAACAAATGCTGCTACGCATCCCGCACAACAGCATTCCCAAATTTCCAAAAAGAAGATAGTCCTATCAATCAATCAATGTTTTTTGTACAATTGAATTGAATTGGGAAAATTATTAAAACAACAATGATTGAGGAAATTTTTTTGGGTGCAGACAGGGTATCATATGGCATGTCACATAGTGCCTTCAACTAATCACAAACACCATGCGTCCCATGTTGTTTCCCATCACCCAACACATAAATATAGCCCCTACTCTCTCAACCAATGAGAGAAGAGAAAGGTATCCCAAAAATTTCTCATGATTGAGATCTTTTTTTGGGACTTTTATAATTTTCTTTGAATCTTAATCATTGATGATGTGGACCTCACATACACATAAATAGATTTTATATATCAATGATTGAAATTTAATGGAGATTACCGAGAAATATATATATATATACCTCGAGCATTCCGCGCACGTCTATTAATATTAAGTGGTGTTTTGGATAACATTACCCAAAAAGAAGGTAGTAGTCTTAATCAATCAATGTCTTTTATACACTTGAATTGAAATGGAAAATTATTAAAAAGTGAGGGGCACGTCTATTAATATTATGTGGTGTTTTAGAAAGATAGTAAAAAATTAGGGTATGTTTGGTTTGTGTTTGAGAGATGTGTTTTAGAGATAAAAAGTACGAAAACATGTTTGGTTTGGTTTTTTTCAAAAGATATTTTGGAAAATGATTTTAAGAGAGAGTTTTGGAAATATTGATTGATTTGATATGTGTGAGAGGGATATTTGTTTGGAAAACTTGTTTGGTTTGTGTGTTTTGGGAAATTTTTTTGGGAAAATTTGTTTGGTTTGATTACTTTTGAAAACTTATTTGTAGAGAAAATTTCCTAAATTTTTTTCAGAAAATCAAACCAAACGAACCCTAAGTTTTTTTATTTTTTTAATTTTTTTTTATGTAAAAGAATAGAAAAGTGATGTGACTTATAAAAGTTAAAAAATTAAAAAAAGTTAAAAAGTAAATCTTTCCAAATTGCTTTTAAGGTTCCGTTTGTTTTGAGAGATAGAATGAAGGGGATTGATAGTGAGGGGATTAATAATGAGGAATTGTTAAATTATTTTTATAGAAAATAATAAAAACAAATAAAAAATATAAAAAATTAAACATTATATTTAAAAAAAATTCCTAATATATAAAAAATAATAAAATTTCTAATTCTCTCACTATTTTCTAATACAATCTCTACCTCCTCTTTACCAATCCCCCTTCCAAGGGTATTAGTAATACTAAGGGAGTAATAGTCCCAAGGCTATCTCTCCAAACAAATAAGGGCATTAGTAATACCTTGGTATTACTAGTCTCAATACCCTCCTTCTAGCCCAAAACAAACGGGACCTAAGAGTTATGTTAGGGATTTAAAATAATTTATTAATTTTTTTTATTAAACTTTTTACATGGGTATGGGACACACACATACATGGATTTGTGTTGTGTGGATCCCATGAGAAATTTGGTAAAAAAATTAATAAATTATTTAGAATCCAAAATATTGTCCTAATATTAATGGTCAAAGGTATCTAATGAAAATTGTATGTACGTAGCCTTTTTTGAAAAGTTGATTTAGAGTTAATTTTTTTAATTTTTTAACTTTTTTAGATTACATGAATGGTTTATTTTTATGTATGTTTTTTTTTTTAAAAATAAAAAAAAAGGTTAAAAAATTAATTTTTAATTTACTTCTCAAAATACGCCGTATATAAAAAATAGTAAATTACATTGGTACTCCCTTAATAAATTTGAAATCACACTAATGGAATAATTTGGGAATAAATTATCAATAAGTCTTAATAATTGGATTTAATTTCTATCAAGTTCTATTAAAGATAAGTCATAGTAAAATTGATGTTAAAAATAATTTTTTGAAACGATTTTTTGCATGTCATTAAAAATTAACAATTAGTAATTTTTATTTATTTATTTATTTTTTTTAAGTTTACAAGATTCAAAATTTGTGTTGAGTGATTAAAGAATATGAGAAAATATGATAAATTATGATTGATAAGAGACATAATTACGTAGCTTCCCTAGACCAATTAATAATTTTTTCATAACATTACCCAAAAAGGAGATTATACTATCGATCAATCAATGTCTTTTGCATAGTTGAATTGAAATGAAAAATTAACAGAAAGTTGTTGGGTATACCTCTTTATTGGAGTGTGGGACTCAATTGGTTTTGGAAAAAGAGTTTTAATTGGGCTTGGTTTAGTATAATATATTTTGGGGGCACTTACCAGCCGGTCCCATGCAACCAACTTAATACCCAGCAGGTCCTCTCTTTTTCAGTTTCCAAGTTTACCCCTAAATGTCACACCACATGCGTGAAACTGAAACTGAAACAATCTGAAAATCACATATATATATTCTTACAATCTACAATATTATTTACAATCAATGAGTAGTCTGACTCTACAATCTATATATTTATATATATATCTCTGTAACTAATTCTGTTAGAGATAAGAAAGTTATTATCCTCTGTTATCCTCTGTTTTGCCTTTGAGTATACTTCCTTGAGCTAAAGTTGATATATTCTTATCAAGCCCTTCCCTATATGTTGTCTTCCTTTTATTCCTTATATATTGTTCCTTTTATTCTCTCATACTCACAAACATACACATTCACTCACTAATTCATAAAATCACATCCTCACACTTACTAATTCACAAAAACAAATTTAGAAAATAATCAACAAAGATAAAATTATCCTTTGGTTCAAAAAGCGTTTTCTACTTTTACCCCTATACTCAACACTATAACTCAAAAATTCACAAAAATAAACTTATTATTGGTTTAAACAGTGATAAATTCACAAAAACAAACTTATCACCGGTTTAAACAATGACAAATTTCAGTGATAAATTCACAAAAACAAACTAATTATTGGTTTAAACAGTGATAAATTCACAAAAACAAACTTATCACTAGTTTGAACAAATTTATCACTGGTTTAAACAAATTTATCACTGATTTAAATAAATTTATCGCTCGTTTAAACAAATTAATCACTGGTTTAAACAAATTTATTACTGATTTATCACTAGTTTAAACAAATTTATTACTGATTTAAACAAATTTATCACTGAAAAACACTTTGATGATCAAAATTAACAATCTCCATTAGCAACAAACAAACAACGATTTAAAAACACACACACACACACACACACACACACATATATATATATATATATGTGAATCTATAGAGATAGATCGATTTAGAGAGAGAGAGATGAAAGGAAAGGGAAAATGAAATGGATTAGGAACTGGTTCGCTTGCTAGGGCAATCGACGACCTTGTATCTAGCCTTCGTAGTGTCCATTCTGCTTGAATGCTCCAGCGATGATGGCAGATCTTCTTCTTCAATCAGACCACTCATGGTGTGGCTGAGAGAGATGTGTAGAGAGAGCTTCTTCTTCTTCGATCAGACCACTCATGGTGTGATTGAGAGAGATGTGCAGAGAGAGCTTTTTTTTTCTTCTTCATCTCCAGATCTGAATCTGAGAATGAAAACTTTTATTCTCCTTGAATGCACCAGCAATGATGGCAGATCTTCTTCTTCAATCAGACCACTCATGGTGTGGCTGAGAGAGATGTGTATAGAGAGCTTCTTCTTCTTCGATCAGACCACTCATGGTGTGATTGAGAGAGATGTGCAGAGAGCTTTTTTTTTCTTCTTCATCTCCAGATCTGAATCTGAGAATGAAAACTTGAGGGCAAAAACGGGATAAATAAAAATGTTCAGGACTTAGAGGTAAAAAAGTATCTATTCAGGACCTGTTGGGTAATAACCCTTCCAAATGAGACTGGCCCGTAAAAAACCCTATATTTTTATATATTATATTTGTGGAGGCCCAATTCAATTTAGGTACCATTAGGGTTTGATTACAAAACCTAAGTTTAATAATATATATATTATTTTTTTGTTCCTGATATATGTAAGAAGAAAGTGGTGCGGTGGCTTACACGGTTTGGGGACAGTGCCGAAGTTTGTCATATTTGTTTAATTTTGGTTTTGAAGCTTGTTTTTGGAGCATTTTTGATTGGTGTTTGGTTCGTTATTTTGGGTCGTCTTCAACTCTGGTTCTGAAGATTTTGGTTCTTCTATTTGGTGAGGTCTTTCCTCTTGTTTATTTGTGATTATTTGGAATTCACCTAAGGGTGGTTTTGTGAGACCATTAGTGTCTCGTTTATAATCGTTTAGAACTTATTTGGTTGATAGTGGAATCGGATTTCGATCCCGTGGATGTACCTCACATTGAGGGAACCACGTAAAAATTCTTGTGTTGCCTTTGATTTATTTTTTCCGCATTAGTTTATATTCCCATTGATTGATTTACTTGTGGGGATTCTTCGATTTTCCCTAACAACTGGTATCAGAACTTACGGTTTATTGGGATTTATTTATTTGTGTAAATCAATGGAGGGGAATGTGGGTCGTATGTCTAGCTTCAATGGAAGCAATTGGGTAACTTGGAAAACTAAAATGGAGGACCTATTATTTTGTAAAGACTTGTATGGACCCATTGAGGGTGATAGTGGCAAACCTGCTGATATGAAAGATGATGAGTGGAAGAGGCTTAATCGAAAAGCTGTTGGTGTTATCCGTCAATGGATTGATGACAGTGTATTTCATCATGTTGCTACTGAAACTTCGGCACATGATTTATTGAAAAAATTAGAGAGTCTTTATGATAGAAAATCGGCCACAAATAAAGCCTTTTTGTTTCGTAAGTTGGTTAATTTAAAATATAAAGAGGGTAGCCCTATTCCGGAACATCTGAATGAAATAAAGAGTATCGTTAACCAACTTGCTTCTATGAAAATTATTTTTGATGATGAGTTGCAGGCTTTGATGCTACTTAGTTCCTTACCCGAAAGTTGGGAGACTTTGGTTGTGACAGTTAGTAATTCGGCGCCTGATGGAGTTGTCACTATGGGTCAAGTCACTAGTAGCTTGTTGAATGAAGAAACTAGAAGAAAATCAGCCGGTACCTCTCATTCGGAAGCATTTGTTGTGAGAGGCCGAAGTAAAACAAGGAGGAGGAGTAAGATTCCTCATGGCCGTGATCAAAGCCGTGACAAGTCAAGAGATAGTTCTTTTTCAAAGAAAGATGTTGAGTGTTATTATTGCCATGAGAAAGGGCACATGAAGCGAGAATGCCGAAAGCTCAAGAATAAAGAAAAAAGGCGTGACAAAAGTGTGGATAAGAAGCAAGAAGACACAACAAAGAAGCATTACCGATGATATCATGGTTGTTTGTGAAGATGATTGTATCAATTTTGTGGGCCAAGAGAGTCATTGGGTGATTGATTCTGGTGCTTCTTTTCATGTGACTTCTCGAGTTGATTTCTTCACTACCTACACTGTAGGAGATTATGGTTCTGTTCGAATGGGTAATGAAGGTTTGTCCAAGATGATTGGTATGAGTGATGTTTGCTTGGAAACAAATTTGGGCTGCAAATTGTTGCTTAAAGATGTGAGGCATGTTCCCGACATTCGCCTTAATTTAATCTCTACTGGGAAGCTAGATGATGAAGGCTTCAACAACAAATTTGGTGATGGAATATGGAAGCTCACCAAGGGTTCTTTGGTGGTGGCTAAGTGCAAGAAGACTCATACACTTTATTCGATGCAAGGAAAAATTTGTAAAGGTGTTGTCAATGCACTTGAAGATGATACTTCTACCGAATTGTGGCACAAGCGGCTTGGCCACATGAGTGAAAAGGGGCTGCAAGTATTGTTCAAGAAAGAGCTTCTACCCGGTTTGAAAGGTACACATCTTAAAACTTGTGTTCATTGTTTGGCGGGTAAACAACATAGAGTTTCTTTTCATAAAAATGTTGCTTCTAGAAAAGAAAATGTGTTGGAGTTAATTCATTCGGATGTTTGTGGTCCTTCAAAAGTTAGAACACATGGTGGTGCACTTTATTTTGTTACTTTCGTTGATGATTATTCAAGGAAAGTCTGGGCTTATCTACTAAAAACTAAAGATCAAGTTCTAGAAGTATTTAAGCATTTTCAGGCCATGGTTGAAAGAGAAACAGGACAAAAATTGAAGTGCATCGAGCATAATGGTGGTGAATACATTGGGCCATTTGATGAGTATTGTCGCAGCCAAGGTATTCGGCATCAAAAGACAGTTAAGAAGACTCCTCAACAAAATGGCGTTGCCGAGAGGATGAACCGCACCATTGTAGAAAGAACAAGGTGTTTACTTTCACAAGCTAAATTGCCAAGATCCTTTTGGGATGAGGCAATGAGTACAGCGGTTGACGTGATCAATTTGTCTCCTTGCTATCCTTTGAATGGTGATGTTCCTGAAAGAGTTTGGACTGGCAAAGATGTGTCTTATGAGCACTTGAGAGTGTTTGGTTGCCGTGCTTTTGTTCACATTCCAAAGGATGAAAGGTCCAAGCTTGATAGTAAGTCAAGACAATGTATTTTTCTTGGCTATAGGCGTGATGAGTTCGGGTATAGATTATGGGATCCGGTCGACAAGAAAGTCATTCGAAGCCGTGATGTTGTGTTTCTTGAAGACCAAACAATTGAAGACTTTGGTAAAGGTGATCAACCAGAGCCAAAAACTAGTGATCTCATTGATATGGATCCATCTCCTTCACCTTCAGTTGATGATGAAAATGGGGGAGATGTGCAGCCACATATTGAAGATGTGGAGGATGATGCTAATCCTAATGAAGTTGAGCCAGAAATTGAGGAAGAGCATCCAACTCAAGAACCGCCACCACAACTTGAGTTGAGGAAATCTACAAGGGACCGACAACCTTCAAGAAAGTATCCTCCCAATGAATTTGTGTTGATTTCTGATCAACGGGAGCCGGAGAGCTACCAAGAAGCAATTGAGCATGCAAAGAAAGATGATTGGAAAAAGGCTATGGAAGAGGAGATGAATTCCTTACTTGAAAATCACACTTATGATTTAGTGAAGTTGCCTAAAGGGAGGAAAATTCTGAAAAATAAGTGGGTCTTCAAATTGAAGAATGATAGGAAGAATCTGAGGTACAAAGCGCGTCTTGTTGTGAAAGGCTTTGGGCAAAAGAAAGGCATTGACTTTGACGAGATTTTCTCACCGGTTGTGAAGATGTCTTCTATTCGGGTTGTACTTGGCATGGCTGCAAGTATAAACCTTGAAGTTGAACAACTTGATGTGAAGACCGCATTTCTTTACGGTAATCTTGAAGAAGAAATTTACATGGAGCAACCGGAAGGTTTTGTGGAAAAAGGGAAAGAGAAATTTGTTTGCAAATTGAAGAAAAGTTTGTATGGCCTCAAGCAAGCTCCGCGGCAATGGTACAAAAAATTTGACTCTTTCATGATGAATAATGGCTTTTCTAAAACCACTTCGGACCATTGTGTGTTTGTGAAAAATTTCCCGGATGGCAAATTTATTATTCTTTTGCTTTATGTTGATGACATGTTAATTGTGGGTCAAGATTCTACCATGATTAACAAGTTGAAGTTGGAGTTGAGCAAATCTTTTGCTATGAAAGATTTGGGGCCGGCAAAGCAAATACTTGGTATGAAAATTGTTCGTGATCGCAAAGAGGGACTGATTTGGTTGTCTCAAGAGAGCTACATTGAGAAAGTTCTTGAGAGGTTCAACATGGATAAAGCAAAGCCGGTTGGTTGTCCACTTGCGGGTCACTTCAAGCTTAGTTCGAATCAATGTCCTACAAGTGAGAAAGACAAAGAAGAGATGTTGAAAGTTCCTTATGCTTCAGCAGTTGGTTCTTTGATGTACGCCATGGTTTGTACAAGGCCGGATATTGCTCACGCCGTTGGTGTGGTGAGTCGTTTTCTCTCTAATCCGGGTAAAGAACATTGGGTAGCGGTAAAATGGATTCTAAGATATCTTGGAGGGACTTCGAAGGTGTGTTTGTGTTTTGGGGATGGTAAGCCGATGCTTGATGGGTTCACAGATTCTGACATGGCTGGTGATGTTGATTCTAGGAAATCTACTTCGGGGTATTTGATGACTTTTGCAGGGGGAGCTGTGGCATGGCAATCTAAATTACAAAAATGTGTTGCTCTCTCAACTACCGAAGCGGAATTTATTGCCATTACAGAAGCTTGCAAAGAAGAGTTATGGTTGAAGAAATTTTTGCAAGAGTTGGGTTTGAAGCAAGAAAGGTATGTGCTTTATTGTGATAGTCAAAGTGCTATTCACTTGAGTAAAAATTCTACCTTTCATTCGAGATCGAAACACATTGATGTGAGATACCATTGGATTCGTGATGTATTAGATTCGAAATTGTTGCAACTCGAAAAGGTTCACACAGATGATAATATTTCAGATATGTTGACTAAGACTTTGTCGAGGGATAAACATTTGAAGTGTCGAACTTTGGCGGGTATGGTTGATGTCTCCACCTAAGTCGGTAGGGGGAGAATTGTTGGGTATACCTCCTTATTGGAGTGTGGGACCCAATTGGTTTTGGAAAAAGAGTTTTAATTGGGCTTGGTTTAGTATAATATATTTTTATATATTATATTTGTGGAGGCCCAATTCAATTTGGGTACCATTAGGGTTTGATTACAAAACCTAAGTTTAATAATATATATATTATTTTTTTGTTCCTGATATATGTAAGAAGAAAGTGGTGCGGCGGCTTACACGGTTTGGGGACAGTGCCGAAGTTTGTCATATTTGTTTAATTTCGGTTTTGAAGCTTGTTTTTGGAGCATCTTTGGTTGGTGTTTGGTTCGTTATTTTGGGTCGTCTTTAACTCTGGTTCTGAAGATTTTGGTTCTTCTATTTGGTGAGGTCTTTCCTCTTGTTTATTTGTGATTTTTTGGAATTCACCTAAGGGTGGTTTTGTGAGACCAGTAGTGTCTCGTTTGTAATCGTTTGGAACTTATTTGGTTGATAGTGGAATCGGATTTCGATCCCGTGGACGTACCTCACATTGAGGGAACCACGTAAAAATTCTTGTGTTGCCTTTGATTTATTTTTTCCGCATTAGTTTATATTCCCATTGATTGATTTACTTGTGGGGATTCATCGATTTTCCCTAACAAAAGTGAGGGGGCCACGTCTATTAATATTAACAATCCCCCTAGGTAGCTCGAATAATGTGGGCTCGAATGACTCGAGTTGTCAAAACGATGTCATTTTGGCACCTACTTTTTTTTTCTCTATTTTTTTTCTTCCTTCCAAACTTTTTTATTTGTTTTCTCTCTGAAACGGAAAGAAGAAAGAGAAACGAAGGAGATGAGGAAGAAGAGAGAATGGGAGAAGAGGGAGGAAGAGAGAAGAGTGAGGGAGAACAAAGAGAGAGAGAGAAGATGGGGAACTGAGACACAGAGAGAGAGAAAGAGAAGAGGTGGGAACCCAGAGAGAGAGAGAGAGAGAGAGAGAGCTGGAACTTCCACCCACCGGCGCCGCCATCATCATCGCAAACCCTCCACTTACCAGCGCCAATATTACAGTCGCCCATCATCACCATCACCGTCGCCTATCACAACCCTCCTTTGTACATAGATCTGTGCATATATCTCTCTGTTCCCCTTATCTTTCTTCTTTCGCCTCTCTGTTTCAGAGATAAAAGAAAGGGAAAAAATGGCTAAAACGACGTTGTTTTGGCATTCGAGCCACTCGAGCCTTCAAAATTTTAAGCTACGAAGCAATTTTCTTATATTAATTGCAGAGGGTATCCAATGAAAATTGTATGTACGTATATATACATAAAAAATGGTAAATTACACTTATACCCTTCTTAAATGCATTGATTTAAATAAGTATATTTTTTTTGATTTTTTAATAAAAATATATATAGAAGAGTAAAAATGTAATATAAACTAAATCCAAAAAATATCAGAAATATTAAATTTATAATGTAAAATCTAAGTTGCATGTGTAGGATCATATCATCACTAAATTTGCTCCCTTGATTTCAAGTTTAGTTAATTTTTGATTTTTTATGTTTGGGTTTGTAGAGCTGCTCTATATACATATATACCATTTTACAAGTAGTGTCTTCATGTTGAGACGCTGCATGGCTTCTATTTTTATTTTTTTTTAAAGTTAAAATAGTCAATAAAGATTTTAAAAAAGAAATGAGCTAAAATAGTAAATAAAACAAAATAAAATATTAAATTTTACATATAAATTAATTATTTTTTCTCTTACAACTATCAATTAAATTATAATTTTTTTTACAAATCATCCTAATATAAAAGTTACAAAAACCACAAAAGATAAGATAGGCAACGTTACAAACGACGCCTCACGTGGTTTTATTCTTGCCTTGTGTGTATATCCTGCACTCGTTTGGGATATTTTTTTTCTTATTTTAGTCACGAAAAGATAAAATAAGTTAAATGGTTAATAAGGCAAAATAACATATTCAAATCATAATCATTTTGACTCTGTTTGGTAAGAGTTTCGAATCATAATTCCACCCATTTCATATACAATCTCGGACCCAAGCAAAGGCCCATCTCCAACTTCTGCCCAGCAAATCAGAGATCTACATTTTCTGCCATACAATGCCTCGAAAGGCACCATACCAATACTCGAATGGAAACTGTTGTTGTAGGCAAATTTAGCCAATGGCAAATGGCTTTCCCAGTTTCCCTGAAAATTAAGGACGTACATTCTCAATAAATCCTCCAGAGTCTGGATGGTCCTTTCTAACTGACCATCTGTCTGAGGATGATAGGCACTACTCGCCTCGCTCAAGACTAATGCAATCAGAAGCTTTGCGAAATCTCGATGTAAACTTCGAGTCCCTATCAAAAACAATGGACACAGGCACTCTATGTAGTCTAACAATTTCATCAATATAGAATATAGCCAATTTGTCGCATTATAAATTGTTTTGACAGTAAGAAGTGAGCAGATTTAGTCAGTCTATCAACAATAACCCAAATTGAGTCCATACCTTTACTGGAGCGAGGTAAACCGACGATAAAATCCATAGTAATGTGTTTCCATTTCCACTTCGGTATCGGTAAGGGCTGCAATAAGCTTGCGGGTCATTGATGTTCGGCCTTGACTTGTTGGCAATGAAGACATTTTGACACAAAATCATCAATTTCTTTCTTCATTCCCGGCCACCAGAAATTCAGTTTCAGGTCTTGGTACATTTTCGTGTTTCCGGGGTGGATAGAAAATTTTGAATTGTGGCCTTCTTGCAGAACTCTTCTTTTAAGTTCAGAATCATTCGGTACACACAGTCTTTCCTGAAACCTCAGTACATTATTTTCAAATTTGAACCCCGGTCTCGGTTTAGATTCCCTTTCTTCGATGATCTTCTTCAAGAAGTCATCCTATTGTTGTTTCTCTTTAATTTCTTCAATCAGTGCTGGTTGAGCAAAAATAGCAGCTAAGGTTCCACCTTGTTCTCGCAAAACAATTTCAATTTTAGATTTTTCAAGGTCACAAAGCAATTCTTTCTGCCCGGTAAACAAACAGGCTAAATTCCCAATCGATTCCGACTCAATGCATCGGCAACGGTGTTGGCTTTTCCCGGATGGTACAATATTTGTAGGTCATAATCTTTTATCAATTCTAACCATCTCCGCTGTCTCATGTTCAGTTCTTACTGGGTGAAGAAATATTTTAAACTCTTGTGGTCAGTATACACTTCACATGTCGCCCCATAAAGGTAGTGACGCCAGATTTTTAAGGCAAATACCACTGCGGCAAGTTCCAAGTCATGGGTTGGGTAGTTCTTTTCGTGCGGTCTCAGTTGTCGGGAAGCATAAGCAATAACTCTCCTATTCTACATTAAAACACATCCCAAACCCTTATGAGAAGCATCACTAAATATGGTAAAACCATCCGTACCTGAAGGTAGGGTAAGAACAGGTGCAGTCACTAGTCGAGTTTTCAACTCTTGGAAAGCTGATTCTCTTCGGTCAGTCCAGTCAAATGATATCCCCTTTTGAGTTAATTGAGTCAACGGTAAGGCAATTTTGGAGAAATCTTTGACAAATCTTCTGTAATATCCAGCCAAACCCAAAAAGCTTCGGACTTCTGTCACATTTTTTGGTCTAGGCTAGTTTATCACCGCTTCAACTTTCTGTGGATCAACTGAAATTCCATCTTTGCTAACAACATGCCCCAAAAACACAACATGATCAAGCCAGAACTCACATTTAGATAGTTTAGCATAAAGTTTCTGTTCTCTTAGGGTCTGTAGGGCAAGTCTCAGATGATGTTCATGTTCTTCTATACTTTTGGAGTAAATCAGTATGTCATCTATGAATACAACAATAAAGTCATCAAGGTATGGTTTAAGGATTCTGTTCATGAGGTCCATAAATGCAGCAGGTGCATTGGTAATTCCGAAAGGCATAACTAAAAATTCATAATGTCCATACCTCGTTCGAAAAGCAGTTTTGTCAATGTCTTCTAGTTTAACTTTCAACTGATGGTATCCTGATATGAAATCGATCTTAGAGAACACTTGAGCACCCTGTAACTGATCAAATAATTCATCAATTCGAGGCAATGGGTATTTATTTTTCACAGTTACCTTGTTCAGTTCACGGCAATCAATACAAAGTCTTAGTGAGCCGTCTTTCTTTTTCACAAACAAGACAGGTGCGCCCCACGGTGAAGTACTAGGCCTGATAAACTTTTTGTCTAACAGTTCTTACAGTTGCACTTTCAGTTCTTTCAGTTCAGTTGGAGCCATTCGGTAAGGAGCTTTAGCTACTGGCTGTGTGCCCGGAATCACATCAACGGTGAACTCAATCTCCCTGTCAATCAAATCCCCTGGTAGATTATCTGGAAAACATCTGGGAATTCTCTGACTATAGGAATACAGTTCACATCAGTTTTATCATCAGTATGTACAGTCAATACGGAACACAGATATCCCTTATACCCCTTCTTAATCAGTTTAAAGGCTTTCATGGAGGAAATTAGATATGGAGGAGATACTACTCCAACCCCATTAAACACAAATTCCAGTAAACCCAGTGGACGTAAAACTACTTGTTTTGTTACACAGTCTATGGTAGCATGATATTTCGTTAACCAGTCCATCCCCAATATAACATCAAAATGATCTATGTTCAAAGGCAGTAAGTCAATATACAGATGCATATCCCCAACAATAATTTCACATGCAGGGTACATATAGGCACAAGTTACAGATCCCCCAACAGGTGAAGACACAGCTAGCAGATAATTCATAGGTTCTAATGGTCTATTCAGTTTTTGCGAAAAAGCATGCGATACATATGAATGTGTAGACCCCGAATCAATCAGAACATATGTATTTTGAGTACAAATAGAGAGAATACCTGACACAACGGTCTCGGTATTCTGCGCATCTCCCGGTACTAGGGCGAACACTCGACCCTGCCTCATAGGCTCTTTCCCGGTAGCTTTGGGGTTAGGCTTTGGTGTAGCAGTCGATGCTACTGCACTAGGTGCAGCTTTACTATTGGCCTGCGGAGCAGAGAGGCAGTCTTTCACCAGGTGGCCCACCTTGCCACACCTGTAACAGGCTCTAGATAGTTTGTAACAGACCCCTTCGTGCTTCTTGCCACACTCAGAACAAGGTGGTATGTAACTACTCCCCTGGCTGGGGCTAATTGTTGACCTCGTATTCTGTTTCTTGTTCAATTGGTTTTTCTTGCCTTTCTTGAATTTAAAACCCTGCCTTTTACCACGCCATTCAGACGCCATTGTTTCAGTTTGTTTCAGTGCCTCTATGTTCGATTCAGCCATTAGTGCTCGGTCAAGGACATTTACATAGTTCGGTAGCTTCAGAACATTAATTCTGTCTAGTATTGCAACATTAAAGCCACCTTCAAACTTTATGGTCTTCTTGTAATCAGTGTCCACCATGTGTGGTGCATATCTAGCAAGCTTGGTGAACTTTGTTTCATATTCAACAACGGACATAGTGCCTTGTTTTAGTTATTTAAACTTAGTCACCTTTCTGTCCCTAACACACTGAGGGAAATACTTTTCGAAAAAGAACTCCTTGAATTGAGCCCAAGTCATAACAGTGTTCACATCACGGATAAACATCCACCACCTTCTAGCTTCCTCTCGCAAAGTAAAGGTGGCCAGTAGCACTTTGTGTGCTTCAGAACATGGGAACACTTCAAACAATTTCTCTGTCTCAAGAACCCAAGCTTCAGCCTTTAGCGGTTCGAGGCCTCCCTGAAAGGATGACAGTTTCATTTTGCTGAACTTCTGGATGAGAGCAATTATATCCCTATCATTAACATTTTGTTCCGGCTGTACTGGAGGAGGAGGTGGGGGCTGTTGGTTCTGTTGTCGCTGTTGCCTTAAGGCCTCAGTTAATAATTCAATAGTTTCTTCCAGTATGGCCATTCTGGCCTCAGATGATTTAGTTCCATCAGTAGTATTTGCATTATCCATTTCACTATATGCAACAGAGCAATAATAAACATAGAAAGTTGCATACTTTAAACATTTAAACATTTTAACACATATATTCATATCATGTCCACACACACTTTTCATACTCATGCGATGCCCTAATTGCTTTTCTAGGACACTCTATAGCTCATTTGGACACGTGTGTGCGGTATAACTCGTGGTTAAGTATCGCTCTGATACCACTCTATCACGACCCAAACCCGCTCCTATGGGTTTAGTATCAGAATCGCCAAGAATCCGAGATTATCAAGGCCCGCTTAACAAAGAGAAACAAAGAAAACAGTAGTACAGGCATGGCAGAAGCCAATACAGTAAATAAACAATGTCCAATGAGCTATGACAGTCTGTATGCAAAAAGACTTTTCATAAGTATATACATAAACAGTACGAAACAGTATGTACAACATGCACTATCGATCAGAACAGAGACTTAATCCCTATTAAACAGTACAGTACAGTGCTAAAAGTCTATACAGTTATTCAAAACAGATACAGAGACAGCCGGGGAAATTAAAACACCCCTAAGCCATAGCTTGGCAGGCTCGGAACCTCGCAGTGAGACACAGTAGTTAGCTCGACAAAAAGGGGAGTCTAACCCACGTTCCTAGCTCCGGTCTGGTGCCTGGACACCTATATATATATATATATAAACAGTGAGCTAAAACCCAGTGAATAACATAATGCGTAAAAAGATTTAGAATGAATGTCCTTACAGTAATGAAAACAGTTCATTAAATTAGTATTTTAGTGATTCAGTCATATGTGGTACATCCGTTAGCATAGCAAAGATAAAGAAACAGAGGTCTTGAAAGACCGAACATGATAGGGTCTTAAAAGACGAGCGATGAAATGATGGCCATCATAGCAGTATACAGTAGTGGTTCCAACATGGGAACCGACAGAGATCTTTGTAATAGTAACAGTAACAGTAGTTGCTAAGGATGCCACAATACAGTTCAGAATAGAGGACATACATTCATTCATCCGCGGTAACAAGAATTGAGTAAAGCAGTTAACAATGTAAAATATTCATCTTTGAACATATCTTTACACAATTGTTACTCATAGAGTTCTGGGCTACAGTTAAGCTAGAGCGCGTCCCCAGATGCCAACCCTACACAGTTACAGATTGAACACACACTAAGCTACACAGTTGGAAAAATAATAACTTAATTCCTAATTTGCCTCGGTGTGATTCTACATCTATATCCTCATTAAGATGCCTTAAACTAGGCCTAAGAATGCTTAGGATGAAATGAGGATGCAAAGATGCACTTTAAAAGCATTTTCAGAATTTTCAGAAAACAGGGGTCTCGCTCGAGCGTGGCTTTCTTCGCTTAAGCAAGCTTGACAAAACAGTGGGGTCGCTCGAGCGTGGACTTCCTTGCTCGAGCGGTTCAGAAAATGTAAAAGTCCGATGTTGAAAATCCTCGCCGACAGCTCGCTAACGCCGCCGAGCGTAGGTTCTTCGCCGAGCGCAAGGCTCAAGGCACCAAGAATCTGAGAGCTTGCAATTTATGCTCGAGCCACCATTCCTTCGCTCGAGCGGAGCTCAGAATAAATGATGGTCGCTCGAGTGTGGAATCCTTCGCTCGAGCGAAGAAGCCAAATTCTGGAATTTCCAGATTTGCCTCCCAAGCTCAAACCAATCATTCTATAACTCAAAACTCAACCTCTTGGGCCCAATTTCTGGAAAACACATCTAAACTCAAAATACAACAAGTTCCAAAGCTCAATTTGTGAAATCAAAGCCCAAGGGTGAGTCAATTAAATCCAATTCCAAACCAATTTTCATGAACATGCTACAAATATGACATGCTATAACATGTCCGCATGGGAATTCACGGGTTACAGTTCGGACTCTCCTTTTTGTGTTGCGGTCCTAAATCTGAACCAAAGAGTCCAATTCTAGCAAATCGTTTTGAGAAAAAACAGATTTTGAAAAGAAGTGCCAAACATGGACTGCTTTGCCAGATACAGAGTCGCCACCTAAATATTTTTTTTTTAAAATGGGAAATTTAGGAAACCCTGACTCGGTGCCGAAGGCCATATGTCCGTCATCACCAAAGTTGTCTTGGCTCGGGAGCTTGGGTACGATCGGGGAAGGTCAGCTATGAGCACCCCCTTTCGCTCGGTCCGAAGACCGGCCTCTACTAACTATGATATCTGATTTTGAAAACTTTACATGTTCTTATTCCGATTAATTAGCTAGAGTTACTATGTTATGCGCATAGCAAATAAGTATAGACTAGATCACTTAATTTGAAAATAAGCATTGCATATCCGTTGGTTTTGAAAACGCTTTGGAATTTGCTACTCGCAAGTAGGCTAAAATACGGATTTCAATGAGTTTTTCCAA
The DNA here is from genome assembly GCA_025200525.1 of Camellia lanceoleosa. Taxonomy (NCBI): domain Eukaryota; kingdom Viridiplantae; phylum Streptophyta; class Magnoliopsida; order Ericales; family Theaceae; genus Camellia; species Camellia lanceoleosa. The sequence goes on from CM045764.1 coordinate 97,486,326, forward strand.
CTCAAGCAATCCAACCTCCACCCACAGGCATTCAAACAGTTTATCTCACATAAGCACTTAGCCGCATGGTAAGCATGCTGTCATGTTAACATTCACACGCATGCGAAATGCTAAATCATAAAGGTACTTACATCGTACTCCGTGCCAAAACAATGAACTAGTTAGCAAAAATGCATGCCCTAGTTCATGATAGAGTGACTAATGCATCGCATTAGGATAGGCTCGGCTAACCCTAAAATGGCATGTGAAATGCAATCATTCGGTGCACGTATTCAAGTTAGATTTGAAAATACAATGCGGTTTGTATGATGTACCGAGCCCGGTGCATGTCAACAAATGCATGGATGCACGCATGCATTGCATAAGGTATGCTAAAATAAACGTGCCCTAATCTACCATCGTAAGTAGGTAAATAAAAGGGAAGAAAGAAGTGGGGGTTGGAAGACATACACACCACTCACGTACGCTTATTACAGATTTGCCCTCGCTCGGAGGGACCAAAAGAATAATACAAATTAATTAACTACGCAAGCCAATCAAATATTACAAATTAATTAAATTAACAAATTAATTAATCTAAAAAAAAACAGTAAACCGCTTCGGGGCGAGGGCTCAATGCATGCGCGCTCGGATTCCGCTCGGAATTGCACTGCCATGCCTAGCCTGCCTCTGTTTTCCCTGCTTTGTTCCTCTGAAAACTGCCAAAGTCTTAAGGATGCCTTTCTAGACACTGGAGAATCACCACCGGCTAAGTAGAATGACTACCGGCATTGAATTTGTGGTCGTCGGCACAAAATGAATCCACCGGCCATTGATTGACTGCCGGTCGGCACTAAATACTGCCGGCCGGCAATAAATTCCTGCAGAACCTGCAACTCACAGCAGCAGAGGGTAGAATCTTGCATGGCAATGCTATTCAAGCTATGTATGCACCAAATACATTCCCTATCATGTTAATGACTCAAGGGAGGACGTGCCTCGATTCTCGGGCCACCAATAACGCATTTCCATGCATGATGGCCTAAAGAATTGAGTGTGCAACTTTCATGTCAAATGAAATGCAAACCAAACAATCAAACCAAGGCCCAATTCCTATCACCAAGTCAAGGAACAAGGCATGCATGCCTATGTATGCAATCCTAAGCATGCCAACTAGTACGCAACATGGGATGCAAACAAGAATGCTAGTATGCAAACACCTATACAAGGCAAGCTTGCAAACCAAGCAAAGGGGTGGACTTAAACATGACTTAGGCAACTCCAATAGGCCTAAAATCAGTGGCCAAAAGCAAGGAAATGAAGGCCAAAGTGCACACACACATGCAAGCACTCATGGTCCAATACTTAAAGCATAATGGGGCAACTTTTAAACACATTTAAAAGGGCACAAATATGAACAATTAGCATGCAATTTAAGCTCCGAAATCATGTTAGAAGAGGTGCCAAACCAACTCAAACAAGACAAACAAAAGTATGCAAATGGCCTAAGTATTTAAGGCAAGCCAAAAGGCATTGAACTACACTTGACAAGACCTAACATGGAAAGAATTAAGCAACTAAAATCAGAGCTTTAGTACACAAAATTAAGCCCAAAGGACTACTTAGATGGCATCTAAGTGGCTCAAATTCAAAGGCATACACCATGGTCAAGACATAGGGCATACGACACATGCTCTCAAAGCAATAAAGAGGCAACTAAGGCAAACATATGAGCATGCCAAAGGGACTCAAATTACATGTTGGGTGGTTCCAAACCACCAAAATGATGCAAGCAACACAAGCTACACATTCACATACTTGAGGTATACAAGCCTAACAAGCTACGAATGCAAAGAAGCTATACTAAGCATGCCGAAATCAATCCAAACAACTATGGACAGACCTAAAGCATGGCAAAATAAGCACAAAACACTCATAAGTCTAAGCCTAAATCATGCTCAAACAAAGGCTAACAACCTAAGGCATGTTAAGGGACTAAGGAGGCATTACATGGCAACTATACTAAACATGCATGGAGCACCAAAACCAACACACAACATGATTATATTATGGCATAATAAGCATGAAATGCAGCCTAGATATGATCAACACACACTTGAACAAAGGCTTCCTCAAGAGACCAAAATGGTCCTTTTCAAGGACAACAAGGAGAGGGGGTGGCCCTCTCCTTTCGGAGACTTCAAGGCACCATCCCCACCACTGAAATCCCTCAAGATTTCAGTGGTGAAGAGGCCCAGACACCAAAGTCTCAAAACTTGCACAAAATGGCACAAAATGAGGGCCTTTCAAGGCCTAAGAGGGGTCAAACTTCCCCAAAGCACAAAACACTCTTAATAAACTATCAAGAGGGCCTAAAAAAAGAACTTTTTTGTATTAAACACCAAGCACAAAAACAGCTCTAAGATAGGTAGAAATAGGATGCAAAAATGGGGAATAAAAGGGCTAGTTTCTTACCCTTGTAGAACCTCTTCACAAATGTTGATATTGTTGCTTCTTTGAGCTCAAATCCAACCAAAGACCTCAAGAACAAGCTCTGGTCCTTGAAGAAACCAAGAAAAAGTGAAAGACTAGGTGTTTGTGTGCAATAGTAAGACACAAAGCACCTAGAACACACACAAGGGAGATATAGAGATAAGATATGAATGAAACTCAAACCCTAAAACCAGAGCTTGCTCTGAGTTGTTTTCTCACTAAAAAGCCTAACCTTAAAGCCAAGGGGGAAGGGCTCCTCTTATAGAGGAGCCAAACTTGTAATGCTTACAAGTTAAGCAACCAAGAGGGACATCCTTCCATACACGTGTATGGAGGGGAAGCAAATGCCAGCCAGCTGTAATAAAATATCTGAAAAAGCAGATGAACAGTAGTCGGCTGGCCAAAAATGTCATTTTGACAAAAATGACTGTCGGCCGGCAACAAAGAGTGCCGGCCGGCAATATATATTGCCGGTGGCAACAAAAACCAGCCGGTGGCCTCTAGCTAGTGCCGGTGGTGTGTGGGGATGCCTCATAAGGCATTCCCTGCCCCTCCAAGGCAAAACACAAGTGTTTGATGCAAAATCAGACACAAAACGGTCGAGTTCGGGGATCCTGAGGCAGGGCGCGTAGCCGAAACCTCCGTGAACTCCAAACGAACACAAACATGGATAATCACCGAGTGTTCAAACGGTGACGTCCAAGTCTTGAGGACGGTCAAAAATGGGGTGTCTACAGTTGCCCCTCTTTGACAGAACTCGAAAGTCATAACAATGACGGGAGTGAATGTCAAAGCCCAGAGACGACCCATTTTTGACAAGGCCGAAGACTTGCACAAACATGCAAGACAAACAAGGTATGCGCTCGAAGGCAGGGGCAAAATGCAAGACAATGCAAGAAGCCGAGCATAACTTATGATCGTGCAAAGAAAGTTGTAACGAAGCACACATGCAACAGTTATAAGCTAGCATACACCAGACTACACTACAATGCAGAAAGGATGTAAGAGAATTATGCAATTCTCGATACGTCTCACTCGGAGGATACAATACCTGTGCGGCTCGTCCGGTTGCACCGGCCTCAAATGAACCGTACATACAATATCGTGCCTGAAAAGAAAACAAACTTAACAGTTACAATGTCGTTAGTAACATGCATGACAATGCAATCGAAAGTGCGTGACAACGCAAGTTGTGCGTGTGGCAAGATAATGGGATCGAACACATGTGAGTAAAGCAATGCACGCATGCACGCAATGTGTATACATAAAAGAAACTTGAACACATATAAGTAAAGCAATGCACACGTGCACGCAATGTGTATATAAAGGAACTTGAACACATATCAGTAAAGCAAAGCACACGTGCACACAATGTGTATAAAAAGGAACTTGAACACATATCAGTAAAGCAATGCACACGTGCACGCAATGTGTATAAAAAGAAACTTGAACACATATCAGTAAAGCAATGCACACGTGCACGCAATGTGTATAAAAAGGAGCTTGAACACATATCAGTAAAGCAATGCACACGTGCACGCAATGTGTATAAAAAGGAACTTGAACACATATCAGTAAAGCAATGCACACGTGCACGCAATGTGTATAAAAAGGAAGATGTAAGACAATGCAAATGAGGCACGCATGCTGATGCAAATGAGGCACACGTGCCGATGTGAATGGGGAGGCACACGTGCCGATGCGAAAATGGGGCACACGTGCCAATGCAGATGAGGAGGCACACGTGCCAATGTGAAAATGGGGCACACGTGCCAATGCAAATGGGGAGGCACACGTGCCGATGTGAATGGGGAGGCACACGTGCCGATGCGAAAATGGGGCACACGTGCCAATGCAAACGAGGAGGCACACATGCCAATGCGAAAATGGGGCACACGTGTCAATGCGAATGGGGAGGCACACGTGCCGATGCGAAAATGGGGCACACGTGCCAATGAAAATTAGGAGGCACACGTGCCAATGCGAAAATGGGGCACACGTGCCAATACGAATGGGGAGGCACACGTGCCGATGCGAAAATGGGGCACACGTGCCAATGCGAAAATGGGGCACACGTGCCAACGAGAATGGGGAGGCACACGTGCCGATGCGAATGGGGAGGCACACGTGCTGATGCAAAAATGGGGCACACGTGCCAATGCGAAAATGGGGCACACGTGCCAATGCAAATGAGGAGGCATACGTGCCAACGCGAAAATGGGGCACACGTGCCAACGCGAAAATGGGGCACACGTGCCAATGCAAATGATAAATGCTGCAAGTGTGACACGCATGTAACATGGAATGAATAATAATGCAAATGATGCAAATGAAACAAATGAGACACGCATGCCTCATAAGAATGCAAAATGTTGTAAGTGTGTGACACACATGCCACACGGAATGAAAAATGACGCAAATGATCTCGTGTGCGCGGCAACGCACGTTCTTTCTTTTTGAAATGTGTGATAATGCAAAACAAGGAGATACACGACAACACGAATGATGTGCGAGGCGACGTATGTATTGAGATGCATGACAATGCATGACAATGCTTGTAATAAAATGCATGACAATGCATAAGGGATGTGCATGACGGCGCGACGCAATGCACCGTACAATGTGATGAATGCATGCAACGCACGCGGGGCAACTTTTGAATCTTGTAAATGGCAAAAGGATACAAAAGGATACAACATTGCATGAATTTGAGTGCCACGCACAGAAGACACGGTCCGAGGTCAAAACGGAGGCCGGTTGAGCGTCGGAGATACACTTTCTTGCACTTTCTTGGGCCATGAAGACCAAAAACCACTCATATTGCCTAAACAAGGCTGTGGGAACATCACCGACTGGGCTAGGAGGCCACCGGCTACCTACCGGCTGAAAATAAATTCCATCGGCACAATATTCTGCCGGCCGGCACAAAATGTTGCCGATCGGCAAAAAGTTGCTGAGTCGGGGCAGATTTGATTTTTCGCCTCGAGTCTTTTAAAATAGGGTTTCTAAACCCTATTTTCTTATTTCATTTCCGCCGAAAACCAACTCCTTCTCTCTCTAGAGCCTTTTTCTCTCCTCTTTTCCTCATTTCTTTGTGTTTTCGCGCCTTTTTCGTCGTTCAATTCGCGAAGTTCATCGCGTTTCGGACATTTTTGACCGATTGAAATTTCATTTCGGCACCCCTTTTGCTATTTTCACCTCTTTGGGACTTGTCCCCCTCTATTTCCTCTTCATTTCCGCGCCTTTTCCTCATCCCGACCTTTCCGGCCATTTTTCACCCTCCCGGGGGTTGACTTTTCGGTTGACTCTTCGTATTCCGACCCGATTTTCATTCTCCTTGACCATTTTCTCATCATTCTCGACATGGCGGACGACATTCCACGTGCTGGGACTCCCTCGGATCACGAGATGGATCCCGAGGTCGAGCTCCTCCCGTTGAGCGAGCGCCCTTTCGACCCGGCAACCTACCGGCCGGCGATTCACGTCCTACCACCCGACAGACTACGCCAGTTTAGGAGCTTTGACATGGCGTTGGACCTCGAAGCATTTCTGAGCTCTGTCTCCCACCTATCCTCCGGTGCTTCCGAGGTAACCTTCTTTCTCTGCTTTACTTTCTGCAATGTAGGATGCTTTAAACTGCCAATTGCCATAACTGATTACAGTCTTTAATTGCTTAGTTCCGATACAGTAATACACTGTATATTGTAGTTGATTACAAACGCGTTTGCAACTGATTATCTGTTTAAGACTCACACGCGCACACACTGCACTAGCCTTGAACCACTCAAACCACGGCACACACCGTATTTCACTGCAAACACCGACACTCGATACCTGTTTGAATCTGAAAATATGCACGCATGCCACATTTGCACCGAGCCACTCAAACACACTGACGCATCATATGTTGTAGTTCACTGTAAACACACCGGCACCCGGTATTTGTTTGAATCTGATAAACTTGCACACATGCCAAATTTGCACTAGACCACACAAACACGCTGATGCATCATACGTTGTAGTTCACTGTAAGCACACCGGCACCCGGTATCTGCTTGAATCTGAAAATATGCACGCATGCCAAATTTGCACTGAACCACTCAAACACGCTGACGCATCACACGCTAGTAGTTCATCAGAAGCACACCGCACCAGATTCTGCTGAATCAAAATATGCACGCATGCCAAATTTGCACTGAACCACTCAAACATGCTAACGCATCACACGTTGTAGTTCACTGTAAGCACACCGGCACCCGGTATCTGTTTGAATCTGATAGACTTGCACACATGCCAAATTTGCACTGATTTTGACTGTTTCTTCAAAAACTGTACATTTTATTGCTTCGCAATTATTTGTTTGAATACAGGGAGACTCCCATACCATCCGCGGGTATAGGAATACCGTTGCTCGCGAGTGGTACACCGAGCTACCCGACGCAGTTCGTCGCATTGTAGACCAGGCCGGCTTTGGCGCCTTTTGCAGGGGGCTCTCCAGGCTCACGACATGCCGACCTCTCCTCGCCGCTCTGGTGGAGAGGTGGTGGGACACCACCGATTCGTTTCATTTGTCGGTGACCGGGGACATGACGATGACCCCTTATGACTTCTCGATGCTCACCGCATCGGGTAGGGGTGATCCGATCCTTCGACATCGACATGGATGAGTGGACCGTGGCTCAGTCTACTTACTTGGCGGACCGCCTCTCGCGTGCCACAGCCCGGTACTTCGGTTCGAGGTGCGATTCCCGGTCCAAATTTCCTCGTTGATCGGCCGATGACCTCAGAGGCCGTAGAGAGATATGCACGCGGCTTCCTCATGTTCCTATTTGGGAGGACCATCTTCGCCGACCGGGCGAATACAGTGCCTCTCTGCCTTCTCAGCGCACTGGTGGATGTCAGAGACATTCTGCATTATGACTGGGGTGGCGCCGCTCTGGCCACCCTTTATGGATATATGAGCTTAGCCTCCCACGGCAGTGGACAGTTGCTCGGGGGCTACTGGCGTGCTTGGGAGGTACGTTTCTTTTTCTGCCTTTCATTTTCGTTCTTTATTTTCTCAGACTCGACACCGCACACACCGTAGTCCGCTTACACTTTGTATCGTACACGGCACACATACCCCGCTTACATACCGTTACCGCTTACTGCTGTATTCTGCACAATACACTGCACAACACATGGCTCTGCTATTTCTGCTTTTATTCTGCATTCTGCTTTATCTGATAAATGTACTTGTATTTATCTTGCAGTTGTGGGTTTACGCCTACTTTCCCAGGCTTGCTCCTGTACCCGATGCAGAGACCCCTCTGGTTGTCCCTTTCTCGCGCCGCTTCGACGGGAGGTGCACCCGGAGGCCGCGGGAGACATTCAGCTTCTTCCGCCGCTACTTTGACACCGTCACCCCTGCCGAGGTATGTTTTATCTTGCACTTCATTTAAGCTTCGCTTTTCCATTGCATGTTTCAATAACAGTAGATAACAAACTGTATTTTAATTTCAGATCACCTGGCAGCCCTGGGCTCCTTTGCCAGCGATGATGAGGGATCGGTTTGCCGGTGCCGATGAGACCTCACGTTACCGGATTCTGCTCGAGGGCCCGGTTTGTCGGGCTTGGTACCTGGGTGAGCGTTTCTTACGCCAGACCCTAGGCTTACCTGAGCAGATAGTCCCGGTGCATCCTCCTGAGCACATGCGAGATACGGAGAGGTTCACTGCCGAGCTGATGGCGGACTACACCCTTGGCTGGGTGGCAGAGGACTTCAGAGGCGAGGGCGATTACTTGGAGTACGTCCGGACCTTCATCATGCGACCTCTGAGCGGCAGCCGCCGAGCGGAGAGGGAGAGACCAGCAGTGCCAGCGGCTGGAGCAGGAGCTGGAGGGGGAGCGCCGAGGAGAGCCCGAGTCCGTGGCAGGAGCGGAGTTCAGCGAGGGCGGGGGACCGGTTGGCTTGCTCTGCCCGCTTCATTGACTTTTCGAGGGCAGGGTGGGCCGACCTATCAGATCCCCTTTGCTCCGCCGCCGGCTGATCACGAGTTTGTCGGTATCCCCGACTTACCTCCGGTATGTATTACTGCATTTTCGTACAGTCATTTCATTTCGGTTTATTTGATATTCCACAGAATACTGATGCATCTGATACTTTTGCAGGCGTCTTACGGTATACCCGATCATTGGAGATGAATGCCTCCATGATGGGGATGCTACATGACGCTCGACCTCCTAGCCCTTTACAAAGATTCAGGTATGTTCTTCGACCACCTCAAACCATACATGCATCGCTTTACATAATCTGATGCACAACACAACATCTGATAAACTACTCACGGCATCTGATACATTGTATTCACACACTGCATTCTACACTGATTCATTGCTCACGGTATTCACACACTGTACTCATACACTGCATTCTGCATTGATTCACTGCTCATGACATACATACACTGTACTCATACACTGCATTCTACATTGATTCACTGCTCACGGTATACTAATGCATTCACCTTTCATGCTTTTTCAGTCTCCTTTCCAGATGCCTCCGGTGGGCGGTGCTCCGGTTGGACCTCCCATTTCTACTCGGGATGGCAGGATATATCCCCGCACCAGAGGGGGGCACCCTCATGTCAGGAGTAGTTCGCGGGCTCCAGTTCCAGATGACGAGTCTGAGGCAGAGACAGAGGCGGAGGAGACCAGTGATGGCTCGGACTCGAGCTCAGACGGCGATGCCCCTGGTGGTGCCCCTGTTGATGACGCTCCTGGACCTTCGTCCAGGAAGAGGACCAGGACAGATTGACGGCCCCGGAGCCATTTTGACATTTGATATAGATTTTTACTGTTTTTCTTTTCTGTTTTGCATTTTCCCCATTTTGGTTAGTAGTTAGGGTACTTTGTACTGCCGCAGGCAGATTCTGTTTCCCAAAACTTATGTACTTGAAAAGATGATATGAAATGAAACCAACTTTTTGTCTGAAAAAGTGTTTACATTTGTGTATATTTCATACCTTGCACTGTATTGCATCATGTTACACCTCAAATGTAAATGATATTGCTTTGTTGTCTGAAAATTGAGCAATTGCACTGTGATAATCGGATAACCAACCAACTGACAGCAAACAACTCATACAAACCAACTATTCAAACCGAATACACAGCCCATACTCTATTGGGGATTGATCTGCATGTAGCCCATAATACGGTACTCGGTTCATTTTGTACACAGCAAACCCTGAACAAATAGCCTCAATCTGACAAGACAGACCACAAAACTGAAACGGTTGAAGTTGAAACACACTCGGATGTCCCAAATTTTCTTTTTTTTTTTTCTCTTGCTTCGTACGAATGTAGAGAATGGCACAGCATTCTGAGCACAAACGATTTTTTTTGAAATAAAGAAGGGTTTTCAACCGGGGTATCGAGCCTACCACAGAACACAGCGAGACAGACTCAAACAAAGAAACAAAAGGCACACGACCTGAACACAACGAGACACAATCGGAAAAGACTCAAAGCCAAAATCGAGACCGACAAATCAAAAGACACGACACACGGACATGCTTACAAAAAGACCTCAAATCTCGAGGAGCCAATTCCTTCGGGTATTATTTCCCACCCTTTCTGATTTGTGATACTCACATCACTCGGCCCTCAAGCTCGATTTTTCTCTAAAAAACCCTTTTCTCACTTCTCTATTTGCTTACACCTCTCTATTCTTTATTCTCTCATTTTTTCATCCCTCCCCAGGGTGGTCAATGGATGAATAGGAAGTCGCAGGTTCACACCCAGCACTGTTAGCTCACGGCTATTTTTCCCAGTGGATAGAGTGCCCTTCTGGCAAGTATGTTAACGGGGGAAAGACAGAAGACCTGACTCAGTTGTGCCCCTAGATCGTCACTCTGACCATTTTTTGTTTTCTAAAACAGTTTTGATAAAAAATGAGAGTTGGATTAATATACTTGTCCGATTTTTGATTTGAAAATCACGCAAGTCAGGCTGTGAACACTGAAGATTTTCCCTTTCGGGTCCAAACATGGTCTAATTTCGGAAAATGAAATAGTTTTCGAGAAAATAGTCAATTTCAGTAAAAATTTTCAAAAACTATTTTTACAAACAATCGATGCTCGACGAGCACTGAACTTACCCTTGAGATGTGCAACCTCGGATCGGGGACGATGGAAAATTGCCCCTGGTTTGGATGGCAACTCAGGGCAACGTATGGCAATGCATGGCAACAGAAAGTTGCCCCTTGTTTGGATAATGCCGCGGCACGTTGTAAGCCAGTCCTTGTTGATGACGATCGGACCCTCGGATGCGGAGGAGACAAAGACGGTTTGAATCAATATATGGACATAGTCACCTGGAAGGTGTTGGTGGTTGGACTTCCAAGAGGAAGTTAACCACGTAGTTCCAGGTTGCTGCAATCGAGACATCGAATTCGGAGGAAGCACAAGTGATCAAAACCATGACATGGACTGAGATGCTATGGAAGCGTTGGGGGCTGGACTTCAGGATGAAGTTGCCTACGTATCTCAAACATGGGAATCAAGCCTTACGTAGTTCCGATTAAGGTACACTCGGGTATTTTAACCTTCACTGTTTAGGCTCTAACTTTTGCCAAGGTGCCCAATGCGGGTTTTCGACCTTGCGAGCTATATTCTTCTTTTTCTTTTTCTTTTCTTTTCTTTTCTTCTTCTTTTTGTTTATTTTTTTTGCTTCTTTTTCGTATTTTTCTTTTTGTCTCTTTTTCCTTTCTTTTTTGCATTTTGTATTTTTCTTTTGCCCTAACTTTTGCCTGGGTCGCCCTTCCGGGTTTTCGGCCCAGCGAGCCTCTCAAAGGGTAAAAAGTGTAGCACATCCATGCCAAATGGTTTTTGAAATCGAAGCCTCTCTGTATCCAGGAGAGCGATTGTTTTGTTGATTTGTAGGAAAGTCCATCACGGTTGCTTCACAAGCCTTCCTTGGTGGGATCGGATCTCCTTGATCTAACTTTGATGCCTCTTGCTCGAGGGCTGCCTCAACATGGGCCACGCAGGCGTTTCATGGCACAGTTGAACGTTTTGAACGGGTCCCAGTTTGCAACAGATAAATTTAATCTTGAGGCTGAGAGCGATCCTAGGCTGTACAATCTCAAGAGCGATTTCACACAGGTCTTCGCAAGACTGCGCGAAACATTTTATTTTTGAAAGTTTTTAAGAAAGCGACAAGTCGCTCGCACAGAAGATGGTGTGGAACCAGTCTGGACCAAACTAGGATCCTTCTCAGTACTCACGCCGACAAGCATGATTTCATTCATTAAAAGCGTAGCATACCTCTCTTTCTCTCAAAATGATCAAAATTTTACAAAACCCGAGGAATTGCTTCCTCTTTGTTTTTATCACCGCAGTGTTCAAAAAGGGTTTTTATGAGAAGCTTAGGTCAAAGCAGTAATTTTCGGGATACAAAAGAGCAGGTGGAACGTGCTGCCACCCCATTCGAATTCTCTAGCGCAACTAGCCCAAAACAAACAATAAGCACAGAAACATGATAGCCGCAAATTTGTTTCATCTGTGTTTCTCGGATGCAACTGGCTCTACGGTAGAGACAGACTCAAGAAGAAAACAAAAGGGTAATTACAAAGCAAAACGGTGTTCGAGGCAACAACCCCAGAATCACCTGGTATTCTATACAAAGGGGACTGATTTGCTACAACAAGACAGACCCGTAAGCAAAAGGACTGACTCAAGACCATGAGACAGACTCAAAACAAAAGAAAAGAAAAGACTGACTCGACACCCAAGCCAGAATTTACAAAACTAGCATTCGCAGATGCTCAAAAATGCGTGCCAAACGCCACATCAAAAACACTAGGCGTCGCTCGCAAGTGGTCCCACCCTGATCACATACTCACATTATCTGCATCCTCAAAATCCAATAGCTGGGTAGTAACGGACTTGGCTGAGGTGGGCGGGAGGATAACCTCGTTGTCGATCAAATCTTGCACCTCATGACGGGGGTGGAAGCAATTATCAGTAGCATAGCTCTCACGGTGGTACGACAAGATCTTGGCGGTCATGAGTATTAGGGAGATTCTTCGGGAGAGGCCGAGGCTCCAGGGGTTTAAGGTGTCCCCTCTCAGCAAGGATTTGAAGTGCCTTGGACAATGGCATGTAGAGAGCATGGAAGACCCTACGCCCCCGGGGCAGGTACTTTGAAGCTTGAGCACTCTTGCTAGATGCACTAGCGAACGGACCGGCGGGTGCGGCCTTGGATTTTTGATCCTTTCCGGATGCAAGGTTGGGAGTGGGAAGAACTGTTTTGACATGACGGGGCCTATCCCGGTTCTCTGATTGACTGGAACTGCCCTCAGGCGGAGTGGGGAAAGCGTCCTCCACAGCTTTTGTCACAACCGCGGATATCTGTTGCTTGTTCATTCCCCCGGCTTTCAAAGCCTCTACTGCTCGCAGCAGTTGTTCGATAGGGTCGGCATCTGCCTTCATCTTGCCCTTGTCTCTGGCCTCAGCCTGATCTAGAGTTTGGTTTGATGCGTCATTGCCATAGCTGGAGGCCATCTCCGGTTGGCTAAGTTCAATTACAATTCGTCCCAGTAGCGGGGGCTCCTGGGGTATAAAGCCTCCGGCATATGGTGCGGCTGGTGGCGAAGCAGACATTCCATAAGCGAGATCTGCCACGGATCTTTGGAGATCACCTATCATTCCCATTAGTTCGAACGTAGTAGGCTCGCGAGCCTGATACAGTTGAGGGGTCCAAACTAGGTGCGCAGCGGGCGACCTAGGCGGATGTGGCATGTCAACAGTAGTCTCACTGTGTAGGGTGATTCCCTGATCCAATGCGGCCGTCATGACCACGATCTCTTCTGAATTCTGCGTCATGCTAAGTCCTGCCTCAGCAAGGAGAAGACACTAGCTGTTCCGGATCAACTTTTTGAATCTCTGAACTGAAACGGAAAACAAGCAGTATTTCAGCCCCAAACAGTTCAAACACGGGTGTAGCCGAACAACTGCACTCTACTACTGATCGCTGTTCCTCAGAATCACTGTTCAAAACTGAACTGTTACCCGCAGACATAACTGATTCTCAACAATACCGATACTAGTGTCCTCGGGCCTGATGCTCAAACTTGCAAACTGGTATATGCATTCCCCCTGCAGAGATATACTCTAAAAAACATAGCAGATAAATGAGAGCCAATACACCCCTATGTTGGGGTAGGGTTTCCCTATCCTATTTTGTCAGGAGCTAGGGTTTCACTACGCACACAGCGGTTTCAAACAACCTATATCGGGTAAGCAACCTGTCCTAGTTTGGAATGGTCACTATGGATTCCGATATGTACCAGGTCGAATGGTCAAAAAGCGTGCCCCGGTAAAACCGGGGTTTGTGTTCTATCGGGCAGAGCCCGTAGAATCGGCCACCTTATGGACATGCCTTGACAAGACAAGCCTCTAGCAAACCGCTCAGGAATAGCAGATGGCCAACACGGTGTCCTAGGCGCACCAATGCACATGCAATGCAAAGAAACACATAAATGTAGTCAAAATAGGATATCACGAGTTTGAGTCAAGCTCTCTAAACTCCCCAGCAGAGTCGCCAGAAACTGTAACACGTCTGCATGGGAACTCACGGGCTACAGTTCGGACTCTCCTTTTTGTGTTGCGGTCCTAAATCTGAACCAAAGAGTCCAATTCTGGCAAATCGTTTTGAGAAAAAAAAGATTTTGAAAAGAAGTGCCAAACATGGACTTCTTTGCCAGATACAGAGTCGCCACCTAAATATTTTTTTTTTAAAATGGGAAATTTAGGAAACCGTGACTCGGTGCCGAAGGCCACATGTCCGTCATCACCAAAGTTGTCTTGGCTCGGGAGCTTTGGTACGATCGGGGAAGGTCAGCTATGAGCACCCCCTTTCGCCCGGTCCGAAGACCGGCCTCTACTAACTATGATATCCGATTTTGAAAACTTTACATGTTCTTATTCCGATTAATTAGCTAGAGTTACTATGTTATGCGCACAGCAAACAAGTATAGACTAGATCGCTTAATTTGGAAATAAGCATTGCATATCCGTTGGTTTTGAAAACGCTTTGGAATTTGCTACTCGCAAGTAGGCTAAAATACGGATTTCAATGAGTTTTTTCAACTCAAGCAATCCAACCTCCACCCACAGGCATTCAAACAGTTTATCTCACATAAGCACTTAGCCGCATGGTAAGCATGTTGTCATGTTAACATTCATACGCATGCGAAATGCTAAAGCATAAAGGTGCTTACATAGTACTCCGTGCCAATACAATGAACTAGTTAGCAAAAATGCATGCCCTAGTTCATGATAGAGTGACTAATGCATCGCATGCAAAATGTGATTAGGATAGGCTCGGCTAACCCTAAAATGGCATGTGAAATGCAATCATTCGGTGCACGTATTCAAGTTAGATTTGAAAATACAATGCGGTTTGTATGATGTACCGAGCCCGGTGCATGTCAACAAATGCATGGATGCACGCATGCATTGCATAAGGTATGCTAAAATAAACGTGCCCTAATCTACCATCGTAAGCAGGTAAATAAAAGGGAAGAAAGAAGTGGGGGTTGGAAGACATACACACCACTCACGCACGCTTATTACAGATTTGCCCTCGCTCGGAGGGACCAAAAGAATAATACAAATTAATTAACTACGCAAGCTAATTAAATACTACAAATTAATTAAATTAACAAATTAATTAATCTAAAAAAAAAACAGTAAACCACCTCGGGGCGAGGGCTCAATGCATGCGCGCCCGGATTCCGCTCGGAATTGCACTGCCATGCCTAGCCTGCCTCTGTTTTCCCTGCTTTGTTCCTCTGAAAACTACCAAAGTCTCAAGGATGCCTTTCTGGACAATGGAGAATCACCACCGGCTAAGTAGAATGACTACCAGCATTGAATTTGTGGTCGTCGGCACAAAATGAATCCACCGGCCATTGATTGACTGCCGGTCGGCACTAAATACTGCCGGCCAGCTATGAATTCTTGCAGAACCTGCAACTCACAGCAGCAGAGGGCAGAATCTTGCATGGCAATGCTATTCAAGCTATGTATGCACCAAACACATTCCCTATCATGTTAATGACTCAAGGGAGGACGTGCCTCGATTCTCGGGCCACCAATAACGCATTTCCATGCATGATGGCCTAAAGAATTGAGTGTGCAACTTTCATGTCAAATGAAATGCAAACCAAACAATCAAACCAAGGCCCAATTCCTATCACCAAGTCAAGGAACAAGGCATGCATGCCTATGTATGCAATCTTAAGCATGCCAACTAGTACGCAACATGGGATGCAAACAAGAATGCTAGTATGCAAACACCCATACAAGGCAAGCTTGCAAACCAAGCAAAGGGGTGGACTTAAACATGACTTAGGCAACTCCAATAGGCCTAAAATCAGTGGCCAAAAGCAAGGAAATGAAGGCCAAAGTGCATACACACATGCAAGCACTCATGGTCCAATACTTAAAGCATCATGGGGCAACTTTTAAGCACATTTAAAAGGGCACAAATATGAACAATTAGCATGCAAGTTAAGCTCCGAAATCATGTTAGAAGAGGTGCCAAACCAACTTAAACAAGACAAACAAAAGCATGCAAATGGCCTAAGTATTTAAGGTAAGCCAAAAGGCATTGAACTACACTTGACAAGACCTAACATGGAAAGAATTAAGCAACTAAAATCAGAGCTTTAGTACACAAAATTAAGCCCAAAGGACTACTTAGATGGCATCTAAGTGGCTCAAATTCAAAGGCATACACCATGGTCAAGACATAGGGCATACGACACATGCTCTCAAAGCAATAAAGAGGCAACTAAGGCAAACATATGAGCATGCCAAAGGGACTCAAATTACATGTTGGGTGGTTCCAAACCACCAAAATGATGCAAGCAACACAAGCTACACATTCACATACTTGAGGTATACAAGCCTAACAAGCTACGAATGCAAAGAAGCTATACTAAGCATGCCGAAATCAATCCAAACAACTATGGACAGACCTAAAGCATGGCAAAATAAGCACAAAACACTCATAAGTCTAAGCCTAAATCATGCTCAAACAAAGGCTAACAACCTAAGGCATGTTAAGGGACCAAGGAGGCATTACAAGGCAACTATACTAAACATGCATGGAGCACCAAAACCAACACACAACATGATTATATTATGGCATAATAAGCATGAAATGCAGCCTAGATATGATCAACACACACTTGAACAAAGGCTTCCTCAAGAGACCAAAATGGTCCCTTTCAAGGACAACAAGGAGAGGGGGTGGCCCTCTCCTTTCGGAGACTTCAAGGCACCATCCCCACCACTGAAATCCCTCAAGATTTCAGTGGTGAAGAGGCCCAAACACCAAAGTCTCAAAACTTGCACAAAATGGTACAAAATGAGGGCCTTTCAAGGCCTAAGAGGGGTCAAACTTCCCCAAAGCACAAAACACTCTTAATAAACTATCAAGAGGGCCCAAAAATAGAACTTTTTTGTATTAAACACCAAGCACAAAAACAGCTCTAAGATAGGTAGAAATAGGATGCAAAAATAGGGAATAAAAGGGCTAGTTTCTTACCCTTGTAGAACCTCTTCACAAATGTTGATATTGTTGCTTCTTTGAGCTCAAATCCAACCAAAGACCTCAAGAACAAGCTCTGGTCCTTGAAGAAACCAGGAAAAAGTGAAAGACTAGGTGTTTGTGTGCAATAGTAAGACACAAAGCACCTAGAACACACACAAGGGAGATATAGAGATAGGATATGAATGGAACTCAAACCCTAAAACCAGAGCTTGCTCTGAGTTGTTTTCTCACTAAAAAGCCTAACCTTAAAGCCAAGGGGGAAGGGCTCCTCTTATAGAGGAGCCAAACTTGTAATGCTTACAAGTTAAGCAACCAAGAGGGGCATCCCTCCATACACGTGTATGGAGGGGAAGCAAATGCCAGCCAGCTGTAATAAAATATCTGAAAGCAGGATGAAACGGTATTTGGCCAAAAATGTCATTTTGACAAAAATGACTGTCGGCCGGCAACAAAGAATGCCGACCGGCAATATATATTGTCGGTGGCAACAAAAACCAGCCGGTGGCCTCTAGCTAGTGCCGGTGGTGTGTGGGGATGCCTCATAAGGCATTCCCTGCCCCTCCAAGGCAAAACACAAGTGTTTGATGCAAAACCAGACACAAAATGGTCGAGTTCGGGGGTCCTGAGGCAGGGCGCGTAGCCGAAACCTCCGGGAACTCCAAATGAACACAAACATGGATAATCATCGAGTGTTCAAACGGTGACGTCCAAGTCTTGAGGACAGTCAAAAATGGGGTGTCTCTGATTGCCCTCTTTGTGAACTCGAAAGTCATAACAATGACGGGAGTGAATGTCAAAGCCCAGAGACGACCCATTTTTGACAAGGCCGAAGACTTGGACAAACATGCAAGACAAACAAGGTATGCGCCCGAAGGCAGGGGCAAAGTGCAAGACAATGCAAGAAGCCGAGCATAACTTATGATCGTGCAAAGAAAGCTGTAACGAAGCACACATGCAACAGTTATAAGCTAGCATACACCAGACTACACTACAATGCAGAAAGGATGTAAGAGAATTATGCAATTCTCGATACGTCTCACTCGGAAGATACAATACCTGTGCGGCTCGTCCGGTTCCACCGGCCTCAAATGAACCGTATATACAATATCGTGCCTGAAAAGAAAACAAACTTAACAGGTACAATGTCGTTAGTAACATGCATGACAATGCAATCGAAAGTGCGTGACAACGCAAGTTGTGCGTGTGGCAAGATAATGGGATTGAACACATGTGAGTAAAGCAATGCACGCATGCATGCAAGAGGAGTCCTTCTTGGCAGTTGTCTGGTTGGCAACCTGCACCACAGGCTTCGAAAGAAGTTTGACTCAACTGAATTCAGGGATTTGGTCGAATTAACCTATAAGGTGTCTCGATATGAAGCATTACTAGATGAGGAACAAGATCGAAATAATGCTTCGTATAAGACATATTATAGAGATCCCAATTATGAGATTGATGCAGCAGAGATTGTGGGCAAAGAACCTGTAATCTGTGAAGCATTAATTCATAAGGATACAACAATCGACCAGCAGTTTAAAAAGAAAGACTTTCACAGAAAGTACTCTTTCGATTTGACAAAAGCAGATGACATTTTTGATCATTTGCTTGCAGCTAATTTCCTTAAGTTACCAAAAGGAGTAAAACTGCCATCTTCAGATGAACTTAAAGGAAAAGTATACTGTAAATGGCATAATTCTTGGTCTCACTCGACTAAAAACTACATTGTTTTTCGAGACAGGATCCAAGAGCAAATTCGGAAAGGAAGTTTGAAGTTCCCAGCCAAAACAGAAAAAGCCATGGGGATTGACAGTAACCCGTTTCCAGAAGTTGGAGAAAGCGCGGCTAATGTGGTTGTACCAAACTTTCAGAATCTATCTCTGCAGGAATTGGAAAAGGTCAATGTGCAAATGCATATTGCCAACCAGACAACTGCCAAGAAGGAGACTAGAAACCCACCAGTTATTGGACAAGGTTTCTCACATCAGAAGGAACACTCTGATGAAGAAGCACTGGATGACGATTCCTTGGAAGCAGCTGTAATGCAGAGGATGTGTCCCAGATGCAGACTAAGCTACAAATGGTTGAAGGGGCTTCCAATTGATGGGAAGCAATACTATAGGGATGTTCAGAGACGTCCTAGATCAACCAACGCTTACAACAAAAGGCCGTACCCGGCTAGTGATAGGCAGCGGCCATTAGTGGTTGAGCCTGTAGTTGACAAAATACATGCTAAAGGCAAGAGGCCCTTGTATTAGTCTAGGCCACTTAACTACTACAGAATGGAGAGCAAACATTCTGAAAGAAGATTAGAGAGGAGTTCAGGTTATGGGACTAAAGCCGAAGATTGGCCCCCTAGACCAACCTCACACCGAACAGAAAATGGCCACCTCCATCAAAGGCCAGAATCAGGCTCGAAACATGAGACCAGAACCAAGCACTTACCTCCACGGCCAGTTTCGAAGATGGCTTCGAAGGTAGAAAAAGGTGATTCAACATCTGAGTCAGTAAGCTCTTGGGTACCTAGAGTTCTAGACTGGTTTGTAATGCAAAACAAACCTAGGGAAGTGTCTTCCAGGAGAGATGTTGGAATCCTAGGCAGGATGGTCAAGCCTCCTTTGGTGGCTCCGAACAACTGGGTATTGCTGAAACACCCAAAGACAAAGGAACCAAATATGGTTCTAGTTATTTCCAGATCACAAAGGAGGAAGATTCAGCGTAGGTACACCCAGTACCAGCAAGATCTGAAAGAAAGTAGAGAGAGTTCTTCACAGGTCAAGACAGAAGGAAAGAAAACTTCGAAGTCAGACCATGCTCCAAAACCGACTCTACAAAGCAAAGTGGCTTGTAGCAGAGAACAGTTGGCCCAGGTTCATTTTGAACTAAAGGCCAAAGAGAAGTCTAGTTTGGCAGGGTTGAAGAAGGCTCTGATGAAAAGTGATAGCGAAATGGAAGAAGAGATTGGCATGAGCCAAAAGAAGGAAATGGCAGAAGAAGAAATGTTCGAAGCCTTCATGGCTAAACAAACATTTCTGACTGAAGAACCAGTTGAGAAGGATCCTTCGAAGGGATCAGTTATCAATGAAGTACCAGAGTGCAGCATGGAGGATGCTGCTGAAGACACTGAGCAAGGTAGCCAAGAGGGGAAGAAGGCGACTGACTATCCAATTTGGCTCATTTCTCCCTGTATCAGTTAATATGGTACACATACTGCCTCATGAATTCCAGGCTGGAAATGAGGACCAGGGTGACCAAGACATGGATCCAATTCCTATCTCTAGTGAAGAGTCACAAGTGAGTATGGTACAGGATGCTCCTGGAATGGCTACTCCAATGGAAACTGAGTGTGAAAGCGAGGAAGAGGTGAGCATCAACCTCTCATATCCTTTTGAATATCTCTCGAATTCCATGACCCAACATGTCAAGCCTTTGTACATCAAGGCTTTCTTCGATGGGATACAGCTGAACCAAGTCCTAATAGACAATGGGGTAGCGGTAAACTTATTACCGAAATCTTCTTTGAAGAAACTAGGGAAAAAGAATCCCAGGTTGATCCCAACCAGCACAACCATCGCTGGCTTTGCTGGAGATAAACAGATGGCTCAAGGGATTCTATCCATTAACTTGAGTGTGGGAACCAGGGACTGCATGATAGCATTCTTCGTAATCGACAGCAATGCTAAATATAATGCTTTACTTGGGAGAGATTGGATCCACATTAACAAATGTGTGCCTTCCTCTTTGCATCAGAAAATCATGATGGCTTTAGGCAATGGAGAGACAAAGGAAATTAATGCAGATCCTCAACCCTTCATAGCCTGTGCAGACTTTGCAGAGGCCAAGTTGTATATTGAGGGAGTGACACCACTCAGTATACTGAGGAAAGCTGATGGCTCAGCCGAAGTGACGGCTGATGAGGAAGTGACACACCTGAAGCACTTAGTCCAAGAGAGTGCTGATGAAGAGATTGTCGTTAAAGATGACAATGATGCCTGGTTGTAGGCAAAGAGATGAAGAACAAGAAGCCAAGTCCTTGGCTCTGATTAAATTTTCAACATTGGATGTAAAAGCAATAGTCTAGAAAAGTGCAGGAGCAAGAGAAAGAGGCTATGATAATTGGCTGCAAACAGAAGCAGCCACAGGTCAGAATTTTGACCCTTGGTAAGTACTGTGCATTGGACATTGAAACAAAAGTTCAGGAGATACAGGAAGATGATGCCTTATGGACAGATTTTTTCTATGAGGAGGAGGGCAAAGATGTTGAACTAAAGAACTTAGGAGCAGAACAAAGCAAAAAGGTTGCTTCGAAGGTCGAAGAAACCAAAGAAGAAGCTTCAATGAGTTCTCAGATACAAGACCCCTTAGAAGAAGTGAATTTAGGGAAAGATTTTGTGCAGCAGCCCACCTATATAAGTACTTGCTTGAATGTTCTGGACAGAGACCAGTTATTGGTTGTTCTAAAGAAATACAAAGATTGCTTTGCATGGTCTTATAATGAACTACCAGGATTGGATAGATCATTAGTGGAACATAGGCTCCCTATGAAGCCTAATTTCAAGCCATACAAGCAGAAACCAAGAAGGATGAGTCCAGAAGTAGTTCAGAAAGTCAAGGAAGATATTCTTAGACTGCTCAAGGCAAGCTTTATTAGGACAACCAGGTATGTTGAATGGCTATCTAATATTGTGCCTGTAGTTAAGAAGAATGGTAAAATGAGGGTATGCATTGATTTCAGAAATTTAAATTTAGCAACACCAAAAGATGAGTACCCTATGCCTATAGTGGATCTGTTGGTTGACAGTTCAGCAGGGCATCAAGTTTTATCAATGATGGATGGGCATTCTGGTTACAACCAAAGCTGCATTGCAGAGGAAGATGTCCACAAGACAGCATTCAGATGTCTTGGGAATATTGGCACCTTCGAATGGGTTAAAATGCCATTTGGTCTGAAGAATGCTGGGGCTACATATCAGAGGGCTATGAACACCATCTTTCATGATCTCATTGGAGGGTATGTAGAGTGTTATATTGATGACATTGTAGTGAAATCCCAGTCCATAGAGGAGCATCTATTTCATTTAGAAGCAGCTTTTGAAAGAATGAGAAAGTTCAAGTTGAAACTCAATCCTCTTAAATGTGCTTTTGGTGTATCATTTGGAAATTTCTTGGGTTATGTAGTGCACAAGAAAGGAATACAGATTGATCAGAATAAAGCCAAAGCCATCATCGAAGCCAGGCCTTCATCAAGTAAGAAAGAGTTACAAAGGTTCCTTGGGCAGGTTAACTTTCTTCGAAGGTTTATTTCTAACACTGCAGGGAAAACTAAAGTATTTTCTTCCTTGTTAAGGCTGAAAGATGAAGAGGAATTTGTGTGGACAGCAGAGCATCAAATTGCTTTCGAAGGTATCAAAGCCTACTTGGCCAACCCTCCAGTGCTGATGCCACCAAAAGGGAATAAGCCCTTGAAGTTATACATAGTTGCAGCAGAAGATTCATTGGGAGCTTTCTTGGCCCAAGACAATGAAGAAGGCAAGGAACAAGCTGTTTATTACCTTAGTAGGTTTTTAAATTCTTGTGAATGTAAATATTCAGTTGTTGAAGAGCTGTGTCTTGCTTTGTATTTTGCTGCAATGAAATTAATATATTATCTTTTACCTACAACTGTCTTGGTAATTGCAACCACATATTTGGTTAAGTACATGTTATCTAGACCTATGTTGAGGGGAAGAATTGGCAAGTGGATACTAGCCTTATCAGAATTTCATTTAGAATATGTCCCTCAAAGGGCAGTAAAAGGGCAAGTCTTAGCCAATTTTCTGGCAGATCATCCATCTCAAACAGAGAGCCAAGAGATAATGGAACTCGGTATGGCTAGTGTTGAGCCATGGCAAATGTGGTTTGATGGATCGAAGGCCAATGGGTTAATTGGAATTGGTATTGTGATTAAGTCTCCACAAGGGGTAGAAACCACACATGGTTTCAGAGTGGATGAAGCTAGCTATTCCAATAACCAGGCTGAATACGAAGCCTTAATAGTGGGACTAGAAATCCTTATTGGATTACAAGTACATGCAGTTGACATATTTGGGGACTCTCAATTGGTAGTTAACCAAGTGAAAGGGATTTTCAAGTGTCAAAGCATAAGCATCCTACCATATTATGTTGTTGCATTACATCTGCTTTCTCAGTTTCAAATAGCAAATGTAACCCATGTTCCAAGATTCTTGAACAATAGAGCTAATGATGTGGCTCAAAAAGTTTCGAAGTTCAAGAGAAGGGATAATACCTAAAGGGACATAAGCCAAACAACATATCAGAAATTAATACAACCTTTGAATAAAAGGAAGGTGATCTTGGAAGTCAATCATAATGACTTACAAGAACAAGATTGGAGACATCCAATAATGCAGTATTTGGCTGGTCCATCTTCGAATACCAGCAGAAGAGTCAAATTGCAATCCATGCAATATATGGTATATGGTAATGCTCTCTATAAAAGGGGGGGGGGAGAGACGGCTTATTGCTGGAATGTTTAGGCCCAAAAGAAGCATTAACAACTATGGCTGAGGTTCATGAAGGCATTTGTGGTGCTCATCAACCTGGTGTGAAGATGAGATGGTTGCTTCGAAGGCATTCCTACTATTGGCCAACTATCCTTAAAGACTGCATAGAATATGCAAAGGGTTGCCAGGCATGTCAAAAGCATGGTACAATAAGACATGTGCCCATAACTGACCTACATGCAGTAGTGAAGCCTTGGCCATTCAGAGGATGGGCCATGGATATGATGGGAAAAATACATCCACCTTCTTCGAAGCATCATTGTTTCATTCTAGTGGCCACTGACTACTTCACTAAGTGGGTCGAAGCTAAGCCATACAAGGCTGTAGACCAAACAGAAGTCATTGGGTTCATTAAAGATCTGATCCATAGATTTGGCATCCCACAAACCATAACGGTTGATAATGGAACTGTGTTCGATGGGAAAATGGTAAAATCCTTTGTGGCAGAATTTGGAATTAGCCTTGTTAATTCCACACCCTATTATACACAAGCCAATGGTCAAGCTGAATCATCCAATAAGTCCTTGAAAAAGGGAATACAAAAGGTTGTGGAAGATAATCCTAGGGATTGGCATAACCTATTGTTGGATGTTTTATGGGCTTACAGAACTTCCCCAAGGTCAAGCACAGGAGTCACCCCCTATGCCTTAGTATATGGGCATGATGCAGTGTTACCTGTGGAGATTAATGTTAAATCTCTGAGGGTAAGATGCCAAGATCAATTAGATCCTGAGCAATATCATCAAAGCATGTGCTTGGAATTAGAAGGCATAGATGAAGCCAGGATTTTGGCATTAAATAGCATTCTTTTCCAAAAGAAGAAAGCAGCTAAGAATTACAACAAGAAGGTCAAACACATTGGCTTTGATGAAGGTGATTTGGTGTGGAAAACAATACTCCCAATAGGAATTAAAAGCCATAAGTTTGGCAAATGGTCACCTAACTGGGAAGGACCATATCAAATTCACAGAGTTCTGCCTTTTGGAGCATACCATTTAAGAAATTTGAATGGCTATGTACATCCCAAAAAGATTAATGGCAGATATTTGAAGCCTTATTTTCCAACCATTTGGGAAACACAAGGAATAAAATAAACATTATGTACAAAAACACAAGATACTCAGATAATAGATAAGAATTTGATTTTTCATAAAGAATCAAGTATATTGTGCCACAAATTGGCCCAAAAATCATTACAATGTTTCAATTGTTTTTGTACAACAGATTTCCTATTACTAAGTGATGGAAACAGGTGAATAGCTGTAGCTATGTCTTCTTTTCGATTGGCCAGTTCTTGGTTGGTGATTTGCAATTTAGTGTCAGTTCGAACCAAGGCCTGGTTTATTGCAGCTAGCTCCTCCTCAAGTCGAGCTTTCTTCTCCAGCAGCTAAATTCGAAACTGGGAGGCAGAAGAGTGTTGTTCCTTGAGATCTGATACTTCGGTATGCACTTGAGAAACAAAACTCTAATCCCTAACCAATTTCTCATTCGCAACATTGGCAGCATGACAAATGCTGATATAAAAGTCAATAATGGCTGCAGCCTGGGATAGGTGACTTGAGACATTGGTGGTGCTTTCGGCAATGTTCTGACCTTGAAGAAACCCATTTCTGATGATAGGCCTTTGTAAAGCCTCGAAGGGGATTCTCGAAAAGGAAGTTAGCAGTTCCAGGCATGTGTCCAGGTCCACTGAAGGTGCAGGAGGCTTACTGCTGGAAGAAGGAGAACTCTCGAAAATTTCCAGCAAGGAGTCAGCCAAGACTAATGGTTCAGCTTCAGCATTAAATGTTGGAGAGGTAGAGGGTACGTCGAAAAGACTAGCAAGTCTTCCTTCGAAGATGTCTACCTCATCCCTAGACATGAAGGGCATGGAAAGTGTTGTGGTGGAAGACACAGAGGGCTGCATGGGGATGGGAGAAATGAATGGAGCATCTTTGGCAGCCTCTATGGTCTTAGCCACCAATGAATCAAGTGAAGAGGGGCTGGAAGTAGGCATAGGAGATGAACCATGAGTTGGGGAACTACCAACACCCTCTGTAGGAGAATCAACTACCACTGGGATTGGAGTAGCAGCTAGAATCTCTTTGGAAGGAGAAGGAGGAGCAAGGCTCGAAAGAGAAGTAGATTGAGGGATAGGCTCAGGGGTTGTTGCTGCAAAGAAAGAAATATAAAGTAATGTCAAGTCTCAGTATTAAAGATTCGACAAGAAAAGAATAGAGGCATGAAAGAAATTACTTGTTCAAGAAGCATTGGCACTCATAGGAGGGCTACGGAGGGAGTAATGTTCGGCAGCCTGTTGCCTTCTTGCCATTTCCCTTTGTAATGCATCGGCAGCAGCAGCTTCCTCTCTCAGAATTTGTTGCTGCCGTCTCTTCTCAGCCCTTTCGAAGACAATTATAGCCTTGGAATGTTCTTGTTCCACGGCCTTGGCAGCTGCCTCATGAATGGGATCTTCAACCAAGGCTGTGGTTGAAGCAGTCACTCTCCTCTGCTTTTCTATTGCTTGGGCAATTGTCTCAGAATTAGAATCCTCATCAAAGTCAGAAGGAGAGACAGTAATCTTTCTTCTCTTCTTTCTTTGAATTGGCATTGTCTTCTCCTTCATTGTTTTCTCAGCCTCTTCAGTCTGCGGTTCGGATTCCCTAAAAATAACCTCCTCCTCTACTTCCCTAGTGGTTATCTCCTCTTGAACCAAATCAGTCACCCTTTTCCTTCTTACTAAGGGTGACTCCTGTTCTTCTTCTTCTTCTTGCACCTCAGTTGTTTTCTTTTCAGGCTCAAGCAGTCTCCTCTTCTTTTGGTGCTGACCACCTTCACAGAAGAAGAACTGAGAATAAGATAACCAACATCATAGAGATAGTCTAAGGGAAGAAAACAAAGGCATATACCTTTCTTCGAAGCAGCTCGAGTGACCTTAAGAGGAGTTGAAGCAGCAGGAGTGGACGGATCCAGCACCTTTAATAGGTTTTGAGGTGAGATGGCCAAATAAACTTCCATATTGCTCACCCACCAATCTTGGTATCTCTTCAATACAGTACCTTGGGGAGTGAAATGGGTGAACTCGAAACTGGCCAAGTCATCCATAAACTTGAAGGTTGCCTTTTCCAGCCTCGACTTCCGAACCTTCAAATCCCTCTTAGTAAGGCTCAGATTGGTGTTGCTGCAGAGGGGGATTGGGACCCCTTGTGTGAGGCCAAATTGTCTAGCAAATTAAGCAGGACAATAAGGCTCAGCTATACATTTATAAGCTCTGGGGTTAGTGGTCCCGATAAATAGCTCTCTAGGAATCAAAAGGGAAGCCCATATATCCTTGTGAATAGGTAAAGCACAGAGCCTGTCACTTAAGAAATGGCTCAACCAAGTTGAACCTATGTTGGCTTCGAAGGGACGGAAACGATGAACAGGAAGGGCAGCTGGTAGCTGATGGAAGAAAGAGAAGTAAAAGGCAAAAGTAGAGGGAGAAAGTGAGGCATTGGCCAGTCTTATGCCATGGGTGAGAGAGTGTAGCCCAGAAAATTTAAGGCATTTGGATTGTAATTCAGAAAAATAGGCGAAAAGCCAAAGCTGAAGGATCCAGAATGGCCCTCCTTGGTTAGCATCTAAGGGTTTTTCACAAAAGAGAGAGCAGACTCTATATACATGGCCTAAGATATATGGGGCCAAGGCTACCCTTTTCTGCAAGACAAAAGCTTTGGCAAGAGGAGCAAATTCCGGCATGATTCTTTGGGAAGAAGTGCAGAAGAGAAATTTGCAAAGCCAATATAACAAAAAGGAAAAGAATTCCCTATCAGTTACCAGACCCTCTTTTTTGTTCTCAGCTCTAGCAAGATCACTGTAAGATGAGCTAAGAGAGAGGAGAGAGAAAGGGACTGCTAAATCAGGGAAATCTGGTGTAATGGGAACACCAATAGGGGATACTCCTAGAAGATGGCAAATGTCAAGAACAGTAGCGGCTATCATCCCACACTTAAATTGAAAGAAATTAAAGATGGGGTTCCAAAAACATAAAGCAGCAGGAACTAGAAAGGGGTCTTCTGAGATAGTTACCCTAGATAGTCGAAGAGCATCGAGAAGACAGAGCTCTTGAAGGTCCAGTGTCCTAGCAGGGACAACCCGGTCGTACCATTCTTGCCACTCTGGCATCATCGTAGGCCAACATCGGTGAGGGCAATTGATCCTCCAGCCCTTCCAGTCAAGACCACCCTCATAAAGAAGACATTAGTCCTCCAGACGAGGATACAAGGCGGGGAGCTCAGCAAGGATCTCCTTGAATATGGGTCCAAGCACGTATTCCTGTTGCACGTGGCGACGAGGGACAAAGATACGCCCATCAATAGCACTTTTTTCTCCGGCCTTGTATTTCTCACATTCTGCATCAATAAGCCTTTTTAAGGCCACAGATGAGCTCAGACGCTCTACGGTTTGGACCTTTGACGAAGAAGAAGCCATTGATAGTATGCTTTTTTCGGAAAGTGAAGAAGGGAGTAGAGAGAAGTGGAAGACTGATGAGGGTTTGTATGTTAAGAGCAAATGATTTCAGAACACAAAACAAATGGGTTTTTAAAGGTTTCGTGTCTGAAAAATATATTGCGTAAGTCGTTAAGTACTAAAAGTACAAATACGAGGAGTCTCTTCCAATATTGATAGTTTTGGAGGGAAGAGCACATTCCGGATGTTGATGTCAGCTTCGAAGTGAGATATTTGGCTTCGAAGCCAAATTTTGGCGCCAAAAAATCAAACAACAACGGCTTCGAAATACAGAAGCCGGTTTCGAAGCATACTACGTGCTTCAAGATGCTAAGATGCTCGAGTATTGGTCTACTTCAAAGGGTTTAAAGACCTATTTAAGGGATATTATTGAAAGTAACGACCTTCAAAGCAAAACTTAGGATTCTTTGAAGATGAGAATTACTGTTCAAAATATCAAAACCAATCATTGGTTTTTGTAAAAGGAGATTGTCCATTGAATTAAAACAGCATAGACTGCTTTTCGAAGCAAAAGTAGTCAATTTAAAATTGATTGGCTATATTAACCATGACCATATATGGGTTATAGTTAGTCTTGAAGGGCAAGGTTGTTAAATTCGAGGCACTAATTCTAGTTGATATTAGCTAAAATTGTCAATTTTACTCCATAAGTTGGAAAAAGACATGTTAGTTCCTTTTAGTGTTTCATTAAAGATGAGTGAGTCCAGATTCGAAGGATGAGATTATTCAATTCGAGGCTCTGAATTGGCTTTTAAAGGAAAAAGGAAACGGAGTCAAACCATGTCAAATACAGAAGAACTTTGTTTGTATTCAGGCCAAGGCAATTACATCAAGTAGCCCTATCTGGGTACAAATTCAAGCTCATAAAAGTAAGGAATAGAATAAATAACAAGATCATGAATTTTGTCCAACAATGGTCAATGAATTTTTGTTCTTTCTTTATTATATCTTCTATCTCTTCTAATGTTGGCTGCATAAGTTGATGAGCTCTGATTTCGTAGTAGAGCTCTTCAGTCTTTATTTCGAAAGCTTCCTCTCTCAATCTTTGTTCCGCTTCGCCCATAACCAACTCATCCCAATACGCAGAATCATTATTCTTGAAATCATCGAATTCTTCGATGAAGTTCTCTACTTCGTATTGGGCATAAATTCGCAGAGACGAAAGTTGATCCAAAGATTGTGTAGTGACCAGGGAATTTCGATGCCAGTAGAGGAGCACTGGAAGTTGGTCCAGGAACATATGAAGTTTTGCTTGGGCAAGGGGATTAAGGGCATGGCCCCTAGTCAGAATATCACAAGCCCATCGGAGGTTCTTGAGAGGGACTTCGTCCTCAAGCACATTGAAAGGCAAGTGAGAGAAAGCTGCAAGCAGAAATTGAGCTTTTTTCCGCTCAGTTGGAGTGGGGGACGGTGGAGGTTTATAAGGTGGGAAGACTTTTTCCATGGGAAGAGCAAGCCTCAGTTTCTCTGTCCAGGACAGAGTTTGTGGAGGAGAAGGAGTAGATGGTTCTGCTTCAGAAGAAGCAGAAGAAGGAGTAAATGCTTCTGCTTCAGAGGATGGAGAAGAAGGTGTGGATGCTTCTATTATAGGAGATGGCACGGGAGCGGAAGGAACAAAGACATTAATGTAATCAAGCCAGTCAGAAGAATAAATCTTCGCCTTCTTGGCTAAGAATGAAGGGCTGTACCCTTATGCTTCTTCTGGGCACTGGGTAGCATGCATTATCTTGGTAGACATGGAAGATGTGTACCAGGCCACAAGCAGATTCTCTTCCAAACTACGTCGAAGGTCAATGGATACGTAAGGATAGACCACTGAACTTCGAGCATATGGAGGAAACTCTAAAGAGTCAGTGAACTCAACGAAATGATGGTTGATTCGCTCTCTCAAATCACAGGTCTCAGGGGTTGACCAGCTTGTCCATCTGGAAACCCCAGAAGATGAAGAGGTTGTAGCTTCATCCCAAGAAGAGGTTTGTGAAGAAGAACTTTCCAAGTCCATATTTGCAGCTTGTTGAAGCAAAGGCTTGAGAATAGTTCGTTCAAAGTACAAGGGGAGTTTAGAGGAAGAACTTCTTGTATCTGTAAATTTGTAAACCGAAGGATTAAGGGCAATGTGTTCGTAGTCCAAAGGTTGATAATCTGCAAAAGCCTCCATGACCTGAATATAGAAGGGCGGGTAAAGGTGGCTAATGAATGCGTGGAGATTCTTTCAAGAGGAAACAACATTACTCAATGGCTCTTCGTATGCCTGATCAATAGAGTGAGAAGTTGATTGAGCCATAGTCCGTTCGAATGCTAAAGGTATTGGGATGTTCAACAAGTTGAGAGTTAATGCAAATGATCACCAAATAGGTGACGGTTGTGTTTCCTGAAGATGGATTCCATGCAAGTTCCAAAAGTGCGGGAAAAGCTTTTGATCTACTAATATCTCCAAGTATTGGGCATATTAGTGCGGGGGGTAATGTTGGCTACATATTTTGTAAAAGCCAATTACAGTTCGACACATGGCAGAATAAGGGTATTATGGGAAGATGATTCCAATCTTCGATCCTAATCGTACACGTGGCAATAAATATTGGTTCTCAAGTGATCTGAGTGCACTAGATCAGTAAAGAGATGCAAGGTGACGTGGCTTCAACGGTTACTCATATTCAAATTCAAATACAGGAGGGAAGCCCAACTGCAAGTGATGGCGTAGTGGAACTACTTCTAAGGCAGCATGATCAGTGATCATGGAGGAGCAGTTCGACGGTTCGAAGGTCATCCTTGACAAGTATAAATAGCAAGGAAGCCCCCAGAAAAAACCCCCAGACTCAGATCATACAAACCAGTCTTTACTTCATATTTTCTTTTCCAGTTTTACATTTCATGTACTTTAAATACCTATTCTTTAAATACCTACACTTTAAATACCCGCACTGCACTTCGATTCATAGGAGTAGTTTCAAGTAGATTCAAGTAGACTGTTGCTGTAAACCTCTTCGAGGCTGAGTTTGGACTATTGTAAGTGTTCATTTTAATGAAATACTTCGATTGTTCTTCATATTAACTGTTATTTCTCTTAATTTCTCCTAAGTCAAGCCACCAATAAAAGTCCTCTTCATTGAGGCTGAAAGAACTAAAATACAATCGTCTGATAATTGGTTGGTAATTATAATTTCTGTAAGGACTGATTGATCCTTGCTAGCACGCTCGCATTTACAAAAATACCCTTCGAAAAGCCAAAAAGCCAACAAATTCATAATCATTTTATTTTGTCTCACAAATAGCATATCTAGCTACAAAAAAAATCTAATCACCTTCCCAATGTTTGGTTCAGTTTGGGAAATGAGTTTTAGAAAAAAATTTCCAAAAATTTGTTTGGTTTGATATTTTTCTCAGAAAATTTTCAAAATCACTTTCTCTATCTTACACATCAATCAATCACTTTTTCTCTCTCCTCTCTTCTTCTCAATCACTTTTTTTCTCACAAACATCTACTCAATTCTCTCAAAATATCAAATTATCCCAAACTCCCAAAAAAAATTTGTCTCTCAAAATATACAACCAAACAAATCAAAAAAATTTCTAAAACAACTCTCCCAAAAACAAACCAAACAAGCCCAAAGGGTGTGATTGATTTGATTTTGGGAGATAAATTTTCAAAAAAAAAAAAAAAAATAGAGAAAGAGTTTAGAATTTTTTTTGATTTGTTTGGTTATATATTTCGGAAATAGTTTTGAAGTATGGGAGTTTGAGATGATTTGATATTTGTTGTAGTTGAGTAGATATGTGTGAGAGAAAAAGTGATTGAGAATGAGAGAGTGGAGAGAAAAGGTGATTGATTGATGTGTAAGAGAGAGTAATTTTGAATTTTTTTTTTTCAAAATCACTAAACCAAACAAAATTTTAGAAAACTTTTCTCCAAAATTTGTTTTTCAAAAACAAACCAAACAAGGCCAAAAATTTTAGCTTACTAAAATAGCCAAAAACTAAAATAATCTATTAAAAAAACAACTTCTCAAACACCCACAAAATTGGTTAAAAAATTAATAAGACAAAATATCATATTTAAATTATAATCATTTTATTTTTTCTTTCAAAAAAATTGAAAAGTCAAAAATACATCTTACACAAGATTTTTAATAACCAAAAAATTAAAAAGCCAACTTATTCCCAAACGAACTCTTTATTATAATTATGCATGCAATAATCCCTCAAATTTTGCCAAATAATTATTGTCCTTGTTTACCTGTTTCACTCTCTCTCTCTCTCATGGAGAAACTAAAAGAAACATATCATCAAACTTGTGGAGATGAAGAGAGAATGGGTGAGAAGGAGATGGAAGAAGTGCTCAAAACCCTTCCCATGGAGAAACTCCCAGAAGGTATTGATCTCTGTTTCTATGAAGGGCATTGGTGTTGAATCATCCCATGTGAGCTCCTATTGGAGAACCCACTTCCTCCACCAAATGCTCCACCAAATGGTAATGGCTCTCCCACTCTACCAACCCCACTAAAGAGTGGAAGGGAGTAGGTGGTGACCAATGAGGCTCTCCCTCATTGGTGTATAAATAGAGGTTGAGGGAAGAGAGTTGAAGTAGAGAGAAAACCAAGAGTGAACCAAGAGAGTGAGAGATGTGAGAAACCGTCTCCCTCGGTGTGAGTGAGGGAGACGGGTGAATGGGTGAGTGAGAATAGTGTGAGCTTCTCCTCTGTAATATTTCTGTAATCTCTCTATAAATGATAAACGGTTACTCTCCCGTGGACGTAGGCATTATTGCCGAACCACGTTAAATATTGTGTGTCTCTTTCTGTGTGGGTGTGTGTTTCTGGTTGTTATAATTTCTATAAGGTCTTGGGCGGGATCCCCGATCCCAACAAGTGGTATCAGAGCCTTGTCGGAGCGTTTCGGAACAAAAACAGTACGATGTTCGAAACTGCCCAGAAATGAAGTTGCTCGAAATCAGGTTTTGAGCACACCAGGAGCAAGGGCTCGACGAGAGGATTCCAGAAATGCAAAGCCGAGCCCCAAAGGAGCACAAACGCGCCTTCACGCGCCACCTGAAGAAGGCGCGTGAGGCCTAGTCACGCCACGCGCTGCCACGCGCCGTGAAAGCAGATGGCGCGTCATCCTAGTGTCGCACACGCGCTCCACGTGCAGAGCAAGGAAGAAGACGAGTGGGGGAAGGGCGTGTCTGGCACGCGCCGGCCACGTCATCGACCACATCATCAACACGTGGAAACACGTTGGCAAGGAGTGCCACGTGCGCAACGCCATCGAACAAAGCACACCACGCGTAGCGGGTTGGCGCCCATTGTGTCGCCCGAACAAGCCAGCACGTCGTCGCCATGTCGACATCGAGGGCGATCCAAAGGTCACGCGGTAATGGTGCAGCCGTGAAAGGGAAGGATCTAGTGCTTCGCGGCTAAGGTGCAGCCGCAGATCTGAGGCGTACAAAACTCTTTTGGCCCGATCTGAGCCATTTGGAGACCGTTTTTGGTGATCCAATAGTGGTTTTCAACTATTTGGAGTATTCCGGACACATTCGTACGGTCAGATTTTGGAATTGGAGTTTTTGTAAAAAGAAAGCAGATTAAAGTGGCAGACGGCGTTAGTACAGCAGACAAAATATTCTGTTGGAACACAGAATATTCATGAAATTCTGAAAATTGTAATTTTGGTCCCTGTAGTTTGTGAAATTACAATTTGGTCCCAGTGTTTGGAAAATTTGCAATTTTGCCCCAATTTTGGAGAAAGTTTTCAGTGAGGTCCCCGGAAGTGCAGCGATGATTGGTTTTAGCTAATCAGACCGTTCCGGACGCAACCGCAAGGTCAGAATGGTGAAATTCTAAACAATTTTTTAAAGACTGTTAAAACATGGAAGTTTGTCATCTTTAATAGTCGAAGGAAGGTTACCGGATATTGTGGAACGCTGCGGATTCACTAAAGAGGTTAGAATGGGCAGATTCTAACCATATTGGACAACCAGATACAGATCGAGATAGATCATTGAAGACCAAAGGAGACTAGGCTTAATCAAATGGCAAATCAATGGAGATCAGGATTGGTCAAGGGCAATCAGAAGAATTGCATATGATTATCTCAAGATCAACAATGTCTAGGAAAGTTCTGTCAAAAAGACACTGTCTAAGGAGACTGGTTCTTAAGTGGGACCGATTATGACCCCACCAGTCTTTCCTGGGAACTTTCCTGGTTGTTGATGTAATCGGAAGATCTGGTTCAATCAAAAGTCCACTTCATCAATAAATAGATGATTGGCAACCAGTGCAGGCTCAGAGGAATGTTGTGGCAGTTGGAGCTACTGTCAAACATAATACAAGAAGTACTGGTAGTATGTGAACGTAGAAAGGCAACAGCTGCAGTAGTACATACATAAGGTGTAGGAGCACGTAGCCACAATAGCACAGATGAGTACACAGGAATGTTATACAAGGTGCTGGCATACAACAGTGCAAGAGTACGTAGCTAAATGTTATACAAAGGTGCAGTGTGCCGGATTTTGGCCTGGCAGCAACAACTAGTTCACAGAAGAAAGCTCCAGACAAAGAAATTGAAAGGGATAAGACGCTGCAGTGCGCACCCAGTGAGAGGCAGATTTTTTCTTTGTCCTAAATCTGGTTCGTGGCAGTGAAGTCGCGACAGACACCCAGAGAGTTTGGGTGGAGTCACCTCAACAGGGAAATGGTGAGCATTCTATTGAGGGATGCAAGTACCTGGTGATAAAGGTGCGAGCCATGCAGGATAATGTGTGGTAGTTGAAGACATTCCAAGTTGGAGGTGCAGATTCACTCTGGATGCTCAGTGGAATGGAGGCATATTTGTACAACGGTGTTTTATTATCCATGCGGGTGATGGGGGTGATTTATTTTGTTCACCCAGTTGAAGCCAATTGGAATCCAATTGAAGACCTTTCAGAGTCAGTTGCAAAAGTTATCAGTTCATTTGGAGACTCTTGGGTTAGTTACAGAACTTCAGAGTTCATTGGGTTTTTCTCTAGGGGATAGAGAGAACCAAAGATTGGCGAGTGTACTATGGAGATTTGGCATATGTAATAAGTCCAAATGGTAGTACTTTATTGGCATTGGCCTCTGTGGAGGCGTTGGAGATCCTTCATGGATCGTTGTTGGAAGACTCGTATCTGGTGAAGCCTTGGTTTCCGCATTTATCGATTTGAAGAAGGTGTGACAATCTACTTCAGATCTTGGTGGAGTTTTTTCCGCATTTGTCGATTTGAAGAAGGTGTGAAAATCTACTTCAGATCTTGGTGGAGCTTTGGCGGGTTTTTTTTGTTCAATGTCTATTGGAGGCATTGTTGTTGGCGGTCTTTCACGGATTATTGGCGACTTTCAAAGTCGTGGTTTATTGGGATTCATTATCACATCTGGGATCTATGATCGTGTCTGATTAGATCCAGGGGTGTCTCCGGTTTGTGAGACTTGATTGTTTCTTCTTCTTGTGGATTTTCATTTTCACAATCTGTTCCATATTCGAAGACATCAGCTATTGGTAGTCTGGGTGACGATTCAGACTCCAGGTGTTTGCTTCTCTGGAAGCGGTTTGACTGTTGGTTTTCATTGAAGATTGGAAGAGATTGTTGCGGAGAAACGTGAAGATGGTGATTTTGTGAATCTGATATGTTGGGATCCATCCCTTAATCTGCCGTTGGATTTGGAGGGGATAGATCATTTGCAGACTCGGTGGAGTCAGCGGGGACTGTTGGAGTTATGCATTTACGGTGCACGCGCTTTTTGGGCAGTTTTTGGCAACTGTGAAGATGGTGCATCATCTTGTGTTTGCCGGTTGGAATGGCAGTTGGAGGAATCTGGAGTTTGCTCGACACTTCAGAATTTTTGGCTCTTGGTATTTTGTAAGTTCATTTGAAGTTTGTTCCGATACTTCTGAACTGGTTAGAGCCTAACTGCATCCACAGTCCAGTTTTGTTTGGTAGAGAACTTGCATCAGTTCTCGGAAAATTTGTTTGGCTCTCTTGATTAATTCGAGCTTGAAGAGAGCAGTATTGTGTTCAATGGTTGATCGGACATGATGTTTTGGTACCGCTTTCGAAGTTGCTTTGACTGAGAATTTGAAGCCTTTTTTGTTTAGTCTCCTCAGCATTGGTTCAAGCAGGTTGCTCACCATGTTTTGTTTGGAGTTGTCAAGGACAACTTGTTTGGCGCCTATGGAAATCGGAACTTGGCACTATGGTGGAGCTTGAGTTGCAGAAAATCGAAGAGCTAGCTCGATTGGTTCTGCATGTTCTTTGCATTGGCTCAATGTGATTTTGAGCAATGGAATCTGCTGTGTTTTTTGGGAAAAGCGCTTGTGTTTTTTTTAGGAAAAGCGCTTGTGTTTTGTACAGCAGATGGCATTCAGTTTTTTTTTGACTGAATGGTTGGATACCTGGGTTATGGTATCGGTTTTGATTCTATGGCAGTGAACACACCTCCTAATGAAATAGAGTTGTTGCGGATCTCTCAGGCGAACTCGAGCGCATGAGGAGAGATGGAGCCACGATGAGCACTCAAGAAGTATGGGTGCAGGTACTATGCTAGGTGTTGCATAGTTGGTGACTTGTACAGATTTGTTGAAGTTGCTTTGGAAGAAAGAGCTACTGTCAGCCATCATCCGGTAGTACAAGTGATAGATACGCAGGTAACGTATATCGCTGAACTGGAGATCAGGGATTGCAAAAGGCATGAACAATAAGTGTGTGGAAACGCTGGGAAGTTGTTCAAGAGTGCAAAGGGCAAATGCTGATAGTTCAGGATAGTTCAAGGAAAACTCCGAGCAAAGAAAACCAGGAACTTTGACCAGACAAATGAAGAGTTTTCTGTTGCTCCAGTTGTGGTCATGCAAAGAGATAAGGCATGACAGTCAAGGGCATCTCAGTAGGGGGTGCAGGACATCCAATCAGGGGGTGTCGGATATCTTGGTTACGCTAGTTCAAGCATAGCAGGTGAAGACATTCGAAACAGGAAGCGTGGAAGAGATCTGTAGGAGATAGGAGCAGAGGCTCTCTCCAAATCAGAGAGTGGTGTGAGTTGAGTTGAGGATGTATGATTCCCTCCTCCTCTTGTATCTCTGGTGTATTATCTCTAGCTTCAGGGGATACAGCGTCTCAGTGAGGAGATGAAGATTCAATTGGTTTTTTGGGCGTGACAAGATTAGCAGCAATGTGTGGACTGAATCACCTCACATGGGTTGAGGGGGTGATTTGTTGAATCATCCCGTGTGAGCTCCTATTGGAGAACCCACTTCCTCCACCAAATGGTAATGGCTCTCCCACTCTACCAACCCCACTAGAGAGTGGAAGGGAGTAGGTGGTGACCAATGAGGCTCTCCCTCATTGGTGTATAAATAGAGGTTGAGGGGAGAGAGTTGAAGTAGAGAGAAAACCAAGAGTGAACCAAGAGAGTGAGAGATGTGAGAAACCGTCTCCCTCGGTGTGAGCGAGAGAGATGGGTGAATATGTGAGTGAGAATAGTGTGAGCTTCTCTTCTGTAATATTTCTGTAATCTCTCCATAAATGATAAACGGTTACTCTCCCGTGGACGTAGGCATTATTGCCGAACCACGTTAAATATTGTGTGTCTCTTTCTGTGTGGGTGTGTGTTTCTGGTTGTTATAATTTCTATAAGGTCTTGGGCGGGATCCCCGATCCCAACAATTGGTACCGATCTAAATTCATCCATGGCAGCATCAAATTTCAGGAACACTTCAAAGCACAAGACACTGATCTAATACTAGCCACCTTCCCAAAATCAGGCACAAAATGGTTGAAAGCTCTCACATTCACCATAGCAAACCGTAACAACTACCCTGTTAGTGAAAGCCCATTGCTCACCACAAACCCTCACGACCTCGTCCCTTTCCTCGAAGTTGACGTCTACGGCAAGAACCCAATTCTCAAGCTTGAAGACTTGCCTAGCCCTAGAGTCTTAGGAACCCATATGCCACACTCTGCATTGCCTACTTCCATTAAAGACTCTAATTGTCGCGTTGTCTATCTCTGTCGAAACCCTCTAGACATGTTCATCTCATACAGACACTTTGCTGCTAAGCTTTCAAATACACCTTTCGATCCAAGCTTGATAGAGGAAAGTTTTGACATGTTCTGTCGTGGTGTGTCTTCATATGGGCCGTTCTAGGATCATGTGTTGGAGTACTGGAAGGCAAGCCAAGAGAGACCAGACAAGGTGTTGTTTTTGAAATATGAAGATATGAAAGAAGACCCTAATTCTCACTTCAAAGTGTTGGCTAAGTTCATGGGTTTACCTTTCTCTGCAGAAGAAGAGAGCCAAGGGGTGATTGAGGAAGTATTAAAGTTGTGTAGTTTTAACAACTTGAAAGATTTGGAGGTAAACAAGAATGAAAAAACTAGAAGGGGAAATCCGTGTGGTATGTTCTTTAGGAAAGGTGAGGTGGGTGATTGGGCTAATTATCTTACTCCTTCCATGCTTGAACGCATAAACAAGCTCATGGAAGAAAAATTTGCTGGCTTTGGTTTGAATTTCAGATTCTCTTAAATATTTGAGTTGTTTTCATAATGTAGTATAATTTGTTTACTATCTCATGTTTTGTAATTTCATTAGCTTAATGCAATAATGACCTAGAGTTTTTGGAGACTTGAAGTTGAACATCTGAATTTTTTTAGATTTTGTTTCTTGATTGAGCCACCTTTAATATAATGATATAAAGATAATGGCTCTGTTGGGTTTAATTTTTAGAATTTTCTTTAAAAAAAAAAAAAAACTAAAATTAATTTGCTAAAAAAAGTATAAAAAAAATACTCAAGATTTTCATATAGGTTTAATTTTTTTGATGGTAATTATAAAATTTAAAATTTTAAAAATATTTTTTTAATAATTATATTTATCAAATTAGTTTAATTTTTATTTTTTCAAAAAATAAATCAAAATATAATTTATGGAAATCAAACCAAACGAGGCCAATGTTTTATAAGGATAACACATTAATTATAAATTTGAGGACTTTTTGAGACTTAATCTATCTATCTTCTATACAAACTATATAGGGTAAATTACACTTATGAGATTTGATCTAATTACATTCCATCTTTTGATGTTTTGGAAATTATATTTTTTCCTTTGTGGTTAATAGTCTTATTTAACAAACCTCTACTTATATAAAAGGCAATAACCCTTAGTAGAAAAATAGAAAAAATTACACGAAAAAAAAAAATTAAAGCAAAGGAAAGGAAATAATAAAAAAACAGATGAAGTAAAGCAGAGTAAGAAATGAGATAGTGTATGAGTTTAATATCCTAATTCCAGCTAAATAATTACAATGACAAGGGGTTAGTGTAATTTTTCAAACATCAAGAGGTGATATATTTTAAACCCAAATCTCAAGAGTGTAAGTGTAATTTACCCTAATATATATTAGTGGTGGTACACACAACACACGTGATATTTGTAATTATATTTTTGAAATGAAAAATTTTATAATAATATAAAAGAAATAGACATTTAAAAAAAAGTATTTCATAGTTAATTTATAAATTATGAGAATAAAATAAAAATTCACACCATTCTGAAAGCAAAATCGTAAGAATAATCTAGGGGGAATTACATTTAGGTGAGAGAAATAGAAAAAAAATTACAAATATATAGGGGTACAAGTGTATCTATGGTAGAGTGCAAATGAAAGGCTTTAAGTGTGTAAGTGTCATTTGTATTTCTTTATATGTTGACAATTTTTTTTTATCTTTCTCCTACGTGTATATATATATAGTTTCCTAAATAATCTATCCAAGAAAATGGGCAGAAGAAAAAGACCCAAAGAAGAAAAAAAAATTCGTTTTGTTTTTCCCTTTCATCTTTTCTTGCCTTTTCTCTCGTGGCAACTCCAAAAGCCACCTCTCTCAAACATTTTAGTACTGTTACATAAATTAATGTTTCAATATAATACTATTATTTTGAAATTATAAATTTTATTTATTATATAAATTATAAAAATTTAAAATTTTTAAAATTATGTTATATTATTTATTAAAATATTAATTAATATGTATGACTTTATTCGAAACCTTTAAAACCCTTATTCCAAGACAAATTAAAGCTGTGGCCTCCAGAGTCCAGATCATCTGCTGCCATTTCTTGCGGCAGTCCCTGCGGCCCTTGCCAAAACGACGTCGTTTTGGATAAAACGATGTCGTTTTGTTTAATGTTTCCCCCCCCCCAATTTGAGTTTCTCCCATTTTTTTTCCTTTCATCTCTCTCTGTCGTCTCATCTATCTATTTAGCCCTAACATAACAAAGACGAGAGAGAGAGAAAGAGAGAGAGAGAGAGAGAGAGAGAGATGGTGGAGGGACACGACGGCGAAGGACAGATAATAGCGGCGGGATTGAGGCCATGATGAGGTCATTTCAAATTTTTTTTACTATTATGTATATACGTACATATGAAAAATCATATATACGTATATATATATATATATATCAAATTTCATATATTTCCATATATAAATGTCTATGTATTTCATATATATTTCAGATTTCATATATATTTCATACATACGTCTATATGATTGTTGTTATATACAATCCAGATTTCATATATTTTTCTCTATTATTTTTCTCTGCTATTTTCTGTTTGGTTGTTGGTAAGTTCTGGTTTATTTGTATGAATTTTGTATCCATGCCTTGTAGGTGTTTGTTGAAAGTTCTAAAAGAAATGACATTATTTTTTTTTTTTTTTTTTGAACAGAAATGACACTATTGTTTGATTGCAGGACAACTAATAAATTTTATTTGCTAAGATACATATAATTTTCAGGTAGATGCTTCCCATTAGATATCATATCATCCATGTCTTTCTTAAGCTAGGCTATTCCTATGCTATTCCTATGCTAGTTTGTTTAAATTAATAAGCAGCACTTGGTTTCTTTCCTTCCTCGGTACTTCCTAATGAGGACTTGTATACGAGGATTTATCATTTACATCTCACAGATAAATGAGGTCTGGCACTTAGTTTTAATCTTTTTGGATGGTGATGATTCTGCTTATACCTTTGTTGGGTTTGTGATTATTATGAGTTAGTTGATATTTTGTTGGGTTTCTAACTTACCATTGATTTATATCTCTAGCTGGAATATCTATTTATGGCTTGAATGGTATTGTTTGATACAAATTAAAATTGCCTTCTTTAACTTCTTATTTGCTTGCAGTTTGGTTGATGCAATGAAACAATGATATGTGGTGGATAATGGTGATGATGTGAGCTTCAGGGATGGGAGCGTGGTGGATAATGGTGATGATGTGAGCTTCAGGGATGGGAGCTAGCAAATGGCAATACTTGATAATAGTGGATGGGGATTAAAATTCATTTTGTATTTGATGGGAGTTGATGTTCAAATTTTTTTTGTTCTTTTTTATTTGGAGAGAATGACACTTGTTTCTCATTTTTTCTAGAAATGTTATTGGAATAAAAAAATCTTAGGCCTCGTTTGGCAAGTGACTTTTTTAACCAAAAAGTCACTAAAAAAAATCAAAAAGCCAACCACTCATACCAAAAAGTCAAAGATTCTCTTTCTCTTTACTTTTTGCACATCTTTTCGTAAAAAATTAAAAAGTCATCCCAAACATACTGATTTTTTTAGCTCATATTTTAGCCAAATAGTCAAAAAATTACTAAATTAACCTGTTCCCAAACGAGACCTAGTATCAAATTTATGTTGTGACCAAATTTTGTATTTGTTACTGCCTCGTCTTTTTTTCCCTTTATGAACCAACCCAATGGCAACCAAGAT
The DNA here is from genome assembly GCA_025200525.1 of Camellia lanceoleosa. Taxonomy (NCBI): domain Eukaryota; kingdom Viridiplantae; phylum Streptophyta; class Magnoliopsida; order Ericales; family Theaceae; genus Camellia; species Camellia lanceoleosa. The sequence goes on from CM045764.1 coordinate 97,528,230, forward strand.
CATGTATTGATTTGGATAAATTGTCCTTTATTTGCTTGGTGTGGGATGAATTACCATTGTATTACATGTTGTCAAAAAATAAATAAAAAATTGAAGAGGTAGAGACTTTGAGACTGTTAGGATCTTGTCCTCAATACCAGAAAAAGTGAGATGATGTATGTTTTTGTGCATTACATTGCTTTCTCTTCTTAACTTCCTTGCATTTTTCATACTTCCCCTCCCAAAACACCTCCCAGGCCCCAAAATTATTCTCAATGAACCAAACATTATGTTGTAATTTTTTTTTGGTTGGTTTGGAAGTTGTAGCTATAAATTCCATAGATGAGAAGAATCAGTGAGAAACTACTTCTTGCGCATCCACATTGAAAAATATGACAATCAATTGTATGAAACGCTTTGTCTATAATAAGAATTATGTGAAACAAGACTTCCAATGTACATTTATAAATCTATGTATGTAGACTCATACTATAAAAAGACTTCCAATGTACATTTATAAATCTATTCCCTTCAAAGTCACAATTTTGGACAGTAAATAAATCTTGAAATCCCTTCACTCAAATCCCTTCACTTGCACCTTTTCCAATTCAGTCTTTCTAACATCATGAAATTATTGATGATGACCTGCCTTGCAATCTTTCATCCCAAGCAGCAGTGGTGGGAAAGCATGCCACCTAAATGTAAGAGCATTTTATGAAACAATCAGTTTATTACAACTAAACACAAAATTGAAAGAAATACCTAATTTTGTTTATTCCATCATACTTATATAAGAGAGATACTTCCAATATTTTAGACCATTCTAACCAGAAACAGATAACTCCAGAATAACAATGCTATTGAAATTGTTAACTAGAGTTGGCATCCTATCAAAAAATAACTTGTTTAAAAAACTAAAATTCTCTAATGAGATTCTACTTGAATGAGGGCTCTTTCATAGACCTAAAAGGCTCTTTCCTCTTTTCTTTTTTCTTCATATCAAAAGCAGACTCGTGCAGTCTTGCAGGTGAGACACAGAATAATGCAGGCACATTACAATTTTCACCATTTAATCCAACAAAATGAACCACATACCAATATTAACATAAACATCATCATTGACCTTAGCATAGAACTCAGCATCCCAGTGCTCCACCACATGAATAAAAAAACAACTTTGTCTTTTTTGGTTGCTCTTCATGAGCCTCTATGTGATTGTTCTGAACAAAGAAAAGAGAGAGGTCTACATTTTCTCCATTGAACATTCCAACTAACTACCAACTTAGTGTATCATCAATGAGATATAAATTTATAGCATGGCATTTCAATTATTATTATTAATTTTTTTTGGCATTTCAATTTTATTCACATATAAATGCAAGCATGCACATGCATGTGAGTGCGTGAGAGCACACAATAGGGATGAAAAGGACCTCATCGGTCGCCGCATCTCTTTGCCTTGCCGCTGCCTCCCCTCGCCTTGCTGCCAGAGTCGTCTGCTGGAGTCTCATCAGAGCATACTGATCATGAGAGCTTGTTGAGAAGAGACTCATTAGGTAGGAGTTAAGAAACATAATGTGTATTATTTTCAAAGTGTTTTTGGAAATTAAAAATCACAGAAGCAACTAAACTGGACAAAGAAGAATAAGCACCAGGAGCAATGGCTGACTACTTTTCAATTTACACCCAACAGTAAAAGAGGAACTAAAATCAATCCGGAATTGGGTCTTGTCATTGATGACAAAAAGTAAAAATTAGCTAACACTAATGTGTTTCACTCCACATTAAAGACAATGAAAGGGTTAAATGGCCATTGGAAACAAACCATTTCCCTTAATTCCATCCATCTGCAAAACAAAAATTTTAAGAACAATTGAGGATTATCACCATCCAAAATGATAATTCTAGCATTGAATCTCAAAACCCAGATCAAAATCTTCAAGAATTGTCAGAACACATCAAAATGAATCACACCCATCATATAAAAATCACAAATTTCAACAAATCATATACCGTTCAATTGACATAAATATATAAATTTATATACATGAACATTACACCACACCTAAACCACCTACCAGTGATCGCAAACAAACAAACACCCACAAATTCAAAATCAATTCAAGACAGATAAATTAGAAACAGGAAACAGGAAAGGAAAAAAAAAAAACCTACAAACTCGATTAGTCATTAACAAAGATGAAAAAGAGAAAAATAAAGAAAACCCAAGAAAGAATGTGAGGAAAAATAGAAAAAAAATCACCTGGGATTTGGGTTGGAGAGACAAGTGTGGGAATCAGCTCAGCCTCTCGCCGCCTCTCTCTGTTCATCTGTCACGGCCTCTCTTCGCCTCGTTGGGAAATTGGCTCAGCCCTCTCCGTTCTTCGCCTCTGTCGTCCAGATCATCGCCTCTCTGTTCATCTGTCTCAGAGGGTTCAAAAACGAAAAGGGGCTGAAAACCAAATAAAGAAAAAAAAAAAAAAATAGTGAAAACGGCGTCGTTTTTGAGGGCGACAGGGAGCGCCGCAGAAAATGGCGGCAGATAATCCGGACTCGTGGCGTCCATGCATCAGAAAAGAAGCTCCTTTAACCATCATCTTTCTCGAGACAAATTAAAGACGTGGCCTACATGAAAGCAGCTCGGTAGGTATACGGAAGACATAGGAAGTAAAGTGTAAATTCATCAAACAAAAATGATTTGTCCCCCTAAAAATAATCTCTCTAATTTTTTTTTATGAAAAATTGTTTTCTTTTTTTTTTTTTTTATACTTAAAATAGCAATTTGAAAGATTCGGGACCTCCCCTTTCGAGGTCCCAATCTCAGCCCATTCACCAAAATAGCCTTATTATTCTTATAACAGTGGAGCAGATAAAAAAAAATTACAAATAATTTTATAATGATATGCAAATGTAAAACTTTGGGCCCAAGTCTCACTCGTCCGCCCCCATATTTGTGTAAATTTTTTTTTAAATTCTTGTTACAGTGTTAAATAGCTCTTCATATTCTTATAAGATAAGATATGTAGGGAGTGTTTGGAAAGAGTGTTAGGGCTAAAATAAGTTATTAAAAGATAAAATAAGTTAAAATAATTAATAAGACAAAATGGCACATTTAATTTATAATCATTTCATTTTTATTTTTATTTTGTACACACATCAAATCAATTATAAAAAAGCGAATCAATTTTCTAAAAATAATTTTTTTAACCAAGCTAAAAAAAAGTTAAAAAAACCAAATAGTCAACTAAAATAACCGACTTTTCAAACAAGGTCGTAGGAAGATGTTCCGTACAAGACCAGGGCCAAAAATGTGAGGGAGAATTATATGCAGGTGGAAGATAAAAAAAAAAAAATTACTAACACATAGATGTACAAGTGTATTTGTGGTGGAATATCAAAAAAAAAAAAGTAAAAAAAAAACTGTGAGATGCAAGTAATTTTTTTCCCACTTCTTCCGCATGTACGTAGTTCCCCAAAATGTGAAGATATGGGATCACCGATTGATTTGAATGAGAATTGACATACAAAAGTTAACTTTTACATTAATACATCAATTATTAGAAAATTTTAACATGCACACTTGTAGACACCCCATTTTTGACCGTCCTCAAGACTTGGACGTCACCGTTGGAACACTCGGTGATTATCCATGTTTGTGTTCGTTTGGAGTTCCCGGAGTTCTCGGCTGTGCGAGCCTTGCCTCAGGACCTCCGAACTCATTGTGTTGTTTGGTTTTGCACCAAACACTTGTGTTTTGTTTGAGGCGGGGAATGCTTTGTGAGGCATCCCCACACACCACCGGGGCTAGAGGCCACCGGTGTTGTAGTTGTCACGGCACTTTATTGTGCCGGTCGGCACTATTGTGAGTCGGCACTATTTTGGGCAAAATGACCAATTTGCCCAAATTGACCACTTTACAATTTGCTCGAGATATTTTCGCATGACTTTTGAGCATTGCTTCCCCTCCATACACGTGTATGGAGGGATGAGGTCTTGTTTGCTTAGCTTGTAAGTTTACAAGCTCTATAAGAGGAAAGCTCTCCCTCTTGACTTAGGGTTAGCAATTTTCAGAGGGTTAGCCATTGTTAGAGTGCTAGAGCTCTGGTTTTAGGGTTAGAATAGATATAACTTCTATATCTCTCTCTTTCTCTTTGCAAACTAGGTGTTTTGTGCTTACTTTTGCACACTAGCACCTAGTGTCCCACCTTTCTTCTTGGAACTGAGGCTCCAGCAGGTTGTTCTTGGAGTTTTTGGTGGTTTTTGAGCTCAAGGAGGCAACACCAACAACCTTTGTGCAGGTAGTCATCAAGGGTGAGAAACTTTCACTTTTCACCCCCTTCCTGCAACTTGTTTTTACTTAGTTTAAAACAGTTTTTGTGCTTAGTGATTAACACATAAAATCTCTGTTTTCAAGTCCTCTTTATTGTTCATTAAGGGTGCTTGGTGGTTTGAGCAAGTTTGACCACCCTTAGACCTTGAAAAGGTCATTTTTTTGTGCTATTTTGGAGAGATCCGGGACTTGTGTGCTTGGGCCTCTCCACCACTGAAATCTTGAGGGATTTCAGTGGTGGAGATGGTGCCATAAAGTCCTAGAAAGGAGAGGGTCACCCCCTCTCCTTGATGTCCTTGAAAAGGGCAAATTTTGCCTCCTTAAGGAGCTTCATGTTTGAGTGAGTGTTGAGCATGTTTGGCTTGTTTTCTATGCTTATATTACTATGATATAACATGTTTTCAAGTTGGTTTTGGTCTCCTATACATGCTTAGTATAGTTGCCTTGTAATGCCTCTTTTATGCCTTAACATGCCTAGGTTGTTTGCCTTAGTTTCTAGCATGTTTTAAGCTTAGGTTTGTGAAGCTTGTAAGCTTATTTTGCCATGATTTAGCTCTATCCATAGCTATTTTGGCCAATCTTGGCATATACTTGGTAGCCCCTTTGTATTTGGCTTGTTGGTCTCAAAAGCATGAATATGTGGTATGCTATTCTAGCTTTGTTTTTGATGGTTGGAACCATCTAGCATGCCATTTCAGTCCTTCATACATGCTTGTTTGATTGCCTTGGTGGCCTTGTTAATACTTTAAGAGCTTGTGTTAAGTGCTCTATGTTTAGGCCTTATTGCATGCCTTAAATTCCATGCTTCCTAGATGCCATCTAGGTGGTCATTTAGGCTTAGTTTTATGTGTTAAAACTTTGTCTTTAAGTGCTTGAATATTGCCATGTATGATTGTGCTAAGTGTGGTTTAATGCCCTATTGACTTGCTTTGAGCCTAGGCCATTTGCATGCTTTGTTTGGAATGCTCTATTGCATGATTTGGCATCATGTTTAACATGAATTTCAGAGCTTTAAATGCATGCTATTAGTCCATGTTTGGCCTCTTTAAGTATGCATGAGAATTGCTTTGGTTTGCCTAAGTCTTGGGCCTTGACACTTGCATATGTGTGTGTGCATTTGGCCTCATTTTCTAGGCATTTTGGCCACTGATCTTAGGCCTTTTAGGGTTGCCTAATTCATGTCTAAGTCCATTATTCCATTGGATTGCATGCTTGTATTATATGCTTGTTTGTATGCTCGCATAAATGCATCATATTGTCCATCTTGCATCCTAGATGACATGCTTAGGGTTGCATCACATTTGCATGTATGTTAAGCCTCTTGAAGTGAAGCATGATAGAGGTTTGACACCCTTATTTGATTGTTTGCATCGCATGCATTTGAAATCAAATTTGCACTCTTGGTTCTTAGGGCCATCATGCATGGAAATGCGCGATTGGTGGTCCGGGAATCGAGGCACATGCCCTCTTGAGTCCATAGCATGATGAGGGATGTGCTTGGTGCATACATGCTTTGATTTGCATTGCCTTGCCTTTGGTTTCCTCTCTCTTTGTCGATTCAGGTGTTCTGCGAGGATAAAGGGCCGATCGGCACTCTTTAGTGCCGGCTGCTCTTGGCCGATAATGAAATTCGAGCCGGTGGATTCTTCTTCACCGGTAGGTGGCTCCCTCTCGGCCAGAATGCTCCCAAAGGCTCGAGAGGCACTCCTGAAGTTTTGGGAATTTTCGAGAAGGAGAGCAGGAAACAGAGGCACACTTGCATTCAAGCGGCGTAGTCCTGGCACAAGCCTCCTTCCGAGGCATTTATCGCTTAAATAGATTAATTAATTTATTTATTTAATTTAATTGATTTGTAATACTTAATTAGCTAGAATAGTTAATTATTTGTTCGGTTTTGTATATTATTATTTGGTCCCTCCGAGCGAGGGCGAATTTGTAATAAGTGTGCGTGAGTGGGTGTATGTCTTCCAATCCCCACCTCTTTCTATCCCTTTTATTTACCTGCTTATGGTAGATTAGGGCACGTCTATTTTAGCATACCTTATGCTACGCATGCGTGCATTCATGCATTTGTTTACATGTACCGGGCTCGGTACATCATACAAACTGCATTGCAGTTTTCAATTCCAAATTGAATACGTGCTACTCGCGCATTTCACATGCCATGTTTAGGGTTAGCCGAGCCTACTCTAGATTGCATCTATGCCTGTGTTGCATTAGCCACTTAACATGAACTAGGTCACGCATGTTTGCTAACTAGTTTTTGTTTTGGCATGGAGTACGATGTAAGTATTTTACGCTTTAGCATACCACATGCGTGTGAATGTTGCCATGACAGTATGCTTACCATGTGGCTAAATGCTTATGTGAGATAAATTGTTTGAATGCCTGTGGGTGGAGGTTGGATTGCTTGAGTCGGAACAACTCATTGAAATCCGTATTTTAGCCTACTTGCGAGTAGCAAAATCTAACACGTTTTTCGAGATAAAATGGATATGCAATGTTTATTTCCAAGTTAGGCGATCTAGTCTATACTTTTGTGTTGTGCGCATCACATAGTAATTCTAGGTTAATAACCGGAATAAGAACACATAAAGTTTTCAAAAACGGATATCACGGTTAGTAGAGGCCGGTCTTCGGACCGGGCGAAAGGAGGTGCTCATAGCTGACCTTCCCCGATCGTACCCAAGCTCCCGAGCCAAGACCACTTTGGTGATGACGGACACGTGGCCTTCGGCACCGAGTCAGGGTTTCCTAAATTTCCCATTTTAAAATATTTAGGTGGCGACTCATTATCTGGCAAAGCAGTCCATGTTTGGCACTACTTTTCAAAAAATCTGTTTTCTCAAACGATTTGCCGGATTTGGACTCTTTGGTTCAGATTTAGAACCGCGACACAAAAATCGAGTCCGAACTGTAGCCGAGGTCCCCCGCGGACGTGCTACAACACTCTTTAAAGCGGTGCACAATATACACTTTTAGTTATGTTTGATTTTTTTTTTTAGTTATGATATTATTTTAGTTATAACTCATGAATTTTTTAATTATGACTCATATTGTATTTGGTTATGACTTTTTATTTTTATTTTTTTAGTTGTGACTAAAAATATATGAAATTATGTCATTTTTTTATTTAATTTTAAGGTATATATGATATACCCCTTTTGAAAAGGGTGTACATAGCATTTCCCCCATCATTTTAAAAAGGGTTGGTTTCTCAAAAAATTGTGATTTCAATTTGAGTGAATGTTAGGGTTTGTTAAACTTATTTTGGGATCAATTTCAGTGTGATTCAAATTGTTTACTTTTTATATAGCGATTATGGTTTAGAGTCAACCCATCTTGCATTTTGGACTCGGGTTTCATGATTTTGTATTGTTGAACCTATCTTTTTCCCTTATTTCTCATTGAGTTTGAGTATTAGAATGTCTTGGGAGTGTTTAGAACAGGTTGGTTGCTAGTTGGTTCAAACTGTTATTGTCCAAAATTTGGCCTCTTTGCTTGAATGAAACTTCTTGCGCTTAGGTGAGCTTTGTGATCTCCCAGTATTTTTGCAGGCTTGCAGAGATACTGGGAAGGTAGTGTTCTTTGCTCGATCGAGGCTTCTTGCGTTCGACCAACAGTCTTCTGTCTATAAAACTTTTAGAAGTGTGCATTCTGCGCTCGAGCGAAGCAACTTATTGTGTCTGATCGTTCGAGCGACGACTCTTGTGTTCGAGCGAGCTGGATGTATATCAGTTCGCAACAGCACCTTTTTATATCACTTTTTCAAATCTTTTTCTTCAAAAACCCTAGATCAACTCTCTCTCTCTCTCTCTCTCTCTCTCTCTCTCTCTCTCTCTCTCTCTTTAAAATCTAACTTCTCTCTACAAATACACTTGGATCAAGGGATCTCTGTATTGTACTCTCTTTGATAAAAAGGTAGAGCGTCTTGAGGGCTACGTTTCCATTCAATTGAAGTTGAGTTTTGGCACCTTTGAAGTCTCTCCATTTCCTCCTTTGGTCTCCTAAGCTTAAGGTAGGGACTTTCTACACTCTCCTATGATTTTTAACTTAGTTATTTGTTGTTTTAGACAAACCTAGGGTTTTGGTTTAAAACTTAAAGAGGGGTTTTCAAATGAAAGTATTGAAAATGATTATAGGTGTAGATATGAGGCTGTGTTGTGTTAAATTTGTTGATTTTGACACGTTGATTAGATTTTGCAAGGAAATAGAGTTTTTTCCTAAAATGTTTCAAATAATTATTTTGTACAAATAATAGAATTGGTATAAAGAAAGTGAAATTGGATAGACGTTTATATAAAGGGTGGAGTTGGATACTTGTTATCTCTCATCTACGGAAATTTGGAAAGTTTATATGTATTGGAGATTGTATATCTATTTAGAAATATCTATTTTGGGCTATCGGTGGAGGATATCTATGATTGTTGTAAAAATTGCATGAGGATTAGGTGAATTGAAACTAATCTCTTATTTGTTTGTCATTGAACATGACTGTGTTTTAATGCATTGTATATGTATGATGTTTAGGAGGAGAAAGGGGATGTACTCCATGTTTAGAAAGAGAAAAGAGATGGACTCTAGTGAATTATGTTGGCCTGGAAAAATCACTTGTATACATGGGTGCTAATCCTGTGGACAAAATTTTCATAAAATAGCAAATGAATGTGTTTGTACGATAACTGTATTGATTTGAGACCCAATGAGTTGTATCCTGAGTATTGGTTGATTGAATGAAATGAGATATGATACTTGGCATATTATGATCTTGTGAGAATATGAATGATTTTATCATGAGCATTGTATATGCATATCATACTTATATCTTTTTTAAGATTCATATATTGTGCTAGATTGTTTCTATTGGGTTTTGGCTTACCCTAAGTGTGAAAAACATTTTCAAGTGCCGGTAATATACCTCCGCCAAGGACTTAGCTTGGGAGGCTTGTGGAGCAAAAGGCTTACTTTTGTTTATTTTGTATTTATCTTTTGTACATGCTTAAGGTTTTATTTGTATGGAGCTTATGACTCATTTTGTTGTAACCAAGCAGGGTCTTGGAAAGATGTGAGTCTTTAACGCATAAGAATATCTGTTAGCTTTCATTCCATATTACTTCTTATAATACAGGCTATGGATTTAGGATGAACGATTTATGAATGTATATCGCGTGTGTCACCTTTTGTATACTAACTCTGATTAATGAAAGCTTTATACCACTTTGTACTAGTGCTCGAAGTTAGGTTATTGTATTTATTTTGGGGTGTTACAACTTGGTATTAGAGTATACTGGGTTTGAATAGTTTAGGTACGTGGAAAGTGGTTAGTGCCACAATAGGTTTATCTTGTTTGACTGAGATGTTTATACGTTTGCAATGCTATGTGATAACATGTTTATGTGATTATATAGGTATGTGATTTAATTTCTAGGACATTGATTGAGTCTATGAGTTTCTAGAAGTCCTATTAGAAGAGTACTTGATCACTGCTCTTTCTAATTGGAACTCTAGCAACGTCGTGGGACGGTCATTATCCAAAAATGAAATTGGTATGTGTTTATAGAACAACGTGCTTATGTGGAGTGAATTACTGTTGCCCATCGCCTTAGGACGAGAGTGGGTTAGCTTTGGCACATTTGTAAATTTGCTAATCTCTTGCGTTACCTTCATTAGGATATTAGGATGTGGATGTGGTGGTGGTAGGCGTAGTAGGCATAGTAGGCCTAGTAGGCCTACGAAACATGATGTGCCTTTACCAGAGAAAATTTTGACACAGGGAGAAGGGGTTGGTTAGGCCAATGTGGCCGAACCAGTGGGTCAACAGGCCATGGGCACTGTGACAACCCTCACCACTGTTTACTAATAATACCACTGATTACTATTAAACTGTGACTGAACATGATTAAGTAACTGATTTGACTGACATTCTGAACTGATTGATTGAGTGTATTAGTTTAAACGCATTTCCATATGTTTTGACTGTTAATTTCTCTGTTCATGTTTTAAGTTTGAATTGTAAATTGAAGGCCTTATCGGCGGCCGAATCTAAAATCGATTAATGTTTTATGCTAATTAGAATTTATATGATTTTATAGTATGTTTAATTGAAATTTGATTTCGTATGATTAAATTGGATTAGATAGTGTTGAATTACATTAAATGAGTTTATTACCCTTTTGCCATTGAGTGGGCATCTTTAGGCCATTAGTTCATCTCATTTTTGATACACTATCTCAGCCATTTGTTCTAGGCCAAAACCGAGAGAGAGAGAGAGAGTGAGAGAGAGAGAGAGACTTGAGAGAGTATTGTTTCATGTAGAGAATTACTTGGAGAATTAGAAGTTTTGGAGGATAATTGCACCAATTGAGCTTCCATTCTTGAAATTGAGGACCTAAGGTAGGAGAATCATTTTCTTGAATTTGTATTTAAGTTGTATCTTGCATGTTTCATGGAAGTTTGGTGATTGGAGTCTAGAATTGGTTCAAAATGTTGAATTGAAGCTTAAATCATGCATGCATGCATGCACACATTGTTGAGTTTTGAGGTTGATTTCATGGAAATCCTCACATGCATGTCTATATTCTAGCTATGGTCCATGAATTCATCATGTTTTTGAGTGAATTGACTCATTTGATCAAGTATTTGAAGCTTTGATTTCAATTGAACACATGCATGTTCATACACATTATGTTCTTGAAGTTATTGTTGAATTTGTGTTTATTTGAACCACCTTTGGGCCTTGATTTTTCAAATTGATCTTTGAAACATGATATATTATGAGTTTTAAAGTGTTTTCCAGAAAATTAGCCCAAAAGGATCAGATTTGATGCTTAAAAAGTTGATTTTGAGCTTGTAAGTTCAATCTGGAAATTTCAGAATTTGGACCCACGCTCGAGCGTAGGACTTCACGCTCGAGCGTACACTCTGAGTACATACATCCTGCTCAAGCGGGGAAAGTAACACTCGAGCGTGAAATGCGTGTATCCAGTACTTTTCATATGTTTACAGTCCACTCGAGCGAGGACTTGTGTCTTATGCTCGAGCGGAGGTCGAGCGCCCATCGAGCGTGAATTGCATGCAACCAGTACTTTTGCTTGAGTTTACAGTCCGCTCGAGCGAAGGAAGTCACGCTTGAGCGGAGATCCTTTGTTTGCATGTCTGCTCAAGCGTAGAAAGCCACGCTCGAGCGAGACCTCTATTTTCTGAAAATTATGAAAAGTGTTTTAAAGTACATCTTTGCATCCTCATTCCATCTTAGGTATTCCTAGGCCTAGTTTAAGGCATCTTAATGAGGTTATTGATGTAGAACCACACCGAGTCAAGATAGGGACTAAGTTGTTGATTCCCAAGTGTATAATTTAGTGTGTGTTCGTTCCGTAACTGTAGGGTTGGCATCTGAGGACGCGCACTAGCCTATCTGTAGCCCAGTGCTCTGTGGGTAACAGTGTTGTAAAAATATATTCAATCATGAATATTTTCTGAATGATCAACTGTACTACTTTCTGAAATAATATTTCTTACTAATGAATGTTTGTCCTATTTGTGAACTGTATTCGTGGCATCCATAGCAATTTCTTTATTCTTGCATCTTATCGCTCTTTATTCAGAGATCTCTGTCGGTTCCCATGTTTGGAACCACTACTGTTTACTGATATAATGGCCATCAATTGACTGTTCGGTCTGTTAAGACCTACTGTACTGTTTGCTATTAGATGTACCACTTATGACTACTATGATCAAATAATTGATATACTGTTCAAATGACTGTTTTAAATACTGAAAGAGCATTCATTCCTAACCTCTTTACGCATATGTTATTCACTGGAATTTAGCTCATTGTTTATATATATATATGTAGGTGTCTAGGCACCGGATCGGAGCTAGGAGCGTCGGGTTAAACTCCCTTTTTGTCAAGCGAACCAACGTGCCTCACTGCGAGGTTCCAAGTGTGTTCAAGCTTAGGCTCGTTTTGGGGTGTCTCAGTTCACCCTTTTGTCTCTGTTTTGTAATACTGTATAGACTTGTACTGTACTGTTATGGTCGAGATTTGGTCCATAACCTGAATGCCTGTATATGATGTATGTACATACTGCTTTTGTTCCGAATGTGAATATGTTATGAAAAGTCTTTTTGCATACAGACTGTCACAGCTCATTGGACATCTTTTATTACTGTTTTGGCTTCCGACCCATACTACATATTCTTTATTATCTTGTTAGCAGACCTTCGGTAATCACGGATTACTAGCCGGTTACAATGCTAAACCCATAGGGGCGGGCTTGGGTTGTGACAGAGTGGTATCAGAGCGATATTAAACCATGAGTTATTCCGCACACACGTGTCCAAATGAGCTATAGGATGTCCTAGAAAAGTAATTTGGGCATTGCATGTGCATGAAAAACGTATGTGGCCATGACATGAATATATGTGCTAATGTGTTAATATATTTAAAGTATGCAACTGCCTATGTTTATTATTACCATAATTGCCTATAGTGAAATGGAGAATGCAAGAACTACTGATGAGACTGAATCATCTGACGCCAAAATGACGAGATTAGAAAAAACAATTGAACTGCTGACTGAGGTCTTAAGGCAGCAATAGAACCAACAGCTCCCACCTTCTCTGGTACAGCTGGAATTGAATGTGAATGATGACATAATTGCTCTAACACAGAAGTTTAGTAAAATGAAACCGCCATCATCTCAAGGAGGCCTTGAACCATTAAAGGCTGAAGCCTGGGTTCTTGAAACAGAGAAATTATTTGAAGTGTTTCCGTGTTCTGAAGCACATAAGGTCCTATTGGCCACTTTTACTTTACAAGAGGAGGCCAGAAGATGGTGGATGCTGGTCCGCGACACCAATACTGCCATGAATTGGGCTCAGTTTAAGGGAGCCTTCTTTGAGAAATACTTCCCTCAGTGTGTCAGGGACCGCAAAGTGACTGAGTTTGAACAACTAAAACAAGGCACCATGTTGGTAGCAGAGTATGAATCTAAATTCACTGAACTCGCCAGATATGCACCACACATGGTTGATACTGATTACAAAAAGGCCAGGAAGTTTGAAGGTGGCCTTAATGTTGAAATACTTGACAGGATAAATGTTCTGAAGTTACTGAAATACGTGGATATTCTTGACCGAGCAATAATGGCTGAGTCAAACATCGAGGTATTAAAACAGATTGAAACACCAGCGACTGAATAGCGCGGTAAGAGACGGGGTTTTAAATTTAAGAAAGGTCGGAATAGCCCATTGAACAAAAAGCAAAATACGGGGTCAACAACCAATTCCAGTCAGGGAAATAGTTCCATACCGCCTTGTTCTGAATGTGGTAAGAGGCATAAAGAGATTTGTTATAAAATTTCAGGTGCTTGTTACAGGTGTGGCAAGGTGAGCCACATGGTCAAAGATTGCCCTTCTGCTCCTCAGGGCAATAGTAAAGCTGCAGCCAGCACCGTAGTATCAACTGTTGCACTGAAACCAAATCCGAAAGCTACCGAAAAAGAGCCTATGAGGCAGGGCCGAGTGTTTGCACTCGTACCGGGAGATGTGCAGAATACCGAGACCATTATGTCAGGTATACTCTCAATCTGTGCTCAAAATGCTTATGTTCTGATTGATTCGGAGTCTACACATTCATATGTCTCGCATGCTTTTTCACGGAAATTGAGTAGACCATTGAAACCCATGAATTATTTATTAGTTGTATCTTCACCTGTTGGGGGATCCCTGACTTGTGCTTATATGTACCCTGCATGTGAAATTATTGTTGGGGATGTTCATTTGTATATTAATTTACTGCCTTTGAATATTGATCACTTTGATGTGATATTAGGAATGGACTGGTTAACGAAATATCATGCTACCATAGACTGTGTAACAAAACAAGTTGTTTTCCGTCCACCTGGTTTACCTGAATTCGTGTTTAACGGAGTTGGTGTAGTACCTCCCCCATATCTGATTTCATCCATGAAAGCTTTTAAATTGATTAGAAAGGGGTGTAAGGGGTATCTATGTTCTGTATTGACTGTACCTACTGATGCTAAACCTAGTGTGAACAGTATTCCTATAGTGAGAGAATTCCTAGATGTTTTTCCAGATGATTTGCCAGGGGATTTGATTGATAGGGAGATTGAGTTCACTATTGATGTGATTCCGGGTACACAACCAGTGTCTAAAGCTCCATACAGAATGGCACATACCAAACTGAAAGAATTGAAAGTTCAATTGCAAGAATTGTTAGATAAGAAGTTCATCAGGCCCAGTACTTCACCATGGAGCGCGTCGGTCTTATTTTGTGAAAAAGAAAGACGGCTTATTGAGACTTTGCATTGACTATCGTGAACTGAACAAGGTAACAGTGAAAAATAAATATCCATTTCCTCGTATTGATGATTTATTTGACCAGTTACACGGTGCCCAAGTGTTCTCCAAAATTGACCTTAGATCTGGATACCAACAGTTGAAAGTCAAGACAGGGGACATTGAAAAGACTACCTTTCGAATGAGGTACGGACATTATGAATTCTTAGTTATGCCTTTTAGAGTTACCAATGCACCTGCTGCATTTATGGATCTTATGAACAGAATTTTCAAACTATTTCTAGATGAATTTGTAGTCGTTTTCATAGATGACATTTTGATTTATTCCAAAAGCACGGAAGAACATGAACATCATTTGAGAATTGCCTTACAGACCCTAAGAGAATAGAAACTGTATGCTAAACTGACAAAATGTGAATTTTGGCTTGATAATGTAATGTTTTTGGGACATGTGATTAGTAAGGATGGCATTACAGTTGACCCACAGAAAATTGAAGCAGTGGTGAATTGGCCCAGACCGTCTAATGTTACTGAAGTCCGAAGTTTCTTAGGCTTAGCTGGGTATTACCGGAGATTTGTGAAAGACTTCTCCAAGATTGCCTTACCATTGACTCAGTTGACTCAAAAGGGGATATCATTTGACTGGACCAATCAGAGAGAATCAGCTTTTCAAGAGTCAAAGACTCGACTTGTGACTGCATCGATTCTTACCCTACCTTCAGGTACGGATGGTTTTACCATATTTAGTGATGCTTCTTATAAGGGTTTGGGATGTGTTTTGATGCAGAATGGTAAAGTGATTGCGTATGCTTCCCGACAACTGAGACCGCATGAAAAGAACTACCCAACCCATGACTTGGAACTGGCTACAGTAGTGTTTGCACTGAAAATTTGGCGTCACTACCTTTATGGGGCGACATGTGAGGTGTATACAGACCACAAGAGTTTGAAATACTTCTTCACACAGAAAGAACTGAACATGAGGAAGCGGAGATGGTTAGAACTAATAAAAGACTATGACTTGCAAATTTTGTACTATCCAGGAAAAGCTAACATCGTTGCCGATGCACTAAGTCGGAAATCGATTGGAAATTTAGCTTGTTTACTCACCGGACAGAAAGAATTTCTAAGTGACCTTGAAAATTTTGAAGTTGAGATTGTTTTGCGTGAACAAGGTGGAACCTTAGCTGCTATTTCTGCTCAACCGGCACTTATCGAAGAGATTAAAGAGAAACAGCAACAGGATGACTTCTTGAAGAAGATCATCGATGAACGAGAATCTAAACCGAGGCCGGACTTTAAATTTGAGAACAATGTGTTGAGATTTCAGGGAAGGTTGTGTGTACCGAGTGATTTTGAACTGAAAAGAAGAATTCTGCACATGAAACCACTGAAAAAATGAAACTGATTCAACAGAGACTAAAAATCACACAAAGCCGACAGAAAAGTTATGCGGATGTCCGAAGGCGAGACAGAGAATACGAAGTAGGTGATCATGTTTTTGTTAAAGTGACACCAATGAAAGGGCAGACCCGTTTTGGGGTTCAAGACAAGTTAGCACCGAGATATGTCGGACCGTACGAGATTATTGAAAGGATTAATCCGGTGGCGTATCAAGTAGCGCTTCCTCCTGAAATGGAGCATATGCATAACATGTTCCATATTTCAATGTTGAGGGATTACCTTCGGGATCCCTTCCATGTGATTGAGCCTACCCGTATAATGCTAAGTGATGACTACATTTATGAAGAATGGCCTATTCAAATTGTAAATCGACGGATCAAGAAGTTAAGGAACAAAGAAATTCTGTTAATGAAAGTTGATTTGCAAAACCATGGTGGCGTATATGCCACTTGGGAAAGGGAAGACAATATGATCAAGAGATATCCTGAACTGTTCCCTCTGGATCCGGTATTCTTCCAAAATAAAGGTAATTCGAGTTTGGAGGACCAAACTCTTTGTAAGGAGGAGAGACTGTGACAACCCTCACCACTGTTTACTGATAATACAACTGAATACTGCTAAAACTATGACTGAACATGATTAAGTAACTGATTTGACTGACATTCTGAACTGATTGATTGAGTGTATTAGTTTAAACACATTTCCATCTGTTTGACTGTTAATTGATCTGTTCATGTTTTAAGTTTGAACTGTAAATTGAAGGCCTTATCGGCGGCCGAATCTAAAATCGATTAATGTTTTATGCTAATTAGAATTTATATGATTTTATAGTATGTTTAATTGAAATTTGATTTGGTATGATTAAATTGGATTAAATAGTGTTGAATTACATTAAATGAGTTTATTACCCTTTTGCCATTGAGTGGGCATCTTTAGGCCATTAGTTCATCTCATTTTTGATACACTATCTCAGCCATTTGTTCTAGGCCAAAACCAAGAGAGAGAGAGAGAGAGAGAGAGAGAGAGAGAGAGAGAGTATTGTTTCATGTAGAGAATTACTTGGAGAATTAGAAGTTTTGGAGGATAATTGCACAAATTGAGCTTCCATTCTTGAAATTGAGGACCTAAGGTAGGAGAATCATCTTCTTGAACTTGTATTTAAGTTGTATCTTGCATGTTTCACAGAAGTTTGGTGATTGGAGTCTAGAATTGGTTCAAAATGTTGAATTGAAGCTTAAATCATGCATGCATGTACACATTGTTGAGTTTTGAGATTGATTTCATGGAAATCCTCACATGCATGTCTATATTTTAGCTATGGTCCATGAATTCGTCATGTCTTTGAGTGAATTGACTCATTTGATCAAGTATTTGAAGCTTTGATTTCAATTGAACACATGCATGTTCATACACATTATGTTCTTGAAGTTATTGTTGAATTTGTGTTTATTTGAACTACCTTTGGGCCTTGATTTTTCAAATTGATCTTTGAAACATGATGTATTATGAGTTTTAAAGTGTTTTCCAGAAAATTAGCCCAAAAGGATCGGATTTGATGCTTTAAAAGTTGATTTTGAGCTTGTAGGTTCAACTGGAAATTTCAGAATTTGGACCCACGCTCGAGCGTACACTCTGAGTACATGCATCCCGCTCGAGTGGGGAAAGTAACGCTTGAGCATGAAATACGTGTATCCAGTACTTTTCATATGTTTACAGTCCACTCGAGCGAGGGAATTCACGCTCGAGCGAGGACTTGTGTCTCACGCTCGAGCGGAGGTCGAGCGCCCATCAGGCGTGAATTGCATACATCCAGTACTTTTGCTTGAGTTTACAGTCCGCTCGAGCGAAGGAAGTCACGCTTGAGCGAAGGTCCTTTGTTTGCATGTCCGCTCGAGCGTAGAAAGCCACGCTCGAGCGAGACCCCTATTTTTTGAAAATTATGAAAAGTGTTTTAAAGTACATCTTTGCATCCTCATTCCATCCTAGGCATTCTTAGGCCTAGTTTAAGGCATCTTAATAAGGTTATTGATGTAGAACCACACCGAGTCAAGATAGGGACTAAGTTGTTGATTCTCATGTGTATAACTTAGTGTGTGTTCATTTTGTAACTGTAGGGTTGGCATCCGAGGACGCGCACAAGCCTATCTGTAGCCCAATGCTCTGTGGGTAACAGTGTTGTAAAGATATATTCAATCATGAATATTTTCTGAATGATCAACTGTACTGTTTTCTGAAATAATATTTCTTACTAAATGAATATTTGTCCTATTTGTGAACTGTATTCGTGGCATCCATAGCAATTTACTGTTACTGTACTATTATTGCTACTGTTACAGAGATCTCTATTGGTTCCCATGTTTGGAACCACTACTGTTTACTGATATGATGGCCATCAATTGACTGTTTGGTCTGTTAAGACCTACTGTACTGTTTGCTATTGGATGTACCACTTATGACTACTATGATCGAATAATTGATATACTGTTCAAATTACTGTTTTAAATACTGAAAGGGCATTCATTCCTAACCTCTTTACGCATATGTTATTCACTGGACTTTAGGTCATTGTTTACACATATATATATATATATATGTAGGTGTCCAGGCACCGGATCGGAGCTAGGAGCGTCGGGTTAAACTCCCTTTTTGTTAAGCCAACCAACGTGCCTCACTGCGAGGTTCCAAGTGTGTTCAAGCTTAGGCTCATTTTGGGGTGTCTCAGTTCACCCTTTTGTCTCTGTTTTGTAATACTGTATAGACTTGTACTGTACTGTTATGGTCGGGATTTGGTCCATAACCTGAATGCCTGTATATGATGTATGTACATACTGCTTTTGTTCCAAATGTGAATATGTTATGAAAAGTCTTTTTGCATACAGACTGTCACAGCTCATTGAACATCCTTTATTACTGTTTTTGGCTTCCGCCAGCCCCTGTACTCTGTATTACTGTTATTATTGTTAAGCAGGCCTTCGGTAATCACGGATTACTGGCCGGTTACGGTGCTAAACCCATAGGGGCGGGCTTAGGTCGTGACAGGTGCCTTAGCTAGCGAAATGGCTGGAGCATTGCTGGAGTCTATAGATATTCTCAGGGCTGAGAACCAAGTCCAGGCCCAAGTAGCTGAGGTAGGGCCGTCATTCTTGAAGCAAGAGTTTTTCCGATCAAATTTGGATGAGTTTGTGGGTGATCCCAAAGAGCCACTAAAAACAGATGAGTGGCTAGAGCAAATAGTGAAGATGTTCGAGATACTTGGCATTGAGGACGACCAGTTGAGAGTGACCTCGGCATCCTTCCAACTGAAGGCAAATGCGGGACAATGGTGGAAATATGCACATGGACGCATTGGGGTGACTTGGGAGGCTTTTGTCAACGTTTTCCAGGACAAGTTTTTTCCTCCCACTGTTAGGGAGAAGTTAAGGGATCAGTTTTCCAAGTTGGTACAGTTGAACACTCCAGTGACTGAGTTTGAGGCTACATTTACTACCTCTTTAGGTTTGCATCAGAGTTAGTGGCGATAGAGGGGCACTGTTGCTTGGAGTTTAAGAAGAGGTTGAGGACCGGGCTCATGTTTAAAGTGGTCAGGGTCGATGATTAGAGATTATTGACGCTTTGTCAAGGCGGTAGCTCATCTTGAGACCGTAATGTAGATAGAGGAGGAGAAGATGAAAGGCTTCAGAAGGAGTCAGGATATTTAAGGGAAAAGTAAGAAGCAGAGGGGTCTTACCCTACAGTAGTCCCAGGGAGCTCAGTTAAGGTCCACTTTTCCAGTGCCGAGTACAGGTTCAGGGAAAAGTGGTCAAGGAGATGTCACTTGTTACAAGTGTGGCTAGTTGGACCACAAGTCTCTAGCTTGCCCGCAAAAAAGGGAAGGGCAGTGATCTGCATCATCTTCGGCTCGTTCTTAGGGCCAGAGTTAGGAGAGAGACCAGCCGCTCACTTGTTATTGGTGTGGGTAGGTAGGGCGCATGAAGAGGTTTTGTCCACAGTTGGGTGGCACACCTGGTGCATCTGGTTTGAGGCAAACACAAAGCCACCAGCCGGCACAATCAGTATAGGCCTTGAGGGCTAATCAGGGAGCCTCTTCGGCTCAGTCAGTGCAGCAGGTTTATGCTCCAAGGGGTGAGCAGGGTGAACAGAGACCTATAGGGCATGTGTATGCTGTTACCGCGCCAGATCTTGTTCCAGTGCCTTCAGTAGTGAGAAGTACCTTCTTGTTTTGCAATTCAGTTGCTAATGTGATCATTGATACAAGTGCATCCCATTCATTTATCACATCTGCATTTACATCGATTTTGGGGTTAGAGTTGGCTTAGTTAGCATCTTCTCTCTGTGTAGAGTCACCTATTGGTGGTGAGATTGTTTTGAAGCAGGGGTGTCAGGGTTGTGACATAGAGGTTGCCGATCGTCGACTTCTTTTTGCATTTGTGTTGATTGATATGTCTAGTTTCGGCGTTATATTGGGTATGGACTGGTTGTCATCCTATCGGGTTGTTATAGATTGCTACCGTTAGAGGGCTACTGTATGTACCTTGAGCAGTGATTGCTTTTATTTCTTGGAAGACCGGGTGGATAGAGTCTTATCACTGGTGTATGATTAGCGTGGGCGGAATGAGCTCAGTTGTCTTTTTGCCAACTTCTTGAGTTCTGAGTGTGATGCAGTTCGAGTTGAGTTGCCCAGGGTAGTCTGTGAATACCCGGGTGTTTTTTCGGAGGATCTTACTAGTTTACCACCTCACCATGAGACTGAGTTCTCTATTGATTTAGCGCCTGGCACGGCACCGATTTCCATGGCACCGTATAGATTTGCACCTGCTGAGTTGAGTGATTTGAAGATTCAACTCTAGGACTTGTTAGATAAGGGTTTTATCCGCCCTAGTACTTCACCTTGGGGAGCACCGGCTCTTTTTGCCAAAAAGAAAGATGGTACGTTGCGACTTTGTATAGATTATCGAGAGTTGAACTGGATAACTGTTAAGAACAAGTACCCAATGCCTCATATAGATCATTTTTTTGATTAGTTGAAGGGGTCTTGTTGCTTTTCTAAGATAAATTTAAGATCGGGTTATCACCAGTTGAGAGTAAGGGAGGAAGATATCCTGAAGATGGCATTCTGTACATAGTATGGCCATTATGAGTTTCTAATGATGCCCTTTGGGCTAACCAATGCACTAGCTGTGTTTATGGATTTGATGAACCAGATTTCCATGAGTTCCTAGATCGTTTCGTGGTCGTCTTTGTGGACGACATCTTGATTTACTCACCCTCTGAGGAGGAGCACAAGGAAAACTTGCGAGTGGTGCTTGAGTTACTTAGAGCCCACAAATTGTATGTTAAGTTTGGGAAATGTGAGTTCTGGCTGAGAGAAGTTAAGTTCTTAGGCTATGTAGTATCCGGGGAAGGGGTGACTAAAGATTCATCCAAGATAGAGGCAGTGCAAGATTGGGAACAACCTAAGAATGCTTTTGAGATCCATAGTTTCTTGGGGTTAGCCAGGTATTATCGTCGGTTTGTGAAGGATTTCTCTTGGCTAGCATCACCATTGATTAGATTGACATGGAAATGGATCAAGTTTTGATGGAGTGAGTCATGTGAAAGGTCTTTTCAAGAGCTCAAGGCTAGACTTACCACTACTTCAGTATTGATTATTCTAGAGAAGAGTTTAGGTTATTAAATATATTGTGATGCAGCACAAGAAGGTTTAGGTTGTGTGTTGATGCAAGAGGGGAATGTAATAGCCTATGGCTCGTGGCAGTTGAAAACACATGAGAGGAACTACCTACTCACGACCTAAAGTTAGCGACGGTGATCTTTACCTTAAAGATTTGGGGGCATTACCTGTATGGTGAGAAGTTTGAAGTGTTTTCTGATTACAAGAGTCTAAAATATTTGTTTACACAGAAAGACTTGAATCTGAAGCAAATGAGGTGGATGGAGTTTATAGAGGACTATGATTTGGAGCAACATTATCATCCGGGAAAGGCCAATGTTGTGGCCGACACCTTGTGTAAGAAATCAATTAGTAGTGTAGCTTGTATTGCCATCTAGGAATGGGAGATGTTGGGTGCTATTGGGGAGTTTGACTTGCATCTTGACGAGTCTGTTGAGTCTGCGGTCTTGTTTTCGATTGTTACATGACCTACACTTGTAAACTGAGTGATAGAACCACAAAAAGGTGACCTTGAGTTAGAATCCTTCCGGGAGAAGATTTCTAGTTGGAAAGGTAGAAAGAGGCTTGAACGTGCACTCCGACTCAAGTGTTAGATACCTTGATCGCCTCTTCGTGCCAGAGTCTTGCCGAGAGGAGGTACTCCGAGAGTTTTACCATTCACGACTTATGGAGCATTCGGGAGGCACAAGATGTATCACGACCTTAGCCGCTAATTTTGGTGGAGGGGAATGAAGAAGGATAAAGCCATGTTTGTATTGAGGTGCCTTACTTGTCAACAAGTAAAGGCCGAGCATTAGAGACCAGCGGGTTTGTTGCAACCCTTGCTTATAGCCGAGTGGAAGTGGGAACATGTCGCGATGGATTTTGTTGTGAGCCTTCCGAGGACTCAACGGGGTAGTGATGCAATTTGGGTGGTAGGTGACCGATTGTCTAAGTCAGCACACTTTATACCTATGCGCACAAGTGACTCGACAGATTATCTTGCTGACCTTTACATTCGGGACATAGTGAAGTTGCATGGGATCCCAGTGACGATTATTTCAGATAGAGATCCGCGTTTCATGGCTCAATTGTGGCAGAGCCTACAGAGTGCTTTGGGCACGAGACTGACCTTTAGCACTGTGTATCATCCTCAGACTGACGGTTAATCAGAGTGCACCATTTGGATTTTAGAGGACATGCTTCGGGGTCATGTTTTTGACTTTAAGGGTTAATGGGAGAGGCACTTGCCCTTAGTGGAGTTTGTCTATAATAATAGCTTCCAGTCGAGTATTGACATGGCACCATTTGAGGCCTTGTATGGCCGATCGTGTAGATCCCTTATGTGTTGGGCAGAGGTGGGTAATGCACCTATGTTGGGTCTAGAGTTGGTCCAGGAAACGATGGAGAAAGTTGCATTTATACGTAAGAGGTTGGTTATGGCCCAGAGTCGCGAGAAAAGTTATGTCGATTGTAGGAGGAGACCCTTGTCCTTTGAGGTGGGATATCATGTCTTCTTGAAGATATCACCTAGGGGGGTTTGATGAGGTTTGGAAAGAATGGGAAGTTGTTTCCTTGATTCGTTGGGCCTTTTGAGATCCTTGAGTGGATTGGAAAGGTAGCTTATCGTTTGAATTTTTCGCAACAGCTTTCAAGGGTTCATGATGTGTTTCATATTAGCATGCTTTGGAAATATGAGCCGGATCCATCACACATGTTGGATTGGACCGACTTAGAAGTAAATAAGGATGCCTCGTATGAGAGTCTTGGATACTCGAGACCAAGTCTTGCAAGGAAAGACAATTCCCTTGGTTAAGGTATTGTGGAAACATCACGGGGTTGAGGAAGCAACTTGGGAACGTGACTTGGAAGTCCGTGAGAAGTATCCAGACTTATTGGTTAATGTTTGAGCATTTATTATATTGTTGTTATGTTTTGGAAATATGGAAACATTGTATATGTTGTTTATGTTTCGGCAATGCGAGTTTACTATAAACATTGTGTATGTTTTGGAAATATGAATCGTGTATCCAGTATTGAGAATTCGTTTATCATGTTAATAGAATTGAATGACCGGAAAATGGGTCATAGTGATGGAATCAAATGATTATCATTATGGTTGTACTTGGTTTTAATTTAGTTTTAAAACTTGATTTGAAATTTCAGGGACGAAATTCCTTAAGAGGGGAGATTATAGCGATTTTGGTTTAGACCCGACCCATCTTGCATTCTGGACTCAGGTTTCATGATTCTGCATTGTTGATCTTATTTTTTCCCCTTATTTTTCATTGAGTTTGAGTATTTGAATGTCTTGGGAGTGTTTTGGAATAGATTGGTTCCTAGTTAGTTCAAACTGTTGTTGCCCAGAATTTGGCCTCTTCGCTCGAGGCAAGCTTCTTATGCTCCGGCGAGCTTTGTGAGCTCCCAGTATTTTTGTAGGCCTACAGAGATACTAGGAAGGTAGTGTTCTTCGCTCAAGCGAGACTTTTTGCGCTTGAGCGGCGGTCTTCTATCTGTAAAACTTCTAGGAGTGTGCATTCTGCGCTCAAGCGAAGCAACTTATTGTGTCTGGTTGCTCGAGCGACAACTCTTGCACTCGAGCAAGTTGCGTGTATATCAGTTAACAACAGCACCTTTTTATATCACTTTTTCATATCTTTTCCCTTAAAAACCCTAGATCGACTCTCTTTCTCTCTAAAACCTAACTTCTCTCTACAAATACACTTGGATCAAGGGATCTCTCTACCCTACTCTCTTTGATAAAAAGGCAGAGCATCTTGAGGGCTATGTTTTCATCTAATTGAAGTTGAGTTTTGGCACCTTTGAAGTTTCTCCATTTCCTCATTCGGTCTTCTAAGCTTGAGGTAGGGACTTTCTACATTCTCCTATGATTTTTAACTTAGTTATTTGTTGTTTTAGAAAAACCTAGGGTTTTGGTTTAAAATCTAAAGAGGGGTTTTCAAATGAAAGTATTAAAAATGATTATAGGTGTAGATACGAGGTTATACTGTGTTAAATTTGTTGATTTTGACACGTGGATTAGATTTTGGAATGAAGTGGTGTAACGTCTCAAATAAACACAATAAATCCCCACTCATAAGTGAAAGAATAATAGAAACAATATGCTTTCATTCATCAGAGTTTAATATACATGAGAGACAGATAAAAGAAGGAATGAATGTTAGACAGATATTCATTTGCCTTAATGACTTAAATCTTTCCAAGTCATTACTTGGTTATAACAAAAGTGAGCCTAGCTCAATCACAATTTAAAGCCCTTGGCAATACAAACTAGATACAACAAAAATAGAAGCTCTTGCTCCAAATCCTTCCAAGCTGCTGCCTTAGTGGAGGCATATCACCAACACCTGAAAATGATTTTTCCCAAATAGGGTGAGTCACAGCCTAATAGAAACAATCTAACACAATATATGAGTTTTAACAAAGCTATAAGTGCAATGTACATATACAATGTCTGTGTCAAAACATTCATACTCTACATGATCATAAAGTACCAAATTTCATATCTAAATTCATTTTCCTTCAAGTCATTTCAAGTCAATTCATTTCATCTTAGTTCATGAGCCAATTTCATTATTTTCTAGACAACCCAACGGAGACTACAACTCAGTGGTTCTCAAATCAACACAACTATCATACAAACACTTCAAATTGCCATTTTATGAAAATTTCGCCGGTGGGAATCGACACCTATGTATACGCGCAATTTTGGGACTTTCACCCTAGACACTTCAAACAACTTAATTTCAATAGAGTCCATCCCCTATCTCCTCTCAAACATGGAGTACATCCTATTTCTCCTCCGAAACATCATACATATCTAATATTTAAAACATAGTCATATTCAATGATAACCAACAAGAAATCAGTTTCAATTCACCTAATCCTCATGGCGGCAATTTTTTACCGCTGTTAAAGGCTATAAAACCGCCATTAAAGCCTTTAACGGTGGTATTAACGGTGGTTTCGTTACCACCATTTATACCCGTGTCGGAAAAAGTACAACCGTCATAAAAAGGTAAATTACCATCGTTAAAAGTCGATAAAAAACGGCGGTCATGTAGGACCAAAAACAGCGGTTCTTTACCGCCGTAAATAGGTTTGAATTTTTCAAAAGTAATTCTTTGTTCTTGCACTCCCCAAGTTTTGAACCCTCAACCTCTCATCCACCGACACCAACCACTCTACCATAGCCACTCTCCATGAAATATATTTCCTAAATAAATATTTAAACATTACTTTTACTTTATTGTAGATGATCATGTTCAACCCTAACCGCATGTGGTCACCACTCACCGGAGCTCCGCCGACAAAGACCGCCGTCATTAACGGCGGTAATGAGAGGGCTTTAGCGGCGGTTTCATTACCGCCGTTTAAAAATGGCTTTAGCAGCGATTTTTTAACGGTTGTTTCATTACCGCCGTTAAAGGGTCATTACCGGTGGTTTTGTTAATGGCGGTAACGAAAACCGCCGTTAAAGATACATTAACGGCAATATTAACGACGGTATTCATTACCGCCGTTAATAGTATCTTTAACGGCGGTTTTCGTTACCGCCGTTAAAAAAACCGCCGTTAATGCCCTGTTTTGGCGTAATGAATCATAGCTATCCTCCACCAATAGCCCAATACAGATATTTCTATATAGATATTCAATCTCAAGACAGATAAATTATTCAAAATTTCACAGGTGAGAGGTAATACATATTCAATTCCACCTTTCACATATATATTCATCTAATTTTGTATTTCTGATATCAATTGAGTTTCCAAAGGAGTGGTTATTTCGAGATTGTTTCTGAGGACAGTGATGCTCAAAGTGACTAGGTCCTTTTTTGTGACAAGTACGACAATCCCGAACTAGACAATGAAGAAGAGAATGACTAAAATCGAGACCTCAATTTTGACAATACTAACAAATTTGAGTGAAGGAACCAGAAGGAACCTGTGTGTGAGGAACAATATGAACAGTGTCAGTAGTGGTCTTGAGAATACCAAGACGAGTCTTCTTAGACAACAGTTCAGTCACAACTTGTTCTAGAGTGGGTATAGGATCCTGGTGTAATAGAAAAGCTCGGACATGCTCAAAATCAAGAGTGAGAGCCATAAAAAACTCAACCAAGCGGTCCTCATCACAATAATCAGCAAAAAACTGGGCATCTTTGTTATCGAGCTAAACAGGCTCACAAATAGAAAGTTGATCCCATAAACTATACATAGATGATAAGAAATCATTAATGGACTGACCTGGTGCCTGACGTTGACAATGAAGACTAGTTCGAATCTGATACCTATGGGAAAGCCCAGTTATGCGATATTGGTCTTTGAGAAAGTCCTGTATGGATTTAGCAAGAGTAGGGTTAGTATCAATTTGAAATCGCCCAAATTGGAGATGAATTGAAGTGGTAGAGGTGTTCCGAAACTAAGTAATAATACAATAATTTTTCCCATCCCATGTATCCAAGCGGTCAAGAAATTTGGTTTTAGTTTCATCTATAGCTTAGATTGGTTTCGTCAGTTCTCCAGTAATAATTCGCCATAATTGTCGACCTTTGAGAAAGGCAGACATAGCTTGAGACTAGAGAAGATAATTGGTGCCATCAAGAACCATAGAAATTAGTTGAGCAAAGTCGGAGCGAAAACGGGGTGAGACCAGAAAAGATAATTAGTGCTATCAAGAACCATAGCCGAATCCGAAAAAAATAGAGGTGACCACTGAACTTAGAATGCAAAAAAAAACCTTGGAAACAGGTCCAAATACACCAAAAATGTGGGCAAAGACGGATTGAACCAGCCAAAAAATCGAATAGGATGATGTCAGCATACAGCAGGAGGTAGTAGGGCTGACGTTAGCCAGGACGTGCGCCACTGACGTCAGCAAAAGATATGAGGCGTGTGACGTGTCAGGAGTGACGTCAGCGAAGATGAAGAGGCGCACGCGTGAGAGAAGTGTGCTGCGTGGACCTTCAGCAAAGGATGTGTGCAAGTGTGTATTGAGACTAGTAGTATGTTGTCAGACACGCCAGGGAAAAGGAGGCGCGTGGAGGTGCGTGAGGAGGTGTTTCTGAGTGAGGTTGGCGGCGAAGAAATCATCTTGAGAAGAGGAAGGGTTTGGTCACTTTATTTTGTGATTACGGCCACTGATGAGGGAGCCATAAGGTACCAACAGATCAGGTTGATTTGATGATACACCAAAAATTGTTACTAGTGGCTGAGAGTGCCAGTGAGGGAGCCAAGGAGGAAGGTTCAAAACCTGTGCTCTGATACCATGTTAACACAATTAGAGAAATAGAAAAGTATATTGAATAATATTGTGTATATATTTGCATACAATATAATGATGGCCTATATATAGGCATGGTAAAGCGATGGCCAAGAAAGAGAAATCCTAAAAGAAAGAGAATCGTAATCCTACTATATAATGTAAATCCTAATCTAAATAAATATTTACTAACAATTATTACTTGGGATCTTTTAGATCATGATGAAATGAAAAACTTCATTTTATAAGTACCATACGCTAAGAAAAAATTAATGAAAGATTACAGTGATTCATTCCATTCTATTATGGACTTGTGCCCTATTCATTGGAAAATTGACCCTCGATAATTTATGAGTTATCCGATAAAAAAAATTATCAGTGATAACAAATGCAATGATCATTATTGTTTTGATTTAATTATTTATCATTTTGTTATGAATATATATGACAATGGAGAACAACCATTTCAAGCTTGAAGTAGAGAATATTTTTCCTTTTTCTCCTTCAAAAAAATTAAAAATTAAAAAAAAATATAGAACTTAATCACAAACATTAATATCTTCTGTTAAGCTTCATTGAAATTATACATAACACTAATCTAAATAAAATAAAATAAAAAATTCACCCTAAAAAAATAATGGTGAACGTCCATTCATTAATTTTCAATCAAATCATCAATTGAATTTTTTTTTTTTTAAAAAAAAAAAAAATCAAGATTATCATCCGTAATGCTTGTGCTGCAACAGTAACATCACATCTTCTAGTCGGCCTTCAACCTCGAGCGAGCCTCAAGGACCACAGTCGTTGTTTTGGATATTGAGGTCGAACATTGATCAGCTTTTGATTCCAAAACTGTACAACAAAATTCTCTCATCTGTCATGGCCAAGGGACCATAGATTGTGACCAGACACCAACAATAGTTATATCTTTGATTATGTTAGTAATTTTGGCTTTTGGGTCTTGTGATTTGGGTTGGTTTTTGAGACTGGGTTTGTGGCAACTAACTTAATCTAGATAATAGTGGTGAAGATGGAGATAATTTTGTGTGGGAGACAATCCCGGTGATTTCCAAGGAAGTGCTATTGCAATGGTGCCAGTATGGTTGCCATGGATTATGCGATGAGTGGTGAAGAATTGTTGAGAGAGAATGGGAGAAGAGAGATGAATTCGCTTTCAAATACAAAACCGAAAGATTACGGCAAACACATCCTATCCACCTTATAATTATTAAAAAAAAAAATAAAAAAATGACATAATTTTATATTTTTTAGTCATAATAAAGAAAAATTATAATCAAATACAAAAAGTCATAATCAAAATTTTAAAAATAATGTCATAACTAAGGTTCGTTTGGGAAGAACTTTTTTATTTGACTTTTTGGCTAATTTATAAGTCTGACTAAATTAGTTCCGTTTGGGAAAAAAAATTAGGCTTTTTTGACATTTTTACTTTTTATGAGAGAAAAAGTGAGGTGATTATAGTTTACATGTGATATTTTGGCTTGTTTTGAGACGTAGCATAAAAGCTAATTTATAGACTTTTTTTGGCTTTTTTTTTTTTAAAAAAAAATTATAAAAAAATAGAGAGATGATGTTAACTAAAAAATTCAAAAAATTGATTTTTAACCTAGATGCCAAAATAAGCCATTAGATTATTTAGTTTATTTTGTCTTTTTTATGTTTTTTTTTTTTATCTCAATCTAAACTCAGCTCACTTGCCAAATGAAAATTAAAGAAAAAATTTAACCATAATTAAAAATAATAACATAATTAAATTACATAAGATATAAAGTATGTATAATAAAATTCACCAATACAAAAAAATGCAAAATGAGAGGGAATTTAAAAATCAGAATTAACGTTTTGCTTTTAAAACAGAGTGTTAAGGCCAGTTTAACATTGTTTGAACTAGTCAAACGTTTGTGAATGGAGTGGCAGTGGCGAGGCACTTTTTAATTGGTTTGGGACACCCTTGTCATATGTGACGGGGTGCCCTCGCACAAATAATAATTTTTTCGTAGCACATACTAGAGGTGAGTAGTGAATATATCGATCTGTTCAAATCGATTGAATCGAATCGATTTTTTGCATTTTAAATAGATACATGATGATAAGTAGATAGTTACAAATTGATTTTTTTCAATTTGTCTAATTTTGGACGGATGACGAATTTGAGGTTGTTTTGGCTACAACCGAACCGCTAAACCGCGAGCACCCTAATAATTTGAAAGACTTTATATTTTCAATTTATTTAGATATTCTATTTGTATTTTCAATTGAAAAAGAGTTTAAATATTCTGTTGAATACATTCTATTGAAAAAAGAGTTTTCAACTTGAATATATTTTTTGAATTGAAAAAAATAAATGTATTATTTATCTATATTTTTTGATTTTTAAATCTAATTTTAAAAATAATAAATAAAAAAAGATGATATATGCTGATTGATTTTTATTTTCAAAAATAAATATAGATGTAATAATACAAAAACATACAAACATAATAGATTATCATTGGTGAGAGACATGGTCATGTAGGATTTCTGGACTAACTAATTTTTTTTTCATAACATTACCCAAAAAGAAGATAATGCTATCGATCAATCAATGTCTTTTGTACAGTTGAATTGAAATGGGAAAATTATCATAAAATGAGGGGTACGTCTATTAATATTAAGAGTTATATTAGGAATTTCAAATAATTTATTAAATTTTTCTATCAAATTTTTCACATAAGTATAGGACACACACATGTGAATTTGTATGAATCTCATACTCATATAAGAAATTTGATAAAGAAAATTGATAAATTATTCCGGATCCATTACATTTTCCTAATATTAATTGCCAGAGGTATCCAATAAAAATTATATGTACATAGACTATTTTAAAAAGTTGATTAAAAGTTAATTTTTTAATTTTTTTAGATTACATTGATTACATTGCAATGGTGCCAGTATGGTTGCCATGGATTATGCGATGAGTGCTGAAGAGTTGTTGAGAGAATGGAAGAAAAGAGACAAATTTTCTTTCAAATACAAAACCGAAAACCTATGGTAAACACATCCTATGCAATAGTGAAGAAAAAAGTTATAACTAAACACAAAAAGTCATAATCAAAATTTTAAAAATAATGTCATAACTAACGGTTCGTTTAAGAAGAACATTTTTAATTTAATTTTTTGACTTTTTAATTAATAGTCTGGCTAAATTAGTTCTGTTTGAATTTTTTTTTTTAACTTTTTTGACTTTTTGAATTTTTTATGAGATAAAAAGTGAGATAATTATAGTTCAGATGTGATATTTTGGCTTGTTTTGAAAAGTAGATTAAGCTAATTTTTTGACTTTTTTTTTTTTAAATTTTTTTTCAAAAAAACGTAAGAAAAAATAGAGAAGTGATGTGATTTAAAAAAATTAAGAAATTAAAACTTTTAACCCATATGTCAAAATAAGCCATTGAATTATTTAATTTATTTTGTCTTTTATATTTTTTTATACCAACTTAAACGTAACTCATTTGTCAAATGAAAACTAAAGAAAAAGTTTAATCATACTTTAAAAAATAATACAATTAAAGTTGCATAAGGTATAAAGAATTTATAATAAAATTCTCCAATACAAAAATTTCAAAATGAGAGGGAATTTAAAAATCAGTGTTAACGTTTTTTTTTTAGTTATGTTAGAGATTTCAAATTATCTATTAATTTTTTTTTTATCAAATCTCTTATATATGTAATCTCTTATATGGGTGTGAGCTCCATACACATGTAAATTTACATAAGTCTTACACTTATATAAAAGATTTGATAAAAAAATTAATAAATTATTTGAAATTTATAACATTTTCTTTTATTTTTAGAAGAGAATGTTAACGCCAGCTAACATTGTTTGAACTATTCAAACGTTTGTGAATGGAGTGGCAGTGGTGAGGCACTTTTTAATTGGTTTGGGACACCCAGTCATATGGGCCCCCGGACAATCAATATCATAAGGTCATGTTTGTTTGGGTGAACATGAGTTTGGGATTGGACTAATAGTTCAATAAAATTATTGATATGATATTTGGTTAAACAATTGAAGTACAGACTAATTATTTTAAACTTAACTATTAGTTAAGATAGGATACATAATCTAACGGATTCGTAATCCTAGGACTATTAGTCGTGTGAATGCTAATCCAGTCCGCCCAAACAAACATGGCTAAACATTATTCGTTAGTCATAGCCATCCTCATGTGATGCTTAATAATGTTGTGATTGGTGAATATAATGGTTTATAAATTTATATTGATTGATTGAAAAAATATAATAAATTGTAATTGGTGAAATAAATGGTCATGTAATGTCTCTGAACTAATAAATAATTTTTTCAAAACATTACAGGCCTATTTGGTAACGTTTACATTTTCAGTTTATATTTATAAAAATTTTATAAATTGATTTTTGTTTATTTTTTGTTTATGTTTAGAAAAACATAAACTACAAACGCGTTTGATTTAGACAAAATGTTTAAAAAAAATTTAAAAATATAAAAAGAGTAAGAAATGGCAAGTGGTGGCGGGTGGTGGGTGGAGATGAGTGGTGGCGGCGGAAGACGGTAGTGGAAAATGATGGCGGGTGGTGGTGGCAGAAGACAGTGATGGAAAATGATGGCAGGTGGTAGGTGATGGTGGCAGAAGACGGTGGTGGAAAGTGGTGGCAAGTGGTGGGTGGTGGCAGCGGAAGACGGTGGTGGAAAGTGGTGATGGTGGCGGGTGGTGGTGGGTGGTGGCGAGTGGGTGGCAGTGGCGGGTGGTGGTGGGTGGGTCGTAGTGAGTTGGTGGTGGTAGTGGTGGTGGCAAGTGGTAGGTGGTGGTGGGGAGTGGTAGGTGGTGGTGGCAGGTGAGTGGCGGATGGCGCGGTGGTGGCAAGTGGTGGCGTGTGGTAGTGGTGGTAGTGGCGGTAGTGGTGGTAGGTAGATGGCGGGTGGTGGTGGTGATGGATGGGTGGGTGGTGGATGGTGGTGGGCAAGTGGTGGGCAGGAAGGGAAGCAAGGTGGGGTGGGTGGTGGTGGTGGGGGGGGGGGGGGGATGGTGGGTGGTCATTTTTTAGCCAAATTTATAAAGTGAGACCATTAATTTATAAATCAAAAATTTACCAAACAAATTTTTATTTGAGTTTTTAAAATTTTTGTAAATATAAATAGAAAATTAAAAACGTAAGTGTTACCAAACGGCACCTACACTTTCGTCTCAAAATATTAATTTGTTATTTCATTTTTTAAAATATTAGTGCATTTTTTAAAATTAAGGAAATAATATAAATTTCTTATTTTGTATTTCTTTTAGATTCATTAACAACACAAAAAGTATAATTATGACAATTGATATTTCAAACAATAATGTATTATCAAAGGATAATTTTAAAAAATTAATATTTTTAAATTATAATAATTATACAATTAAAAATATTAGATTTCTTAAAAGAAACTATTATTTTGAGACGGAAGGAACGCTAAGAATAAAGATTGAGAGTTCTAATTTTGTAACTTTAAAGAAAACTCTAGTAATGTAGTAAGGAGTGGGGCCCACATGTGATGTGATGTGTGCCTATGTTTTCGTTTTTTTTTTGTTTTTTTTCCTTTTGCCACATCACTAGAGCTATCTTTATAGCTCTAAAATTAAAGTTCTCTATCATTGTTGTTACCTAAAAAGAAGATAGTACTATCAATCAATCAATGTTTTTTGTATAGTTGAATTGAAATGGGAAAATTATTAGAAAGTGAAGGGACCACGTCTATTAATATTAAGTGATATTTTGAAAAGATGGTAAAATTTTTTTTTTTTTGATTTTTTTGAATTTTGTTTAACTTTTTTATGTAAAAAGTAGAGAGTTGATGTAACCCAAAAAAGTCAAAAAGTTAAAAAAAAACTAAAAAGCCAATCTTCCCAAATTGGCTCTAAGAGTTATGCTAGAGATTTCAAATAATTTATTAAATTTTTTTGTCAAACCTTTTACATGGGTATGGGAGATATACATGTGGATTTGTGTAGATCCCACACTCATGTGAGAGATTTGGTAAAAAATTTGATAAAACATTCAAGATCCATAATATTTTCCTGATACTAATTGGCAGATGTATCTAATGAAAATTGTATGTACGCAGTCTTTTTTGAAAAGTTGATTAAGAGTTAATTTTTTTAATTTTTTAACTTTTTTGGACTACTTTAACGGTTTATTTTTTTGTATGTTTTTTTAAAAAAGAAAAATTAAAAAATCAATTTTCAATTTACTTCTCAGAATAGGCCATATATGAAAAACGATAAATTACATCAATACCCCCTTAATAAATCTGAAATCACACTGATGGGATAATTTGGGGATAAATTATCAACATGTCTTAATAGTTGGAATTAATTTATATCAAGTTCTATTGAAGATAAATCATAGCAAAATTGTCGTTAAAAATAATTTTTTGTAAAAATTTTTGGCATGTCATTAAAAATTAACAATTAGTATTTTATTTTATTATTATTATTTTTTTAAGTTTATGGGATTCACAAATTTGTGTTAGGTGATTAAGGAATATAAGGGAACATGAGAAAATATGATAAATTATGATTGATAAGAGACATAATTACGTAACATCCTTAGACCAATCAATAATTTTTCCAATGAATCAATGTCTTTTGCACAGCTGAATTGAAATGGGAAAATTATCAGAAAAAGGGAAAATTATCCAATGAAAACTGTATGTACGTATATACATATGAAAAAAGGCAAATTACACTTACACCATCCTTAAATGCGATCATTTAAATAAGTATATTTTTTAATTTTTTATAAAAGATGTATAGAAAAGTAAAAAGGTGATACAATCTAAACAAGTTCACTTATTTAAGAGATACCAAACAAGTTTTGAATCGAAAAAATACTAGAAATACTAAATTTATAATGTAAAATCTAAGTTGTACGTGTAGGATCATGTCATCACTAAATCTGCCCCTTTGATTTCAAGTTTAGGTAATGTTGGTTTTTTGGCTTTCGAGGGTTATTTTTGTAATTGTGAGCGTGTCAGCAAAGATCAATCAGTCCTTACCGAAAATTAATTGCCAAGCAATTATCAAACGATTGTGTTTTAGTTCTCTCAGCCTCAATGAAGAGGAATTTTACTGGTGGCTTGATTTAGGAGAATTAAACAAGATAACAATTGAATGAAGAACTATTGAAGCATTCCATTAAAAACTTACAATGATCCAAACTCAGCCTCGTAGAGGTTTACAGCAGCAATGTACTACTTGAAACTACTCCTATGAACGAAGTGCAGCGCAAGAATTTAAAGTACAGGAATGTAAAGAACTGGAAATATAAGACTAGAAATGTAAAACTGGAAATGTAAAATTGGAAATGTAAAATAAGTAGAATAAGACTGGTTTTTTGGATTTGAGTCTGGGGATTTTTCTGGGGCCTTCTCTATTATTTATACTTCTCAAGGATGACCATCGAACTGCATTTTCAACCGTCGAACTACTCCTCCGTGATCGCTGATCATGTTGCCTTGTAATTAGCTCCACTATACCATCACCTGCAGTTAGGCTTCCCTCCTAAATTTGAATTTAAATGTGAGTAACCGTTGATGCCACATCACCTTGCATCTCTTTGTTGATCCACTACTACTCAGATCTCATCACAACCAATACTAACTGCCACGTGTACGATCAGGATCGAAGACTTGAATAGCCTTCCTGTATTACTCTTATTTTGCCACACATCGAATTGTAATTGGCTTGTACAAAATATATAGCCAACATTAACCCCCCGCACTAATATACCCAATACTTGGTGATATTAGTGGATCAAGGTCCTTTACCCACGTCTTAGAACGTGCATGGGCTTTGCATTCTTCTAGAAATACAACTGTCATTCATCATCTGCATTAACTCCCCTTCAATCTTTTACCACACTAGTATTCGAACAGACTGATACATTTTTATGGCCGAATCAATTTCCTCCTCCATTGATCGAGCACACGAAGAGTCATCTGATGATGCTGTTCCTCCTCGAAAAAACCTCCATGCATTAATTAGCCACCTTTACCCAGCTTTCTATATTCAGGTCATGGATGCCTTCGCGAATTATCAACCCTTGGACTACGAACACATTGCCCTTAATCCTTTGATTCAGAAACTTACAAATATGGACATGGGAAGTTCTTCTTCTGACTCACCCTTGGACTACGAACAAACTGCTCTCAATCCTTTGATTCAAAAGGTCGCAAATATAGACATGGGAAGTACTTCTTCACAATCCTTTACATGGGATAAGGCTGCAACTTCTTCTTCCTTTAGGGCTTCTGATTGGACAAGCTGGTCAAAACTTGAGGCCTGTGATTTAAGGGAGCGAATCAACCATCACTTTGTCGAGTTTACTGACCTTTTAGAGTTCCCTTCCTATGTGCGAAGCTCGGTGGTCTATCCTTACGTACCCATCGACCATCGACGTAGTTTGGAGGAAAATCTGCTTCTAGCATGGTACACATCTTCCATGCCTACAAAGATAGTGCACGCTGCCCGACGCCTCAAAGAGGCATAAGGGTACAATCCATCGTTCTTAGCCCAAAAAGCAAAGCTTTGCTCTTCTGACTGGCTCGATTATATTAATACCCTTGTTCCTTCTGCCCTTGCTCCTCCTCCTGAAGTGGAAGCTTCCATACCTCCTCCTTCACCAAATCTTTGCTGGACAGAGAGACTGAGGCTTGCCCTCTCTGCGGATAAGGTCTTTCCTCCTTACAAGCCTCCACCTTCCCCTACTCCAGATGAGTGGAAGCAAGACCAACTTCTGCTTGCGGCCTTCTCTCACTTGCCTTTCAATGTTCTTGAGGGCGAGGTTCCTCTCAGGAACCTTCGATGGGCTTGTGACATTTTGACTTGGGATCACGTCCTTAACCCCCTCGCCCAAGCAGAGCTTCACATGTTTTTGGACCAACTCCCCTTGCTTATTCACTGGCATCGGAGCTCTGTGGCCACCACTCAATCTTTGGATCAACTCTCATCCCTTCGAGTTCATGCTCAGTACGACGCAGAGAACTTCATTGAAGAATTTGATAACTTTAAGAATAAAGACTCTGCGTACTAGGATGATTTGGATATAGACAAGTTGGAACAAGGATTGAGAGAAACTGCATTCGAAATAAAGGCTGAAGAGCTCTTTTACGAAGTGAGAGCACATCAACTTATGCAGCCAATCCTAGAAGAAATAGAGGATAGAATAGGGAAAGAACAGAAATTCATTGATCATAGTTGGACCAAATTTCATGACCTTATTATTTATTCTATCCCTTACTTTTACGAACTTGAATTTGTACCCAAAAAGGACCATTAGATGTAATTGTTTTTGCTTTAATACAACTAAGACTTTTCTATTTGTTTGGCATTGTTTGGTCTTGTCTCTATTTGTCTTAAAAAGCAAATTTAGGGCTTCGAACTACACAATCTTATCCTTCGAATCTGGATTCAATTGTTCTAAATGAAACACTAACAAAATCAACATGAACTTTTCCAATTTATGGAATGCAGTTGATAGTTTTGTTGATTTTTCATTTTGAATCCGTGCTTCGAATCTAACAATCTTACCCCTTAAATCTTTTTTTAATCATAACCAACATATGGTCATGGTTTGTATAATCAATCAATT
The DNA here is from genome assembly GCA_025200525.1 of Camellia lanceoleosa. NCBI lineage: Eukaryota > Viridiplantae > Streptophyta > Magnoliopsida > Ericales > Theaceae > Camellia > Camellia lanceoleosa. Next base: position 97,565,867 of record CM045764.1, read on the forward strand.
TTAAATTGACCTTCTTTTCTTCGAACAACAGTCCGTACTTTCAAAAACATGGAAGCTCCTTTTGAGGGCTGCACTGTTTTAGTTCGAAACGACAATCTTTTCTTATATATATATATATATAAACCAACTAATGGTTTTGATGTTTCGAGCACCAATTCCCATCCTTAAGAGGTCTCAAGTTTTGCTTCGAAGGACATTACTTTCACCTAAGAACCTAAAACAGGTGTTTAATTCCTTTGAAGCAAACAAATACTTGAGCATTTTTACATCCATAGGCATGAAATGTATTTCGAAGTTGGCTTTTCTGTTTCGAAGCCGTTTGTTATTTGACTGTTTGGCGCCAAAATCTGGTTTCGAAGTCAAATATTTTACTTCGAAGCTGGCATCCATATCTGGAATGTGTTTTCTTTCAATCCAAAAATATCAATATTGAAAGAAACTCTTCGTATTTATACTTTTAGTACTTAACGAATTACGCGAACAAATACTTGAGCGTTCTTACATCCTTATGTATAGAATGTATTTCGAAGTCGGCTTCTCTGCTTCGAAGCCGTTGTTATTTGACTTTTGGCGCTAAAATCTGGCTTCGAAGCCTAATATTTAACTTCGAAGTTGGTATCAACATCTGAGATGTGTTTTCCCTCCAAAAGTATCAATATTGAAGAAAACTCTTCGTATCTGTACTTTCAATACTTAATGAATTACGCGATACATTTTTTAGACACAAAGGTTTTGTTAAAACCCTTTTATTTCGTGTTTTGAAATCACTCGCTCATCTAACACACAAACCCTTTATCTCTACTGACTCTCTACTCCCTTTCCCAACTTTCAATCAATGGCTTCTTCTTCATTGAAAGTACCAGTTGTAGAGCGCGCGAGCCCGTCTGTAACCCTAAAAAGGATCATTGAGGAAGAATGTGAAAAGTACAAGGCCGGTGAGAAAAGCGCCATCGATGGGCGCATCTTCATCCCTCGACGTCATGAGTAACAGAACTATGTGCTTGGGCCCATCTTCAAGGAGATTCTTACTAAGCTTCCAACGTTATATCCACGTCTAGAAGACCACTGTCTCCTTTACGAAGGTGGTCTTGACTAGGGAACCTGGAGGATGAACCGTCCCCACTGATGTTGGCCCACGGTGAGACCGGAGTGGCAAGAATGGTATGATCGGGTTATGCCTGCTAGGACTTTGGACCTTCAAGAGCTCTGCCTTCTCGATGTCCTTCGACTATCCAGGTTTACCATCTCAGAAGACCCTTTCCTAATTCCTGCTGCCCTTTGCTTCTGGAATTCTGTTTTTAATTTTTTTCAATTCAGATGTGGGATGATGGCCCCTACTGTTCTTGATATTTACTATCTATTAGGATTGTCTCCCATTGGTACCCCCATTGAACCAGATTACCCTGACTCACCAGTCCCCTTTTCCCTTTTCCCTCCCCTCCCTTAACTCATCCTATAGTGACTTTGTCAAGGCTGAGAATAGAAGGGAGGGCCCTGTAACTGATAGGGAATTCTTTTCTTTCATACTATATTGGCTTTGCAAATTCCTTTTTTGCACTTCTTCTCAAAGAATTATGCCTGAATTTGCCCCTCTTGCCAAAGCTCTTGTCCGACAGAAAAAGGTAGCTTTAGCCCCATATGTTCTAGGTCATGTATATAGAGCTTGTTCTCTTTTCTGTGAGAAACTCTTAGATGCCAATCAAGGAGGTCCATTTTGGATACTTCAGCTTTGGCTTTTTGCTTATTTTGCTAATCTACAATCTAAGTGCCTTAAATTTTTTGAGCCAAACCCTCTTACTCATGGCATGAGGCTAGCCAATGCTTCACTTTACCCTTCTACCTTTGCTTTTTATTTCTCTTTCTTCCACCAACTTCCAGTTTCTCTTCCTTCTTACAGCTTTCGTCCCTTTGAACCCATTACCATTGGCCCAACTTGGTTGAAGAATTTCCTAAGTGATAGATTCTGTGCCTCACCTGCTCACAAAGATATATGGGCTTCTATTTTGATCTCTAGAGAATTGTTCATTGGGACCATGAACCCCAGAGCCTACAAATGCATTGCTAAGCCCTATTGTCTTGCTCAATTTACTAGACAATTTGGCTTCTCACAAGGGGTCCCAATACCCCTCTGTAGTAACACCAATCTCAGTCTTACCAGCAGGGATTTGAAAGTTCGAAGGTCCAGACTAGAAGAGGCAACTTCTAAGTTTATACAAGACTTGATCGATTTTGAGTATACCCCTTTCCTTCGTCAAGGTAACCTGTTGAAGAGGTACCAAAACTGGCGGGCGAACAATATGGAAGTATACTTGGCCATTTCTCCTCAAGACTTATTAATGGTGTTGGATGTGCCCAAGCCCAAAGGAGCTGGAGTTGTTACTTCTTCCACTGTTCTTACCACTTCGGTTTCTGTGCCTGCCACCACACAGTCTGTTCCTGCTGCCTCAACTCCTCATAGAGTTACTCGGGCTGTCTCGAAGAAAGGTATATACCCTTATTTCTTCTCCTTTTGTCTTCTTTATAATGCTTTTAGCCTTATCTTTAGTTTTTCTTTTGTGAAGGTGGCGTGGGTGTCTCACAGGGAGATTCTCCTCAGAAGACCCAAGCTTTAAATCTTCTTAGGAGCAAACAACAAAAGAAGAAAAGGAAACTTCTGCCTGCTCTTGAAAAGGAAGCAACTGAAGTTCAAGCAGAAGAAGAAGAAGAAGAAGAAATAGAGGAAGAGCAAGAGACACCCTTAAAAAGAAGAAAGAGAGTGACTGCCTCTTCTTCTGATTTAGTTCAAGATCCTACTCATTAGACAACTGCCAGAGTAGTAGAAAAAGCACTTACTTTTGAGGAATCTGAATCCCAGACTTAAGAGAGAGAAATTGAGAAGAAGCAGGCAACACCAATACAGAGAAAAAAGAGAAGGAATATAACTGTCTCCCCTTCTGACTTGGTCGAAGACCCTATTCATGAGGCAGCTGCAAAGGCAGTAGAATAGGAACATTCTAAGGCCATAATTGTTTTTGAGAGAGCTGAGAAGAGATGGCAGCAACAATTCTTAAAAGATGAAGCTGCTGCTGCCGATGCAATCCAAAGGGAAACTGTAAGAAGGCAACATACTACTGCGCACTATTCCCTTCATGGCTCTCCTATTGTCATTATCACTTCTGAAACAAGTAACTTTTTTCAAACCTCTACCCTTTTTTTCTTGTCAAATTTTGGTATTGAGATTTGACATTACTTTGTACTTCTTTTTTTGCAGCAACAACTACTGAGCCTATTCTTCCAATAAGGACTCCCTCAATTTCAGTTGAAGTTGATCAATTGCAAAATATGAGGTCTATTCAGATAATACTCCTACTTTCTAGGCCTACATTTTCTGTACCCCCCTTAAAGCCAAGTATTCCTACATTTCTTTCTTTTGGCTTAAATCCATACCTCCCTTACTTGTCTTTTGATCTATCTCGATTTAATTCTCTTTCGAGCCCTGCTCTTCATTCTTCTTCTAAGGAAGTTCCAGCTATTACCTTTTCTTCGATGGTAGCTGATTCCCCCATAGAGGGTGCTAGCAACTCTTCAACTCGTAGTTTATTACCTTTACCTAGTTCCAGCCCTTTTTCCCTTGATTTATTGGTGGCTAGAACCATAGAGACTGCTGAAAATGCTCCACCCATTTCTCCTATCCCTATGCAGTCCTTTGTGCCTTCCACCAAAGCTCTTTCTGTACCCCTCATGTCCACGGATGAGGTAGACATCTTCAAAGCAAAACTAGCTAGTCTCTTCGGCATGCCTTCTACCTCTCCAATGGCTAGTGATGAGACTGAGCCATTAGTTTTGGCTGATTCCTTATTAGAAATCTTTGAGAGTTCTTCTTCCAGTAATAAGCCTTCTTCACCTCTGATGGACCTGGACAGTTGTCTGGAGCTGCTGACATCTTTTTCGAGGATTCTTTTCGAGGCCTTAGAGAGACCTATAATAAGAAATGGCTTTCTTCAGTGTTGCAAGATCATCGAGCAATCCGGTATGACTATCTCAAGTCATTTTATCTCAAGCAGCAATAACTATTGACTTTTATATCAACATTCACCCTGCTGCCAAGGCTGCAGAGGAGAAATTAGTAAGAGATCAGCGCTTTGTTTCCAAAGTACATACTGAAGTATCAGAGCTAAAGGAACAACACTCCTCTGTCTTCTAATTTCGAACTTGATTAATGGAGAAGAAAGCTAAACTTGAGGATGAGCTATCTGCAGTTAACCAGGCCTTAATCCGAACTGACACCAAGTTGCTGATTACCAACCAAGGACTGGCCGACCGAAAAGCAGGAAATGACCACAGCCATCCAATTGTTTTCATCTTTTAATAATAGAGCATCTATTATAAAAGAGCAACTAGGCATTGTAATGACTTTTGGGCCAATGTATGGCAGAATGTATTCACTTCTTTATGAAAACCCAAATTCTTATTTATCATTTGAGTATTCTTGTGTTCTTGTACTTAGCATTTATTTTATTCCTTGTGTTTCCCATATAGTTGGAAAATAAGGTTTCAAATACCTGCCATTAATCTTTTTTGGATGTATGTACCCATTCAAATTTCTCAAATGGTATGCTCCAAAAGGCAGAACTCTATGAACTTGGTATGGTCCTTCCCAGTTAGGTGACCATTTGCCAAACTTATGGCTTTTAATCCCTATTGGGAGTATGGCTTTCCAAACCAAATCACCTTCATCAAAGCCAATGTGTTTGACTTTTTTATTATAGTTTTTTGCTGCTTTCTTCTTTTGGAAAAGAATGCTATTTAATGCCAGAATTTTAGCTTTATATATGCTTTCTAATTCCAAGCACATACTCTGATGGTATTACTCAGGATTTAACTAGTCTTGGCATCTTAACTTCAAGGACTTAACATTAATTTCCACAGGTAACACTGCATCATGCCCATACACGAAGGCATAAGGAGTGACTCTTGTGCTTGATCTTGGGGAAGTTCTATAAGCCCACAATACATCCAACAATAAATTATGCCAATCCCTAGGATTGTCTTCCATAACCTTTTGTATTCCTTTTTTCAAGGACTTATTGGATGATTCAACTTGACCATTGGCTTGTACATAATAAGGGGTGGAATTAACAAGGCTAATTCCAAACTCTGCCACCAAAGACTTTACCATTTTCACATCAAACACAGTCCCATTATCAACAGTTATAGTCTGTGAGATACCAAATCTATGGACTAAATCCTTAATGAATCCAATAACCTCAGTCTGGTCTACAGTCTTGTATAGCTTAACTTCGACCCATTTAGTGAAGTAATCAGTGGCCACTAAAATGAAACAATGATGCTTCGAAGAAGGTGGGTATATTTTTCCCATCATATCCATGGCCCATCCTGTAAATGGCCAAGGCTTCACTACTACATGTAGGTCAGTTATGGGCACATGCCTTATTGTGCCATACTTTTGACATGCCTGGCAACCTCTTGCATATTCTATGCAGTCTTTAAGGATAGATGGCCAATAGTAGGAATGCCTTCGAAGCAACCACCTCATCTTCACACCAGGCTGATGAGCACCACAGATGCCTTCATGAACCTTAGCCATAGCTGTCAATGCTTTTTTTGGGCCTAAACATTCCAGCAATAAACCATCTCCCCCCCTTTTGTAGAGAGCATTACCGTATATGATGTATTGCATAGATTGCAATTTAATTTTTCTGCTAGCCTTCGAAGATGGGCCAGCCAAGTATTACATTATTGGATGCCTCTAATCTTGTTCCTGTAAGTCATTATGATTGACTTCCAGGACCACATTCCTTTTATTTAAGGGTGGTATAGATTTCTGGTATGTTGTCTGGCTTATGTCCCTTTGAGTATTATCCCTTCTTTTGAAATTCGAAGCCTTCTGAGCCACATCATTAGCTCTATTATTAAAAAATCTTGGGACATGAGTTACATTTGCTATTTGAAATTGAGAAAGCAAATATAATGCAATAACATAGTATGACAATATGCTTATACTTTGACATTTGAAAATTCTTTTCACTTGGTTAACCACCAATTGAGAATCTCCAAATATGTCAACTGCATGAACTTATAATCCAATAAGAATTTCCAATCCCACTATTAAGGCTTCATATTGAGCTTGATTATTAGAACAAGTAATTTCATCCACTCTGAACTATGTATAGTTTCTATTCCTTGTGGTGACTTAATCACTATACCAATTCTAGTTAGACCGTTGGCTTTTGATCCATCGAACCAAATTTGCCATGGCTTAACACTAGTCATACCAAGTTCCATTATTTCTTGGCTTTCTGTTTGAGATGGATGGTCTGCCAAAAAATTGGCTAAAACTTGCCCTTTTACTGCCTTTTGGGGAACATATTCTAAATAAAATTCTAATAAGGCTAATATCCATTTGCCAATCCTTCCCCTCAACATAGGTCTAGATAACATATACTTAACCAAATCTGTGGTTGCAATTACCAAGACAGTTATAGGCAAAAGATAGTATCTTAATTTCATTGCAGCAAAATATAATGCAAGGCACAACTTTTCTACAGCTGAGTATTTACATTCACAAGAATTTAAAAATCTACTAAGGTAATAAACAGCGTGCTCATTGCCTTCTTCATTGTCTTGGGCTAAGAAAGCTTCCAATGAATCTTCCGTTGCAGCTATGTACAACTTTAAAGGCTTATCACCCTTTGGTGGCATCAGCATTGGAGGGTTGGTCAAGTAGGCTTTAATACATTCGAAAGCAATTTGATGCTCTGCTGTCCACACAAATTCCTCTTCATCTTTTAGCCTTAATAAGGAAGAAAATACTTTAGTTTTCCCTGCAGTATTAGAAATGAATCTTCAAAGAAAATTAGCCTATCCAAGGAACTTTTGTAATTCTTTCTTACTTGATGGAGGTCTGGCTTCAATGATGGCTTTGGCTTTATTCTGGTCAATCTGTATTCCTCTCTTGTGTACTACATAGCCCAAGAAGTTTCCAGATGATACGCCAAAAGCACACTTAAGAGGATTGAGTTTCAACTTGAACTTCCTCATTCTTTCAAAGGCTGCTTCTAAGTGAAACAGATGCTCTTCCATAGATTAGGATTTAACTACAATGTCATCAATATAACACTCTAAATACCCTCCAATAAGGTCATGAAAGATAGTGTTCATAGCTCTCTGATATGTAGCCCCAGCGTTCTTCAGGCCAATTGGCATTTTAACCCATTCGAAGGTGCCAATATTCCTAGGACATCTGAATGCTGTCTTGTGGACATCTTCCTCTGCAATGCAGATTTGGTTATAACCAGAGTGTCCATCCATCATTGATAAAATTTGACGCCCTGTTAAACTGTCTACCAACAAATCTACTATAGGCATAGGATACTCATCTTTTGGAGTTGCTAGATTCAAGTTTCTGAAATCAATGCATACCCTCAGTTTACCATTTTTCTTAACTACAGGCACAATATTGGATAGCCATTCAACATACCTGGCTGTCCTAATAAAGCCTGCCTTGAGTAGTCTAAGAATTTCTTCCTTAACTTTCTGAATCACTTCTGGACTCATTCTTCTTGGTTTTTTCTTGTATGGTTTGAAATTAGGCCTCATAGGGAGCCTATGTTCCACTAATGACCTATCCAATCCTGGTAGTTCATTATAAGACCATGCAAAACAATCTTTATATTTCTTCAGAACAACCAACAACTGGTCCCTGTCCACAGCGTTCAAACAAGCACTTATATAGGTGGACTGTTGTATAGAATCTTCCCCTAAATTTACTTCTTCTAAGGAGTCTTGTGTCTGAGAACTTACTGAAGCTTCTTCTTTGATTCTTTCTGCCTTCGAAGCAATCTTCTTGCTTTGCTCTACTCCCAGATTCTTTAATTCAATATCTTTACCCTTTTCCTTATAGACAAAGTTTGTCCATAAGGCTTCTTCTTCCTGTATCTCCTGGATTTTTGTTTCAATGTCCAATGCACAATATTTGTCAAGGGCTAAAACTCTAGCCTGTTGCTGCTCCTACTTGCAGCCAATTATCACGGCTTCTTTCTCTTGCTCCTGCATTCTCTGGACTATTGATTATACATCCAATATTGAGAACTTAATTAGAGCCAAAGACTTGGCTTCTTGGGCTTCATTTCTTTGCCTACAACCAGGCATCATTATCATCCTTAACGATAACCTCTTCATCAACACTCTCCTGGACTAAGTGCTTCAGGTGTGTCACTTCCTCATTAGCCGTCACTTCGGTTGAGCCATCAGGTTTCCTCAGTATACTGAGTGGTGTCACTCCCTTAATATACAATTTGGCCTCTGCGAAGTCGCACAGGCTATGAAGGGTTGATGATCTGCATCAATTTCCTCTGTCTCTCCATTGCTTAAAGCCATCATTATTTTCTGATGCAAAGAGAAAGGCACACATTTGTTAGTGTGGATCCAATCTCTACCAAGTAAAGCATTGTACATAGCATTGTTGTCGATAACAAAGAATGCCGTCATGCAGTCTCTGGTTCCTACACTCAGGTTGATGGGCAGAATTCCCTGAGCCATCTGTTGGTCTCCAGCGAAGCCAGCAATGGTTGTACTGGTTGGGATTAACCTGGGGTTCCTTTTCCCTAGTTTCTTCAAGGAAGATTTCAGTAGTAAGTTCACCACTGCCCCATTATCTATCAAGACTCGATTCGATTGTATCCCATCGAAGAAGGCCTTGATATACAACGACTTGACATGCTGTGTCATAGAATTCGAGGGATACTCAAAAGGATATGAGAGGTTAATGCTCACCTCTTCTTCACTCTCATATTCAGTTTCCATTGGGGTAGCCATTCCAGATTCATCTTGCACCATACTCACCAGTGAGTCTTCACTAGATACTGGAATTGGGTCAATCTCTTGCCCCTCTTGGTTCTCATCTCCAGCTTGGAATTCATGCGGTAGTATGTGTACCATGTTCACTGACACTGAGCCAAATTGGATGGCTGGCTGTGCTTGTTTCTCCTCTTGGCTACCTTGTTCAGTTACTTCAGAAGCATCCTCCATGCTGTATTCTGGCACTTCATTACTAATAGACTCCTTTGAATGGTCTTTTCCGACTGGCTTTCCAACCAAAAATGTTTGCTCAGCCATGAAGGCTTCGAACATTTCTTCCTCAACCAATCATTTCTTTTGGCCTAGGCCAACTTCTTCTTCCGTCCCGCTATCACTCTCCATCAAAGCCTTTTCCAATCCTGCTAAACTGGACTTCTCTCTGGCTTTTAGTCTAGAGTGAACTTTGGCCAACTGTTCTCTGCTACGACCCATTTTGTCTTGTAGAGTTGGTCTTGGAGAATGGCCTGACTTTGGATTCTTCTTTCCTTCTGTCTGGACCAACGAAGAGCTTTCTCCACTTCCCTTTAGGTCTTGCTGGTACTGAGTGTACCTACGCTGAATTTTTCTCCTTTGTGATCTAGAAATTACAGGGACCATATCTGATTCCTTTGTTTTTGGGTGTTTAAGCAATACCCAATTGTTTGGAGCCACCAAAGGAGGTTTGACCATCCTGCCTTGGTTTCCAATTACATCTCTTTGGGTAAACACTTTCCTAGGTTTGTTCTGCATCACAAACCAATCTAGGACCCCAGACACCCACGAACTTACTGACCCAGCTGTTGAACTGCTTCTTTCTTCATTCGAAACCATCTTCGAAGCTGGCTGTGAAGGCCACTGCTTGGCCCTGACTTCATGCTTTGGGCCTGACTCAGGCCTTCGATGAAGGTATCCACTTTCTGCCCTGTGTGAGGCTGGTCTAGGGGGCCAATCTCTGGCTTTGATCTCATAAACTGAACCATTCTCCAGTCTCCTCTCAGAATGACTGCTCTCCATTCTGTAATAATTAGGTGGCCTAGACTCGTATAAAGGTCTCTTACCTTTAGAATGCATTATGTCGGCTGTTGGCTCAACCATTAATGGCTGCTGCCTACCACTAGTTGGATAGGGCCTTTTGTTATAAGTGTTGATTGGTTTAGGACGTCTCTACACATCCTTATAATATTGCTTCCCATCAATTGGAAGCCCTTTCAACCACTTATAGCTCGGTCTGCACCTAGGACATATCCTTTGCATTGCGGCTGTTTCTAAGGAATTGTCATCCAGTACCTCTTCATCAGAGTCTTCCCTCTGGCGTGAGAAATCTTGTCCAATAGTTGGCGGATTTCCAGTGTCTTTCTTAACAGTTGTCTAGTTGGCAACACGCATCTGCACATTAACTTCTTCCAATTCTTTTAAGGACAAGCTTTGAAAGTCTGGCATAATGACATTGGCTGCCACCTCTCCAATTTCTGGAAATGGATTACTGTTGATCCCCATGGCCTTTTCTGCTTTAGCTGGGAATTTCAAACTTCCTTTCCGAATTTGTTCTTGGATCCTGTCTCGAAAAACAATACAGTTCTTAGTCGAGTGAGATCAAGAATTATGCCACTTACAATATACTTTTCCTTTAAGTTCATCTAGAGATGGAATTTTGACTCCTTTTGGTAACTTTAGGAAGTTGGCCGCAAGCAAATGATCAAAAATGTCATCTGCCTTAGTTAAATCGAAAGAGTATTTTCTGTAAAGGTCTTTCTTTTTAAATTGCTGGTCAATTGTTGTATCCTTATGAATTAATGCTTCACAGATCACAGGTTCTTTCCCCACAATCTCTGTTGCATCGATCTCATAATTAGGATCTCTATAATATGTCTTGTACGATGCATTATTTCAATCTTGTTCCTCCTCTAGTAATGCTTCGTACCTAGAGACCTTATAAGTGAGTTCCACTAAGTCTCTGAACTCAGTTGAGTCAAACTTGTTTCGAAGCCTAAACTCTAAGCCATTTTGAGCCAATCTCACGAATTGTAGCTTTGGCAGGATGACTCTACATTTATTTCGAGCCCTTTTAAATCTGGCAATAAACTGAGTAGCCTTCTCATCAGGCCTTTGACTTAATTTTGCCAAGTCTGCCATGGAAACCTCTGGTTCCGATTGGAAGAATTGGGCATGAAATACCTCTTCCATTTGTTGCCAAGTTTGGATAGAGTCAGGTATAAGGTTAATATACCATACAAATGCTCCCCCAATTATGGAATTTGGGAATAACCTTAACTTCATATAGTCATTATTAGTAAATTCACCGCATTAAGCAGCAAACCTAGCAATATGCTCCACTGTTGATTGGTTTCCATTCCCATAAAAAAGGGCAAAATCTGGTATCCTGAAACCTCTTGGGTATTCATGTACCCTGTCTATCCATTCTGGGTATGGTTTCTTGTACACTGGAGCCTGGACCCCCTGAGCCATTGGTCCACACATCTCTCTAACAATGTCAGCAATTTGGTCCATAGGGACCACATTTTGTGCTTGCTGAACCACTACTGGAGGGGCAAACACAGGATTTGGTGGGTAAACTTGTGCCTGTGGTCCTCTTGGTCCATAAGGTGGTATATTTGGGACTGGTTGTCCCTGTGGTGCAGGTTGCTATTGGGGGTGTTGGTAACCCTTTTGAGCCTGTCCTGCGAAAGGACCTACGAAATGTGCTAGAACTGGTGTTGTGTCTCTTCTATTTGTAAGAAAACTTTCCAACCCCTCGGGTATAAATTCAAATAAGGGATTAATGAACCCCCTTGTGCCAAGTATGGCTTCGAACATAGGATTTGGAACTATTCTTATGCCATTTTCTTGTATTGGGCCAGATCCACCAAATTGCATGGCTTCACTGTTAAGTACTGAGGCATTTTGACCTACTATAGGCCTCGGAATAGGTTCGTACCAAGGCTGAGGTGATGGTCTTTCATAGTTCTGATTACTAGTTTGACCATTAGAATGTCTATTAACTTGCATAGGCTGTTTATCTCTAGCTAATCTTTGCTGAGGGACATTTGAAACTTCCTCCATGTGTCTTGCGTTTGTTAGTTGGTAGTTATTCATTCGATCCAAAAAGGATGTTGCCCACCTTTCCATTGTGTTCATTAATTGCTGTCCTATAGCATCTACTAGGCCACCCTATGGATTTATTGGCTGAGTAGATGAAATAGTGGATGGTCAAATTCCTTGGTCTCATCCAATATTATGAACATGTGGTACTTGTTCTGAAGTGCTGGTCTATTTGACCATAGGTTTTGATAAAATGGGAGTTTCTACATGATGTGTTATCACATTATCTTCTGGATTAGGTATCTCTACCTCTCCTTCCACGCCTTCTTCCAAGAGTTCATTTTCTCCTTGTCTCCTACTTCTAGCCATTTCAATTAGTCCTACTGGGCGTGCCAAAAATATATGTTGGCTTTTTAGCTTTTAAGGTTTATTTTTGTAATTGCGAGCGTGCCAACAAGGATCAAACAGTCCTTACAGAATATTAATTGCCAACCAATTATCAGACGATTGTGTTTTAGTTCTCTCAGCCTCAATGAAGAAGACTTTTACTGGTGGCTTGATTCAGGAGAATTAAACAAGATAACAATTGAATGAAGAACTATTGAAGCATCCCATTAAAAACTTACAATGATCCAAACTTAGCCTCGTAGAGGTTTATAGCAGCAGTCTACTACTTGAAACTACTCCTATGAACGAAGTGCAGTGTAGGAATTTAAAGTACATGAATGTGAAGAACTGGAAATATAAGACTAGAAATGTAAAACTGGAAATGTAAAATAAGTAGAATAAGACTGATTTTTTGGATCTGAGTCTGGGGCTTTTTCTGGGGCTTTCTCTGCTATTTATACTTCTCAAGGATGACCATCGAACTGCATTTCCAACTGTTGAACTGCTCCTCCATGATCGCTGATCATGTTGCCTTGTAATTAGCTCCACTATGTCATCACCTGCAGTTGGGCTTCCCTCATAAATTTGAATTTAAATGTGAGTAACCGTTGATGCCACATCACCTTGCATCTCTTTGTTGATCCATTGCTACTCAGATCTCGTAACAACCAATACTAACTGCCACATGTACGATCATGATCGAAGACTTGAATAATCTTCCTGTATTACTCTTATTTTGCCACGCGTCGAATTGTAATTGGCTTGTACAAAATATGTAGCCAACAAGTAATTTTTTATTTTTTATGTTTGGGTGCATAGAACTGCTCTATATACATACACACACATGTATATATATATATATATATCACTTTAGAAGTAGTGTCTTCATATTGAGGCCTTGCTTGGCATCTATTGTTTTAGTTAAAATAGTAAATAAAGATTAAAAAAAAGGGGTTAAAATAGTGAATAAAATAAAATAAAATATCATATTCTACATATGAATAAATTATTTTTTCTCTCATAATTATCAATTAAATTATAAAAAAATTTACAAATCATCCTAAATATAAAAGTTAAAAAACTATCTAAGATAGGCAAGGTTACAAACAAGGCCTTACATGGTTTCATTCCTATCTCGTGGATACTCTGCACTCGTTTGGCCTATAGAGTTAGGAGATTTTTTTGACTATTTTAATCACAAAAAAAATAAAATAAAATAAATGAAATAGGCTAAAAAATTAATAAGACAAAATGTCATATCTAAATCATAATAATTTCATTTGTTCTCTTAAAAAGTCAAAAAGTCCATTCCAAACAAGGCTTTTTAATAGCCAAAAAGTCAAAAAATCAACCCAATCCCAAACGAACTCCATTACAAATATGCATGCAATAATCCCTCAAATTTTGCCAAATAACTCTTGTCCTTGTTTACTTGTTTCACTCTCACTCACTCACTCACTCTTTCTCTCTTAATCATGGAGAAACTAAAACAAACATGTTAAACTTGTGGAGATGAAAAGAGAATGGGTGAGGAAGAGATGGAAGAAGTGCTCAAAACCCTTTCCATGGAGAAACTCCTAGAAAGTATTCATCTTTGTTTCTATGAAGGGATTGGTATCCATCTATGTTCATCCATGGCATCATCCTATTTCAGCAACACTTCAAAGCATAAGACACTGATTTGACACTAGTCACCTTCCTAAAATCACGCACAACATGGCTGAAAGCTCTCGCATTCACCATAGCAAACTGTAACAACTACCTTGTCAGTGAAAGCCCATTGCTCACCACAAACCCTCACAGCTTCGTCCCCTTATCTCGAATATGACATCTACAACAAGAACCCAATCCCCAAGCTTGAAGACTTGCCTAGCCCTAGAGTCTTATCAACTCATGTGCCACACTCTGCATTGCCTACTTCCATTAAAGACTCTAATTGTCGTGTTGTCTATCTCTGTCAAAACCTGTAACGCCCCAAAAAATGTAATAAATACATCCCAGAATGTTTATAAATAACAACATAAATCAGAGTAGATAATCCTTTCATTACATAGATTTGGTATTACAAAAGAGTTTATGCAAATAAATACCCTATTGGCTTACTCCTTTCCAAGCCTTGACTTGGATACAACAAAAGAGAGACTAACTCATACACATTTAGCCATTGGCTTTACAAAAATATACAATTCAAATAAAGAAGCTCTTTCTCCCAAAATGTCCCTCCAAGCTATTGCCTTGGTAGAGGCAAGTCACCAACACCTGAAAATGTTATTCCCAAATAGGGTAAGCCACAACCCAGTAGGAATCATCTAGCACAGTATATGAAGTTTAGCAAAGATATAAGTACACGGAATGTATACAATGTCTATGATGAAACATTCACGAGCTATATTCTCATAAGACATCAAATCTCAAATCATAATCTGGTTTTCTTCCAATTCTTTCAAATTCATTTATTTGTCTCAATTCATGAGTCAATTTCATAATTTCTTTAACAATCCAAATAAGACTACAACTCGAAGGTTCAACAATCACATCATCAACATACAAACACTTGAAACTGTCCTTTCACGGATATTTCATCCATGGGAAATCGTCAAACGGGACCCATGTAAACGTAGGCTATACAAGCACTACAATTGCCATTTTACGGATATTTCATCCGCGGGATCGCCACCCATGTATAATTTCGGGACTTTCACCCAGAACACTGCGGCCAACTTAATTATAATGGAGTCCATCCCCTTTCTCCTTCCAAACAATCATTCATACATATGCAATGTATTTAAACAAATAATCAGACGTGAAGCACATCGTATTTCCACTTCCAAATAATCATACATATACAATGTATATAAACATAGTCATATTCAATGACAACAACCATTGACTAGTTTTAGTTCACCTAATCCACATGCAGTTTCTACAACAAGCAACGTTATCCTCCACCGATAGCTCAATACATATATTTCTAAATAGATATACAATCTTACGACTGATAATTTATTCAAAATTTCCAAATAATGAGATAATACGTAACCAATCTCACCATTCATACCAACACTCTTCCAATCTCACGTTTTCAATGTGAACTTCAATTATTTGTACAAAATAATAGCTTGATCCAATTAGGGCAAACTTCCCCATTTTCCCCAAATTTAGCCAAGTGCCAAAATCATCAAATTAGACACAACACGACATCATTTTCAAACCCCACAATCATTTATTTCACCTTCATCCAAAACCCCTCTTCATTTTATACCCAAACCCTAGGTTTTGCCTAAAACATCCCTAAATCACACCACTGTCACACAAATGACAAATAACTAAGCTAAAGGTCATATAAAGAAGTAGAAAGATCCCTACCTCAAGTTAGAAGACCATTGGAATGAGGACCAAGCTTCAATGACGCCAAAATCAAAATCCAATCGGATCAAAACGGAGCTCCCAAGGTGCTCTACCTTTTTCTCAAAGGCACCAAGGTGAAGGGATCAACCAATCTAGATGAAATCTAAGAGAGAAGGTGAGTGTTAGAGAGAGAATGTGTACATTTAGGTTTTTGAAAAGTTTTAGAGAGAGAAAGAAATGAAAAAGTGATTCAAAACACCATCTTCACGGACTGTTATACACGCAATCGGCTCGAGCGTGAGAAATTACGCTCGAGCGTGGGATACACATTTCCAAAAGTTTTGCAGATGAAGGGCCCTGCTCGAGCACGAGACTGGACGCTTGAGTGTCCAATGCACTATTCCAATATTTGTAGGTTTGCAAAAATACTGAGAGTTGACAAGTTCCGTTCGAGCGTAAGAATGCCCGCTCGAGCGCAAGAATGCCCACTCGAGCAAAAGAGCCAAAATCTAGGCATCACAAGTTTGGAAAAATAAGCAACCAACCTGTTCAATTACAACCCAATAACCAAAATAGAGGGGATACAAGGGAAACAAGATATGAATAACCATTCTAAACCATACCAACCCAAGTCTGGAATACAATAGATAACGGGTCAAAACCGGAATCACTGTAAAACCCTCTAGATGTGTTCATCTCATTCAGACACTTTGCCGCTAAGCTTTCAAATACAACTTTCGATCCAAGCTCGATAGAGGAAAGTTTTGGCATGTTCTGTTGTGGTGTGTTCGTAAATGGGCCGTTTTGGGATCATGTGTTGGAGTACTGGAAGGCAAGTCGAGAGAGACCAGACAAGGTGTTGTTTTTTAAATATGAAGATATGAAAGAAGACCCCATTTCTCACTTCAAAGTGTTTGCTAAGTTCATGGGTTTACCTTTCTTTGTGGAAGAAGAGAACCAAGGGGTGATTGAGGAAGTATTAAAGTTGTGTAGTTTTAACAACTTGAAAGATTTGAAGGTAAACAAGAATGAAATAAATAGAAGGGGACGTCCGTATAATATGTTCTTTAGGAAAGGTGAGGTGGGAGATTGGGCTAATTACCTTACTCCTTCCATGCTTGAATGCATGAACAAGCTCATGGAAGAAAAATTTGCTGGCTCTAGTTTGAATTTCAAATTCTCTTAAGTATTTGAGTTGTTTTCATAACAGTATAATTGATTTACTATCTCATGTGTTGTAATTTCATTAGCTTAATACAAATTGACCTAAAGTTTTTGGAGACTTGAAGTTGAACATATCTGAAAGTTTTTAGATTTTCTTCCTTGATTGAGCCACCTTTCATACAACGTGGTCCATATCTAATATCAAGGTAATGGCTCTATTGGGTTTAATTTTTCGAATTTTCTTTTAAAAAATTAAAATTTACTTTGCCAAAAAAAGTTTAAAAAAAATTCATTATTTTCATATAGATTTAATTTTTTGGATGGTAAAAATAATTTTTTAAAATTTAAAAATATTTTTTTAATAATTATTTTTATCAAATTAGTCTAATTTTTATTTTTTTAAAAAATAAATCAAAAAATAATTTATGAAAATCAAACAAAACGAGGCCAATGTTTTATAAGGATAACACATTAATTATAAATTTGTGGACTTTTTGATTAATCTATCTATCTTCTATACATACTATATAGGGTAAGTTACATTGACACCTTTGAAATTTAATCCAATTATAACCTACTCTTTGATGTTCTAGAAATTATATCTCGCCTTTGTAGTTAATAGTCTCATTTTACAAACCCCTTACTTATATAAAAGGTAACAACTCCTAGTAGAAAAATAAAGAAAATTACATTGAAAAAAAAAGTAAAGCAAAGGAAAGTGAAATAAAAAAAACAGAGAAAGTAAAACAGAACAAGAATACAGAGAGTGTATGAGTTCAATATTTTTATTCCATCTAAATAATTACAATGATAGGGGGTTAGTGTAATTTTTCAAATGTCAAAAGGTGATATGTTTTAAATCCAAACTTCAGGAGTGTAAGGGTAATTTACCCTACTATATATTAGTGGTGGTATACACAATGCACATGATATTTGTAATTGTATTTTTGAAATGAAAAATTTTATAATAATATAAAGGAAATAAAAATTTAAAAAATAGTATTTCATAGTTAATTTATAAATTATGAGATTAAAATAAAAATTCGCACCATTGTGAAAACAAAATTGTAAGAATAATCTAGGGGGAACTACATACAGATGGGAGAAAGAGAAAAAAAAATTACAAACAGATGGGGTGCAAATGAAAGACTGTAGGGGTATAAGTGTCACTTGCAGCTCTTTATATGTTAGTAATTTTTTTTTTTCTCTTTCTCTCACTTACATATAGTTTTCTAAATAATATATTCAAGAAAATGGGCAGAAGAAAAAGGCCCATAAAAGGGAAAAAAAAAAAAAAATCATTCACTCTGCTTGGTTTTGGTTTTTAGAAAATACTTTTCAGAAAATTCTATTTTTTTTATCTTTTGTACTTTTTTTACTATTTTTTTAAATATTTTAAACAAATTTTATTTTAATTTTTAGACATACCTAAAATAAATAAACTTAAAAATTATAATTTTTGTGAAAAAAATATTTAAAAAATTCACTAAATACCAAAAATAAAAAATGAAAATTTAGTATATTTTTTTCGTATTTTTGTATATTTATTAAAATATTTTGTCAATTTTTTTTAGATACATCTAAATAAGGTGCATCTAAAAAAGTAAAAACAATTATTTAAAATTTTAAAAATATTGACTAAAAATAAAAAATGCTAAAAATAAAATACTTAATTTTGAAAAAATTAAATTAAAAATATTGAAATCAAACACACGGATTTTTTTTTTTTTCTTCATCTTTTCTGGCCTTTTCTCTCGTGGTAACTCCAAAGACACCTCTCTCAAACATTTTAGTACTGTTACCTACTTTAATTTTATATCAATTAATGTTTTAATATAATATTATTATTTTAAAATTATAAATTTTATTTATTATATAAATTATAAAAAATTAAAAATTTAAATTATATTACATTATTTATTAAAATATTAATTAATACACGAATTAATATATATCACTTTATTCGACCTTGAAAACCTTTATTCCTAGACAAATTAAAGACGTGGCCTCCATGCATCAGAAAAGAAGCTCCTTCCCGACCATCATTGTTCCCAAGACAAATTATGATGCGGTAGTTATACGGAAGGCATAGGAAGTAAAGTGTAAATTCACCAAAATAACCTTATTTTTACCGAGAAATTACTTAACAATATAGCAAAGAAAAAAAAATATAAATATATAAAAAGTACAAATAATTTTGTAATGATGTACAAATGAAAAACTGTAAGGCGCGTTTGTTTGGACGGACTGGATAAGGAAGTTTGTAATCTATTGGACTATTAGTCCTGGGAAATATTGTCCCAGGACTATTTGGTTAGACTAAATTTGTATCCTATGTTTGTTTAGTCATGGAATTAGATATCTGGATTGGACTATTTTTAATTATCCAATATTTGTTTGGAATATTATGGAGAAGGATAAATGCCCAAATGACTATTTTATCATTTTTAATTATTTACTAAGTAATAGCAATATTAAACATAGTTTTAATATTTTAATTATTTTTAGCTAGATTAAATAAAAATTTATTTTATTTTATTTTTTGCACAATATTTTAATTATTTTAATTTATTATTTTCAATTAAATTAAATTTATAATTTATAATTTATATTTTTTATTTAATATATAATTTTAAATTAACGACGATAAAAAATAATTTTATTTAATATATAAATTCAATTTTCAACAACACAAAAAAAAAATTAATTTATAAGGCCATAATTTATAATTTACATTTTTTATTTAATATATAATTTTAAATTAAAAACACTAAAAAAATAATTTAATTTAATATGTAAATTTAATTTTTTAACAACACAAAAAAATTTAATATATGAGGCCATAATTTATAATTTATTATTTTTAATTAAATTTAATTTATAATTTAAATTTTTTATTTAATATATAATTTTAAATTAACAACGCTAAAAAAATAATTTATATATGTTCAAAAGACTATTTTATCCTTTTATAATTGTTTGCTATGTAATGGCATAGAGGGTAAAATAGACATGTCACAAAATAATCCTATGGGATACCAATCCCATAGTTTCTATCCCACTTCTCCCCATAGGATAGGATAGTCCCATATTTGTGGAACTAAAGGACTATTAGTCCGGAGTAAAAAAAATGAAACAAACAATGGACTATTAGTCCGGTGGAACTAATAATCCAATCCCACTTCTTAATCCTTCAAAAACAAACACACCCCTAGCCTAAGTTTCACTTGTCTCTATATTTGTGTAATTTTTTTTTTTTTTTTTCATGTTACACTATTAAATAATTCCTCATATTCTTATAAGATAAGATATATATAGGAAGTGTTTGGGAAGAGGGTTGGGGTTGAAAAGTTATTAAAAGATAAAATATATTAAAATAATCAATAAGACAAAATATTACATCCAATTCATAATCATTTTACTTTTTCTCTTATACACGTCAAATCAATTATAAAAAAACGAACTAATTTCTTAAACACAACTTTTTTAACTAGTTAAAATAGTAAAAAACTCATATAGCCAACTTCCCAAACAGGGCCATAGGAAGATTCTCCGTACAAGACTAGGGCCAAAAATGTGAGGAGGGATTACATGCAAGTGGGAGATAATAAATAATAATAATAATAATAATAATAATAATAATAATAAAAAAACTACAAACACATAGAGATGTAAGTTTGTTTGTGATGGGATATAAATAAAAGACTCTGAGATGCAAGTAATTTTTTTTCCCTTCTTCCACATGTATGTAATTCCCCAAAATGTGAAGATATAGGATTGTCGATTGATTTGAATGAGAAATGTCATACAAAGGTAACGTTTACATTAATGCCTCAATTATTAGGAAATTTTAATATGCACACTCTTCAAAGTGGTGCACCATATATATCCTTAGTTATGACTAACATTTTTTTTTTTAATTATGACATTATTTAGTTATGACTGATGAGTTTTTAATTATGGTTCATATTTGTGTTTGGTTATGACTTTTTTATTTTTTTAAGTTATAACTCAAAAAATATAAAATTATGTCATTTTTTTTTTTGATTTAGTTATAAGGTGTATATGGTACACGTCTTTTAAGAAAGGTGTACCATAGTGTTCTCCCCTCCCACCCTCCCCCCCTTTAAAAAGGATTGGTTTCTCAAAAAATTGTGATTTTAATTTGAGTGAATGTTTGGGTTTGTTAAGCTTATTTTGGGATCAATTTGGGTGATTCAAATTGTTTACTTTTTAGTTTCGTCAATTACAATATTCACACAAAAAAAATTCAATATGATTGGATATAAATAGCTATATATTTAAAGTATATTTTTTTTAAAGAAAAATAGATTACAAATATAATTTTAAGAATTGTAGTTTATTTTTTGTAATACAAATGCGATTCAAACATATAGTTGCTGATATCCGATCATTTTGATTGTTTACATGAATGTTTTACTTAACGAGTCCTAAAATGTGAACAGTTCAGACTACTGAAATCAATCCCAAAATAAACCTACCAAGCCCAAACGCTGTATCAGATTGAGATAACCAACTTAAAATATGCTAATTCCTATTACAAAAGGAGGACAAAAAAGTAATTCTTGGAGCAATTTTTTAAAATAATTATAAATAAATAGTTTTATTTTATAAATATTAATAATTAAAAATATAATTTTTTTCATGAATCTATAATAAAATTTTAAAACTACCACTTACCACTGAAAAGGGTACTTTCCAAATATATAAAATAAAAGAGATTGTTCTTTCTTCAGCAAGCTTAGAAATTTAGTTTTAAAAAAAAAAATTTAACAAGTGTAGGGCAGGAATATACAAAAATGTTAGAAGTTTTAAAAATTCTACCGAATATTTGATCAAATGTCTCATATAGGTATGGGTCCCTCACTCATGTGGGATCATGTGAGACATTTAGTCAAATATTTGATAAATTTTTTTATATCTCTAGCATAACTCAGGAATATGTCATGTCAACAAATCAAAGTGCAAAAACTGGAAACAAAAATCAAAGTCATGTGTTGGGGGTTTCTTTTTTCGCACACTATTTTCATTCTGTACATATACTTCTCCATTTATATATTTAAAAAATTAATAAATGTCATATATACTCACTCCACATATTTTTATTTCAAATATGTACTAACAAATAAAAGTGTATACACATTCAAAACACAACCAAATCTGTGTATATACACCCAAACTTAAATCTCTATTGAAGAAAGTTGAACCATCATTTTCAAATGAATAAAATGGTAGTTCAATATAATAAAATGGCACTTTCTCAAATCGATCCCAAGCCACACGCATTGGCTCCCTCAATCTAACAACTTTTTAAATTCAATATTGTTTGTTCACCTTAGAAGCAAGTCAAAACAGTAAACTTCTAAGCAAGAGTAATTTCACATTTTTGAGAAAGTTCAATATTTTCAATTATCGTCATTACAATTCACATGACAAAAATTAAGTATGATCTTTCTGTTATTTATCTTGTATTAAGAAAAAAAACTAAAAAATCTGTTACAACCTCAAACCCGCCCCTAAAAGTTTGGGCATGACCCGTTCAAAAACAAGCATTTAACATGTTGTACATAACATACAGGGCCTTATCGGAAGCATATAATACAAAAATAACGATACAAACAATCTCCATTCAGCTATATCTACATGCCAGAACCTCGCATGCATCGTGTGCATCATAGAAAATAGATAAAGTTCCAAATTATATCTTGTAGCATCGGTTATATACAAACATACGTACAAACCCAGCCCCATCATTGGCTTATACAAAAATCATTGAAGTTTTATATATTCAACCTTAAATGGGTAATAAAAAATAAGCCAACATTTTAACAGACTTTACAAAGAGAAATGGCTTCGTGCAGTGTCTGGACCCACGAAGGTTGACAAAAGAAAACGGGTGTCATGGCTAGGTCTGACCACCTGGTTGGTTACCTATAGAAACAGATATAACACAAAGTGAGCCAAGCTCAGTGAATAGTAATACATAGATAAAACAATGCTTGACTTGAAATATAATACATCAAAACATAAAAAGATACACACATAGTTGGTCTGAATCTGTATTATTTTCATGTCGGCCTTGGCCCATTCTTGGAACATGGTAGCTTGTAACATGATATCTTGAAACATGATGGCTATAAGCCCTTAGACGTAATGGCACAAAGCCCTTAAACATGGTGGTGTTAAGCCCTTGAGCATGGTAGCACGAGGCCCTTACATAAGTTGGCATTAATCCCTTGAATAAGTTGGCATTAAGCCCTTAAGTAAATTGGCATTAAGCCCTTGAATCATGCTTGTACAAACTCAAGAGGTGTCTCACACAGACTCTAGAGGTGACTCACATCGTAGCACTTAGTTCCGTGTAGCACTTTGTTTCATATCATAATAACAAAATAACTTGGTTCCAGAGTCTTACTGAACGAACGTTTTTTCATCTTTTCCATTTCTTTCTTTACATGTTTTGAAACATAACATAGTTGGATTTTATGCATGAACATAATACTTATGACAATCATTAGCTACATTTGAAGCATATAATGGTACTACTACTCACAGTGTTGTAGTGACGTGCTTGTTCCTCCCGAAGTGTGCCCTGCACACATTCAAACTTACATATTAGCTCATTTCCCATATCAAATTGCTTCCTATTTCGCTTTGCTTCGAAGGAATTTATCAATATCAAAAAGGCATCAAATATACATTTCGACAACACTAGAGGGTCCTACACGCAAAACGAAGCAACCCGTACTTTTCAACATGTGCCGCATGTGCGGCTAGGATCCCCGCACGTGCGGCGGCTGGTCCCGCACGTGCCTTTTAGGCAGAATCAAAACTCAAAATCTGTTCTTCTCCCGCACGTGCAGCCACAACTCCCGTACGTGTGGCGATGGGCTCCCGCACGTGCAGCGATTTTGTACTTCCAGTCCGAAATTTGCTACAAAATTCTATTCTTTTAGGAGTGTTTACAAGGCTCTAAATTGAAACTTTTAGGTGCTAAATCAGGGTTTAAAAACATGTAAATTAAAAGTACAACACACCATAATTTAATCTAACTTGAATTGAATTAAGGCCATGAACACCACTCAATTGATTAGAACAAAAGTTAAAGCTCATCAACATAGTTTCATTCTTGAGGCTCTTAACTTCACACACATAACATAGATATACCAAAAACATAGTATAAAGCATGAATATCAATTTGATAAGCAAGGGAACAAGATGGTGCTCTCATTAAATAACTTGAATTGAATCCAAAATACACAAATGATAGGATTATCATACCAAGTCTTTACCACACACACATCCAAAACTTCATACAAATAGACATCTCTAAACATGAAATTCCCTTACTTAACCATAATTTTTCAAAGGATTTCACAATAAGCATTCAAAAACACAAAACATGGTCTGGAAATATATCAGAAAACATGCACGAGGGTCGGGTCATTACAAAATCATCCATGGTTTACCGCTACCATGGTGACCACCATCAATAGGATACCTATTTGGGGAAGAATTTTCACCTTTTTCGACCTTGCTAAAATCTTCTTTTCTTTGCCACTACCTCTTTTACTTCCAAAATTTTAAGACAACCAACATTCCTGACCACCATTACATTCCTCACACTGCTTCATCTTCTTAACTTCATTGCATTTTTCATGCTTCCCCTCCCTATGTCTCCCACAGGCCTCAAAAGAAAAACAAAAACATTAACTTTTTCCACCATTTTGATTGCACCACCACTTGCACTGCAACAGTCAACAGTGACCTAACCACAGCAACCCGCCGGAGGGGGGGGGGAATTGTTAACCAAACTGAAACAACTATATTCAATCAAACATTTTTACAAGCATTTGTAGTATCTCAGATTTAATACCAAATACCAAGCAAGTACATCATACAACCTAGATTTCACACCTACTAACTATATTCAATTAGACATTTTTACAAGCACGTGTAGTACATCTTACAACTCAGATTTCAAACCAAATACTTACTAATATTTGTTACCAGAATCAAGGTAAAATGTAGAAAATGCAATAATACGATCTATGTTCCTTCTAAACATGTTATGTGCTTGTTGAGATTGGTCATTATGGATGATGAAAGGAGTATTGTAAACCACTTTCTTTGTCCTTTGTGCTGGTTTTGTTGCTAGGAATTTGCTTCTCTTTGTTATACGTGTTGTATTTATTGCAGGTATCATTTTCTATGTAGGATCCTTGTGTTCAATTCATTAAATTATATGTCCTTTTTTTTTGGCAGTGGCTTTGGTCTAGTCCAAGATCGGATTGGACCGTGCTGTTGAGCTCATGGGGGCCCACCACGAGTTTTGTTTTGATAATCTGAACCGTTCAATGTGTAGAACTCGTCGAGTACTATATGGTTGTAAAAAATCACGTTGATCGGATATCGATAGCTATGTGAATGAAATTGTTTTTTTATCAACCGTTAATTTTTTCACCGTCCATTTTTTTTAATACAAAACTAATTTGATCACATAGCTATTGATATCCGATCAACGTGATTTTTTACAAGCATGTAGTACTCGACGAGTTCTATACATTGGACGGTTCGGATTATCAAAACGGGCCCAAAAAATGGGCCCCATGGGCCGAACTGGACAGGTCCAGTCTTGATCTCAACTTGAGACAAGCTGGACCCTTTTTTTTTTTTTTTGGTGAGAAAAATTTATATTCATCGGTTTCTTCATTTCGTTGGATTATAGTGGCAGGATTTTCATCACGAAATAATAATTTCCATTTTTTTTTGAGATTTTAATTCATCATAAAAATTCAAAATGGTCTGTAAACTATTAACTCATAACAACCTTATTTAACATTTTTTTTTAATTTTGAATAATTATTACCTGATGGGGATCTTTTAGATCATGATGAAATGAAAATTTTCATTTTATAAGTATCACATGCTAACAAAAAATTAATAAAAGACTATAGTGATGCATTCCATTCTATTATGGATGTGTGCCCTATTCATTAGAACATTGATACTTAATAATTTACTGAGTTATCCCATCAAATAATTTATGAGTGATAATAAATGCAATGATCATTATTGTTTTGATTTACTTATTGATAATTTTATTATGAATATTTATGACAATGGAGAACAACCATTTCAACCTTGAAGTAGAGAATATTTTTCCTTTTTCTCCGTCAAAAAAGAAAGAAAAAAATATAGAACTTATCATGAATATTAACATCTTCTGTTAAGTTTCATTGAAATTATACATAACACTAATCTAAAAATAAAAAAAAAATTTCACCCTAAAAATTGCTTTTTAGTTTTTTCATGAAAATTCAGAGACTTTTAATTAAAACAAGAAATTATTTGGCTTATTGTCTATAAATATAAAACATTTTTAAAGGTTTCTTTTTCTTTTTTTGAAACTAAAATTTGTTCAAGCAATAATTCAACTAAAAAAGCAACAAAATTTTCATTAAACTATGCAATGAACAATCAAATTAATCTTGTGAAAGTCCAAAATTATGATTTCAATTTGGTGAACGTCCATTCATTAATTTTCAATTAAATCATCGATTGAATTTTTTTTAATAAAAAAAATCAAGATTATCATTCGTAATGCTCGTGCTACAGCCACAGCAACAACATCACATCTTCTAGTCGGCCTTCAACCTCGAGCGAGCCTCAAGGACCACAATCGTTGTTTTGGATACTGAGGTCGAACATGGAGCAGCTTTTGTTTGAAAAATCATACGACAAAGTTCTCTCATCTGTCATGGTCAAGAGACTATAGATTGTGACCAGACACCAACAATAGTTATATCTCTGATTCTGTTGGGAATTTTGGCTTTTGGGTCTTGTGGTTTGGGTTGGCTTTTAAGACTGGGTTTGTGGCGACTGGCTTAATCTAGATAACAGTGGTGAAGATGGAGATGATTTTGTAATGACTCGGATTCTAATTCGTATCGGATTGGTGTAAATTGGTGCCCGTCACCTTAAAACTTGCATGGTTGTCGGACTCTTGGTATTGATGGGTCGGAAAGTGAACCTTAAATATTATAATTGAGGACATTTGGGTGATGTTTAGAACCTTGATTGAACCCTTAACAAGGTATTTAGTCAAGATTAGATTAAAAGCTCCAAATTTGAGTTTTCATTTTCAACCAGCCTTCACTCTTTTGCCCTTTTCACTTTCCATACTTTGAATTTGGCTGTAAGGATGGAACCATTGGAAATATTGTTTTCGGGGCTTCGATTTGGACACAAGAACGACCTAAAATGGAGTCCGAACGAGAGAGTTATACCTGTTTGAATTTTGAATTTCTGTACTGGAAGCAGGCTCGCTTGAGTGATATTTTCTTTGCTAGAGTGAACTACGCAATTTTCAGAGATTCTAGGAGCTTCTTTTCCACGCTCGAGCCAAGCTTCCTTCGCTCGAGCGACCGGGTCGCTAACAGACATTATAAAGTGACTTTTTGGCCTAAAAACCTTACTGTTTCTTCCTCTCTTCTTCTTCCCTCCTCCATGTCCAAAAACCTAGCCCTCAAAACTTTGATTTCATCCATTTTTACCAACAATCCACCATGGATCTTGCATCAAAGATGAAGAACAAGAGAAGATCAACATTTTCAACCGATTAGAATTGGATTTTTGAAAGAATGCTCTTGATCTAGCTTTCTTGCTTCCAATCTTGAGGTAGGGGTGTTTTTAACTCTTTATATCTTCAATTTGAGTAGCTTACGTGGTAATCTCATAAACTATTCATGTATATATATATGTATGTATTGATTTGAGCTTGTTGACTAAAGATTGAGAACAATGAGGGTGTAATTTTGTGATTGTTGAAGGAATTACACTTATTATGGTGGAATATCATTATTTATGATTGATGATTGCCTTAATTTCATAATGGAGAGAAAAATCCCAATTTATCTCATTTTTCTCAAACCCTTATTTTCAAACTTAATTTATAAAAAAGGGTTTTACTCAATTAATTTCTAAACTATGAAATTGAGTGCAATTACTTGGTTTTGGGTTTGAAATGCAAGTTTGGAGGTTCCCTTTTGATGTCGAACTTGAGATGAGATGATGAATGATGATGGGAATGCCTTGATTTATGAAATGGGAAGAATTGCACTATTATGAATTGATATCATCTTAGGAAAATTGTGCATTCTTTACAAATTCATGCATTACATGCATTGTGCATATCTTTTGGTATTACCTTGGTGCCAACGGTTGAAAGTTAAAAATGGTGGTAATTAGCCTATGAGTCAGGGTAGTGAGTCGAGTTGGATTTGAGTTGTGTATTGTAATTGGTACCCACGCGGGGAGTTAAGGTGTTCAATTGCCCTGTCTGCGCATGTCGCCGGACGAATGTGGGAAAAGGTTTTGGGGTGTCCACAAGCCCGTCGTTTTTGGAGCCGAAAAATGTGGAAAAACATATGGGTTTGGGTGTCCACGTCCCTGCCATTTATGGAGCCGGCAAATGTTTAAGATTGTGATGTTTTGGGTGCCCATCGCTCTGCCGTTTCTGGAGTCAGCAAATGTGGGATTATTTTCTATATATGACTATAATTATCTATGTATGTTTGATTTTGGGCTCTTACCTGTGGATGTCATGGCTGAGTTACCGCCCAATGTGAATGTGGAAAAGATGAGATATGTTTAATGCATTTGCATCCTATCAATAACATACTCTAGCACTGTTTTTTTATTCCTTTCATACATTCCCCTAAATTGCATTGCATAAGCATAAGTTTTTCAAATGATTATATAATTTGTTAAATACATCACCTACTGAGTTTTCACTCACCCCAAAGCTAACAAATTTTCAGGAAATGATGTTGAGGCACCTTCGAAAGTATGGATATATGAAATGAAGTTGGATGAGGGCATGGATGGTTTTTTATTGATGTTTTATGATTTGGATGAGATTATCTTGTATGGACTATTTGTATGGGGGAATTGGAAATTTATCTTGTATATGAATGTAATTTAACAATGATGTATTTTTGAGATAGTTCAATTGGAAAAAGGAGTTAATGGATTGTATTATTGTTAATATTTGTTATCTATATGCGTGTATTATTGTTGATGGTATGAAGGTATCAGGGGAATTGAGAGGTATTTCTCCAGGGCATTATAATTTTGTATTGGAGGCAATCGCGATGATTGCCAAGACAGTGCCATTGCTATGGATTATGCGATGAGTGATGAAGAATTGTTAAGAGAGAATGTGAGAAGAGAGATAAATTCTCTTTCAAATACAAAATCAAAATATAGCGTTCCTGATTTAGACCCAACCTACTGTGTATTCTGGACTTGCGGTTCATAGCCCCGTATGGTTGTTTATGTCTTTTTCCCCTTGTTCTTCCTTAAACTTGATTGGAATGTGGTTGTTGTGTTTGGATCAGGTTGGTTGCTTGATTTTCAAACCTTTGTTGCCCAGATTTTTGCTCCTCCGCTCGAGCGACACTTCTTGCTCTTGAGTGGGCTTTGCAAACTCTCAGTATTTTTACAGACCTGCAAAATACTAGAAGAGTATATTCTACACTCGAGCGGCATTTCCTAAGCTCGAGCGGGTGGCCCTCGAGGGGCTAATCTTGAGTTTGAGCGTTGTTCTTTTGTCTACAAAACTACTAGATGTATGTATTCTATGCTTGAGCATCACTTCCTGCACTCGAATGGAACAAATTGTTGTGTCTAATGCTTGAGCGTCAACTCTTGCGCTCAAGCGGACTGTGCGTATATTAGTCCGTAATGAGGTCATTTTACATCACTTTTCCATTTCTCTCTCTCTCTACTTTTCAAAAACCCTAGACTTAGAGCCTCTCTCTCTAAAACTTTCCTTTTCTCTATATTTCTACCTAGATCTGTGGGTTTCTTTACTCGTGTGGCTTTGTTAAAAAGGTAGAGTGTCTCAAGAGCTCCGTTTTGATTCAAGTAGAAGTTGGTTTCGGCGCCTTTGAAGTTCCTCCGTTGTTGCTTTGCTTATCTAAACTTGAGGTATGGAATTTCTACGCCCTCTATGAGTTTTAACTTGGTTATTTTTTGATATGTGAGAAACATTGGGTTTTGAGGTGATTTTTAACAAACCTAGGATTTGGGGTTTAATTTCCAAAGAGGGGTTTTCAAATGGATGTCTTGAAATGGTTATGGGAATGGATATGACCTCGTGTTATGTTAAAATGGTTGATTTTTAGTGTTTGGGATGAGATTGGGAAAAATGGGAGTTTTGCCCTAAAATGCCTTAAGTAATTATTTTGTATAAATAATGAAAATTGTACTAGAAATGTGAGATTGGATGGACATTTATATTAATGGTGTAGTTAGATACGTGTTATCTCTCACCTATAGAAATTTGAATAATTTATTTGTTGAGAAGATTGCATATCTGTTTAGAAATATCTATTTTGGGCTATTGGTGAAGGATAACTGTGATTGTTGTAGAAATTGTATGAGAATTTGGAAAATTGAAACTAATTCCTTATTGGTTGTCATTGAATATGACTGTATTTTAATACATTATATATGTATGATGTTTGGGAGGAGAAAGGGGATGTACTCTATGTTTGGGAGAAGAAAGAGGATGGACTCCATTAAATTAAATTGGCTTGTGTGTCCTGGGTGCCAGTCCCCAAAACCGTGTGTATATATATATATGGATGCCTATCCTGCGGATGAAATTTCCATGAAATAACAAATTGAAGTGTTTGAATGTAATGGTTGGGTGGTAAGAAAACCACTGAGTTGTAGTTAGGGGTGTAAAAATGGCCCGCGGCCCGTGGGCTGCCCGAACCTCGCTCGTGGCCCAAGATTGGTCCGACCCATTTAGGCTCGCTTGCCGAGCCTCGGCCCCGGGCTAGGGTCATTGTTTGAAGTCTGTTCGGCCTATGGCTGCAAGGCCGTTCTGCCCAGTGTATTTTTTAATAGAAAATAATAAAATTTTGGTAGAAAAAAAATAAAAAAACAAAAAAAAAATGGTTAGGCCTGTCCAAGCCCACTGGCCCGACCCAAGGCCCGAATACCTTTAGGATTAATTTTTTTGGTGGCCGATCCGCCGGATTTTGGGAGCCCATGAGGCATGAGGCGGACAGCGAGCTGGCCCGCCTTGGTGGTGGGCGGCCGAGCTAGATTTACACCTCTAGTTGTAGTCTCAGTTAGGTTGTCTGGATAATAACGGATATGACTCACGAATTGAGGAGATATGTAATGACATGAAACGTGTTGATATAAAATGGATTGGGATATAATACTTGACATAATATGGTTTTGGAAAAAGAGTTGTAAATGATTTTTATCTTTGAGTATTGGTCATGTGTATCATGTTTATAACCTTGTTAAAGTTCATATATTGTAGATTGTTTTTGCTAAGCTTTGGCTCACCCTATTTGGGAAAAACTATTTTCAGGTGCCGGTGATATGCCTCTGCCAAGGCAGTAGCTTGGAAGAATTGTGGAGCTGAGAGCTCACTTTCGTTTATTTTTTATTTACTTTTGTACAAGCCTAGGGCTTTATTTTGTGTTAAGCTTCTGACTCATTTTGTTGTAACCAAGTATCGTCTTGGAAAGTTGTAAGCCCGTAGAGCATTTATTTCGTTGATCATTTAGTTTGGTGCCACTTGCTATAGATTTAGGGTAGAGCTTATGAATGTGTAATGCATGTGCCCTTTTTGTAAATGGACTCTGATTAATGAAAGCCTAGTACTCTGTTTATGTCATTTTGCATTAGTCTTTACCGTTGAATTATTGTATTATTTTAGGGGCATTACAACTTGGTATTAGAGCGTACCGGGTTTGAATACTTTGGGTACATGGGAAATGGTTAGTACTACAATGGGTTTATCTCGTTTGACAGAGATGTTTATATGTTTGCAATGTTATGTGCTAACATGTTTATGTGATTATATGGGTATGAGATTTAAATTTCTAGGATGTTGATTGAGTATACGGGTTTCTAGAAGTCCTATTAAAAGTGTACTTGATCACTGTTGCTTCTAACCAGAACTCTGACAATGTCGTGGGACGGTCATTATCTGGAAATGAAATTTGTATGTGTCTACATGACTATGTGCTTATATGGAGTGAATTACTATTGTTCACCGCATTAGGGCGTGAGTGAGTTAGCTTCGGCACATTTATAAATGTACTAATCTCTTTTGTTGCCTTTATGAGGATGTCAGGACGTAGACGTGGTGGTGGTAGGCGTGGTAGGCCTAGAAGGCATGAAGTGCCTTTATCGGATGAAATTTTGGCACATGAAGAAGGGGTTGGTTAGGCTAATGTGGCCAAACCAGTTGGTCAACAGGCTTGTAGACCGCCCGAGAACTCCTGGCTCTGCGTGCAAGGGCGCGAAATCGTTTGTTCTTAGCTACTACAGTTCAGACTCATGTCACGGTTCTGAATCTAATCTCACAAAGTGCAATGTGAGACCGATAAATCACCAAAGAGTCCAAATCTGGCAAATCGTTTTGGAAAATCGATTTTAATAAAGAAGTGCCAAACACGGACTGCTTTGCTAGATATAGAGTCGCCACCTAAATATTTTGCTTTGGGGGAATTTAGGAAACCTTGACTCGTACCTAAGGCCACGTGTCCATCATCACCAAAGTTGCCTCGGCTCGGGAACTTGGGTACGAGAGGGGAAGGTCATGCAATGAGCACCCCCGCTCGCCTGATCAAAAGATTAGTCTTTACTAAGCATGATATGTTGTTTTTGAAAATATATGTGTTCTTATTCCTGTTTATTAGCTAGCTTACTATGTGATGCGCACAACATACAAGTATAGACTAGATCGCCTAAGTTGGAACAAAACATTTCATGTTCATTTGTTTGAAAATGGTTTAGAGGTGCTACTCGCAAGTAGGCTAAGTCTTGGATTTTGCCACTCTCAAGTGGGCTTAGAAAAACATGATTTTGCCACTCTCTAGTGGGCTTAAAACACACATTTTGATGAATTGTTCAAATTCAAGCAATCCAACCTTCACCCATAGGCATTCAAGCAGTTATATCATTTAAGCAGTTAGCCTCATGGAAAGCATGCTAACATGGCAATCACTTACACTCATGCAAGGATGCTAAAGCAAAAACACTCACAGTGTACTCCAAGCCAAAACAGAGAACTAGTTAGAAATCATGCCTGATCCTAGTTCATGTTAAGATGGCTAATGTAACACATGCAAAAATGCAACTAAGATAGGCTCGGCTATTCTAAGATGTCATATGAATGCAACTTGATAACATGCTATTGAACACATATTTAAGTAAATGTATTGAAATACAATGTAATTAGTATGATGCGCCGAGCCCGGTGCATGCAAGACGAATGAATGATGCACGTATGCGAGCATAAGGATGCTAATTGAAACATGCCCTAAACTAACCATCAAAAGCTGGTAAGTAAAAGAGAGAAAGAAATGGAGGTTGGAAGACATGCATCACACACATGCACGCTTATTACAACAATTGGCCCTCTCGACAGAGGGTCTGAATAAGAAGCTAACTAGCTAATCTAAGCTAATTAAACTAATTATTACATAATCAAATTGAATAACTAGCTAACACTAAGCTAATTATTACAACACATTTAACTAATTAACATATTAGCTAGTTTAATTACAAATTCAAAAGCTTGCTAATCAAGTAAAGCTAATTACAAATTACAAAGCCTCAGCTCAGTTCTAAGAGTTCGAAGATGCATGCTCGATCGCCTCACTCAGAAATCCGTTACCATGCCTCATATTGCCTCTGTTTGCACACTTTCGTACCTCTGAAAATTGTGCCAACTTCCGTGATTCTGACCTACCTTAGGAACCATCTGAGGGGTAGTCGGCCAAAATGAATGGCCATCGGCCAAAGATAATGGTCATCGGCCAATTTTGATAGTCGATCGGTAGATTAGATGGTTGATCGGCCACTGCTTCCTGCAAATTCTCCTTTTGCTGCAACAGAGCACTAACAGAGGCATGGCAGTGTATTTACAAGAAAATGTATGTGCAACCACACTTCTTATCATGTTTAAAGCTCAAAGGAGTGTAGTGCTCGACTCTCGAGCAATCAATCACGCATCTCGATGCATGATGGCCAAAGAGGCCGAGTTGCACAAATCAATGACAATGAATGCACACAAATAACACATAGGACTCAATGAACCTCCACCTTATCATGCATGATCAAAGGTGTCGTTGACCGGGAAATAAGGCACGTTTCATCACTTCAAGTATGAAACGCCCCTCGTTCCCCGTATTTGGATCAACATCTAACCCAAACACAATGTAATGCAACAAACATGCAAAGATAATGCAACATGCAACATGCAACAACAATATGCAAGCAATCATGAGCATGTAACAACATGTAATGGCAAGGGCTATGTAATGCAACACTTAGAGGACCAAACCAACCACAAATAAGCTTCATGCATGCTAAAACAATGGCCAAAGTATGCTGAAAATGGAGTCCAAAAGTATATGCAAGCATGCATGCCAATTGGTTCACAAACAAAGCATGAAGGCACCAACTCTTAAGCACATGGAAAGGGTGAAAAAGGTGAGAGTGTGGCAGTGAAAGAGGCTCTGAAATCACATTCCAAGTGAGGCTAGATCATGCACAAATGACAAACAAAGCATGCTAGTGGGCTTAACACTTAAAGCTAGCCAAGTGACTTACACCATGGCCATACCAAGCAAGGCCCAAAGGGCCAAGGTGACTCAAAATAGTCCTAAGGCAGATATTTAAATAAGGCCAAAACATGCATGGAATGAGGCCAAAACAAGCTAGCATGGTGAGCGCAAAACATGACGCATACAAGGCCAATGAAGAGGATCACACTACACCCACCAAAACCCAAAACCAAGCACGAGGTGACTATACCAACGAAAATTAGAGTTATGACATGCCAAAATAACACCAAAAATGCACTGATATGGCAGCCCACAAGCTTAGGCAATAAGGCATGCATAATGGCTCATATTTAAGACATAAAGAACAACCTTCCAAAGGCATTGAAAGAGTGACACATGTGAGTGTGTGGCCATGGAACATGCACTGAAATCATGGTGAAAATGATGCTAGATCATGCAAATAGCCCAAGCAATGCATACTAGTGGACTCAATACACAAAGCTAGTAAGCAAGAATGCACTATGGCTATACAAAGCATGGTATGCATGATCAAAGCAACTTCAAATAGAGCTTAAGCATGCTGAAATATAAGTAAAAGTTTCTTTGAGTTGAGCCAAAATCATGCTAGAATGATGATCAAAAGTATAGAGCATGTTAGGCTAGCAAGTAGCATTACACTACAAGTGTGTGAGGCATTCAAGAGACAACCAAACCAGCCCAAAATAGTGCTATATCATGGCAAAACAAAGCCTAAGACATGCTGAAATGGAGCCACAAAGAGGTAGAAAAACATGCCAACTTGGTGAGCCATCAACACAAGCACACAAGAGAAGGGGAGGGGGGACAACCCCCTCTTATTTGAGGCCTCAAAACCACATTCCCACCACTAAAATTCCTCTAGAATTTAGTGGTGAAGAGGCCAAACAAAGGTGATCCAAAGGCCTAAAAGAGATGGTTCAAAACAAGGCCAAATAAGGCACAAGGGGGGTAGTCCACCCCCCAACACCAAAGAGGCCTTAAACAAACATATTAAGCACTTAGAATCAAAGCTATTTTCAGTTGAAAGCAAGGCCTAAAACAATATGCGAGGATGGCCAATATGGTATACAAACAAAGGCTTAAAAGGGGAATACACTCACCCTTGAAGCATAACTTCAAAACCAATAGCTTCTGAGGCAAAAACCAACTTTCAGAGCTCAAATAACACTCCCAAGAATCTCAGCTCAAAGATGGTGGTGTGTTGCTAGGTGTTGTAGTGCAAAAATGAAGAGAAGTTACACTTTGAGGCACAAACCAACACAATATATAGAGAGAATGAGAAATATATATAGAGAGAGATATGACTCTTGTATATTAGATTTCAGAACCTCTGGAAAGGCAGAGGGGCCTCCCTTCTTATAGAAAATCAAGTCCATAGCTTGTTGAACAAGCTAGGACCTGGTTTGAATCCATCCATACTTGTGTATGGAGGATACACCAAGTGGCCAACAGCTGGCACCAGCTGGAAGAAAAATATTTGCAAAAGCAAAAAAAGGGGTCTCAACCAAAAAAAAAATGGCTGATCGACCAAAAAGGGTGCCGATTGGCCAAAAAGAGTGCCGATTGGCCATCACTTATGGCCGATGACAAGAAAACAAGGCCAACAAGCACAAGGCTTAGCCGATGGGTTGTAGGGATGACCAACAAGCCATCCTCTTCTCTCAGAAGCAAAACCACAAGTCCTTGGTCCACAACCAAGCACAAAACAGACAAGTTGGGAGATCCTAAGTCAAGGCGTGCAGCCGAGACCTTCGAGAACTCAAAATGAACACGAGCATGGATGATCATCGTGTGTTCAAACAATGACGTCCAAGTCTTGAGGACGGTAAAAAATAGGGTGTCTACAAGGCCATGGACGCCTTATCCCGCGAAATGGCTAGAGCATTGCGAGTCTGTGGACATTCTCAAAGCTGAGAATCAAGTCTTGGCCCAAGTAGCTGAGACAAGGCAGTCTTTCTTGAAGCGGGAGTTTTTCCGGTCAAATCCGGATGAGTTTGTGGGTGATCCCAAGGAGCCATTGAAGGCAGATGAGTGGCTAGAACAGATAGTGAAAACACTCGAGATGCTTGGCATCGAAGACGACCAATTGCGAGTGACCTTGGCATCCTTCCAGCTGAAGGTAGATACAGGTCAATGGTAGAAATATACGCGTGGGCGTATTGGGGTGACTTGCGAGGCTTTTCTCAGTGTTTTTCAAGACAAGTTTCTACCCTCCATGGTTAGAGAGAAGTTGAGAGACCAGTTTTCCAAGCTGGTACAGTTGAGCACATTGATGGTCGAGTTTGAGGCCACGTTCACTAGCCTCTCTAGGTTTGCATCGAAGTTGGTGGCGACAAAGGAGCACCGTTGTTTGGAGTTTGAGAAGAGATTGAGGATGGGGTTAATGTTCAAGGTAGCCAGTTTGATGATTAGAGATTATGGACGTCTTGTGGAGGTGACAACTTATCTTGAGACTGTGATGCAGATGGAGGAAGAGAGGATGAGGGGCTCCAAGAGGAGTCAGGATGTGCAGGGGGATAGTAAAAGGCAGAGGGTTTCTAACCCACAGTTGTCCAAAGGAGCTCAGTCGAGGTCCACTTTTCCAGTAACAAGCTTGGGTTCTAGGAGAGGTGGTCAGGGAGATGTCACTTGTTTCAAGTGTGGTCAGTAGGGCCACAAGTCTCCAGCTTGCCTGTAGAGAATAGAGTAGCGATCAACATCGTCTTCAGCTCATTCTTAGAGCCAGAGTCAAGGGAGAGGCCAACTGCTCACTTGTTATCAGTGTGGGCAAGCAGGGCACTTGAAGAGGTTTTGCCCTCAGTTGGGTGGCATATCTGGTGCATTTGGTTTGAGATAGACACAAAGTAACCAACCAGCATAGTTAACGCACGCCTCGAGGGTCAATCAGGGAGCCTCTTCGACTCAGTCAATGCATCAGGCCTATGCTCTGAGGGGAGAGCAGGTAGATTATAGGCCAACAGGACGTGTGTATGCTGTTACCACGCCAAATCTTGTACCAGTGCCTTCGGTAGTGAGAGGTACCTTTTTGTTTTGCAATTCAGTTGCTAATATATTGATTAATACAGGTGCATCCAATTCATTTATCTCGTCTACATTTGCATTGGTTTTAGGGTTAGAGTTGGCTCAGTTAGCATCTCATATTTGTGTAGAGTCACCTATTGGTGATGAGGTTATTTTGAAGCAGGGGTGTCGGGGTTGTGACATAGAGGTTGCTGGTCACTAACTCCCTTTTGCATTTGTATTGATTGATATGTCTAGTTTTGATGTTATATTGGGTATGGACTAGTTGTCATCCTATCGGGATGTTATAGACTGCTACCATCAGAGGGTTACTGTATGTACCTTGAGCGGTGATTGCTTTTATTTCATGAGGGACTGGGTGGATGGAGTCTTATCACCGGCGTATGATTTGCGTGGGTGAAGTGAGCTTAGTTTCCTTCTTGGTAACTTCTTGAGTATCGAGTGTGATGAAGCCCGAGTTGAGTTACCAAGGGTAGTTTGTGAATAGTTGGACATTTTTCTGGAGGATGTTACTAGTTTACCACCTCACCGTGAGATCGAGTTCTCTATTGATTTAGTGCCTGGCATGATATCGATTTCTATGGCACCATATAGATTTGTACCTGCCGAGTTAAGTGAGTTGAAGATTCAACATCTAGGAATTGTTGGATAAGGGTTTCATCCACCCTAGTACTTCGTCGTGGGGAGCACATGCTCTTTTTTCCAAAAAGAAAGATGGTGCTTTGCGACTTTGTATAGATTACTGAAAGTTGAACCGGATAACTGTCAAGAACAAGTACCCAATGCTTCGTATAGATGATTTGTTTGATCAGTTGAAGGGGTCTTGTTGCTTTTCTAAGATAGACCTGGAATTGGGTTATCACCAGTTGAGAGTAAGGGAAGAGGACATCTTGAAGACAACATTCCGTACGCGGTATAGTCATTATGAGTTTCTAGTGATGCCCTTTGGGCTAACCAATGCACCAGTTGTGTTTATGGACTTGATGAACTAGATCTTCTGTGAGTTCCTAGATCGTTTTGTGGTCATTTTTGTGGATGACATCCTAATTTACTCACCCTCTGAGGAGGAGCATGAGGAACATTTGCATGTAGTACTTGAGTTACTTAGAGCTCGCAAACTGTATACTAAGTTCGGGAAGTGTGAATTCTGGCTAAGAGAAGTTCAGTTCTTAGGTCATGTGGTATCCGGGGAAGGGGTGACTGTAGATTCATCTAAGATAGAGGCAGTGCAAGATTGGGAACAACCTAAGAATGCTTTTGAGATCTGTAGTTTCTTGGGGTTGGCCGGGTATTACCGTCAATTTGTGAAGAACTTCTCTAGATTAGCCTCACTGTTGACTAGATTGACAAGGAAATGAGTTAAGTTTTGTATGGAATGAGACTTGTGAGAAGTCTTTCCAGGAGCTTAATGTTAGATTTATCACTGCTCCAGTATTGATTATTCTAGAGAGGGGTTTAGGCTATTCAGTGTATTGTGATGCTTCAAGGGAAGGCTTGGGTTGTGTTTTGATGCAAGAGGGGAAGGTAGTGGCCTATGGCTCGTGAAAGTTGAAAACATATGAGAGGAACTGCCCTACTCATGACCCAGAGTTAGCAGCGGTGATCATTGCCTTAAAGATTTGGAGGCATTATCTATATGGTGAGAAGTTGGAAGTGTTTTCTGATCACAAGAGTCTGAAGTATCTATTTACACAAAAAGACTTAAATTTGAGGCAGAGGCGGTGGATGGAGTTCATAGAGGATTATGACTTTGAGTTACATTATCACTCGGAAAAGGCAAATGTTGTGGCTGATGCCTTAAGTAGGAAATCAATTAGCAGTGTAGCTTGTATTGCCATCTGGGAATAGGAAATGTTGGGTGCTATTGGGGAGTTTGACTTGCGTCTTGGTGAGTCTGTTGAGTCTACTACTTTGTTTTCGGTAGTTGCGCAACCCACAATTGTAAACTGAGTGATAGAAGCACAGAAGGGTGACCTTGAGGCAGAATCCCTCCAGAAGAAGATCTCCAGTGGGAAGGTAGAAAGAGGCTTGAATGTGTATCTAGACCTAAGTGTGAGATACCGTGATTGTTTGTTCGTACCAGAGTCTTGTCGAGAGGAAGTACTTTGAGAGTTTCACCATTCACGCCTTGCGATGCATTCGGGAGGCACAAAGATGTATCACGATCTTAGTCGCTAGTTTTGGTGGAGAGGTTTAAAGAAGGATGTGGCCGTGTTTGTGTCAAAATACCTTACTTGTTAACAAGTGAAGGCCAAACATCAGAGGCCAGTGGGTTTGTTGCAATCCTTGCCTATAGCCGAGTGGAAGTGAGAGCATGTCATGATGGATTTTGTGGTGGGCCTTCTGAGGACTCAACGGGTTAATGATGCTAGTTGGGTGGTAGTTGACCGGTTGACTAAGTCAACACACTTTATACCTATGCGCGTAAGTGACTCAGTAGATTATCTTGCTGACCTTTACATTAGGGACATAGTGAGGTTGCACGGGGTCCTAGTGACGATTGTGTCAGATAGAGATCCGCATTTTACGGCTCGGTTGTGGTAGAGCCTACAGAGTGCCTTGGGCACTAAATTGACTTTTAGCACCGCGTATCATCCTTAGACTGATGGGCAGTCTGAGTGTACTATTCAGATCCTTGAGGATATGCTTCGAGGTTGTGTCCTTGACTTCAAGGGGTCATAGGAGAGGCATTTTCCCTTAGTGGAGTTTGCCTATAACAATAGTTTCCAATCGAGTATTGGCATGGCACTGTTTAAGGCCTTGTATGGCCGACAGTGTAGATCTCCTATGTGTTGGGCCAAGGTGGGTAATGCATATGTTGGGTTTAGAGTTGGTCCGGAAAATGACTGAGAAAGTTGCACTTATCCGTAAGAGCTTGGTTACGGCTCAGAGTCGCCAAAAAAGTTATACTGATCGTAGAAGGAGACCTTTGTCTTTTGAGGTGGGAGATCATATGTTCTTGAAGATATCACCTAGGAGGGGTTTGATGAGGTTTGGACAGAGTGGGAAGTTATTCCCTCGATTCATTGGGCCTTTAGAGATCCTTGAGCGGATTAGAGAGGTAGCTTACTGTTTCGCCTTGTCGCCATAGCTTTCCTGGGTTCATGATGAGTTTTATATTAGCATGCTTCAGAAGTATGAGTCGGGTCCATCGCATGTGTTGGATTGGACCGACTTAGAGGTAGACAAGGATGGTTCGTATGAGGAGAGACTAGTGAGATTCTTGGATACTCGGGACCAAGTCTTGTGAGGCAAGACAATTCCCTTGGTTAAAGTATTGTGGAAACATTACGGGGTTGAGGAAGCAACTTCGGAACATGAGTTGGAAGTCCGTGAAAAGTATCCGAACTTGTTTGTTAGTGTTTGAGCATGTATTGTACTATTGTTATGTTAATGAACTATGAAAGCATTGTATATGTTTTGGATATATGAGAATGTGAGGGCCGAATAATTACGTGCTCAAGAGGTTCAAACAGAGCATCGAAAATGATGGTAAGGCTAACTTAGCGTGATCAAACCAATTGAACAAGAACATGGCCGAGTAAAATCCAGCCCATGGGCCGAATATGCCGAATAATTTCTGACGTACTTGGGGGTCCCAGATATGATAATGAAAGGGTAGGCCCCATGAGAGCAATATAAAAAGGAGAAGATCAATCAAAGAGAGGTATGTGTGAATATAGAAAATAACTTGAGATAGAAGTAAATTGGAGAGAATATTGACTTGTTCGTCAGAGTGCTAATTCCGGCACCCTCGACCGAAGTGCTCATCCATTTTTCAGGTAGCAATCAGAGGATCGAGGACGTCTAACTGGATTTTGGAGAATTTCCAATCCACTTCACCACAATTGGCGCCGTCTATGGGAATACTCAAGTTTGTCCATGACAGGCGTGATAGATGATCCTCCGATAGTTGCTGATGATGTTACACTAAGAGATGCCATTACTCCAAGAAACATGCTTGGACCAGAGAATATCCCCTCGCAACGGGCCTTGAACTTCGACCCAATAGCTCAAACCTCACCCTCAACTTTTGTTCAAGAGACTGTGTAGACGATTATGGATCAAACAAAACGAAACGAACAATGTCTAGAAGATATGATGGTTGAGAATGAGCGCTTGCATAAGGAATTGGCCTTGGAGTTAGCCAAATCCCAACAGGCTGTACTCCATGACCGAGGTCGATCCCCAGAAAAGAAGAAGGATGATCGACGACGTCGACTTTGGAAACATGATAATGGCAGTGATTCTGACTCACCATCTCAGGAACCCAAAAAGAAGGGGCGAGTCGGTGTATCGAGC
The DNA here is from genome assembly GCA_025200525.1 of Camellia lanceoleosa. NCBI lineage: Eukaryota > Viridiplantae > Streptophyta > Magnoliopsida > Ericales > Theaceae > Camellia > Camellia lanceoleosa. Next base: position 97,607,635 of record CM045764.1, read on the forward strand.
TCATCCAAAGGAAGTCCATATGTACGGCATAGGCGAGGGAAGGGGAGTGATGATTTGGATGAAGAAGACATGGACAACCCTTTCGTACAATGCATTGCGAGGGCTGTGCTGCTTAAAAAGTTCAAAGCACCAACATTCACCCAATACGATGGAAAATCAGATCCCACTGACCACATTTGTCATTATAAACAAGCAATGACGTTGTATGCTGATGATGAAGCCCTAATGTGTAGAATGTTTCAAAGTAGCCTGGGACCATTGGCCGTTAGATGGTACTATAAACTAGAGCCGGCGTCAATAAGAAACTTTCATCAACTCCAAAAATCCTTTAGGGCAAGATTTATCACCAACGAAGTTCAACCAAAGCAAGCTGACTCTCTCTGGGCAATGCAAATTAAACTAGAAGAGACCCTCCGTGAGTATTCGGCGCGCTATTAGGAATGTTTCAACTTGGTGGATGATGCCTGCAATGATTCCATGGCCATTATCGCCTTTAAGATGGGATTGCACCTTGATAGTCCTCTCCGCAGTTCGTTGACCAGACGGCCTCCCAAAATAGTCTAGACAGTAATGAAAAAAGTTGAAGAATACTGTAAGGTGGAAGACGATGCCTTGTGCGTCAAGGCCAGACAGAAAGCCGTTAACTCAGCTCCATCTAGTCAGGTACAGTCGATAAGCGCCGTGCCATCAAGGAGCCCTGAACCTCAGACTCGGACTAAACGAGACAACTGGCATGATTTGCGACGTTCAAACGACCAGTGTTGGCACCATAGCAAGCGCACAAGATGTTCAAATAAGAAGTATACGGAATTGGCAGAGCCGATCAATAAGATCCTATCCAAAGTCTAACATCTTCCGTTCTTGAAGTGGCCATCCAAGATGATAGGACCCCCTAATACAAGGAGAAGGGATAAGCGGTATGAATATCACAAGGAACATGGCCACGATACTGATAGCTGCTACGCACTGAAGGATCACCTGGAGGAGTTGGTACAAGACGGCCGACAGGTGTAACACGTCAGAAAGAACAATCCATTGAACGTGGTAGCCTTGCGGCCGGATTCACCTCCACTTGGAGTAATTCACATGATCTACAGCCTACCGTCGTCAACAGAGGTACATACAATTCAGCTGCAACCTAGCTCACCCAAGCTAATCACACTAGCCAAACGGCCCCACGAAACTGGCAGGATAAAGTTCGATGACACCAACCTAGATGGGGTAACTCTCCCCAATACTAATCCTCTCGTCATCGAGCTATGCGTGAACAAATTCCAAGTTGAGTGTGTTCTCATCGATTAGGGAAGCACCTCAGAAATAATGTATTACAAGATGTTTGCCAAACTTGGCTTCACTGATTCGGATTTGCTACCGGCCGATTATCCTTTGTTCGGCTTCAACGCCAACCTCGAGTATCCTTTGCGAAAGATCACACTACCAGTACAAGCAGGCACCAGATTAGTAGACGTGGAATTTCTTGTTGTAAAACTCTTGTCACCATACAATCTAATCATGGGAAGGACTTGGTTACACACTATGCAGGCCGTGCCGAGCACCTACCATCAACTACTTCGCTTTCCGACTGAGTATGGCATTGACCAAATTCGGGGTTCTCAGAAATCGACACAAGCATGCTATCTTATTGTTGCTACAAAGAGACCAAAGGAACTGGAAGTGAACTCGATTGAAATACCAGATCGAGAGAGCCTCGAGGACATTGGGACAATCCTCAGCGAAAAGGAAACTGAAAACCTTGATCGGATTGAAGATTCTTCATGATCGGTATTTCCTTGAACAAAGTTGATAGAGGCGAGCTGGTGTCCTTCTTATTCGGCAACCTTGACGTGTTTGCATGGACACTGTACGAGATGCCAGGAGTGGACCTAGTCGTGGCCCAGCATCGTTTAAACATCGATCCAAAAGTCAAACCAATCATTCAAAAAAGTTAGCAATCAGCCATGAAGCATGCATTGGCCGTTGTTGATGAAGTTGACAGATTGCTTGATGCCGGGGCAATTCGTGAAGTCACTTATCCCACATGGCTATCCAATATTATGGTTGTAAAGAAGAAAAACAGATCTTGGTGCGTTTGTGTCGATTTCATGGATTTGAATAGGGCCTGTCCAAAGGATTGTTTTCCTCTTCCCAGAATCGACCAACTTGTGGACACAACGACACATCATCAGTGCATGAGCTTCTTGGATGCCTGTAGGGGCTATTACCAAATTGCCATGCATCCAGAGGATCAAGAAAAGACCGCATTCCTCACCCCAAGGGGAACCTATTGCTGCAAGGTCATGCCCTTCGGACTAAAGAATGCGGAGGCAACTTACTAGAGACTGGTTACCACTATGTTCAAGGAACAACTCAACCGCACCATGGAAGTATACATCGATGACATGGTGGTGAAGTCCAAGGAAAAGCAAGACTATCTAGTCGATGTAGCAGAGACCTTTGGCATTCTTTGAAAGTACAAGATGAAATTGAACACCTCGAAATATGCATTCGACATCGGATCCGACAAGTATCTTTGCTATATTGTCAACCATCGTGGAATAAAGGCCAACCTCCCCTCGGTCGGTCAAAGAAGTTCAGAAGTTGATGGGGATGGTCGCTGCCTTGAATAGGTTTATCAGTCGTTCTTTAGATCGCAACCGACAATTTTTTCACACACTTCGGTAGGGCAAAGCATTTGAATGGACTCCCGAGTGCCAGGCTACGTTGGATGGCTTGAAAACTTATCTCCGATCAGTACCACTCTTGGAAACTCCATCGGCAGGCAATTCGCTCGTCTTGTATCTGGCAGTATCTGACTGGGCGGTTAGCATTGTGCTACTAAAGGAAGAACTTGGGGAACAACGACCAATTTACTATGTAAGCAAGGCCATAGTCGATGCTGAAACGCGATATCTACCATTGAGAAAGCTCATCCTTGCTCTCGTGGTGGCTGCAAGAAAATTGATGCACTATTTTCAGGCTCACACCATAGGGGTATTAACGGATTATCCCCTTGGTCAGTGCCCCGCAGCACGGAAGCATCAGAACGAGTCTCGAAATGGCCATTGGAACTCGGCCAATATGATATCCAGTTTTTGCCTAGAACCGCCATTAAGGGGCAAGTGCTCGCCAACTTTGTAGCCAAGTTCACGGGATGCCATGCCGACTTCAAGTCCGATCAAGTGCAACTTAAACCCGACTGGCGAATATATGTTGGAGACATTTGGCAAATGTACTATGACGGATCATCCAACCAACATGGCAGCGGGGCAGGCATAGTAATCATGACCCTAGAAGGGGCAATAATTGAGCAGGTGGTCAAATTGGGCTTTGATGCATCAAATAACGAGGTCGAATACGAAGCATTGCTAACCGGCCTTCGTAACGCATTTCACCTTGGTGCACGGCGGTTGCTTGTTTTCTGTGACTTGAAATTAGTCATCAACCAGTTGAGAGGGAAGTATGCAGCTAAAAATGACCGCATGGTAGCTACATGAAAATGAAAAATTCCTTGCTCACGAAATTCGACCACCACAAATTGAATTAGATAACCCGGGATCAGAATATGCATGCAGATGCCCTTGCCTGCCTAGCCTCCGCTATTAACTTAGAAGTCAAATGAACAATCGAAGTAGGGTTTATCCCAGAGCCGAGCATCACCTCTTCTGAACCAGTTCAGGTTAACATCATTGAACCAGGACCAAGTTGGATGGACCCTATCGGTGCATTCCTTTCCTTAGAACAGCTCCCAACAGATAGGAAAGAAACCCATAAACTGTGAAATAAAGCCCTGCGATACTACCTGGATCCGCATAGAAAGCTTTACAAAAAATCTCTCTCTGGGCCGTACTTGGAATGTGTTCACCTAGATAAAGTTGATGAACTCTTGGCTAAAATACATGAAGGTAGCTGTGGTGCCCATTCTGGAGGACGCTCATTGACCCATTAAGCTGAAACATAGGGGTACTATTGGCCGACCATGCTAACAGATGCCGAGAACTACGTAAAGAAGTGTGAACAATGCCAAAAGTTTTCCCCTTTAACTCATCTATCTGCTGAAGAATTAAACTCTATTACTAGTCTTTGGTCGTTTGCTCAATGGGGACTTGATATCGTTGGACCATTACAACGGGCTCCAGGGAACAAGCGATTCTTGATTGTCGTAACATATTATTTTACAAAGTGGGTCAAAGCAAAGGCATTAATAAATATTCGAGATGTCGATGTTAAACGTTTTGTATGGAAAACATCATAACACAATTTGGCATACCGAGAGCACTTATCTCCGACAACGGCACCCAATTCGATTGTGGCGTCTAACGGGATTTATGCAACACATATGCTATCTGGCTATACTTTTCCTCACCGACATACCCACAAAGAAACGGTCAAGTGGAGGCTTCCAATAAAGTGATCCTGGATGGCATCCAGAAACGGTTAGAAAAAGCCAAAGGCAGGTGGGTCGAAGAATTGCCCAGTGTGTTATGGGCTCATCGCACTACTCCAAGGCAATCTACTGGGGAAACGCCATTCATTTTGTGCTTTGGAATCTAGGCAATTATCCCCCTGGAGATCGGCCTACCCACATTGAAATCCAAGGTTTTTGATATGGGCCGTAATGACATGATGTTGGCCTTAGATCTGACTCTAATTGAAGAACGCCGAGATCGTGCTCTTGCGTGCATAGCGCGGTATCAGCAGCAGCTCGCTAAGTCATATAACCAGCGTGTGCAGTTGCGTTGTTGTACACCTGGCGAATTGGTCCTTAAGAAAGTGCTTCTTGCTACTAAGAATCTGGTAGATGGTAAATTAGGCCCCAACTGGGACGGCCTTTATCAGATTGATTCAATTGCTAGAACAGGGGCGTATTGGCTTTTAGACATGGCTGGCAGAAGTTTGCCACGCCCTTGGAATTCCACGCATCTGCGTAAATTTTATCATTAATCCAACTTGTACGGCGTGCTAGTTTGTTTCTAATTTTTGCTGCTATGTTAACGTGTACACATCTACGAATTCCTCAATGCAATGTCCTTTTTATCGCTGTCTTGTTAAAAATGGATTAAAAGCCTCCGAATTCGGAGCGCCCTTCGTGGATATCATGTACAGGCCGAATAAGCATCTGAATTCGGAGCGCCCTTTGTGGATATCACGATTGGCCTATACAAGGACTCCAAATTTGGAGCGCCCTTCATGGATGTCACGTTTGGGCCGAATAAGCATCCGAATTCGAAGCGCCCTTCGTGGATATCACGATCGGCCTATACAAAGACTCCGAATTCGGAGCACTCTTCGTGGATATCATGATTGGCCCATACAAAGACTCCAAATTCGGAGCGCTCTTCGTGGATATCACGTTTTGACAGATTCGAAGCTCACTTTGTGGACATAATGATTAGGTCGAATAAGCCTCCGAATTTGGAGTGCCCTTTATGGATATCACAATTAGGCCGAATAAGCCTTCGAATTTAGAGCGCCCTTCATGGATATCACGATTAGCCCATACAAAGACTCCGAATTTGGAGCGCTTTTCGTGGATATCACGTTTGGGCCGAATAAGCATCCGAATTCAGAGCTCCCTTCGTGGATATCATGATTGGCCCATACAAAGACTTCGAATTTAGAGCGCCCTTCGTGGATATCATGATTGGCCAATACAAAAACTCTGAATTCAGAGCGCTCTTCGTGCATAACCATGAACGGCCGAGTAATCCTCCGAATTCGGAAGGCCCTTTATATTTGACAATAGAATGGCATGGACCAACATACAATTGTCATAAGTAGATACAAACATTACACAAAGAAATATAACAAATATTTATTTATTTCACTGAAAAAGTACAAATACATGACTTTTGACAAATTCAAAAGTATAATAATATGTGTATTGATATCTAAATCTTCTCCGGCTCGGCACCCTCTTCATCGTCAGTTTTCTCGGCGTCGTAAGCTTCAAAGGGAAACTTGTAATTCTGATATAGAGGTGACGCCGAATTGACACCCACGGCCTGTAGAGCCTTAATCCATCCATGCATAAATCCACCATTTTCGCATTGGCAAACATTATCAGCTAACTTTTCCCTAATCTTTTCAATACCAACTTTTCGGCCGTCAAAATAGCCTTGTTCGTAGGCCCTCATTTTTTTTTTTATCACTTCTCTTGCGAACATGCTCGTTGTATCACGATCGGCAATGGCATGATCAAGAAGGCGCTGGTTTACTCTTTCTGTCACGATCAGGTTCGTTTGACTCGCCAACTACGTTTCAGAAGCCTTAGCTTTTTTCAGCTCGTTTTCAGCCTTTTCTGCGCGATGTTCCAAGCTTCGAATGTGGCCGTCTTTCTGTTCTATCTCTCTTTGCGCGGCACGAAGGTGCATGCCGGTTTCGTAAGAGGTGTATAGTCCCTTTACCGCTCTATGGACGCCTTCCGAAAAAATTCATAATCAAGCCGACTGACCATTGATTGCTAGACTTCGAGAGGAAAAATTTGTCGAGTAAACTCAATTGCCACATTTGGATGGCGAAAAATCAAATCCGCTTCGGTCATCGGTTTATTCCCAACAAAAATCGAAAAACTCAACCGGCATGGTGGCCTATTGGTTTCATTTCGCGAATGTGGGGATCTCCCTCGTTGCTACCGCTCCTTTCTTGATGACTTTTCTACCCCGCCCCCTCTTGGAGACCTACTTCGACGACGGGGGGAGTGATGCCTCTTACGTTTCTCCGACGTTCACCACCTCCTTGATTCATTTCAAAATCCAGTTCAGCTAGCATCCTACTCTCCCTTCTGCTATTAAAAAAATACTCTTCTTGACATACATATTTCCTCAGTTCAGCACAATGCTCTTTTCCCTCTCGCACTCTGTTGAATTTGAGCAAAATATATTTAATGACAGCACAAGACCTACGCGCGCCTAGCCCCCCCTCCCGTGCTTATCAATTACGGATGCAGCGTTCCTGAAGCGACCGTTTCAAAGCATCTTGTTGAATAACTACAATGCCCCACCCGATCCCATGAACTATACATATTCGGCGGTTATGTTCAGTGATCAGCTGGGGCAAGGGCAAAATTATCAATCTATTCGGCCTATTTTCAAAGCATCTCGCCAAACAACTACAATGCCCCACCCGATCCCATGAACTATACATATTCGGTGGTTATGTTCAGTGACAAGCTGGGGCAAGGGCATAATTATCAATCTATTTGACTTATTTTCAAAGCATCTCGCCGAATAACTACAATGCTTCACTCAATCCCATGAACTATACATATTCCGCGGGCAAGGACAAAATTATCAATCTATTCGGCCTATTTTCAAAGTATCTCGCCGAATAACTACTGTGAGACCAGGAAAATCCTCTCACATGGATTGTAGAGATCCAACGAAGAGATGAGCTTTGCCCCTGTAAATCTGCAAAAATGAATATGGTCGGCGCCACCCAACCGGGGTAGCCGGTCGGAGACACTCCGATGGTAAAGTCAGTCACTAGATTTAGAGAAAGAATATAAAGATAATGAAGAATGTTTGTGTGCTGTAACACAGAGAGAGATGAGGCATACCTTCATTCCATAGGATGCCCTCCTTTTATAGAGGGGGTGTGATATTTACTTGATGGGCTCCCATGTTTGGATTGGGCCTAATAAGTTGGTATATATATTTTTTCTACTCCCACAATTGCCCCAAAACTTTGATTGTCTACGGTAGAAGGAATTAGAGCTTTTCTTGCAGAGTTACTCTGTTCAAATAAATGTTAGGTCTCTTGGCAAAGAATACAGTTGATAAATAAATAACATGAATATAGTTGATAAATGAATAACATAAATGGATGAATGAATGACTGGATAAATGTATGTATGTACGAATGTATGTACAAATATATGTGGCACATCCAATAATACACGGCACGATGGGACCATATAGGTCTAAGATAAGGATCCCTTGGGTCTACATTTGATATCTTTGCAACCATGGGCCACGGTATTGTTACCCCTGGGCAAGGGTCGTAGGCTATGGTATTATGACCCCGGGCAAGGGTGTCAGCCACAGTATTATGACCCCCAGGCGAGGGTGTAGGCTACGGTATATATTATAACCCCCGGGTGAGGGTATAAGCCATAGTATTATGACCCCCAGGCGAGGGTGTACGCCACAATATTATGACTCCCGGGTGAGGGTGTAGGCCACGGTATTATGACCCCCGGGTAAGGGTGTAGTATATTCCCGAGTGCGAGGAGCGCTTCAAAATATGGACTTTCGTGCCGAACTATAGATATTTCTATGTACCGAGCACATAAATGATTGCCTGAACCAAATAATATAGATGAAATAAGGTAGATATATCAGCCAAAAATTGGACCACGGTATTATTACCCCCGGGCGAGGGTGTAGACCTACGGTATTACAACCTCCGGGTGTAGGTGTTGGCTTTTGCTGATGGCGCTCCGTGTTGAGTGCAAAGATTACGCTGTACTCGGAGACTTTTGCTGATTTTAGGTGGTGATCAAGTGCCAATATTGCAAGGATTTTGAATAATACATCCTATGTCAGTGATGACCTATACTGAATGAGGTAGACTTGTTAATAAAAAATAATATTGCTCCACTTGTAAGGAATTGCCAAGTAGATATTGGGGCCAACTATTTAATTACCGAGTAAATTTTGGGCCAATTAGCATTGCTCGGTTTTCATTTAGTCCAATGTAGACTTGCCCCATTGCTTGCGAATGACAGGTGTTAGTCGAAAGGAATACAGATTGGACTTGCCCCGTTGCCCCATGTTGCAAGGCAGATTCGGCTTTGGTAAAATGATGGCATGTAAAAATATGCGAACTGCCAACGACCAAGTGTCATATCAGAGGTGTCGAAATGATGATCGGCTGATGTACCCCAATTGGAAAGTGAAAAATTGACTAAGATGTCCTAGTGGGCAATAAATGGCCAAGGTAACGAAATAAATGGTTGGGGAAGACAGAGGATTATTTCCTAACCCCACGATCTTGCTGCTGAAATTGCATACTGAGCAGATATGATGTGACCGTTGAGCAATCTTGTAACAGCTGAATGTTCCAGATCGTTGATCCCAATATTAGGTGCGACATTTGTAGAATTGGACTCCAATGTGATTCCAGAATTGTTATGGATACTCGGCCGACTAGATTATTGGGGGAAGCGGGAAATATGTTGAGTACTTGGACGTTAATTTGTGCAGACGTGGCCAAGTTCACGAATCGGCAAAATTGAGTTGGGTTGCTTGGGAATGAACGACATAAAGTTCGACCGAGACAAGTTTTGAAGTGGCTGAACGCCAAGTTGTCAAATGGAAAGTGCCAAGTGAGTGTAAGAGTTGTTCAATGAGTTTGGCGATGATTGTTAAGCCGATGAAATTGTACCATCACCATATTGAGAAGTAATGCCAAGTAAAAAAATGCTAAGTATTCGGAAGGAAGTCAGAATAGACTTGAGCCAAAATTTCTGAATAATGCAGGTTGTTATAGTGGCGGGAAGACACCAAAATTGTTGAATTCGGCACTTGATGAAATGCCAGGCTTGGCGGCAAAAGTGTTGTTTGAGCTGCGATATGTGGCACTGTATATAAAATTTACAAATTTTGGAGATGGAATTTTCAAAACCAGACCATACGGATGTGTTCAGAAGGTGCCAAATAGTTGGAAACGACTATTGGATCGTTAGAATTGCACTCCGGATGGTGTAGTTGTAGCCAAAATGGATCTAATGGCTTAGATCGATTAAGACTTTTGCTCCGCAAATCACTAGATAATTTCCCTCATGGCTTGGCAAAAATAAAAAATAAGGATAAATGTGGTCAACAAGACTTGAACCCTTGCTTTTATAAGGAAAGAAAGAACATTGAACCACTGCACCAAGACAAAGACTTGTGCTTGTATTTTGCACATTATATATTTAAACTTAATTGTTTGGCTATTATGAGATGTAACCTAGCTGCAATCCACCGAATAATTTTTTATGTTGGCTAACTCTTAGTAGTCTTCTCCAGCAACGATAGGTGATTTTCTGGGCAAACTTCTACCGGCTCGTACGGCTTCGTTTTAGCTCCGATTGCGATGCGGTTTGTTGTGTTGGACTCGTCTCAATGAGTATTGCACGTTTGTATAGCCAAAATTTGATTTTGACAACTTTGGGAATTTTGATTTTTGGCACATGTGATCCGTTCCGCAACTTTCGGCGGACTTTGGTTACTTTTGGTTCCTTGGGTTGGTGGGTTTGCGCTCTTTGAGCCGATGTGAATCCTGTGGTAACTTCAGATGTGGATTTCGGCAAGCCGAGACGCTAGTTTCATGCCGAGATAGTAGTGCTGAGATTTTGGAAAGAAAATTGTGCGAATTCTAGTGGCAGCCGAATGATTTGTATGTGATAGTATTTTAAGAAGTGTTGTCGAATAATAAATGTGGTTGAGCAATCTTGCCGAGTAACAAATGTTAGCCGAATAAGCAATGTTGCGGTGTAATGTTTCCGAATACTTGTCGAATAAGTTGCCGAGTAAGTTGTCGAAGCCGAGATAATATGTAGAGAATTAAGTTGATAAGATAACCGAATGATATGTCGAATTTGCGAAGTTTGATAAGCAATGTTGCCGAATAAGAAATGTTAGCCGAATAAGCAATGTTGCGGTGTAATGTTTCCGAATACTTTCCGAATAAGTTGTCGAGTAAGTTGCCGAAGCCGAATAATGTTGCCGAAGCCGAGATAATATGCAGAGAATTAATAGTTGACAAGATGCCAAATGATATGCTGAATTTGCGGAGTTTGATAAGAAATGTTGCCGAATAGTAGTGCCAAGCAATAGTGTAAATATTTGGGACGTTTGGGCAGGTACATTTGGGACGTCTCGGAACATTTAGTCGCCATTCTCCACATGGGTGTCGGCTTACTAAAACACTTGTTTGGCAACACTTAGTATTTGGGTTTGTCGAAAACTTGAGCAGTAATTCCTCTTAGCTTTGTCAAAAATATTTCTTTATACTTGCAAAAACTTATACAAGTGGGAAGAGAGAGAGCATATGAATGCAAGTGTAATTGTTCAATTTCCCTAGGCTGCCTTAGATTTAGAGATGTGAATAAAATTCCTAGGAATACTTTGGTCTTTGACTTTATTTTGGTAACTTGATCGGTTGGCTATTTGCTATTGCCGAATGATTTCATTGGAGTGGCATCGCCGAACTTTGGAGGCGGAGATGTATGACCAAACTTCTTTAGGCAGGGCAAGATTTCGGTGGGGTTTGTACTACCACGTTGATCGACAAGTCAAAATACCACCACATCCATTTTACTTGAGTAGACATATATATATATATATTGCTGCCGAATTGGTTGTATCCACGGAGTTCTCCACGGAAAGGGAGGTGATAAAAACTAGTTCCCAATAAATAACACTATACAACAATATAAATTTTTTAGAGAGAGAGTCAAGACCCAATTGCAGATCTACTACCTTCGTTTTGTTGTTCTAACTTTCCCGAACATAAATTGATATTCATTCGATAAAACTGTGAGCAAATATATAGAAATATTCATACATATACATATACATATAAGTTGAACTCGAATAAAAAACATAATCAATAAAGGGAAGAAGACAAAGAACCAGCTGTAGACAGTACACTGGTCTGAATTCCTTAAGGGTGGTGTTTGCTCTGCTCTTCATTGAATTCTTTTAGACGTTTCCCATAGACGGCGCCAATTGTGAGACCAGGAAAATCCTCTCACATGGATTGTAGAGATCCAACGAAGAGATGAGCTTTGCCTCTGTAAATCTGCAAAAATGAATATGGTTGGCGCCACCCAATCGGGGTTGCCGGCCGGAGACACTTCGATGGTGAAGTCAGTCACTAGATTCAGAGAAAGAAGATGAAGAAAATGAAGAGTGTTTGTGTGCTGTAACACAGAGAGAGATGAGGCATACCTTCATTCCATAGGATGGCCTCCTTTTATAGAGGGGGTGTGATATTTACTTGATGGGCCCCTTGTTTGGGCTGGGCCCAACAAGTTGGTATATATTTTTTTCCTACTCCCACAACTACAATGCCCTACCCGATCTTATGAACTATACATATTCGGCGGTTATGTTTAGTGATTAGCTAGGGCAAGGGAAAATTTATTATATTCGGCGTATCTCAGTTGAAATGACATTTTTTTTTCAACATTTAAGGATAACATTCAATAAACTGTGTACATTAACTTTATACACTTGTCATTTTTCTGAATTAAGATGTACAGGTCATGATCTCAGTTGAAATGACCTACTTTTGTTTTTCAACATTTAATGATAACACTCAATAACAAAATGGACATTTTCATTAATAAACTGTTTACAACCACTTTATACATGAAAATGTCCTACATTTGAAATAAATTGCTAACAAAAAACTAATAAAAGCTAACAAAAAACAAATAACGGCTATTTATTACAAAACTGCCGATCAAGGGTCCAGATCCTTTGGATCCAATTCCAACGGTTCGACTTCCAGTTGGTCGTAAGGAATCGGCTGATCCAGAGACACCTTAGCGGCTACCAAAGCCTTCAGCCATCCATGTTTGAAGCCTCAATTCTCGAACTTCAAGGCTTCATCAGCGTAAAGCTCATTGGCCTTCAGCAGGTCGGCTTCGAAGGCTTTGGTTGTGTCTGCCTCAGCGCGTTCCTTCACCTTTTTCTCAAACTCAAGTTCGGCCTTCAGCGTTGAGACTTCTTCTTGAGCCAACTTCAAAGAGCCATCTATCAAGTTTATTCTTTCTTCGGCGGCCTTGTAGAGCAAATCGGTGTGTTCAGCTTTTTGTTGAACAACCACTACCTTCGCCTGCTCTTCTTCGGCTTTTGTAGTCGCTGCAGATAGATTGGCGAGGGCTGCAGTGACCTTGCCCTTCTCTTCCTCCAGCTGACACTCAAGGACGCCGAATCACTCCACAACGTTGTAATGACGATGACCGGTCTCTGCGAGCCTTCTCGCTATCTAGAAAAGCAATCAAATTAGTTTGGACAGGAATACGAAATTAAGCTATTTGGAAATTTGAGGTTTTCAACTTACCAAAATGGCCGACTGAGCAGCCAGAGCAATTGAGATTACGTTCGGCTCAGCACGAAAAATTGCTCAGTTCGAATGCAAAGAAAGGGCCGAAGCTACACTCAAGGCCACATCGAGATCTTTGATCACCAAGCCACTGGCGAGCACCGGCACATTCTTCAGCCTTGGTTGAATAACAAATGCCTCGGCCAAATCATCTTCGACGGGTAGCGTATCCACCCTCGGCCGTTTTTCAATCGAGGCCTTTTGCAAATCGATCACAGCATCGGCAGGACACTTCTTTCCTGTGAGTTCGACTTCCAGGACTTCAACTTGATTTTGTTCAGTAATTAACTCGGCCAATGTTGTTTCGTGGGCTGTTCCTTCCTGACGCACCTCGCCAGTTGGCCTTATTTGGCTCCCCGCAAACCCACCGGCCAGTCTCCTGGCCGCCATCTTCTCTGCATTTCGTCGCCTAGCAAACTGGGCAAGCGACTCCAAGCTCATCTCTTCGGCTTCAGATTCGGCTCTAGGCAGATTCTCTAAGCTGGTGAAGATATCATCCTCTGGAGTAACTAAATCTCCTCGGCCAGAAGTGGAAGGAAGGTCGGCATATTGGTTTGCGCTGATATTCTCAAACGCCAATTCAATTTCTCTATTCAACTCTTGGTCCCCCCGTAGCCCTCTGAATGTGCGTCTTCACCAACCTCCCCGCCGGTGTTAGAACCTTCGATGTCAATGTCCCTAAGACTTTTGTAGTTAGGGAAGATGAGCGTAGTAAGTTGCCGTTCGTGTGTCGGCACAGGAATATTATTTGCTGCCAAAAAAGTGGAGTAAGTTGGGTCGTATCTCAGTAAGAAATGAGCTACACGCCCTTGTCCTTGGAGGTTTGCACAGCCTTTGTAATTAAGGACCATCTTCACTTGGTCCAAAATGGCTTTGTCCACGGATGGCAATGCTTGTTTCAAATTGTTGCTTGCAAAAGACAAATGATCAGAACAATATTTAAGCCGAATAAACCGTTTATTTTAAGGCATGTTAGCAATTCTAGCAGGCAACCTGGTTTTCTCTTTTGCTTGGAAATTGGGTCTTGGTGATCTTCTTCCTCGCCGAATTCCCAATTACCTCGGACGGTGACCATGACATCATCAACCCTTTTGCCAGAGCTGGTGAGCATGGTTACCAAATGATGGTCAACATCCTTGGCTCTTAAAAAGTAACGGCCTTCCTGACCGGTTGATTTTGCTATAATGTAGCAGTGCCGAATAACTAGGATTCCTAGGTTAAGACCCAGTCGGCAATTCAATTCCACTATGCCCATAACAATATGGTAAAAGTTCATGTTTGGCTAGGAGGGAATTAATCTCCAGTAACGCAGGACTGTCCTAAGAAGAGAATGTAGAGGGAATCGAACTCCACCCTCTGTGATTGCCAAAAGAGGAAAATTAATGGTGCTAGTGTTAGCCCTTTCCATGTCCACTACGTTGTCTGGAATGTTGGATAGGTGAATGTCGTTTGGAATAGAAAAATGACGATGGAAGGTGAAGACACCCCATTTTTGACCGTCCTCAAGACTTGGACATCATTGTTTGAACACTCGATGATCATCCATGTTCGTGTTCGTTTTGAGTTCTCGGAGGTCTCGGCTGCACGCCTTGCCTCAAGATCTCTCAACTTGACTGTTTTGTGCTTGGTTGTGGACCAAACACTTGTGTTTTTGCTTCTGAGGGAAGAGGGTGGCTTGTTGGCCATCCTCTTAACCCATTGGCCAAGGCTTGATGCCATCGGCCTTTCTTTCTTGCCATTGGCCAAAAGTGTTAGCCAATCGGCACTTTTTTTGGTCAGTCGGCCCTTAATTTGGTCGATCGGCCATATTTTCTGGCCGAACCTTGTTCTTCTGCTTTTTGCAAATATTTTATGCTAGCTGGCATACAGAATTCACCCCCTCCATACACGTGTATAGAGGGATTTGCCCCTTGGCTTAGCTTCTCCAAGAAGCTTTGGAATTGAATTCTATAAGAAGGGAGCCCCTCCGCCCTTCTCAGAGGTTGAGAAAAACTGAATCTTGAGGGATAGATATACTCTTGTATCTATATTCCTTTGTTTGATCTTGTTTTGGGCCCTAAAGTGTTGTTTTGTCTTACTATTGTACACAAACACACACTAGAACACCATCCTCTTGGAGCTGAGGTCCCTTGAGACTGATTTCAGAGTTCTTGGAGTGGTTTTGATCAAAGAAAGGTGCTGGAGCTTTGTTCTTGAAGGTGTTCTTCAAGGGTGAGCAACTAACCTTTAGATACCCCATTTTGGCTTAAGCTTTTAGACCTTCTTGCTTATTGTTTTAAGCTTAACTCTTAACTACAAAAAGTTTTTTTTTTGTGTGCTTGAGACCTTTGTTTGAGGTCACTTTTTGGTTTGGGTTTGTTTTCCCCCTCTTAGGCCTTGTTTGGCCTTGTTCTTGTGGTTTATTTTTAAGCTTTGAGATCACCTTGTTTTGGCCTTCTCACCACTGAAATCCAGAGGGATTTCAGTAGTGGGATGGTGTTTTAAGGTCCCAAAAAGAAGAGGGTCATCCCCTCTCCTTGTGTCTTTAATACTTGCCTTAAATGCCTCATATGTGAGCATGTTTGTTAAGCTTGTTTTAGCTTGTATCTTAGAATGTATTTGTGGTTATTTTGCTGAGGCTTACCACTGTTTTTTCTTGGTTTGGTCACTTCATGCATGGTTTATACACTTGTAGTGTAAATCACACACACTAGTTTTATATGCTTCATGAAATAGCATGTCATTCTAGCCTATGTTGTGTCTATTTCAGCATGTATTTGGTGGAGTCTTAC
Organism: Camellia lanceoleosa; assembly: GCA_025200525.1. NCBI lineage: Eukaryota > Viridiplantae > Streptophyta > Magnoliopsida > Ericales > Theaceae > Camellia > Camellia lanceoleosa. Next base: position 97,623,504 of record CM045764.1, read on the forward strand.
CATGTCATACCTCTGTTTAGGATTGGTTTGGTTAGCCTTTGCATGCCTCATGCACTTGTAGTGCATTTCCATGAAATTGCGTTAACATGCTTTGTGCTTTAAACCATGTTTTTAGCATGATTTTGGCTTGACCCAAAGAAGCTTTTAGCCTTTCTTTACCATGCTTAAGGTCTGTTTAGTGTTATTTTGGTCATGCTTGCATTGCTTTGTATAGCCCTAACGCATCTTATCTTGTTAGCTTCAAGTGTCCAAGTCACTAGCATGCATTACTTGGCTTATTTCAAGGATTTGGCATCATTTACTATGATATTTCAGTTCATGTTTCATGCTCATACACTTGCACCTATCACTCCTTTAATGCTTTAAAGAGTTGATGTTTTATGCCTCATGAATGGATCATTGTGCATGCCTTCATGCTTGGGTCTTTGAGATGCTATCTAAGTGGCTTTTTGGTCTTGTTTTACCATGCCATAACTCTGTTTTTCATTGGTTAAGTCATGCCATGTTTGGTTTTGATAGGCATAGTGTAACATCCCTTTTGTAGCCTTGCATGCCTCATGCTTTTGGTGTTTTGTTCTAGCTTGTGTTGGCTAGTTTCAAGCTTGTCTTTGGCCCTATCTTGACCTGCCTTGGGACTGTTTTGATAGCCCTTGGCCCTTTGGGGCTTGCCTTGCATAGCCATGGTTTGTGTCCCTTAACTAGCCTTAAGCTTTAGGCTTTCTTGCATGCTATACTTGCTTTGTTTGGTTGATTTGGCATCATTCCTCACATATTTTTAGAGCTTATTATATTGTCACATTCTCATGTTTGTCACACCTTGCTCATGTTTGAGAGTTGTGTCTTATTGCCTAGCTTGTGGGCCAATTGGCATGCATGTTTGTTTTGCATTTTGGTACCATCAGTTTAGCACTTTTGGCCACTGATTTGGGCATATTTAAGAGCTGTCCACTTTAGTTTAAGTCCATCTTTGCATGTTGTTGCATGCTTGTCTTGCATGTTGTTGCATGTTTGCTTCATTTTGCATGTTGTTGCATGCCATGCATGTTCACATGTTGAGGTTGTGTGCCTATTGCATATTAGGTGCATCGCATGATCTTGTTGCATACTTGTTGCATGCTTGAGTTGTTTGCATGATCTTGCATGTTTGCATTGCATTATGTGTGCATCCCTTGCCTCTTGATCAAGCATGATAGAGGTTGGGGCCCCTTATGTGATTTTGTGCATTCATTCCATATTAAATTGCACACTTGGCTCTTTTAGCCATCATGCATTGGAATGCGTGATTGGTGGCCTGAGGTTCAAGAACTACACGCCTTTGAGCCTTAAACATGATAAGGGGTGTAGGTTCAAACATTGTCTTGAAAATGTATTGCCATACCTCTGTTTATCCTCTGCTACAGCAAAATAGCATTTTGCAGGAAAAGATGGCCGATCGGCTATCTGGTTTGCCGATCGGCTAAAAGTGTTTGGCCGATGACCTCACAAATGGTCGATGACACCTTCACTTTGGCCGATGGCCTCTCAGAGTGTTCTTGAAGTAGTTCTGGAGCATCACAGGACTTTTCACAGTTTTCGAAAGTGCAAAATAGTGCAAACAGAGGCAACATGAGGCATGGCAACGGATTTCCAAGCAAAGCAGATCGAACGTGCATTCGTTCCTCTTCCCGAGGCTGCTTTACTGTTTTCATAGCTTAATTAATTTGTTTAATTAGTTAAGGATTGTATAATAATTAATTAGCTTGTTAGTTGATTAATTAGTTGATTTGTATTATTCTTTCGGACCCTCCGTCGAGAGGGTCAATTTTTGTAATAAGTGTGTGTGAGTGTGATGAATGTCTTCCAATCCCATGTCTTTCTCCCTTTTATTCAACCACTTACGATGGTTAGTTTTAGGGCATATTCCATTTAACATACCTTATGCTCGCATGCATGCATCCATTCATCTGAATTTCATGCACCAGGCTCGGCGCATCATAGTAACTGCATTGTATTTCAAATTCAAGTTGAATACATGTATCGAATTGCCGCATCTCATATGCCATCTTAGAATAGCCTAGCCTATTTCTAATTGCATCTTTGCATGTGTTGCATTAGCCATCTTAACACGAACTAGAATCACGTATGATTTCTAACTAGTTCTTTGTTTTGGCTCGGAGTACACTGTGAGTGTTTATGCTTTAGCATCCTACATATGTGTAAGTGTTGCCGTGGTAGCATGCTTGCCATGAGGCTATTTGCTTATGTGATATAACTGCCTGAATGCTTGTGGGTGAAGGTTGGATTGCTTGAATTGGAACAATTCGTTGAATCCTCGATTTAGCCTACTTGCGAGTAGCAAACTTCAAACCATTTTTTTTCAAACAACAAATATGTAATGCTTTGTTCCAAATTACACAATCTAGTCTATACTTGTGTGTTGTGCATATCACATAGTAATTCTCGCTAATAACTGGAATAAGAATGCATGTGTTTTCAAAAACAAGCTATCATGCTTAGTACAGGCCGATATTTGATCGGGCGAGCGGGGGTGCTCATTGCATGACCTTCCCCAATCGTACCCAAGTTCCCGAGCCGAGGCAACTTTGGTGATGACGGACACGTGGCCTTAGGCACGAGTCAGGGTTTCCTAAATTCTTCCAAAATAAGTATTTAGGTGACGACTCTGCATTTGGCAAAGCAGTCCATGTTTGGCACTTCTTTACAAAAATCAGTTTTCCAAAACGATTTGTCGGATTTGGACTCTTTGGTGATTTATCGGTCTTGCATTGCACTTTGCGAGATTAGATTCAGAACCGTGACATTGAGTCTGAACTGTAGTAGCTAGAGAACAAACGAGATTTCGCGCTTTCGCAAGCACGGAGCCTCGGGAGTCCTCGGGGCGCATCTATAGAAGACTGCAACTTGATCCTCAGAAAGAAGGGCTTTCAAATGCCTTGCCATTCGAGATGAAACGAAAATAGCGTATACAAAAAATGAAAGCAAAAATACTCACGGAAATTGGAATGAGGAATAGAATGAGAAGAGAGAGGGGACTTATAGGATAAGGAAGGAGACGAACAATAAGAGGTGAGGTTGCAGAGGTCTGGAAGGAGGTTGATATGAAGGATGCTCAAAGGTTGATAGTAACTTTCCAATTCAAGAGTATACAGGCGTAAAAAATGTCAATGGCTTTTCGATTCAAAAGTATATGGAGGTACAGATTTCAAAACGCATTAAATGAATGTCAAATACGAGGGGGTGGGAAGCTGTAATGATTCAAGTAGCGCGTCTGCTCTGACGGCTCTGACGAATCAATACGAAAAGGAGTGCAACCACCGTATCTGTCTTTCAAGAGCTCTTGCTTTGATTGGCCGAGAAACCAAACACGCCGAGTAAATATTTTATTTGGGTGTTTAGGGGGCAATTGTGAGGCCCGGATACTTACGTGCTCAAGAGGTTCAAAAAGAGCACCGAGAATTATGGTAAGGCTAACTCGGCGTGATCAAACATATTGAACAAGAACATGGCCGAGTAAAATCTAGCCCATGGGCTGAATATGCCGAATAATTTCTGACATACCTGGGGGTCCCAAATATGATAATGAAAGAGTGGGCCCTATGAGAGCAATATAAAAAGGAGAAGATCAGCCAAAGAGAGGTATGTGTGAATATAGAAAAATAACTTGAGATAGAAGAAAATGGAGAGAATATTGACTTGTCTATTGGAGTGCTAATTCCAGCACCCCCAACCGGAGTGTTCATCCAATTTTGCAGGTAGCAATCAGAGGATGGAGGATGTCTAACTGGATTCTAGAGTAATTCCAAACCACTTCACCACAGAGAACATTATATATGTTGTGTATGTTTTGAAAACATGAACTTAATATAAACATTGTAAATGTTTTGACAAATGTGGGTTTTACTTTCAATTTTGGAATTGTTGTATCAAGTTGATAAGAATGAATGACTGGAAAATGGGTCATGGTGATGGAAATGAATGGTTTTCATTGTTGTAATTGGTTTTAACTTAGTTTTAAAAGTGGATTTGAAATTTCGGGGATGAAATTCTTTAAGAGAGGGAAGAGGTTATAGCATTTCTGGTTTAGACCCGACCTATTGTGTATTCTAGACTCGAGGTTCATAGCCCCGTATGGTTGTTCATGTCTTTTTCCCATTGTTCTTTCTTAAACTTGATTGTTGGAATGCAGTTGTTGTGTTTGGAACAGGTTGGCTGCTTGATTTTCAAACCTTTGTTGCCCAGATTTTTGCTCCTCCACTCAAGCAGCACTTCTTGTGCACGAGCGGGCTTTGCAAACTCTCAGTACTGGAATAGTGTATTCTACGCTTGAGTGGATGGTGCTCGAGCGGCCAATCTTGAGCTCGAGCGCTGTTCTTCTGTCTGCAAAACTACTGGATTTATGTATTTTATGCTCGAGCGTCACTTCCTGTGATCGAGTGGAACAAATTGTCGTTTCTGACGCTCGAGCATCAACTCTTGCGCTCGAGCAGATTGCACGTATATCAATCCATAATGAGGTCATTTTACATCACTTTTCTACTTCTCTCTCTCTCTCTCTACTTTTCAAAATCCCTAGATCTGGAGCCTCGCTCTCTAAAACTTTCATTCTCTCTACATTTCCACCTAGATCCGTGGGTTTCTCTACCCGTGTGCCTTTGTTAAAAAGGTAAAACGTCTCAAGAGCTCCATTTTGATCCAAGTAGAAGTTGGTTTCGGCATGTTTAAAGTTCCTCCATTGTTGCTTTGGTCATCTAAGCTTGAGGTGGGGACCTTTTACACCCTCTATGAGTTTTAACTTGGTTATTTCTTAATATGTGAGAAACATTGGGTTTTGAGGTGATTTTAACAAACTTAGGATTTGGGGTTTAAATTCCAACAAGAGTTTTTCAAATGGATGTCTTCAAATGGTTATGGGAATGGATATGATCTTGGGTTATGTTAAAATGGTTGATTTTTAGTGTTTGGGATGAGATTAGGAAAAAGAGGTGTTTTTCCCTAAAATGCCTTAAGTAATTGTTTTGTATAATAATGGAAATTGTACAAGAAATATGAGATTGGATGGACATTTATACAAATGGTGTAGTTAGATACATGTTATCTCTCACCTATGGAAATTTGAATAATTTATCTGTTGAGAAGATTGCATATCTGTTTAGAAATATCTGTTTTGGGCTATCGGTGGAACATAACTATGATTGTTGTATAAATTGCATGAGGATTAGGTAAATTGAAACTAATTCCTTATTGGTTGTCATTGAATATGACTGTGTTTTAATACATTGTATATGTATGATGTTTGGGAGGAGAAGGGGGATGTACTCCATTAAATTAAGTTGGCCTATGTGTTCTAGGTGCAAGTCTCAAAAACTACGCGTATATATATATATAGCTGTCGATTTCGCGGATGAAATTTTCGTGAAATGACAAATTAAAGTGTTTGTATGTAATGGTTGAGTGGTAAGAAAACCACTGAGTTGTAGTCTCAGTTTGGTTGTCTGGATAACAATGGATATGACTCATGAATTGAGAAGATATGAAATTACATGAAACGAGTTGATATAAAATGGATTCGGATATAATACTTGACATAATATGGTTTTGGAAAAAGAGTTGTCAATGATTTTATCTTTTGAGTATTGGTCATGTGTATCATGTTTATAACATTGTTAAAATTCATATATTGTGCTAGATTATTTCTGCTAGACTTTGGCTCACCCTATTTGAGAAAAACAATTTTCAGGTGCCGGTGATATGCCTGTGCCAAGATAGTAGCTTGGGAGAATTGTGGAGCTGAGAGCTCATTTTCGTTTATTTTGTATTTACTTTTGTATAAGTCTAGGGTTTTATTTTGTATTGAGCTTCTGACTTTTTTTGTTGTAACCAAGTATCGTTTTGGAAAGTTGTAAACTCGTAAGGCATTTATTTCGTTGATCATTTAGTTTGGTGCTACATGCTATAGATTCAGGATAGAATTTATGGATGTGTAATGCATGTGCCCATTTTGTAAATGGACTCTGATTAATGAAAGCTTAGTACTCTGTTTATGTCATTTTTTATTAGTCTTTACTATTGGATTATTGTATTATTTTCGGGGCGTTACACGAAAGAGTATAGTAAACACATTCTATGTGCCTTATAATTATATAAAAAAAAGATTAATATAATTTTATGTTTTTTGAGTTATAATTAAAAAATTTTAAAAAAAATATACCTAAATACAAAAAATCATAATCAAAATTTTCAAAATAATGTCAAAATTAAAGATTCGTTTGGGAAAAACTTTTATAATATGAATTTTTGACTTTTTGGCTAATTTAATCTGGTTAAATTAGTTCTATTTGGAATTTTTTTTGGTTTTTTTGACATTTTTATTTTTTTATGAGAGAAAAAATGAGATAATTATAGTTTAAATGTGATATTTTGGCTTGTTTTGAGAAGTAGGCTAAAAGTTAATTTTTCAACTTTTTTTGGTTTTTTTTATTTAAAAAAAGAAGTACAAAAAAATAGAAAGACGATATTACCTAAAAAAGTCAAAAAACTGACTTTTGACCCAAATGCCAAAATAGGCCATTGAATTATTTAACATATTTTATCTTTTTGTATATTATTATTATTATTATTTTTTTATCTCAACCTAAACCTAACTCACTTGCTAAATGAAAACTAAATAAAAAATTTAATCATATTTAAAAATGAAAATAACGTAACAAAAGTTTCATAAGATATAAAATATGTATAATAAAATTCTCCAATACAAAAAATTCAAAATGGGAGGGAATTTGAAAAACAGTGTTAACGTTTTGTTTAGAACACGGTGTTAAAGCCAGTTAACATGGTTTGAACTAGTCAAATGTTTGTGAATGGAGTTGCAGTGGTGAGGCACTTTTTAATTGGTTAGGGACACCCGTGTCATATGTGACGTGGTGCCCTCGGACAACCAGTAATTTCTCCGTAGCACATGCCATACCATTATTGGTTGTTTGCGCTTGTCTCCGTACTGAATTCTGATTTGTCTCATTTTCCTCTTTAAATGACATTATTGGTTAGTCATGGCACCCTCATCTGATGTCCAATAATGTTGTGATGGGTAAAAACGAGTGTAATTTATAAATTTATATTTATTGATTACAAAATGTAGTAAATTCTGACTAGTGAAATACGTAGTCAGGTAATGTTTTCAAAACATTGCTAAAAAAAAAGAGAGTATTATCTGTGGGGATATATTTTCTGAGTACCAACACGTGATAAGGTAACGCCGACGTGTCAGTCGAGGTGCCATGTGTCTTGAACGTGATGCCGAGGTTATCTCGGCTAGGCCGAGATTATCTCCAAAGATATCGGAGTTCGAGATAAACAGATAAAGGACAAGAGTTCTAGAATGAAAAAGGACTTCAAGATGGATAAGGATAGTATTCTTAAGGAGTCTATCATTATCTCTTGTAGAGTCCAAAGTAAGCACTTAATGGGAGTCCATAGAAGTTAGGCTTCCAGTGAGACTAGGATTGAGTAAACTATAAAAGAGAGGCATCCCCGTGAGTCTAAGGTTAGCTGAAGCCATCTATTCTGCCGGTGCGCTCTAGCTGATTACTAAGCGGGTAGTGTGATCAGAAAATCACTCACACAATTTGGAGCCGACTGTGGGAAAGAAAGAAGAACAGATGGCCAATAACGAACAACAAGAAAAGATTGGAGACGACACTCCTACTGGGAGTAGAAGACCTATTGAAGGAGGCGAAAGTAACGACTCAAATGCCTCCCCAAAGACAAAGAACTGTGAGGAGGACCTTGGGTGGTTAATGTAATTCACTCAAAGGTGAATGAATACGACCTACGAGGGGAGACCCAAAAGGTAAAACACCTGCAGCATGTGAACCAGGTCGGACAGAAAAAACCACGGCCTAAAGATTGCTAGGGACCAATGATAGCCTTTATTGAAGTCGACCTAGAGATGGTCCAGCATCCGCATAATGATGCCTTAGTAGTATCTCTCCAGGTTGGGGAGTGCCAAGTGAAACGCATCCTGATTGATCAAGGCAGCTCTTGAGACATCATGTATGTTAGATGTTAAAAGGAGCTGGGCTTTCACCCTGATGACATGGAGCAATCCAATGGCCCGATGGTTGGGTTCAATGGAACGCCGACATAGCCATTGGGCGCAACAAGCTTGGAAGTACAAGCTGGCACTAAGAAGATCAAGACAGAATTTATCGTGATTGACACGCCCTCGCCATACAATATCATCTTGGGAAGGCCATGGTTATATGCAATGGGGGCAGTTCCCTCAACATTGCATCAACTATTGCGGTTCCCAACAGAGCATGGGATTCAAGAAGTCAGAGAAAATCAACTACAGGCAAAAAATTGCTCAATGGCAGCAATGAAATCCACCTTGAGCATTTTTCAACTATTGCATTTTTCAACTATTGCAATAGTTGAAATCCACCTTGAAAATCCACATATTACAGAGTAATGTCTTTTGGGTTGAAATAGTTGAAATCAACTATTGAAATCCACCTTGAAAATCAACTACAAACGAGGACATAAAGGTCCTAGATGATGTCGGTAAGAAGCCATCCGAGAAAAGTGAAGAAACACTGAAGAAAATCATCGTCCAGAAGGGTGATAAAGAACGCTTCTTTCTTCTCGGCTCGGACTTAGCCGAAGAAGAGGAAAGAGAGCTGGAAGCTTTCTTAAGAGCAAGCATTGAGGTGTTCGCTTGGACACCTTACGAAATGCCTGCCATTGACCTCGAGGTCACTTGTCATAAACTGAACGTCGACAGATCGGCCAAACCTGTAATCCAACGTGCAAGAAGACCGACGTTGATGCATGTCGCAGCAGTGGAAGAAGAAGTAGACAGACTTCTGGAGGCCAGGGCCATCAGAGAAGTCAATTATTCGACATGGCTATCAAACATAGTGGTACTAAAGAAAAAGAATAGTAAATTGAGGGTCTGCGTAGACTTTACAAGCCTGAACAAAGTTTGCCCCAAAGACAGCTTTCCTCTATCCAAGATTGACCAGCTGGTGGACTCCACATCTGAACATGGAAGGATGAGCTTCTTGGATGCTTATAGGGGGTACCACCAGATAGCCATGTACCCCCCAGATAAGGAGAAGACAACGTTTATCACTCCAAAAGGCTTGTACTATTACAGAGTAATGTCTTTTGGGTTGAAAAATGCAGGAGCAACTTACCAAAGGTTGGTAACCAAGATGTTCAAACACCTGATCGGCCAAACAGTAGAAGTCTACATCGATGACATGGTCGTGAAGACCAAGGAACCTAAGGGTCATCTTGCCGACCTAAAAGAGGTCTTTGAGATTCTCAAAACACATCGGCTCCGACTCAATGCATCGAAGTGTGCATTTGGAGTTGGATCTGGTAAGTTCTTGGGGTACCTGGTGACCAGAAGGGGCATTGAGGCCAGCCCAGATCAGATCAAGGCCATCCTAGAGTTACAGAGCCCGACATCGGCAAAACAGGTACAAATGGTTACTGGAAATGCCGCAGCCCTAAACAGGTTCATAAGCCGAAACTCAAACAAATGTAAACCTTTTTTCAACCTAGTGAAGAAGGCCACGGACTTCCTATGGATTGAGGAGTGTGAAACTGCTTTGGCCGACCTAAAGAAATATCTGACCATGGCTTCAGTCCTCTCAACACCTGAACCTGGGGAAGAGCTGTTTTTGTACTTAGCGGTTTCAGAACACGCAGTAAGTGCAGTGGTAATCCGAGAAGAGAAAGGGGGGCAAAAGGCTGTTTACTATGTAAGCAAAACCCTGGCCGATGCAGAAACAAGGTATTTACCATTAGAAAAATTGATGTTGGCCTTAGTAATGGCTTCAAAGAAGTTGAACCATTACTTTCAGGCCCACAAGATTGTGGTACTAAAAGAACACCCACTAAAGTCCTTGTTGTAACAAGGAGACTTAACAGGAAGAATAGCTAGATGGGCAGTGGCCTTGGGTCAGTATGACCTGGAGTTCAGGCTGAGAACAGTAATCAAAGGCCAAGTTTTGGCCGACTTCGTGGCCGAGTTCACACCAGAATCCATCGTACAACAGGCTCCGTTGAGCCAAGGTGAGCGGTACCCAAGCAAGGAAAAAGAAGCACAGCCGAATACAAGGGCACAAAGGAAAGAAGAAAAACTCAGACCCTACAGCATTTACATCGGCGACTCCTTTCGACTGTTCGTTAATGTGAGCTCAAACCGACAAGGAGCGGGGGCAGGAGTAGTATTGATATCTCTAGATGGAGAGATATTGGAACAGTCCATTCGATTGGGGTTCAAGGCCTCAAACAATAAGGCAGAATACGAAGCATTGATCGTAGGACTGAAGCTGGCAGTAGCAGCAGAAGCAGATGAGGTAATAGTCTTTTGTGACTCACAACTTATAGTCAACCAGACAACAGGCGAATTTGCAGCAAGAGATGAAAGAATGTCGGCCTACGCAAAAGAGGTCATCAGGTTGGCGGCCTTATTTCAGAATTGTCGACTTCTTTAGGTTATCCGAGATGATAACAGCCATGCCGACGCATTGGCCAACCTGGCAAGTTCAATACAAACTGGAAAAACAAGGACAATAATGATTGACTATTTGTCGGGCCCGAGCATAGAACCACCGACCACAGAGCATAAAGCAATGTGTGTGGACATAGGACCAAGCTGGATGGATGCAATTGCTGTATTCCTGAAAGAAAGAAAGCTGCCAGACGACCACAATGAGGCACACAAGGTCAGATTGAAGTCAGCAAGATTCAGTCTAACAGCGGAATGACATCTCTACAGAAGGTCCTTCACTGAACCCCTTTTAAGGTGCGTACACCTTTGCAGGTTGAAATTTTTTTATATGAAATTCATGAAGGAATTTGTGGAAGCCACACTAGGGGCAGATCACTAGCTCACAGGGCCATTACCCAGGGGTATTGGTAGCCCTACATGCAAAAAGATGCAGAAGCCTACGTAAAGAAGTGTGAACAATGCCAAAGGTTTGCACCTTTGATACACTAGCCAGCTGCTGACCTGAACCCTGTATCCAGTCCTTGGCCATTTGCTGAATAGGACATGGATCTCGTTGGGCAATTACCCTAAGCAACTGGGCAAAGGAAGTACTTGCTAGTAGCAACAGATTACTTCACAAAGTGGATAGAAGCAGAACCTCTTGCCAAGATCCGAGATGTGGATGTCAAGAACTGCATATGGAGAAACATCATCACCAGATTTGGGATTCCAATAGCAATATGGAACACAGTTTGACAGTAAACTAATTAAGAGCTTCTATGCAAAGTTCAAGATCAAGAACTACTTTTCAACACCAAGTTTTCCCCAAAGCAATGGGCAAGCAGAAGCATCCAACTAAGTAATTTTGGATGGGATAAAGAAAAGGCTACAGGCAGCAAAAGGAAAATGGGTAGACGAATTGCCCAATGTACTTTGGGCATATCGGACTACGCCGAGAAGATCAACAGGGGAATCCCCTTTTGCCATGGCTTATGGCACAGAAGCAGTCATTCCACTGGAGGTCGGCATCCCAAGGATCAGAACTTAGGGAGTTGAGAACAGGACTAATGATATACTTTTAGCCCGAGATCTGGATCTCTTAGAAGAAAGAAGAGAGAAGGCTGCCATACAACTCGCAACATACCAGCAGCAGCTTGCTAGAGCTTATAATAAGAAGGTCAATCCAAGGGAGTTTCGAGTCAGCGACCTAGTCCTGAGAAAGGTCGTCGGCAACAAGAAAGATCCCAGAGAGGGCAAGCTTGGCCCAAACTGGGAAGGACCCTACAGAATCACTTCGGTATTGGGCAATGGGGCATATCGACTTGAAGATAATGAGGGCAAAGCATTGCCAAGACCCTGGAATACTTGTAATTTAAAGTTTTTCTATCATTAGATGTTACTTGTTTTTTGCCGACGTCATCAATAAAATCTTAGCAGAATTCTTCAAACACTTATGACTGATAAAGATGCATAACATTGTATCTGGAAGACGTGAATAATGAGAACCTAAGTGGAACTCAGATTCACATTAGGGGGCTGAGAGCAGACAAAAGATGTTTAACACTTGTTGAAATTTGTAGCAATTTACAAGTTCAAGTTAAACCGAGATCATTATTTAACACTTGTTGAAATTTGTAGCAATTTACAAGTTGAAGTTAAACCGAGATCATTGTTTAACACTTGTTGAAATTTGTAGCAATTTACAAGTTGAAGTTTAAACCGAGATCATTGTTTAACACTTGTTGAAATTTGTAGCAATTTACAAGTTAAAGTTTAACTGAAATTATTGTTTAACACTTTTTGAAATTTGTAGTAATTTACAAGTTGAAGTTAAACCGAGATCATTGTTTAAACACTTGTTGAAATTTGTAGCAATTTACAAGTTAAAACGAGATCATTGTTTAACACTTGTTGAAATTTGTAGTAATTTACAAGTTGAAGTTTAAACCGAGATCATTGTTTAACACTTGTTGAAATTTGTAGCAATTTACAAGTTGAAATTAAACCGAGGTCATTGTTTAAACACTTGTTGAAATTTGTAGCAATTTACAAGTTAAAACGAGATCATTATTTAAACACTTGTTAAAATTTGTAGCAATTTACAAATTAAAACGAGATCATTGTTTAGCACTTGTTGAAACTTGAGAAAAGTTTACAAGCTGAAATTAAATAGTGTATGTTTTACCCTTGTTGAAGTTTATGAGCAATTTATAAGACAAGTACTTGCCGAGGTAAATCCTAAGTTGGTATAACTGAGGTGTGTTACTCCGAGAAGGTTGCACAAAAAAGGAGGAGCATACTAAAGACACACAAAATATTCTAAGTATAGAATCATGCAAAGGCAGTTAAGAAAAGACAAAGGCACATCAGCCATACGCAAAAGCTTATATTGAAAAGTACAAGAGTACGAAAGACAAGACATCAAAGCTAAGATTCCTCAGCATCGGCAACAGGCTGGGTTTGGACCTCGGAAGGCTATTGAGAAGCCACCTCGGCCACCTTCTCTGCCGCAATCTCGACATCAATTTGGGCAAGGGTTTCAGCAATACTCTTATTGGCAAGAGGTGCATCCGATGATACCTTTGGAGAAATCACATCCTTGGGAACCTCCTCAACCTCCTCATCTTGAGTTAAGTCTAGGACTTGCTCATTTTAAGGAAGGGACTTTGCCCCAGCAGCATCTTTTGATTTCCTCACCAAGGCCTCATCCTCATCCTCTTCCTCAAACTCAGATTCACTGTCAGGTTGACTTAGAGGTGGAGGTGTAGGGAATGGAAGAGGAATGGCATCGGAAATTCTCAAAGGCAAGTCCTCGGGGACATTGAGCTTTTTCAGAAGAGACATCCAAGCAAGGGTGAAACCCCTATTGCATGCCTGCTTCACTTGTATTTCATAGGCCTCTGTGACATCGGCCATGCCCTGAGCATATGCCTTCTCGTCGGCATCCCTGATTTCGGCCTCCTTGGTGGCAAGGGCATCTTGAAGCTCTTTTTCGGCTTGGGCCATCTTCTCCTCAGCCTCTTTTCTCTGGGACTCAGAAACGTTTCTGATGGCCTCGGCGGATTCAGCCTTTTCTTCGGCATCAGTTTGGGCTTTGATAGCAGCCTCAGCCTAGTCCTCCGACTTTTTCATTTTTGATTAAAGGCTTTTGTCAGCTTTTTGAAGGATAGAAAACTCCCTCTTCATCTCAGTCAACTTCTCCCGATTTTCAAAAGACTGCATAGAAAAAGAATGGGTATGCTGGATGGCCTAAAAGTAAACAAGACAAAAGTCAGTACAAAAGTTTCTAAGTACAAGAAAGAAAGAAGAAATTACCAAAAGGAAGACACTTACTTGGACAAAACATTGAAGCATCAGGGCGTAGTTCTCATATTCGCTTATCTCGGCGTTCCGATCAAGATCGCTGGGAAGAAGAAGGGCAATACTTAGGGCGACGCCGATGTTAATATCGTCAGCACTGTCACCAGCCATAACAGGCTTATTTTCCAAGGTGATTTCCGGGGCCCAGGGGACATCAGGCTTTTTTGACCCTGAGGTGGTGGCAAAGGATGTCCTCGGCTTCTTGGAACGGGTGGACTCGGATGGTTGAGCATCAGTACGCCTTTTTCGGCAGCAGAGGCAGTCTTTTTACTCTCAGCTAAATTAGAAATTGGCAAAGTGTCTACAGTCTCAGCCTGAGTCACCTTCGCCTTTGGTTGAGCCTTTTTGATTCGTTTTGGTTTGGGTGGAAGCTGGGTTTGTGTTGGCTAAGTATCAACATCAGAAGGGAGGTTGGCTAGAAGATCCTTGGCAACTAGTTTTGGGTGGCCCATCTCGGTTGTCATCACAAGTCGTCGCCGACGCCTTCGTTGGGATATCGGGATCAGGTATGCAGCTGAGGTTGATGGTTGGTCAGCTGGATCAGAGGTTGACCCTTGATCTGGCCGAGATGTGGACGCAGTCTGTAGAGTTGTGGCAGAAGGTGGAGAAAGGCTTTTATTCTTCCTCTTAGGGACGTCGGGCAAAGCTGACTTGTATGTCTAAATAAAATTGAGAAGCAGCAGCGCCTTCCGTTTATGGACTGGCAAGTTCAAAAGTTTCTTCAAATCCTTGCTGGGAACGAAGGACTGGCAAAAGTTTTTTGGTGGCTTAGGAAGAACTACAAGAGAAAAACATAATTAATGAACCTTGAATGACGGATTTGTTAGACGGCGCTTTGGTAGCGAGATGACTTACAAGCGTCGAGAATCTGATCTTGATGAAATTTGAGGAGACGCATGGATGAAACGGTTAAACTTTTGTGTAAGACAGCTCATGTGTGAGAAGGAGCTCTTGGAGTCCTTGGTCTTTAGGAAGGCATGTCGGCCTGAATGAACGATCTCGGCTGAGAGATGTTGAGCCGATGTACTGGCAAGAAGTACCGATACAGGTTTCATCACCTCAGAATGCCGACGTAATAGAACCTAGGGGGCAGTTATGGGGATATATTTTCTGAGTACCAACACGTGGCAAGGTGACGCCGACGTGTCAGCCGAGGTGCCACGTGTCTTGAACGTGACACCGAGGTTATCTCGGCTAGGCCAAGGTTATCTCTGAAGATATCGGAGTCCGAGATAAATAGATAAGGGATAAGAGTCCTAGAATGAAGAAAGACTTCAAGATGGATAAGGATAGTATTCTTAGGAAGTCTATCCTTATCTCATGTAGAGTCCAAAATAAGCACTGAATGGGAGTCCATAGAAGTCAGGCTTCTAGTGGGACTAAGATTGAGTAAACTATAAAAGAGAGGCACCCCCGTGAGTCTAAGGTTAGCTGAAGCTATCTATTCTGCCGGTGCTCTCTAGCTGATTACTAAGCGAGCAGTGTGATCAGAAAATCACTCACACATTATCAATCAATTAATGTCTTCTATACCGTTTAATTGAAATAGTAAAATCATCAGAAAGTGAGGGACTACATCTATTAATTGCCAGAGGGTATCCGTAAGGCAACAACAACCCTCAACTCGTATGTACATATATATACATGAAAAAGGGTAAATTACACTAACACTGCTTAATAAATCTGAAATCACACTAAGGGATAACTTATTAATAAATCATAATAGTTAGGCTTAATTTTTATAAAATTTTATTAAAAATATATTTTAATAAAATCATTGATAAAAGTAATTTTTTGTGACAAATTTTTTTATATGTCACTAACAATTGATAATTATTGATTTTTATTTATTTATTTATTTTTTTTTTTTTTGAGTTTATAGGGTTCACAAATTTATGTTGCGTGATTGATGAATATGAAAAATATAATAAATTGTGATTGGTGAAAAATATGACCATATAATAATAACATTACCGAAAAAGAAG
Source organism: Camellia lanceoleosa (assembly GCA_025200525.1). NCBI lineage: Eukaryota > Viridiplantae > Streptophyta > Magnoliopsida > Ericales > Theaceae > Camellia > Camellia lanceoleosa. The sequence continues at coordinate 97,639,350 of CM045764.1, forward strand.
ATAATACTATCAATCAATCAATGTCTTTTGCACAGTTGAATTGAAATGGAAATTTATTGGAAAGTGAGGGGACCACGTCTATTGGGGGCAATTTGGGAAGCTAGTTACAAGTTATCTTTTAGCTTTGCATCACCTCTCACATTTTTTACACACAAAAGGATAAAAAAGTTAAAAAAAAGTCAACTTTCAACCAACTTTTCAAATCACTCCTTAATATTAAAAGTTATGCTAGTGATTCCAAATAATTTATTAATTTTTTTATCAAATCTCTAACATGGGTATGAGACACGCACATATGTCAGCTTGTGTAGATTCCACACTCACGTGAGAGGTTTGATAAAAAAATTTAATAGATTATTTGGGATCCATAATATTTTCCTAATATTAATTGTCAGAGGTATCCAACGAAAATTGTATGAACGTAGCCTATATTTGGAAAGTTGATTAAAAGTTAATTTTTTTTGAAAATATTTTTTTGACTTTTTTCGATCACATTAACTGTTTATTTTTTTGGCATGTTTTGAAAAAAAAAATTCAAAAAATCAACTTTTATTCTACTTCTTAAAATAAGCCGTATATGAAAAAGAGTAAATTACATTGATACCCTTTAATAAATCTAAAATCACACTGATGGGATAATTTAGGGATAAATTATCAAGTCCTATTGAGTCCTATTAAAAATAAGTTATAGTAAAATCGTTAATAAAAATAATTTTTTATAATGAGTTTTTACATGTCATTACAAATTGACAATTATTAATTGTTTTGAGTTTACAAGATTTACGAATTTGTGTTGAGTGATTAGAAAATATAAGATAATATGATAAAATATAGTAAATTGTGATTGATAAGAGACATAATCACGTAGCATTCCTCAATCAACCAATAATTTTTCCATAACATTATCCAAAAAGAAGATAGTACTATCAATCAGTCAAATGTCTTTTGTATAGTTGAATTTAAATAGGAAAATTATCAGAAAGTGAGGGGGCCATTTCTATTAAATATTAATTGCAACAATGATACATCCCCTAAATGAAGGAGCTTTAATGAGCTCTAACGATATGAAAAATCAAAAAAAAAAAAAAAAAAAAAAAAAAAAAGACACAAATATCACTGTCACAGTGGGTCCCACCCTTAATTAGAGCTCCTAGAGCTCCTTTATTAGAGTTCTAAATTTTTTTTGTATTAATTGCAGAGGGTATCCAATGAAAACTGTATGTACGTATATGCACTTGAAAAAGGGTAAATTACACTGACACCTCTCAAATAGGATGATTTAAATAAATATATTTTTTAATTTTTTATAAAAAAGATATATAAAAATTTAAAAAGGTAATATAATCTAAATAAGTTCACTTATTTAAGAGATGCCAAAAAAGTTCTAAATCAAAAAAAAAAAAAAAAAAAAAACTAAATTTATGATGTAAAATCTAAATTGTATGTGTAGGATCATATCATCGGAAAATTATTCAATCTTTCTAGAGTACCACGTGTTTGTACTCCCTAACCAATCATAATTCAATATGTCTTCTTTAATTAATGAAAGTCTAGTACTCTAACATTTTTTCAGTTGAATGACGGGTGTATTGAAGAAAAACAATTATTTTCTATTCTTAGCAACTATTTGATATATGTTGCTTTGCATAGAGGGATGTCAGCTCGGATGTCCAAAGCAAAGCTTTGAGTCTGTGAGTCGTCTGCCTAGATGTCTACCAGGATGTCCACTCGGATGTCCCGTGAAGTCCTCGATCGTCAGGGTTGTCATTCGCAGTCGTCGAGCATACTATTGGTCTGACGTCCGGAGCAAAACAAAACTAATTTGGAGTGAAACTGGGCCAAGATGCGATGGCCAGTCGTCTACCTAGATGTCCTTGACTACCCAAAGTTGTAGAAGAAAATCGCCGAAATTTGGCCTTACCGGTCGGCCGCCCCTCAGTGAGTGTAACAATCTCACTCTAGGGGCGGGTTTGGGTCATGACAATTGGCTTGGCCTCCTGGCTTGCTACTCTACTGCTATTGTTCTGCTGTTGTTCTGGGTTGATACAATGTCTGGTTAAGCTTTGTATTGATCTCAAAAACAACAAAATTAGAGCATTGACATAGATTAATTTTGATCAATTAAACTCATTCAAATAAATCAAAAACAAAATATAAAAAAAAAATCATCAAAATCAAATATTTCTAACAACAATATTCATGCAAAAAAAAAATCAATATGATTGGATATCAATAGTTATATATTTAAATTATATTTTTTTAAAGAAAAATAGACGAAAAATATAATTTTAAGAATTGTAGTTTATTTTTTTGTATTACAAATGCAATTCAAACATATAGTTACTGATATCCAATCATTTTGATTTTTTACATGAATATTTTACTTAACGAGCCATAAAATGTGGACAGTTCGGACTACTGAAATCAATCCCAAAATAGGCCTACCAAGCCCAAACGCTCTCTCAGATTGAGATGACCAACTTAAACTAAGTTAATTCCTATTACAAAAGGGAGACAAAAAAGTAATTCTAGGTGTAAAATTTTAATATAATTATAAATAAATAATTTTTTCATAAATATTAATAATACATATATATATATATATTATGAATCTATAATAAAATTTTAAAACTACCACTCACCACTAAAGAGGGTACTTTCCAAACATATAAAATAAAAGAGATTGTTCTTCTTTCAGCAAGCCTAAAATATATATATATATATATATCCAAACAAGTGTAAGGCAAGAATATATCATGATTCATGTCAGCAAATCAAAGGGAAAAAACTGAAAGCAAAAAAGAGAGTCAGTAGCTGGGGGAGTTTCTATTTTCGCACATTATTTTCACTCTGTGCACATTCTTCTTAGTTTATATATTTAAAAAAAATAATAAATGTCATATATACTCACTTCACATACTTTATTTCAAATATGTCCTAACAAATAAAAGTGAACATATATTCAAAACACAACCAAATCTGTGTATGCACACGGAAACTTAAATCTTTATTAAAGAAAGTTGAATCATTATTTTCAAATGAACAAAATGGTAGTTCAATCTAGTACACAAATAGCATATTACAAAAAAAAAAAAAAAAAAACAAAACAAAAAAAAAAAACAAAACAAAACAAAATTTTTAATAAAAAATTAAAACCCAAGAGTAGGAGGAGAAATGTGTGCATTTGAAGTAATCTAACTATCCACAGCTATCACTCTCATGTGTCAATCAATAATGATCCATGACAAATTTAAAAACTCACATCTAGTCTTCAGTCAAATGAAAAGGAAAGAACAATTCCACCCATTTCCCAACACAATTTGATCCCAATCTAAACCAACCATATATTTTCATGTTGTTGACATAAAGATATTTCACAAATTAGAATAGAAACATAAGTGCCAAACATGCCATGACCAATTCAAAAAAGGCAACCCAATTCACAACAAACCAATTCATTAAAGAGAGGCGGGAGATCACAGCTTTGATAACCAAGGAAAAAACACTTAATATGATTGTGTGCCTATAAAGCACTCATTCACACAAATATATCCAATACATCAATGTCCACAACAAAATTATAAAATTCAAACAAATCAAATAATTCAAACCATTGACAATGAAATTATTGAATAATACCTCAAGTAATACCATTTTTATAATTGTTTTTAACAAAAATAAATTAAAACCATTACAGTGAAAAAGAAAACAAAAAAGGAATCTTATCTGTGTTAGATTATTTAGTTTATTTTTTTACCTACAACTTATTAGAACAAAAATAACTTAAGTCGAAAAAAATTAATTTCTTGAAAGTTACGAAAAGAATATTTGTAACTTTTACTTTTTGAATATCAAATTTCAACTTACAAAAAGTTACAGTAAACTAACCCAACCTAAATCAATCACAATTGAAATTGAAAGCGCTTTGCAATGCAAATACTCCCTCAAATCGATCCCAAGCCACACACATTGACTCCCTCAATCTAATAGCTTTTTAAATTCAACATTGTTTGTTCGCGTTAGAAGCAAGTCAAAACAGTAAACTTCCAAGCAAGAGTAATTCCACATTTTTGAGCAATTTCAATATTTTCAATTACCGTCATTAAAATTCACACAACAAAAATTAAGTATGATCTTTATGTTCTTTATCTTGTATTAAGAAAAAAGAACAAAGACAAAAAAAAACTAAAAAATCATCCATGGTTCACCACTGCCATGCTGACCACCATCAATAGGATACCCATTTGGGGAAGAATTTTCACCCTTTCCGGCCTTGCAAACATCTTTTCTTTGCCACTTCCTCTCTTTCTTCCCAAAATGTCAAGAGAACCAACATTCCTGACCACCATTACATTCCTCACACTGCTTCCTCTTGCACTGCAACAGTCAATAGTGACCTGACCACAACAACAAAAGGAGGGGAGTGGAGAATGTTAACCAAAGTGAAACAACTATATTCAATCAAACATTTTTACAAGCATTTGCAGTGTTCAGATTTCAAACCAAATGCTAAGTAAGTACATCATACAACCTAGATTTCACTACTAACTATATTCAATCAGACATTTTTACAAGCACTTACAGTAAATTTTACAACTCAAATTTCAAACCAAATACTTACTAATATTTGTTACCAGATTCAAGGTAAAAAGCAAAAAATGCAGTAATGAAAGCTACCTTCCTTCTAAACATGTTATGTAAGCTGGTGACATTGGTCATTATGGATGATGAAAGGAGTATTGTAAACCACTTTGTTTGTCCTTTGTGCTGGTTTTGTTGTTGGGAATTTGCTTTTCTTTGTTATTCATGTTGTGTTTATTGCAAGTATCATTTTCTATGTAGGATCCTTGTGTTCAATTCATTAAATTATATGTATAGTTTCTTTTTTTTCTTTTTCTTTTTTTTTGGTGAGAAAAATTTATATTAAATGGTTTCTTCATTTTGTTGGATTATAGTGGCAAGATTTTGATCATGAAAAAAAATTTTCCATTTTTTTTTTTTTGAGATTTTAATTCATCATAAAAATTCAAAATGGTTTGTATAACTATTAACTCATAACAAATTTTAATTATTACTTGGTGGGATCTTTTAGATCATGTTGGAATGAAAAACTTCATTTTATAAGTATCATATGCTACCATAAAACTAATGAAAGATTATAGTGATTCATTCCATTTTATAAGTATCATATGCTACCATAAAACTAATGAAAGATTATAGTGATTCATTCCATTTGTGGGTGTTGATTTTTGACCACACAACCAAACAGAGAACTCAGCTGGAGAGCACCGGTAGAATAGATTAAGGCCGAACAACCTGTCACAAAAAGATAAGAATCCAGCGGTAATTCGTCTACCCGAGAGTACTCTGACACTCAAGTCAGTAATCAAATATCTCTCAAAGATAGCAAATTGTGCTTAACTCACAAGAAAACACTTACTGCTCACCATATATCACACATAAAAGCCTACCTTAGAGCCATGGAGGTGCCCTATTTTTATAGCCAGCACTGACCTGATCCCTGTAAAAGCCTCAATTCAGTGGACTCAGGCTCAATGCTCATCCTGGACTCTAAACTAGATAGGGATAAACTCCCTAAGAGCTTTATCTTTATCCAGACTGAGATCCTCTCTTGTTCTAGGACTCTTGGCCCTTATCTGCTTATCTCGGATTCCAGTATCCCCGCAGATAACTTGGCCTAGCCGAGATCACCTCGGCGCATGACCAGGCTATGTGGCACCTTGGCTGACACTTTGGCGTTACCTTGGCCATGTGTTGTTATTCACAAAATATGTCCCCACAACTGCCCCTAGGTTCTATTACCTCGGCAATCTGAGGTGATGGAACCTACATTGCTTGTTCATATACTATGTTGGCTAAAATTCATTCATTCTCCACGACCGAGATCATTGCTCATTGGTTTCAAGTACCCAAGACTCAATTGTCCACTTTCATTAAGGATAAAAAATGAAGAACCTTGTTTGTTAAGCATTTCAATCAAGATTGCTCCTCTAGCCGACGTTTTTACTTCATTTAATCAAGAACTCCAAGAGTTTTAACTACGCATGGGCCGTCAAGCATGGTTTGCTCAACCGTTTCCTCTACGCGTCCCTTTCTCATTGGTTCGTACCTGACACGCGCCATCAGGTTGTGTCGTTTTTGTACATGCCGCCTGACAAGCACGTCGTCCAAGGCATCCCATTATGTTTTGCCGCCTTTTCGTATATTTAACAAAACTCTTCCTTCCCTCTCCGCCTTTTTACTTTTGCAATTCACAATTTCCCTCATCTCTCAGACTCTCTCTTTCTAACATTTCTCTTCCAAACTGCCATTTTTCAAGCTCTGAAGCTCTACAATGGCCTTTTCCATCACCGTCAGCGCACCATTCATCATTTGACTCTGATCATTCAAGTCGTTTGACTCTGGCGTATCTTACTCTGGCTTCAATCAGTAAGTCCTCTGATTTTTTCTCTTTAATTTCAGTCTTTCGCTATTTTTGAATATGATATTGTTATGCAATTACTTGTATGCCTCTTGCTATGCAATCTCCTTACTCATCCTCTGATTTTGTTTTTCGTTTATGGTCATCATTGAGTTGTTTCTGGTTTTTTGACTCTCTGCTATGCTTTGATTCTCGTGCTTGTCTGTGATTTGTGCTACTCAGTTTATCCTTGTGTCTATACACACTGTTTGTGGTTCTTGCACACACATACATAGTGTTCATAAATTTTGATGCTTTAACAATTTGCCACTACTCTTGATTTTTGCGTATTTGTACACACTTACTTTGTGTTCTTGAATTTCTGTTGCTTTCTTGAGTCTGAATCATGCGCTTTTCTATTTCTCTTTGACTTGTTTTCCAGATTCTTTGCCTTTGATTCTTGTTTCTATTATAAACTTAGGTTTAAGGTTTGATAGCAATCACATTTTTAGGAAAATTGAAAAAAATTCCCTTTAGATCTTCAATCCTTTGTTTGATTCAACTCATTATCAAAATAAATAAAGAATGGATGGAGGTTGCAAAGATGATTATGCAAAGGTGATTACAATGGTATGAACATGTATGAAAGATATAAGAAAGTGTAAGAAAAGACTATCAACTCAGATGGATTGAAAGTTATATCCATGAGGACTTACAACAACACATCTATAGTATTTAAAGTATAATGTAACACACAAAACAGCACTGAAACAACACAAAAATAGTGCTAAAAATTGAGTATTTTAGGTGGAAAAAGTGAGCAAAAAATGGGCTAGAGCCAGGGGGTTTCAAACAATCAACAAGCCTAAGGAAAGGTGGCTAACCCCTCCTTTTTTTTCTTTTCTTTTTTTTTTTTGTGACTTAAAATCACATTTTTGAGCTTAAAAAAACTCTGAAAAATAGTATGAAAAAACAAAGAAAAAAGATAGAAAAGATGGCATAAAAGCTTAAAGTATACCTTTTTCAAAGAGAGGATGCTCTTTAGTTCACAAACCACAAGTTGAACACTCTCAAGAGTTGAAATTTGTGTTCAATAATCTCAGCAAAATGCCTCAAGTTTAGGCTTAGGAAGTGTATATATAGTGTATGTATATCGTAAGAGAGAAAGAAAGAGTGTTTGGCAAGTCTTTGGCTCTTGGCAAAATTTTCTAACCTAAAACCATGAGGGATGGTCATGTATTTATAAAAAACACTATCTCACGTTAAAAATATCTGTAATATGCCAGTTAGTGCAAGGCATGCTCATGGGGGGACAGCTGGTTGGAAAATATCTGTCTGCCGCTAAACATGGCTGGTTGGCCATGGAAAGGGACGGCTAGCCAACCAAAAAAGGCCTGTTGGCCACTTGTTAGCCAACAGGTCTCTTAGTAGTTAGGCTAGAAAAAAAAAATTAGGCTTTGGTCTAAAGGGGTGCAAGGTTTAGGCTCTGAAACTCAAAAATCAAAGCCTTTTGCTAAGAAATTGAACGATTTGCACAGCATAATAATTCATCATCAAGTGTTCAATGTGAGGCGCCCAAGTCTTAAGGGCGATCAAAATGGGGTGTCTACAGTACTGCTCCATCTACTTCTCAGTCTCCGACTGACTCCTGTAGAAATGGTTGTAGACCAGCTGTAGTACACCATGGATGGCCTATCCAATGGAGGGTGTGCTCCAAGAAGATAGACCCAAGCAGCTTGTGATCATGGAGAAGTTGTAGGGCATCGTCGTCATCTTCTTGATAGTGAAGAAGTGGAAAAAGTTGGTGGTGTCCCACCACTTCTCCACCAGGGCACTGAGCAAGGGTTGGCACGCCTACAGCTGTGAAAGCCCAGAGCAGAATAGTCTGAAGCCTACCTCATCAACCATCTCTTAGACTCGAGCGGGGATCTCCTGGTACCAATCCCTCACCGTCATCGTGGCGTAACCCCTCCAGGCATAAGTGTCACCCTATGTTGAAAAAAGAATTTGTTAAATGCATGGCAAGATGAAAGATTGTAATGAATGTCAAAAGTAAGCAAAGTGCATAAAATGAGCAAAATTTCTTACCTCAAAAGTGTCATGGGGGAGGTGTGAGGTGCGCTGTCACAAGAGGAAGTCCTAAAATCTCAACATGTCGCCAGGGGCCATCGCGTGTGTACGCGGCTGATAGGTAGCTGGGTTGAAAGGCCTCACCCTCAGTAGCGGTAACTGGGGCTCAGTCTCCAAAGGGTAAATCTCCTCCATGGCGATGTCAGCAGCAATATCTCTTGTAACCCCATCGGTTTCCTCTATCATCGGCTCCACCACACCCGCGACAAGCGAGGGAATGGGTACCTCGAAAGGGGCACCGTCATGTGGAATATCATCGGTCATGGAGAATGTGGTGGGTGGTGAGAGAAAAGTAAAGAAAATGAAGAAAATATGTGAAAATACCAAAACCAAACCCTATGAGAGGAAAAAAAAAATAAAAAATAAAGAGGAAAAAGTGAAAACTCGAGAGTGAGTACAGAAAACCAAGAAAAACTCGTGAGAATGAGCCAAGAACAATGAGAAACCCAAAAAAACTTGACCAAATCAAAATCCAATCGGTTCAAAATGTAGAGGGCCAAAAGGGTTTTACGCAAAAGTTTGCGTGGATCGTTGGGCAATGCGAGTAGGATGAAAATCTAGAGAGAGAAAAAGAGCCTAGAGAGAGAGGGGAGCAATTTCATAAGGTTTGTGTATGAAAGAATGAGCCAATGTTATGTTTTAAAGAACCTCGAGTGTGAAAACCCGAAACTGCCCGAATTCAATTCAATTGGCCCTCTGGCTAATCTTTTGTACGGCCAGCCCATCTTTTGGCCGACCAACTATGCAAGTGGGTTGTGATGATTTTTGCTAGATTTTTGTCTAGTTTTGAGCATGGGTGGCCTTGTATTCATCTTAAAAGTGAAAGAATTGAAGAATTTGGGTTTGTTTCAGTTACAGAAAATTTTGAAATTCCATATTGGATGCACCGTTCTAGGTCTTGCCATGTCTCCGAAGTGTGAGTGTGCCTCGACCTTGAGCTTAAGTAGATTTTACCAGATGAGAACCTTTGGCTATAAGTTGAAAGAAGAAGTCTGAAAAACAGAAAAAGAAGAGGAGGATCCTCGGCAGAACAGGGTTGTTTATCACCACTTTCCCCTCATGAGGTGTTTCCAAAGCCACTACTTTTTATTTTTTCTATTATGTTGCATGTTATGTTGCATAGAGCATGCATTGTATTGTATTTCGCATCAACTACAGTAATTATCTTGCATCTATAGGCATCGTGCATATTTATCTTATTGTGTCTACCCTTATCCCTTATCACCCAATGGTGTGATTTGGCTTGTTGCATACATTAAACTTGTTCATCCTTTCTATTGAAGGCATAATGTGGCTATTATTCCCCTTTATCCTTCTACGTGAAACGTAGTTTGGCTTTCATTTTTCATATCATTATCCATGAAACGTAGTTTGGCTTGCATCTCGTCTCCTTTCTGCATGAAACGTAGTTTGGCTTGCATTTTCACCTCCTTCCTCTCTGTGTGAAATATAGTTTGGCTTGCATCTCACCTCCTCTATGCATGAAACATAGTTTGGGTTCGTATCTTCTCACCCTTTCTACGTGAAAAGTAGTTTGGCTTCCTTTCTTTCACTTATTTTCTACGTGAAACGTAGTTTGGCTTAAACCTTCCCTCTCTCCGTATGAAATACAGTTAGATATGCCTATTGGTTACGCCACCTTTGTATCCTGTTCGCGTGAAATGCATTAGGATGTTGTTTTACCTGGTCACAATCTTCCCTCTCTCCGTATGAGATACGGTTAGATATGCATGTTGGTTGCATCACTCTTCTCTCATTTTGCGTGAAACCTGCTAGGATGTTGTTTTACCTGGTCACAACCTTCCCTCTCTCCGTATGAGATACAGTTAGATACGCTTGTTGGTTGCACCACCCTTTTTTCCTTTCGTGTAAAATGCGTTAGGATTTTTTGATTTGAAGTCGGTTAAAACCTTCCCTCTATCCGTATGAGATATGGTTAGATACGCCTGTTAATTACACTGTCTTTTCTCCTTTCACGTGAAGTTTGGAATTGATGTCTACTTACTCTTTTCCGTGTGAGGCATGGTTGGACTTTTTGATTTAAGCTTGAGGCTTGTTTTATATGTTGTCATCTATTTATTACTCATTGCATTGTCTTGCATGATCATGGATTTTTTCAAAAACAACCGGCTTCGCGAAGCTTGTAAGTCTAACTTTCAAGTGCATTTTTTAGCATGACATTTGCATTTTGCTCTTGAACTACGGTGGTTTGAATCCTTGCAAAGGGATACGTAGGCAACTTTCAGGTTTAACCAATTGCATTTGCATTTTGTTTGTTTGCCTAAGTCTTACCACCTTGTCAAATGGGTCGTCTTCGGGCTTTGACATTCACTCACGTATGAAAATGACTTTGAGCTTTGTCAAATAGAGACAACAGTAGACACCCCATTTTGACCGCCCTTAAGATTTGGGTGCTTCACGCTGAACACTCGATGATGAAATGTTACATTGTGCAATCGTTCGATTTCTTCAGCAAAAGGATTCAACTTCATGCTTTAAACCTTAAACTTTGCACCCCCTTTGGACCAAAACCTTATTTTTTTTGGCCTAACCACTCAGAGAATAGCTGGCTAAGTAGATGGCCGGCAGTCCATTTTTGTTAGGTCGGCCGTATATACTCATAGCTGGCTGGCCATGTTTGCCGGCATCAAATATTTTGACAGCTGTAGCTGCTCCATGCACATGTTTTGGACAAGCTGTCTCTTTGCTGATATTTCCGACGTGAGAAGCTATTTTTCTATAAATGCAACGCCCCCACTCATGGTTTAGGGTTAGAAAAAATCCACCAATAGTCTATAGCTTGTCCAACACACTTGCCTCTGTAACAGGTCCGCGAGGGAACTCACGGGTTACAGTTCGGACTCAATTTTTCATGGTTCTTAATCTTGAACCAAAGAGTCCAAATCTGGCAAATCGTTTTGAGAAAACAGATTTTTTGAAAGAAGTGCCAAACATGGACTGCTTTGCCAGATACAGAGTCGCCACCTAAATATTTTTAATGGGAGAATTTAGGAAACCCTGACTCGGTGCCAAAGGCCACGCGTCCGTCATCACCAAAGTTGCCTCGGCTTGGGAACTTGGGTACGATTGGGAAGGTCAGCTATGAGCACCCCCTCTTGCCCGATCCGAAGATTGGCCTCTACTAACCATGATATCTTATTTTGAAAACGTTATGTGTTCGTATTCCGGTTATTAGCCTAGAATTACTATGTTATGCGCATAGCAAACAAGTATAGACTAGATTGCCTAATTTGGAATGAAACATTGCATATCCGTTTGTTTGGAAAATGGTTTGAAGTTTGCTACTCGCAAGTAGGCTAAAACACGGATTTCAACGAGTTGTTCCAACTCAAACAATCTAACCTTCACCCACAGGCATTCAGGCAGTTATATCACGTAAGCACATAGCCACATGGTAAGCATGCTGTTATGGCAACACTCACACGCATGCGGTATGCTAAAGCATAAAAAGCTTACCTAGTACTCCAAGCCAAAATAGAAACTAGTTAGCAATCATATGCATGATCCTAGTTCGTATTAAGATGGCTAATGCAACACATGCAAGATGCAACTACAATAGGCTCGGCTATCCTAAAGATGGCATGTGCGATGCTGCAATTAACAAGTACTCAACTTGGAATTGAAATACAAATGCAGTTAGCATGATGTACCGAGCCCGATGCATGTAAGACAAATGTATGGATGCACACATGCATAGCATAAGGTATGCTAATTTAAATATGTCCTAGTCTACCATCATAAGCAAGTAAATAAAAGGGAAGAAAGACGTGGGATTGGAAGACATGCACACACCCACCCACACTTATTACACAATTGCCCTCACTCAGAGGGTCCGAATAAATATTACATAACCGAATAAATAATCAACTACTTAATTAATTATTACAGAACCCTTATTTAATTAACAAATTAAATGCAGAATTAAAACAGCCACAGCCCCGCCTTCAAAATATTTGGATGATGCATGCTTGACTCGTACTGCCCGGAAATTCGTTACCATAGCATTGCTGCCTCTGTTTACACTGCCTAGCTCCTCTGAAGACTGCACAAGTCTTGTGATAGGTTCTCTGCATGCTGTGGAACACCACCGGCTGAGGGGATTGGTCACCGGCCATGGAGAATTGTCACCAACCACAAATGAATCCACCGGCCACTCATAGATGGCCGGTCGGCACTAAAGATGGCCGGCCGGCCAAAGCTTCCTGCAGAAACCTGTTTTTGACAGCAGCAGAGGGCAGACGGTGCATGAAAAGGAAATTCAAAGCAATGTATGCATGGCCACTCTCCCAATCATGTAATGGACTTAAGGGAGTGTGGCCCTCGACCCTCGGGCCATCAATCACGCATTTCAATGCATGATGGCCCAAAAGCCAAGTGTGCAACTTCGATATCAAATGAAATGCAAGCACAAAACACAAAAAAGGGCCCCAACCCCTATCATGATTGATCAAGAGGCAAGGGATGCATGCTCAATGAAATGCAACCTAGGCATGGAGGCTAAGTATGCAACATGAACATGCAAATGAGCAATGTATACTAGGAACGCAACCTAAACATGTAAGCAAACATGGCATGCAACAACATGCGATGATGGACTTAAACTAACATGGATAGCTCGCAAGCATGCCAAAATCAGTGGCCATGTGATGAAAATGAGACAACCAAGATGCATGCAAACATGCACAATGCAATGGCCCTGAGTCTAAGGCACAAAACACAACTCCACAAAGGCATTGAAAGGATGAATTATGGCATACAATGGCATATGTTCCAGCACTGAAGTATGATGCTCAATGGTCCCGAAACATGCAAATATGCCACCCAATGCATGAAATAGCTCTCGAAACTCAAAACTAGGCACATGTATTGAACTATAACTATGCAAAGCAAGCATTATTTGACCATGAAGCACAAAGATAGAACCAAGGCCGTCCCAAAATATGCACAATATTAGTTCAAAGCATGGCCAAAAAGTGCTAACATGAAGGGCTAAAGCAACATGCAACCTAGGCTAGTAGACATGGTTTACATGGCACGTATATGAATCACAAGAGAAGTCACAAAACCAGCCAAAAACAGTGAACAAAACATGTCAAAATATGCCCAAATAACCACTGAAATGTAGCCAATGCATGCAAAAATGATGGGCTCCTTTGGAGGGCTATGAAGTGGGTTACTCTAAGCATACATAATGGACAAACAAAAGGGCAGAACCATCTCTGGAAACGGATTATGACAGCCCTAAAACTCACCAAATAGGCCCTAGAATTGGTCCAAGAAACATGCAAATGGAAGGCCCTTTGAAAGGCCTTGAATGGGATTGCTCTATACATGCATCAAAGACATAGAATATGACCAAAGGGGCCCCAGACAGAGTCAAGGCAGACCGTAAAACTCACATAATAGGGCCTGGAAAGTGACTTCAAAGCATGCAAGATGGAGCCCCTTTGGAAGGTCAACAAAGCTAGTAAAGAGAATGAGGGGTGAGAGGGTCACCCCTCTATGATTTTGGAGCTCAAAGACACATCAAAGCCACTAAAAATCCACTAGATTTCAGTGGCTAAGAGGCTAAAACAAGGCCAATGCAAATGCTCTAATGCATAGCCCTAATCATGAGGAAATGAAGCATGCAAAGGGGAAGATGACCCCAAACAGAAATGTGCCCTTAATCAAACTTTAAGAGGGGCTCAAAACAAGACTTTTTTTAGTTATACATAAAGCTTGAATCAGTATTCAAGATAGGGTAAAAGCTAGTGCAAGATTAGGGAAAATAAAACAAAAGTGTTACCCTTGAAGAACACCTCAAGAACAGCAGGTCCAACCACCTTCTCCTGATCAAAACCAGCCCAAAACTTCAAGAACAAACCCTCAACACCTCCCAAATTCGAAGTGTGGTGTAATGGTGTGTGTCTTAGTGCAAAAGTAAGAACAAATCACCCTTTTAGGCCCTCAAACACACACAAATGAAGAGAGATAGGGAGATATAGAGAGAGAAGGTATATATAAGATATATATGTGTATTAGGTCTGGATTTTTGCTGAACCAAGACAAAGGAGGGGATGGTTCTCTTATATAGGCAAAGGAATTGTGTAAAGCTTTTCAAGGAAGCTAAGTGAAAGGGTCAAAGGGATCAAGCTTCCAATGGAAGCTATCCCCAAAGGTGCAAGCTTCCTAAGGAAGCTAAGACAAGGGGTCAAATCTTCCTCAAGAAGCTTTGAGCAAAGGGTGCAAAATAAGGGGTTAAAGGTGCAAAACAACCATACTTATGCACGGGGGAGCAGAGTCTGTGCATTCCAACTGGCACAGCTAGCATGTATTCAATTTGTAAAATACTCCATAAGGTCATCAGCCAGCAAAATTGGTCGGCCAGCCACTTTAACTGGTCAGTCGGCCATCTATTTGGTCGGTCGGCCATCTGTTCTGGTCAGCCGGCAGGAAAAATCTGCTCTATGGGTCCAACTTCAAACGGGCATAACTTCTTCATATGAAATCCTTTTCAGGTCATTCTTGTGTCAAAATTGAAGCCCCGTAAGTAAGCTTTTCAATGGCACCAGACTTGCACCAAAATTCCAACTGTCCAAGAAAAGTTATTCTTGTTTTGGTGAAGGCTGCTCAGTTCCGGTCCAACCGGGATGATGCCCAACTTCAACCAATCATATCTCCGCCCTCCGGACTCGGATTTAAGAGATTCTTGAATGAAAAATGAAGCCCCAAAAGTCTTTTTTCCAACGGTGGTGGCCTCATAGCTTAACTCCAAGTGTATAGACAGATAAGCTTGATTTAGCGAGGACTGCTCGTCCATCTCTTAGCGTTTCTTGCCTATCTTCTTCTCCAACTTGGTTTCTTCTCTCCTTTCCCCTTTTCTTCAACTTCAAACCCCTAAGGAAGGTGTTTTGAAAGATTTTTCAAAGATTCCATCTCTCTTTCATTCATTTCCACTTTGTCCTTGCTCGGTTTACCGAAAGGTACAACGTTTGACAAAATGCGAGCCTCAGAACATCGCAAAAACTTTATTTCAAAAAAATTTTGAAAGAGAGGGTTTTATGGTCTAAAACCATTCAAAATAGCTTTGGTCCAAAAATGGGGTGTGAAGTTGAGATTTGACCCTCTCTTTGCCGAAGAAATTGAACCTTTGCCCTGCACATCTTCCATCACCGAGCAAACTATCAGTAGCGCCCAAGTCTTAAGGGCAGTCAAAAATGGGGTGTCTACAGCCTCCTCTCTTGCAATATAGATACAAAATACAGACACCATACAAGCTTGAGCTTGAAGCCTTTGCTGAGATTTTTTATACAATATCAGCTCCTTGAGAGTGCTTAGCTTGTGGTTTGTGAACTAAGAAGCTTTTTCTCTCTTTCATGAGGCGATCTTTGAACTCTTCAACCACCTTTTCTCTCTCTTTTTCTTGTACTTTCATACTAATTTCAAAGTTGTTTTTAAGCTTAAAATGTAAGTAAAACTATGTTAAAAGTGAGTGAACTAGCCACCCTTCCATTGGCTAGCTCACTAGTTGTGTACCCCTTTGTTTTTCTTCCATTTTTTTACTTTCTTTTCACTTCATTTGGTTAAATTCCAGTACCTTTATAGCACTGTTTTGAGATTGTTTTGTGTGATATGACTTGAATATGGGCTTATAAAAGGGTCCTAGTCCTCCCTGCTATATATGCTCTTACTTCTTATGCTTTGAATATCATATTTGTGTTGTTGTAAGTCCTCTCGGATTTGGCATATTTAGGATATAGTGCCCAATCCGTTGAGTTGATCATTTTTAGCTTTCCTTATGTAACTTGGAACCTTGTGGTCATGGGAGGATTAGAGCTGAGGCTTAGCCACCCCACTACAAGTTCACTTATATAGTGTAAATTTCTTGATTTCATGATATTGTTGTCCACTTTAAAGCTAGGTAGTAGCTTCTGTGTTCAAAATGTTGAAAAACTCTCTTTTTGATCATTTTTCAAAACATGAAAATGGATGTCTCATCCTTGTTTCATGAAAAAAGAGGAATTGTCAACAACTTTGGCAAGTTGTGTGTTTAAGCTTTAATAGATAGCTTCTTTTTTGTCTTTTTTTTTTCCTTACTTGCTTTGCCGCTCCTAGAGAGCTCTTTCTTGAGTAGTGTTGAAACCTCTCTCCTAGTTCTACTTTGAAGCATGGAAATGTATATTTCATCCTTATTCCATGAGTATGGAGGAGATGAGTTGACAACACTTTTAGAGTTGTTACTTTTTTTCATTTTTGGTTGCTCTATGATCATCATGTACTGTCTTGTCACTTGATGATTTGTCAGTTAAGTATGTCTACCTCTTCCTTGAATAAGTTCATGATAGGAAGGAGGTAAAGAGCATAACACTTTCTTTTCTATGTCTAGTTAAGTCATTCTCATATTGCCCTTATGATCATCATGCAACAACTTTGCTATAATTGATGATTTGGGAAGCAAACCTACTCCCTCCTTGAAAAATCCTCATAACATGAGAGGGGCAAGAAGAATGAACAGCTTTGGAAACCCTCTGTTTTGCTCTGTTCCAGTTCTGCTGCAGCAAGGTATTCCTCAGAAATAGTGGTTGGCTGGCCATTATTCTGTATGGCCGACCATCTTATTAGGCCGGCCGACCTACCCCTTTGTACATCAGTGGTATTTTTACAACAAAACAGAACTATTTTTTGAGTGTAAATAGAGCATGTTCTGGCAGAAAACAGAGAGGTTTCTAAATGATATTCTCCGTTGTGCACAAGCGATTCCCCGCTTACCATTCAAATCCCTTTAGATTAGTAGCTTTGATTCATATTTGTAATTAATTAGTCACTTTCATTCGGACTTGTAATAATTAATTAGTTTATTCATTCGTGTTTGTAATAATTAGTTAATTAAGACATTCAGAACCTCTTGTATGAGGGCAAATTTATAATATTTGTATGTCTTCCAACTCTCATTTCTTTCTCCCTTTTATTTACATGCTTACCTTGGTTGTATGTAACATCATGTTTTCGTTTCATATCATTGCCATACTTTGTATCCATTTTTTGCATGCATTAAGGTTTGGTTCATCATTCTTGAATATCATTGTCATTTCCTACTTACTTGAATACGTGAGTTACCACATGCTTTAAGTTGATCTGTATGACATGTTAAAAAAGCCAAACTTAATAATTGTATTCTTGTATGTGTTGCATTAGTCACTTTGCATATTAGGAGCATGCATTTTTCTAACAATATTCTTTTCTTCGACTTGCCTTGATTGAGTACTAGGTGAACATTTTTTGCTTTAGCATATTACATGTGTGTTTGTGTTGACATGTCAAGCATACTACCGTAAGGCTACGTGCTTATTTGAAATACCTCTTTGAATGCCTGTGGATGAAGACTACTTCTCTTAAGTTGGAATGACTTTGATTAGTGTACATATGAGCTCACTTTTCATTCAAGTAGCACATATTCAAAACCCTTTTCAAACAAACATAAAATCAAAGCATTCCAAAGTAAGTGACATGGTCTATACTTGTTTACTTCACATAGTAATGTTAGTATTAATAATTAGAACATGAGCATATATTGTCCATAAAAATTACATCATGATTAGTAGAGGCCGATCTTTGATCGGGTGAGTGGGGTGCTCAATCCATGACCTTTCCCTCTCATACCTAAGTTCCCAAGCCGAGACACTTTGGTTATGACGGACAAGTGGCCTTTGGCACGAGTCACAGGTTTCTTAAATTTTCCAAAAATATTTAGGTGGCAACTCTGAAATTTGGCAATGTAGTCCATTTTTAGCATCTCTGATGATTAATGGATTTTCTAAGATTTGTCGGATTTGGACTCTCATTCATTTTTCTGTTTCACATTGCACTTGTAGAACCAAATTCAGAACCACAGGAGTCTGAACTGTAGGGCTATCGTATCCGAGAAAACTAAACCCCTCCGAGGAACACGAAAAATTGACTACAGTTGGTTTGGGCTTGAGTTGGTGAGTTTGTGATTTGGTTTTGTGGGTTGTTATAGGTTGTTGTTATGTTGAGATGTCGGGTTAGGAAGCCTTGGCTTCTAACTAAGGATTTGTGGATAGAGAAGATGAGTAATGTTATGTAAATGGTGAGTTGTGCCTATTATAAATAGTTTTTTTTTTTTTTTTTGGAGGGGGGGTTTGGGAATGATAATAAATGAGTATTTGGGTGTGTTGAAGACTTTCGAGTTATGATTCAAAACAAAATGGATTTTTTGTTAACTCTTTTATAAACTAGAGAGTAGGAACTTAGTTGTACTTAATTAATGTTTTGGATTATGATATTAGTGTCTAGAGTTTTGTCCTTGGCCATCGGTGGAGGATGGTATTGCTTGTTAGATATAGGTTATGAGTACTCATGTAGGGTGAGCAATGTAATGTAAGATGGTATGTTGTTGATTGTAAATGGACATTGTGAATAGACAATTTCATTGTTGAGTTATGGATTATGTTGTTAAAGAGGTAATTGGAACGTGTATAAATGTTGTTATGTTATGAGATGGTCATTGGATAGTATGATTTTGGTGTTTAGTAATTCGTATTGTGTTTTGGAAACATTTTGAAATTTTAAGAAAACCCGTTGTTGAACGGCGGTGCGTGGAGCACATTTTGAAAAAAATGGGTTAATGTATTAAACTGTTAATAGTCAAGATTGTGATAATTGGATTAGGTGTATGCATTACACCAGTGTATTATTGATGTTGGTTAGCTTGTTATGCTTTTAATGTGATGTTGTTTGGGGGTCTGTTTCTTGCCGTATTGAGCTGGCAAAGCATGGTGCCTTGACAAAGGTTTCCTCGTCCCTTTCGGTTTACGCTCGATAAAGTGTGAAAGGGGGTCTGTTTCCCGTCGTATCTGAGTTAGCAGAACGTGGTGCCTTGTGATAGGTTCTTTGTCCCTTCCGATTTGCACCCAGTAAAGTATGACTTGTGGGGCACCCCCTTCCGGGTGAGGCTGGTAAAGTGTTATGTGTTATCTGTGTTGTGAATCTACCATCTGTGTTGTATGCAGGTGGAGATGAAATTAGTGATATGTATTATTCTCGATTATTTATTTTTAGATATGTGCGTTATTGGTTTTTCATGTTGTGGTTATCTTTTAGTCCTTGAGCCTATGGCTAGGGAAGATAGTTGATGTATTGGCGTGTAGATGAGTATGGTGTAGTAATATATGGAATTGGGTTATGACTTGTATATGGGGTTGTGTTTTCAAAATAGATGTTTAAGTGAAATTATTTTAAGTTAACATGGAGGGTTTTATCAAAAGAAGAATGGGGTTTTGAAATGTGTGTTGGAAGCGAAACGAGAATTTCTAAGAGAAGCAATGGTTTTTATATTGTGTTGAGTAAAGAGGAGCTTTTTGAGAAAAACATATTTATACGAGTATACTTTTGGATATTAACTGTCATACTACTTATATGGTATATTGTGGTGCATGCATGATTATTTTTATTTATATGTTTTGATTGGTTAGGCTCTTCGGGATCTCTACTGGGCTTAGTACTCATCTCACGTGTTGACAAATTTTTCAGGTACAAGGTTAGAAGATTGTTCAGGACTGATGTCTTTTACTTAGCTGGTCACAGGGCCTTTTATTTGTTGGCCGAGAGCCTTGTGTCGTATAAGGGTAAATCCATTTTTGTTTTTATTTATTATTATTCAATGTAAGCCTAAGGACATTGTACCATGTCTTATATGTATATCATTATCATTGTCGTGAGAGAATGTTACTATTTATTTTGGTTCATGTTCTTGAATGGATGCAATCTTTTAAAATGGTAATAATGTAAGGATTTGGTAATGAATTTGGGTAACAAAAGACGGGGCGTTACATGTTGAGTAAAAATAGTTTTAGACTTGTGTTTAAGTCTGATAAATTTGTACTAACTAAGAGTGGCATGTATGTGGGTAAAGGATATATGAGCGATGGGCTCTTCAAATTGAATGGAATGACTGTTATACTAGTTTCTGCTATTAATATAATTAACACAACTTCTGTTTATATTCTTGAGTCTTATTTATGGCATTGTAGATTAGGATATGTAAATTTTGATGCTTTGCGTAGGCTTATTGGTTTGGATTATATACCAAAATTTCAAATTGATCCTAATCATAAATGTGAAGTATGTGTAGAAGCAAAACTAACTAAGGCACCATTTATATCAGTTAAAAGAAAAACTGAATCTCTAATTTATATTGATGTATGTGATCTTAGATTTGTTCAAATTAGAGGAGGAAAAAAGTATGTCATAACATTTATTAATGATTACATGAGATATTGTTATGTATGCTTACTTAGAAGTAAAGATGTAGCCTTTGAATTGTTCAAACTTTACAAAACTGAGGTAGAAAATCAAGTAGGTAAAACAATTAAAATGGTTAGAAGTGATAGAGGTGGTGAATATGATGAACCTTTAAATAAATTGTGTACAACATGGCATTATTCATCAAACAACAGCACCATATTTTCCTTAGCAAAATGGAATTGCGGAAAGGAATAATATAACCCTTAAGGAAATGATGAATGCCATGTTACTAAGCTCAGGCTTACTACAAAACTTGCGAGAGAAAAGCAATATTGTCTGCTAATTATGTTCTTCACTAAATACCCCACAAGAAAACGAATAGCACTGCTGATGAGTTATAGAAAGGTCAATCTCCTTTCTATAAATATTTTAAAGTATGGTGGTGTCTAGCAAAGGTAGAAGTTCTTGTTCCTAAAAAAACTAAAATAAGACCAAAAATAGTTGATTGTGTGTTTATTGGTTATGCACATAATAATAGTGCATATCGATTTTTGACTCATAAGTTAGAAATACCTGATATACATGTAAATACTATTATAGAGTCTAGGAATGCCGTATTCTTTGAACATGTTTTTCCTCATAAAAAGGGACAAGAATTAAGTTCACAACTATTCACGATCAAGAACAAAAGACTAGTACTAGTCATGACCAATAGGAAATAACAGATGATGAACCAAGATACAGTAAAAGAGCGAGAACATCAAAATCCTTTGGTCTACATTTTCTGACATACTTGTTAGAAAATGAGCCTCAAAGCTTTAAGGAAACAATGTCGAGTCCTGAAGCATCATTATGGAAAGAGGCTATTAATAGTGAAATTGAATCCATCATGCAAAATCACACTTAGGAGTAGGTGGATCTTCCACTAGGGTGCAAACATCTTGGGTATAAATGGATAAAAGCAGATAGTTTAATAGACAAGTATAAAGCAAGACATGTGGTTACAGGTTACAGACAAAAGGAATGTCTAGATTATTTTGACACATACTCTCTAGTAACAAGGATCACATTTGTTTCGCATGCTTATTGCTATAGCAACGTTATATAATCTTGAGATACATCAAATGGATGTTAAGACAACTTTATAAATGGAGATTTACATAAAAAAATCTACATGGAACAACCCAAAGGGTT
This sequence comes from Camellia lanceoleosa, assembly GCA_025200525.1. Lineage (NCBI taxonomy): Eukaryota > Viridiplantae > Streptophyta > Magnoliopsida > Ericales > Theaceae > Camellia > Camellia lanceoleosa. Next base: position 97,661,362 of record CM045764.1, read on the forward strand.
TGTAGTACTAAGGAAAGAAAAGAAAGTGTGTTGGCTCGTAAAATCTCTCTACGGATTAAAATAAGCTCTTAAGCAATGGCATGAGAAATTTGATCAAGCTGTGCTAACTAATGGATTCAAGATAAACGGATGTGATAAATGTGTCTATGTTAAAATCACTGACAAAGGATATGTCATAGTTTGTCTTTATGTGGATGGCATGCTTATAATTGGTAATAGTCATAATATGATCAAATCAACCAAGCAAATGATAAATAAAAGATTTGATATGAAAGATATGGGAGTAGAAGATGTTATTCTAGGAATGAAAATTACTAAAACATCTAACGAATATGCATTGTCTCAATCATATTATATTGAGAAAATACTTGGTAAATATATTAAGGATAATGCAAATGTGGCAAGAACATCTGTAAATGTCAATCTTTATTTGTCAAAAAAATAAAGGTGATGGGATGTCTCAGTTAAAATACTCATAGATTATTGGAAGCCTAATATACCTAACGAATTGCACACGTCTTGATATAGCATATGCTATCAGTAAGTTAAGCAGGTACACTAGTAACCCTGGAGAAGATCATTCGAAAGTAATGATTTGGGTTCCTAGATATCTAAGATTTACCCGTGATCATGGCTTAAACTCTACTCAATATCCAACAGTACTCGAAGGCTATTGTGATGCAAATTGGATATCGGATACTAAAGATTCAAAATCTACTAGTGGGTATCTTTACTCTAGAGGCTGTAGCTATGTTAGACTTATTTATTTTGATGATTTATTTAATTATGTTTTAATTTATTTTGAAGAGAAAAATAGAATCACAATTTATTTTGATAATTTATTTGAATGAGAAAAATAGAATCAACATTTATTTTGATGATTTATTTAATTATGTTTTAATTTATTTGAAAAAGAAAAATAAAATCAAAATTTATTTTGTTCCATTATTTCTTACCTAAAACTTTTATGCAAAATGTTGTTAGAATGTATTTAATATTTGATTAAATCAGAGGTTCAAGCAGCCCAAAACAAAGGCTCAAATAGCCTAGTATAGTAGCAGGCCAAAAGGTTCAAGTGGAAGATATTCAAATTAGTAATGATGGAGTGGAAGATATTCAAATTAGTAATAATGGAGTACAACGGCTATAAGTTTCATTATATATACCAAAGCCTCTAATGTAAACAAGTTACAAAAAAAAAAAAAAAAAAACAAAAAAACAAAACAAAACAAAAACAAAAAATATTCTTTGATCTATAATCACTCACATCTATTCTCTGAAAAATTCTCTGAGAAGTGTTCTTCAATTTTTATTTACATCCTCTTTCAGAAATTATACATTGAGACGTATAGCTTTAAGCCCATCTTTCCTGTGTGAGGTTTATAGAAAAACCAGAGCTTCATTTTTATATCTATCTTTGAGAGATAATTATTGTAGCTTTCTGTGAAAGCAAAAACACTTTCTTTTCAACCTTGTAAGAGTGTAGTACACTCAGTGTTCTTGACTTAGAAAGTCTGTGTAAAATCTGTGAAAGATTGCTCCATCTGTGAAAATGTTTGCTAGGATCCTGTGAAGCTAGAGTATAGTGGAAAATCTCAAGTGAAGCTTGAGGAGTGGACGTAGGCCGAGCTGAAACCGAATCACTATAAATTTGTTTGCCTCTCTCTCCCTTATCTCTTTATTTTATTTAAATTGCCATAGCTATATTTCACACTTTCATTGTGCTAAAATCATTAACTGACATAGTTGTTAGAACACTTGTTTTAATTAGTTTTATTTCATTAACTATATTTATCTATTGTGCTAGTCATAATTTTTATTAGGGTATTATTATTTTTATTTTTAAAAACCTAATTCACCCCTCCTCTTAGATTGTCTTTTGGGTAACAAGCTATTTCGTGAAAATCCTCGAAACAAACGTGCATTGCACGGTCGACAATGGAATCTGAGTTCATTGCTTTAGATAAAGCAGGAGAAGAAGTAGAACGGTTTCGCCATTTCTTAGAAGATATTCCAATGTGGCCAAAACCTGTGCCAGCTATATGCATTCATTGTGATAGTCAATCTACAATAGGAAGGGTACAAAATCATATGTATAATGGTAAATCACGACACATTAGTCGTTGACATAATATCGTAAAACAATAGCTCTCAAATGGTATAATCTCAGTAGATTATATAAAGTCTAAGGAGAATATCATAGATCCGTTAACAAAAAGTTTAGCAAAAGAGCAAGTGTATAGTTCATCGAAGGGAATGAGGTTAAAGCCTATTACATAAGAGTCATTATAATGGTAACCCTACTTAAATGACTGGAGATCCCAAGAACTAAGTTCAAAGGGACAACTAAGTTATATGTGGCTCGCCAGAAATCACAAAGGGATTAAATTTCGTATCTATTCCTATGATGAGAGTGATATCTGCAACATCTGTTGTATGTAGGGGATAAAGGGTAATCTTTACTTTTAATGATTATTTATATCTTGACTTAGGAATAAAAAGTCAATATGAGTATAAGGGATACTCTCAATAAGAATCACCTATATGAGTGTCGAACTGGGGCCGGTTCTATGAGAATAAAGAGGCTAAATTCTCTAGAGCACTCATGAATAACCAAGAACGTTCAGGGAAAAAATGAACACAATCGTGAGAACCACGATGTATCAGAAGATATTTTGTGTGAAATCTATTATCTTAGCTTACACTAATGGCTGAATAATTCAAGACATCGCGTCCATTGGTTAGCTAGTAAGTCCGATAGGTTATCACTAGGGAAGGTTCAAGGCCGAAAGCTACCTATCTTGATGTAAGATATTTTCAATTTATACTCTCTCGACAAATTCTACGTATTTTTTCATTTCCGTTGTCATCAAATTTCATTCATGTAGGGAATTGTAATAAATGGTTTTGGGAAAATTAGTTTTTTTCTAAAATTTTGGTCTATTTTTTCAGTGAGACCCATGTTCCAAAGTTAGCGAGTATATGCGACGACGCATTCTTTGGTGCGTAACAATTCACGTCATATATTTGGTTACTCAAAACCATTATCGGGTGAGTAGGAAATCAATGCCAAAACGAGCTCCATGGAAATAGTGTTTTGGTGAGGTTTCCATAAGGGATAGAGAAAAGGCTTGTCCCACATTGCTTGAGTGGGCAAACTTGGCGTGGGTTTATAAGCCTTGAGTTTGCATCTTGTGGAGAGCCCCAAGGGATACCCAAGTTTTGTGGAGAGAGAGGTTATGGGGAAAGTGGGCCTTGACCCATTGGACCCAAAAATTACCACACGCGTGTGCCTAGGCTTGGGCGCGGGTGCGAGGTTGGGTTGGGATATGTAGTCTAATTCTTATATTTTTGGGCCAAAAACATTTAAATTTTATTTTTCTAAAATTAAATTCTTACCATTCGGAATTTAAATTTCAGTTTGAAATTCAAAATAAATTCTGAAATGACTCCAACGTTTCTGAACGTTGGCAGTTTACTCCAATGCACCTTTCCCTCCAACCCAAACAGGTTCTTTACTTGTTCAAATCAAACCCGAATAGGTTCTTTACCTATTCAAATTTGTCCCGAATAGGTTCTTTACCTGTTCAACTCTATCCTAAATAGCCACCAAGTCTCTTATAAATAAACAAGTCATACATTTGGTTTTTCATTCAATTTTCGTTCTTCCTTCTATTTTTGCTTCCTGCATTTTCCTGTGTAAATTTTCTGTAAGAAAGAGTATAAACACAAAGTGTGTTCGCTGGACATTTAGTTTGTAGTGCTGCTACTAATTATCGTTAATCATTTTATCCTGTGAGATATACGTCTATATTCTGAAAGCACCGTGGAAATGACAAATCTGTCTTAAAGAAATAGTGTTGAACACTAGACTTGATTGAATTTTCGAGAAAGTAATACTGTAAGTAGGTTGTTTATTTATTTATTTATTTTCCTTCATATTCTATTTTGTTTTTATAACAAACGTAAGAATCTGTTTTGTTTATTTTTATTATCTATATTTTGTTCTGATTTTAATAATCAAACAAAATCTCTCATTTCTTCATTTATTCTTTGAATATAGTAAAAATTGGCTTACAACACCAACAATAGTTATATCTCTGATTTTGTTGGAAATTTTGGCTTTTGGGTCTTGTGGTTTGGGTTGGTTTTTGAGACTAGGTTTGTGGCGAGTGACTTAATCCAGAGAACAGTAATAAAGATGGAGATGATTTTTTGTTGGAGGCAATCGCTGTGATTGCCATGGTAGTGCCATTGCAATGGTCCCGGTATGGTTGCCATGGATGATGTAATGAGTGATGAAGAATTGGTAAGAGAGAATGGGAGAAGAGATATAAATTCTCTTTCAAATATAAAACCGAAAGACTATGGTAAACACACCTTATGCACCTTATTATTATAAAATAAATGATATAATTTTATATTTTTAAAATCATATTTAAAAAAAATTAAAACTAAACACAAAAAGTCATAATCAAAATTTCAAAAATAATGTCATAGCTAAGGGTTCGTTTATGAAGAATTTTTTTAACTTGACTTTTTGGCTTTTTAGCTAATTTAGTCTGGTTAAATTAGCTCCATTTGGAAAATTGTTTTTAGCTTTTTTGACATTTTAATTTTTTATAAGAGAAAAAGTGTGATGATTATAGTTTAGATGTGATATTTTGGCTTGTTTTGAAAAGTAAGTTAAAATTTTTTTACTTTTTTTAAAAAAAATGTACAAAAATATAAAGAGGTGATGTAACTTAAAAAGTCAAAAAACTTAATTTTTAAACCAGATGCTAAAATAGGCCATTGAATTATTTAGCATATTTTATCTTTTTGTATTTTTTTTATCCAAACTTAAACCCAACTGCTCGCTTGTCAAGCGAAAACTAAAGAAAAAAATTTATTTTTAATTACAAATATATATAACTAAAATTGTATAATATATAAAGTATGTGCAATAAAATTCTCCAACACAAAAAAATTCAAAATGAGAGGGAATTTGAAAATCAGTGTTAGCGTTTTGTTTTTTAGAACAGAGTGTTAATGCTAGTTAACATTGGGTTATTTTAGAAAGATGGTTATAATTAATTTTTTAATAAAAAATTTACTTATAAATAGTTCATAAATAATTTTTTTGTGAGAGAAAAAGTGAGTTATAATCTGAGAAGTAAATTATAACTAATTTTTCAAAATACGTCATTGCCTGAACTAGTCAAACGTTTGTCAGTATAGTGGCAGTGGTGAGGCACTTTTTAATTGGTTTGGGACACTCCAGTTACATGTGACGGCGTGTCCTCGGACAATCAATAATCAAAAATGTTTTGGTTGATTATTTGTCAACCCAGGAGTTGTAGCATTGTGGTAAGGTCCCGGGCTTTAAATTTTAAGGTTATAAGTTTAATTTTTTTTTTTGGTTAATTTTTTGGGTGAAACATTGTTGGTTAGGAGGTTAGATTTCAAGTTGTCTAGTTAGTACTTGGTGTGGGTTCAATACTCTCTCGCTGTGCGAGTCCTGACTTAAGCGGAGCTTGTCTTGGGAGGTCGGGGCAAGTTCTCAGGTTATAGTCTCCACGCTCGGAACGGCTAACAGGATACCTTGGTGATCTCTGCCCCCTCACTAAGAATGACTAACAGGACACATTTGTGATCTTTGCAAGGGGCGCCTGTAACCAAAAAAAAAAAAAATGTTTTGGTGTTTTAATTTATGAGCTCTAATAGTTTTAGTATATATGTGTGATTTATTTAATGTGATATTTTGACTTTATATATATATATATATTTTGAGTTTCTACTTCACTAGAGCTCAATTAGAGCCCTAATTTTAAAGGGATGTATTATTATTAATCAATAATTTCTTCATAGCACATACCATAACATTATTGGTTGGTCTTGAACACCCTTATGTGATGCTTAATAATATTGTAATTGGTGAAAGTGATATGATTTATAAATTTGTATTAATTGATAAAAAAAAATATTAAAAAAATATAATAAATTGTAATTGATAAAATAAATGGTCACGTAGAGCCTCTGAACTAGCAAATAATTTTTCCAAAACATTACCAAAAAAATAAGAGAGTACTATCAATCAATCAATCAATGTCTTTTGTATGTATTTGCAGTGGCTGCTGTACGAAGGGCACAACAATCACTGTTGTCTAATGGACTCATTTCGAAGCCTATTTGGATGATTCGAACCGTTCACATTTTAAATTACATCAAGTAGAACATACTTATAAAAATTAAGTTAATCGGATATTGTTAACCTTTTCATCTACTCACATTTGTATATATAAAAAAAAAATGACAATTGTGATTTAAAATATTAAAATGAATACAAATATGAGTGGATGAAAAGGTTAACGATATCCGATTAACTTGATTTTTTTCATGTATATTCTACTCGATATACTTTACAATATAAATAGTTCGGATCATCAAAATGAATCTTAAAATGAGTCTATTTGACTGCACAACAATAGCCATTGTGCAAGGGGCACAACAACCCTCAAGTCCATTAATTACCAAAGGGTATCCAATGAAAACTGCATGTACATATGTACACATGAAAAAGGGTAAATTACACTGACATTGCTTAACAAATCTCAAATCACACTAATGGGATAATTAATGGGTAAACTATTAATAAGTCATAATAGATAAATTTAATTTTCATAAAATTCTATTGAAAATATGTTTTAATAAAATTGCTGTTAAAAATAATTTTTTATAACAATTTTTTTATATATGTTACTAAAAATTGACTATTAGTGACTTTTGTTTTGAATTTATAGGGTTCATAAATTTGTATTGAGCAATTGATGAATATGAAAAACATAACAAATGAGTTTATAGGGTTCATAAATTTGTATTGAACAATTGATAAATATGAAAAACATAACAAATTGTGATTGGTGAGAGAAATGGTTCCTGGACCAAGCAATATTTTTTCATAACATTATGCAAAAAGAAGATAGTACTATCAATCAATCAATCAATGTCTTTCGTACAATTGAATTGAAATGGAAAAATTATCAAAAAGTAAGGGGCCATGTCTATTAATATTAAGAGTTATGTTAGGAATTTTAAATAATTTATTAATTTTTTTTATCAAACATCTCACATGAGTATAGGACATACACACATATGGATTTGTGTGGATGCTATATTTATGTGAGAGATTTGGTAAAAAATATGATAGATTATTTGAGATCCATAAAATTTTTCTAATATTAATTGCCAGAGGTATCCAATGAACCTATTTTGAAAAGTTGATTAAGAGTTAATTTTTTAATTTTTTTTTGACTTATTTAAATTATTTAACTGTTTATTTATTTTTATTTTTTTTGCATGTTTTAAAAAAAAAATTAAAAATTAACTTTTAATTTATTTCTCAAAATAAGCCGTATATGAAAAAGGATAAATTACATTGACACCCCCTAATAAATCTGAAATCACACTGATGGGATAATTTGGGGATAAATTATCAATAAGTCTTAATAGTTAGACTTAATTTTTATTAAGTCTTATTGAAAATAAGTTATAGTAAAATTGTCATTAAAAATAATTTTTTGTAACAATTTTTTGTATGTAATTAAAATTTGACAATTAGTAATTTTTATTTATTTATTATTATTATTATTATTATTTTTTTTTTTTTTGAGTTTATGGGATTCACAAATTTGTGTTGGTAATTAGGGAATACGAGGAAATATGAAGAAATATGGTGAATTGTGATTGATAAGAGACATAATCACGAATTTGGGGTGGTTGTTCAAGTTGTGGATCCAAATGGGCCTACTTTGGGGCCTATTTTGATAAATCCGAACTATACACATTTTAGAATACATTAATTAAAACATACTTATAAAAAATTAAGTTAATCAGATATCGTTTACCTATTCATTCACTCTTATTTGTATCTACAAAAATAAATAACAATTGTGATTTAAAGTATTAAAATGAATACAAATGTGATTAGATTAATGAGTAAACGATATCAAATTAATATAATTTTTTACAAATATATTTTACTTGATATATTTTAAAATATGAACAATTTAAATTATCAAAATAAATCCCAAAATAGACTCATTAAACTACTCAACAACAGCTAGTGTGCATTCTCACACAGCAGCGAGCCCAAATGCCATAATCAGATCAATCAATAATTTTTCCATAACATTATCCAAAAAGAGGATAGTACTATCGTTCAATCAATGTCTTTTGTACCGTTGAATTGAAACGAGAAAATTATTAGAAAGTGAGGGGCCACGTCTATTAATATTAATAGCGAAGGATATTCAATGAAAACTATATGTACGTATACATGAAAAAAAGGTAAGTTTCACTGACACCCTTAAATGTGATGATTCAAATAAATATAATTTTTAACTTTTTATAAAAAAAAAATGTGTAAAAAATTAAAAAAATTAATATAAACTAAATAAGTTTGCTTATTTAGGAGATGTCAAAATAGCTCTAAATTCAAAAAATCACGGAAATACTAAATTTATAATGTAAAATCTAAGTTGTATGTGTAGGATCATATCATCACTAAATCTGCCCCTTTGATTTCAAGTTTAGGTAATTTTTGATTTTTTTATGTTTGGATTCATAGAATTGCTCTATATGCATACATATGTATCCCTTTACAAACATATGTATCCCTTTACAAGTAGTGTCTTCCTGGCGAGGCCTTGCTTGGCATCTGTTTTTTAAAGTTAAAATAGTAAATAAAGATTAAAAAAAATAAAAATGGGTTAAAATAATAAATAAAATAGAATAAAATATCACATTTTACATATGAATCAATTATTTTTTTCTCTCACAACTATCAATCAAATTATAATTTCTTTTTTTTTTTTTACAAATCATCATAAATATAAAAGTTAAAAAACTACTTCCTCCGTATCAAAATATTAGCCTCTTATTTCATTTTTTATTGTCTCAAAATATTAAGCCCCTTTCAAAAATCAAGTCCTAAAATAATATAAATTTTTTATTTTGCCCTTATTTTAAATTTATTAATAACACAAAAAGTACAATCACGACAATTGATATTCTCAAAAAAAATATACTATCAAAGGGTAATTTTTGAAAATTAATATTTTTAAAGGACAATAATTGTACCACTAAAAAAAATTAAATTCTCCAAAAAAGACTATTATTTTGAAACAAAGGGAGTACTTGAGATAGGCAATGTTAGAAACGAGGCCTCACATGGTTTTATTCTTGCCTCCAGTATACTCTGCACTCGTTTGGCCTAAAGAGTTGGGAGATTTTTTTTGGCTATTTTAGTTATAAAAAAAATAAAATAGTTAGGTTAAAGTTAATAAGATAAAATATCATATTCAAACTATAATCATTTTATTTTTTTTTTCAAAAAGGTCGAAATAAGTCAAAAAACTCATCATAAACGAGGTTTTTTAATAATAAAAAAGTCAAAAAGTCAACTCAATCCCAAAAAAAGTCTAAAAACTTATTTTAAACAAGACTTTTTAATAATACAAAGCCAAAAAGTCAACCAATCCCAAACGAACTTTCTATTACAAATATGCATGCAATAATCCCTTAAATTTTGCCAAATAATTCTTGTCCGTGTTTACCTATTTCACACTCACTCACTCACTCTCTCTCTCTCTCTCTCTCTCTCTCTCTCTCTCTCAATCATGGAGAAACTAAAAGAAACATGTCAAACTTGTGGAGATTAAGAGAGAATGGGCGAGGAGGAGATGGAAGAAGTGCTCAAAACCCTTCCCATGGAGAAATTCCCAGAAGGTATTGATATCTGTTTCTATAACAGGCATTTGTATCGATCTATATTCATCTATAGCATTATCAAATTTCAGCAACACTTCAAAGCACAAGACACTGATCTGATACTAGCTACCTTCCCAAAATCTGGCACAACATGGTTGAAAGTTCTCGCATTCACCATAGCAAATTGTAACAACTACCCTGTCAATGAAAGCCCATTGCTCATCACAAACCCTCACAGCCTCATCTATTTTCTCGAATTTGACATTTATGGCAAGAACTCAATCCTCAAGCTTGAAGACTTGCCTAGCCCTAGAGTCTTTGCAACCCATATGTCACACTCTGCATTGCCTACTTCTATTAAAGACTCTAATTGTCGCGTTGTCTATCTCTGCCAAAACCCTCTAGATGTGTTCATCTCATACAGACACTTTGTTGCTAAGCTTTCAAATACACCTTTCGATCCCAGTTTGATAGATGAAAGTTTGACATGTTCTGTCATGGTATGTCCACATATGGGCCATTCTGGGATTATTTGTTAGACTACTGGAAGGCAAGTCAAGAGAGACCAGACAAGGTGTTGTTTTTGAAATATGAAGATATGAAAGAAGACCCCATTTCTCACTTCAAAGTGTTGGCTAAGTTCATGGGTTTACCTTTCTTTGTGGAAGAAGAGAGCCAAGGGGTGATTGAGGAAGCATTACAGTTGTGTAGTTTTAACAACTTGAAAGATTCAGAGGTAAACAAGAATGAAAAAAATAGAAGGGGACATCCATATAGTATGTTCTTTAGGAAAGGTGAGGTAGGAGATTGGGCTAATTATCTTACTTCTTCCATGCTTGAACGCATGAACAAGCTCATGGAAGAAAAAATTGCTGGCTCTGGTTTGAATTTCAAATTCTCTTAAATATTTGAGTTGTTTTCATAATGTAATATAATTTATTTACTATCTCATGTATTGTAATTGTTGGAACAATCTTCTGTGTAAATAAAATAACTTGAAACAATTCAAACAAAATAAAATAAAACTTACAGTATTTATTTTGTAGAACCGAATAAATAATTCAAAGACCAAGTCGAGTGTGTGACACTCTGTCCTTAAGACAAATTCGCTCCGCTACGATGCTTACGGTTATGTGGCGTCTATCTCTCAGAATACAATGATCTTCACAAATTTGTAGTAGCACTTCAAACAAATTTGTTCGGCGAATTAGAACCTTGTGTTCTATAACTCTCTAAATTTTATTCTAAATCTAATATGAAGAATAAAGGACGCAAGAGAGCAAAATGAAGGCAAGGAAAATGAATTTTCAGAATCAATAAAAATTAGAATGGGGCTGCCTTTATATAGGCTTTGTTGGCACCTATTCAATTTGAATAGAAAAGGTATGAAGAATGGAGATAACACTTCCTTTAAAATAAAGAGGCACCATGAAAGGTTACACCCTTTCATTCAAAATGGAGTTTATTTCAATTCACAACTACCTCTTTATAAATTTTCCAACAATCCCCCACATGAATGAAATTGACAGAGAGAAAATGCAACAACATGATGTAAATACAGAGATATAGAAATTGGAAATATTTTGCAAATGATAGGTAGCTTTTGGTTTTGAACCTTCCCTTGTGAGATACTATCGGATTTACTAGCTAACCAGTGAACATGATGTCTTGAACTATTCAGCCGTTTGTGTAAACCAAGACAATATAACTCACACAGTATATCCCCAGACACAGTTTAGTTCTCACTATTATGTTCATTTTGGCCCTGAACAACCTGGTCTTTCATGAGTGCTCTAAAGACTTGTAGCCCTTCACAAATCTTATAGAACCGACCCAGTTCACACTCACATAGGTGATTCTTATGAAGAGTATCCTGCTATACTCCACTAGGTTTACCTAGATATAAGAATCATTAAAGTTTTACTTAACCTAAAACGCTGCAGATATCACTATTTCATCCTAGAAATGGGTAGGAGTTAGACTCCCCAGTGATCCTTTTGAGTCATTCACAACTCGGTTGTCCTTTTGAACCTAAATCTTGGGATCTCCAGTCAACTAGGTTGGGTTGCCGTTGTGGTAACTCTTTATTTAATAGGCTTAAGTCCCATTCCCCTCGATGAATTCTCAACTAACTCTCTTGCTAACCCTTGGTTAGTGGATCTGCTATGTTATCTTTAGACTTCACATATTCAATGGAAATATTCCATTGGAGAGTAGTTGTCTTATGGTATTATGTCGACGACGAATATGTCAAGACTTATCGTTATCCATATGACTCTATGCTCTACCTATTGCAGATTGACTATCGCAATGTATGCATATAGCAGGCACTGGTTTTGGCCATATTGGAATATCATCAAGGAAATGGCGAAGCCATTCTGCCTCTTCCCCTGCTTTGTCTAAAGTTATGAATTCTGACTCCATAGTAGACCTAGCAATGCAAGTCTGTTTGGAAGATTTCCAAGATACAGCCGCCCCACCAACAGTAAAGACATACCCACTGGTGGACTTTGAGTCTCTAGTATTCAATATCTAATTTGCATCACAGTAACCTTCAAGTATTGCTGGATATCTAGTATAATTCAGCCCAATGTTACGAGTAAATTGAAGATATCTTAGAACCCTTATAATTTCTTTCCAGTGTTCTACTCCCGGATTACTCGTATATCTACTTAATTTACTTACTGCATAAGCTATATCTGGGTGAGTGTAGTTCATCAAGTACATTAAGTTTCCAATAATTTGAGCATACTCTAATTGAAAAATACTTTCTTGTACATTCTTAGAAAGATACAAATTAACATCTACAGGACTTCTAGCAAGATGATCATCATCTTTGCTGAATTTGTCAAGTATTTTCTCAATGTAATGAGATTGTGACAAAGCATATCCTTCTGATGTTTTGGTAATTTTCATACCAAGAATTACATCAGCAATGCCCATGTCTTTCATGTCAAAATGCTTATTCAACATTTTCTTGGTAGTTTTAATCATGTCATCATTACTACCTATGATGAGTCTATCATCCACATAAAGACATAAAATGACATAACATTTGTCTGTGTTTTTAATATAAACACATTTGTCATACTCATTAATTTTAAATCCATTTGACATCATTGCCTTGTCAAATTTCTCATGCCATTGCTTTGGTGCTTATTTTAAACCATATAATGATTTAACCAATTTACACACTTTCTTTTCTTTTCCTGAAACAGAAAAACCTTCTGATTGTTCCATGTAAATTTCTTCATTTAACTCACCATTTAAGAAAGCGGCTTTCACATCCATTTGATGAATTTCTAGATTATATAGAGATGCAATAGCAATTAACATTCTAATGGATGTTATTCTAGTAACCGGTAAGTATGTGTCAAAGTAATCAAGACCTTCTTTTTGTCTAAATCCTTTGACTATAAGTCTTGCCTTGTATTTGTCAATTGATCCATCCGCTTTCAATTTCCTTTTGAAAATCCACTTGTACCCAAGAGGTTTACAACCTGGTGGCAAATCCACCAATTCCCAAGTGTGATTTTGCAAGATGGATTCAACTTCACTGTTGACATCTTCTTTCCATAAAGGAGCTTTAGGACTGGACATAGCCTCTTTAAAAGTTAAAAGCTCATTTTCTAACAAAAATGTTAGGAAATCTGGACCAAAAGATTTTGAGGTTCTAGCACATTTACTACGCCTAGGTTCCTCTTCCTCATTTTGATCTAACTCTTGTTCTTGATCATGTTCTTGATCCTGACTAGTAATAACATCATGAGATCTTTTATTGTTACTAGTCTCCTGTCCAGTCTTATTTGGAAATACATGTTCAAAGAATGATGCATTCCGATACTCAATAATAGTATTTACATACATTTCGAAATGTTCTGATTTATGAATCAAAAATCGATATGCACTACTATTCTTGGCATAACCAATGAAAATGCAATCAATACTCTTAGGACCTATCTTAGTCTTTTTAGGACTAGGAATAACCACTTTAGCCAAACATCCCCACACTTTTAAGTATTTGTAGGATGGTACTCTACCATGCCACATTTCATAAGGTGTTTGATTCACTTTCTTTCGGGGTACTTTATTTAAAATATAATTAGCAGAAAGTATTGCTTCCCCCCACAAGTTCTGAGATAATCCAAAACTGATTAACATGACATTCATCATTTCTTTTAAAGTCCTATTTTTCCTTTCAGCAATTTCATTTTGCTGAGGTGAGTAAGGAGCGGTGGTTTGATGAATTATTCCATGTTCTTTACAAAATTCACCAAAAGGTGATTCAAATTCACCACCTCTATCACTTCTAAGTTTCTTGATTTTCTTACCAAGTTGATTTTCAACTTCATTCTTATATTGAATGAAAGTTTCCAAAGCTTCATCCTTGGTTCGAATTAAATAAACATAACTATATCTAGTATAGTCATCTATAAAAGTGATAAAATATTTTTTCCCACCTCTGGTTTGAATTGATTTAAAATCACAAATGTCACTATGAATTAATTCAAGTGATTTCGTACTTCTTTCAATTGAATGAAAAAGAGTTTTAGATAATTTTGCCTCAACACAAATTTCACATTTATAATTTGAATCAATGTCAAATTTAGGTAAACATTCCAGGTTTACCCCTTGTTGTACAGTGATTCGGACATGTGTCCGTGGGTATTAGTAGCTGATTATTATCTGGTTTACATCCTTTCCTACTTTGTATTTGAGTTATAGGATGTGCTAGGCAGGTTTGTTACAGGTTGGTTGAGCTTAGGAACCAAAACTAGTTGCCCAGATTTTGGCCTGTCCGCTCGAGCGGAGATTTTGACGCTCGAGCGGAGACCTTGTTGTTGCTTTTCCGCTCAAGCGGGGGGGTTTTGGCGCTCGAGCGAGAAATACACCCATCCAGTATTTCCTGTGTAGTGTTGGACGCTCGAGCGAGGGGTTGAATGCTCGAGCGGGGGATTGGCCGCTCGAGCGGGAGGTTGTGAGTGACACTCGAGTGGGGAGTTGGGCGCTCAAGCGGGGACCTGGTATGTCGAGATTCTGGGAGTGTGCATTTGCCACTCGAGCGGGAGTTTGGCCGCTCGAGCGGGAGTCTGTGAGTGGCGCTCGGCGGGGTTTCACGCAGCAGGCGACGACTCTTATTTAAGCGAGATCCGACTTTTTTATCACTTTTTCAAGATCTTTTCTCTCTCTTACTTTTCCACAAAGCCATTTTCAGAGCTTCTCACTCTAAAACCGGCCCTTCTCTCTTAGATTTGATCTAGTAGGAGTTGTTTGCTCACTTTTGGCCTTTACAAAAGTTGTGTTGATCGTCGAGGGCTACATTTTAATCTGAAAATTTCGAAATTTGGAGCATTTTGGTTTTGGTCTTCATCTCCATTGGAGCTCAGACTTTGAGGTAGGGATATCCTACTCCTCTTTATGAACTTTGTCTTTAAATTTTGGTATTTTGAGATGTTGGGGGTTGTTGCGTAAATTTGAGAGAGTTTGGGGCTTTTGTGTAATTTAACAAAGTTAGGGTTTTATTTATAATGGACCCATGAATGCATTTAGCTTAGAAAAATGGAATGAATGTGGAATCATTGAGGAAAATGGGGCCTTAAGGGTTGTAATGTTAACCATGGAAATTACCCTAATTACATTGATTAATTAATTGAGATAATAAATTGTGAGAAAAGAGGAATTGAAGTGGAAATGCTGAGAGTGAGAATATGTGGGAACTAAAGGGTGTAGTTGAATTACTTATCACGCACTGAATTGAAATGTTGATATATTATCCATTTTGTGCATTTATTTTATGTATAGAAATAACTGCTTTGGGCTATCGGTGGAGGATAGTCTTGATTATTGTAGACAATGCATGATGATTAGGCAAACTAAAACTGATCATTGAAATGTGTCATTAAGTGTGACAGTTGAAAGAATACATTAATTTTATGTATTGATTGGTGATGTGTATAATTATTGTTTATATGCATTGTGTTGTGTTGGAGAAGATAGGGGATGTACTCCACGGTTTAGGGGATGATAGGGGATGGACCTCTAAACTGGATGTTGTTTGGGAGAAGATAGGGGATGGACTCCATAGATATAGCTCATATGCTTATCTAGTAATGTGTTGACACAGCTCATACGCTTGTCTTTGGAAGTGTGATATTGCTCTTAGGCATATCTATGGAAGTGTTGATATAGCTCATATGCTTATCTGTTAATATGTTGATATAGCTAGTATGCTTATCTTTTATTGAAATAGGAAAATATTTAATATGAGTTACTGTCTCATATAAGTGGTTTGGCCAGGTTCTGTGCCATGGTTATGAATTGAGAATTGAAAAGAATGGAAAATGGATTGTAACATGGACTTGTATGTCATGAGACTGTAAGATGATATAAGTGGATGTATCAGTGTTGGTCATCTATCAACTGCTAATCTTTTAGTCATTGTTCATGGTTGGTTTAGTGTATTTCTATTGGGCTGTGGCTCACCCTATATGGGAACATCATTTTCAGGTACAGGTAGCATGCCACCTCCAAGGACATAGCTTGGGAGGCTTGAGGCGGATGGACTTTTTGGTTGTACATTTTTTTTGATGTATTACAGGTAGATTCAAGCCAAGGGCTTAATGTGTAATTAAGCTAGTGGTCTTTTTTTTTTTTTTTTTTTTTTTTTTTTTTTTTTTTTTTTTTGTAACAAAGTGTTAACTTGGAAAGCTGTAAGCCCTTAGGGCATCTGCTTTTGTTGTTAACATGTAATACCTTTTGTAATGAAACTCTAATGAATAGAAGAATGTAGATTTTTTATATATCAATGAATGTCTATATTGATGGGTTTAATGTTGTTATTTTGAGGGCATTACAACTTGGTATCAGAGCGTACCGGGTTCGAATAATTTGGGTACGTGGGAAGTGATTAGGATCACAATGGGTTTGTCTCGATTGAAAGAGACTTAGGTTTAGTGTCATATACCATGTGTTTAATTGATAACATGGTTATGTGATTATTTGGGTATGAGATTTAATTTCTAGGATGTTGATTGGATCCTTGGGTTTCTGGGAGTCTTGTTGGAAAAGCACTTGATCAATGCTGTTTCTAACCGGAACTCTAGTAACGCCTCGAGACTATCATTATCCGGAAATGAAATTCGTAAGTGCTTATGTGTTTATGTGCTTACGTGGAGTGAATTAAAGTTGTCCATGCATTGGGACGTGAGTGTTTAGTTTCGGCACATTTATGAATGTGCTAATGTTCTTTGTTTCCTTTCTTAGGATGTCAGGACGAGGAAGAGGCGGTAGGCGTGGTAGGCCTAAGAGACAGGAAGTGCCTACACCGGATGAGATTCCGGCTGTACAGGAGGGAGTTGGTCAGGCTAATGTGGCCGAGTCAGCGGGTCAGCAGGCTATGAGTGCCTTGGCCCGAGAAATAGCAGGAGCTTTGGGTATTCTCAAGGCTGGGAATCAGGCAGTTGAGGCAGGGCCTTCTTTCTTGAAGAGGGAGTTCTTCCGGTCTAACCCGGAGGAGTTTGTTGGAGATCCAAAGGAACCACTGAAGGCAGACGAGTGGTTGGAACAAATGAGTAAGACGTTCGAGATGCTTGGCATCGAGGACGGAGCACTGAAAGTGACCTTGGCATCCTTCCAACTGAAGGGAGATGCGGGTCAATGGTGGAAGTATGAGAAGGTCCATGTTGGTGGTACTTGGGAGGCGTTTGTAAATGCTTTCCAGGAGAGGTTCTTATCTACAGTTGCCAGGGAGAAGTTGAGGGATCCGTTTAGCCGGCTCAAACAGGAGGGTTTGTCTGTGGCCGAGTTTGAGGCTACATTTACTAGCTTGTCTAGGTTTGCACCTGAACTTGTGGCGACCGAGGAACGTCGCTGCTATGAGTTTGAGCGGAAGTTGAGGCGCGGCCTCAAGTTGAGGGTTGGTGGGTCTTACATCCCAGAGTATAGATATTTGGTGGATGCTGCAGCTCATATGGAACTTATGATGCAGGAGGAAGATGAGGAGAAACATAGAGGCTCCAAGAGGGGTCAAAAAAGCCAGGTTGATGGCAGGAGACAGAGGGGTTATAACCCTCAGCCGTCTCAGAGTGGTCTGGCTAGGTCGACTTTCCCAAAGACTGAGCTCGGGAGGGCAATCGGGAGAGTTCTGTTACAAGTGTGGCCACCGGATCACAAGTCTTGATTTGCCCATGAAGCAGAGGTCGAGAGCATCTTCTTGACTAGACCGCAGAGTCGAGTTTGGGCAGCGCCCTTGTCTTGCTATCTCAGGATGGGCGACTGCACTGAAGAGGTTTTGCCCACGATTGAGTGCCACTTCAGAGCGTCTGGTTCTAAGCAGACGCAGGTTTTCACCACCACCTCGATGCAGTCTCGAGGGCCAATCTGGGGCCGTCGTCCCGATCAAGTGATCGTATACTCCTAGAGGTGAGCAGGTGGATCAAGGGCCTACAGGGCGCGTGTATGCTGTTACCGCGCAGGACCTAGTATCGGCTCCATCAGTAGTGAGAGGTACCTTTCTGTTTTGCAACTTGGTTGCTAGTATATTGCTTGATACGGGTGCGTCTCATTCTTTTGTATCTGCTGCATTTGCATCTGTGTTGGAGTTGGAGTTAGCACTATTAACATCTCCTCTATGTGTAGTGTCACCTGTTGGGGGTGAGTTGATTTTGAAACACGGATGTAGAGGTTGTGATATAGAGGTTGCCGATCATAGGCTTCCATTTCCTTTTGTAGTTATGTCCATGAAGGGCTTTGATGTTATTTTGGGTATGGACTGGTTATCGTCATACCGGGCAGTTATCGATTGCTACCGCCAGAGGGTCACTTGTTGTACCGTGAGCGGGGAGTGTTTCCATTTCTTGGGAGACCGGGTTGGTAGTGTTGTGCCACCGGGGTATGATCTGCGAGGGCGGAGTGAGCTTAGTGGTTTACTTGCTAGCTTTGAGAGTGGTGAGTGTGATAAGACCCAGGTTGTGTTGCCGAGGGTAGTTTGTGAGTACTCAGACGTCTTCCCCGAGGATCTCGTTAGTTTGCCACCTCACTAGGAGATTGAATTCTCTATTGATTTAGTGCCCGGCACGGCGCCGATTTCTATGGCACCTTACCGTTTTGCTCCAGCAGAGTTGGTTGAGTTGAAAGTTCAGCTCCAGGAATTGCTAGATAAGGGCTTTGTTCGCCCTAGTGTTTCACCGTGGGGAGCACCGGCCCTCTTTGCTAAAAAGAAAGATGGTGCCTTGAGATTGTGTATCGATTATCGGAAGTTGAATCGGGCTACGGTTAAGAATAAATATCATATGCCCCGTATAGATGATTTGTTTGACCAGTTGAAAGGGTTCTCGTTGTTTCTCTAAGATAGACTTAAGATCGGGTTACCACCAGTTGAGGGTCAGGGAGGAGGATATTCCGAAGACGGCATTCCATACACGGTATGGCCATTATGAGTTTTTGGTGATGCCATTTGGGCTTACCAACGCACCGGCAGTCTTTATGGACTTGATGAACCGGATCTTCCGGGAATTCTTGGATCGTTTTGTAGTGTCATCTTCATGGACGACATTCTTATCTATTCACCTTCAGAGGAGGAGCACGAGGAACACTTGAGAGTGGTGCTTGAATTGCTTAGAGCCCATAGGCTGTACGCCAAGTTTGGGAAGTGTGAGTTCTGGCTACGAGAAGTCAAGTTCTTAGGCCATGTGGTTTCCGGGGAAGGGGTGTCTGTTGATACATCCAAGACTGAGGCAGTGCAAGATTGGGCACAGCCTAAGAGTGTGTATGAGATCCGTAGTTTTCTGAGATTAGCTGGGTACTACCGTGGGTTTGTGAAGGATTTCTCCAGGTTAGCTTCACCGTTGACTAGATTGACTCGGAAGGGAGCCAAATTTGTATGGAGTGAGACTTGTGAAAAGTCGTTCCAGGAGTTGAAAGTTAGATTGACTACTGCTCCGGTCTTGATTATTCTGGAGAGAGGGTTGGGTTATGCTGTCTATTGTGATGCCTCACAAGAGGGTTTGGGTTGTGTGTTGATGCAAGAGGGGAAAGTGGTAGCCTATGGCTCGCGTCAGTTGAAAATTCACGAGAAGAATTACCCTACGCATGACCTAAAGTTAGCGGCTGTGATCTTCGCCTTGAAAATCTGGAGGCACTACCTTTATGGTGAGAGATTCGAGGTGTTCTCGGATCATAAGAGTCTCAAATATCTGTTTTCACAGAAAGACTTGAACTTGAGGCAGAGGAGGTGGATGGAATTTATTGAGGATTACGACTTCGAGTTGCATTACCACCCAGGGAAGGCCAATGTTGTGGCCGATGCCCTTAGCAGGAAATCCGTTAGTGGTGTAGCTAGTATAGTCATCCGGGAGTGGGAGATGTTGGGGGCAATTGGCGAGTTTGATTTGCTTCTGGGCGAATCCGTGGAGGCTATGGCCTTGTTTTCTGTTGTTGCACAGCCTACACTTGTGACTCGAGTGTTAGAGGCATAGAGAGGTGACCTTGAGGTAGAATCCCTCCGAGAGAAGATCTCCAGTGGGAAGGTTGAGAAGGGTCTAACGGTGTGTCCCGACCTGAGTGTGAGATACCGAGACCGTTTGTTTGTGCCGGAGTCTTGCTGAGAGGAGTTACTCCAAGAGTTTCATCATTCGCGTCTTGCAGTGCATCCAGGAGGTACTAAGATGTATCGGGATTTGAGTCGCCAGTTTTGGTGGCGGGGTATGAAGAGAGATGTGGCAGTCTTCGTGTCTAAGTGCCTTACTTGTCAGCAAGTGAAGGCCGAGCATCGAGGCCGGGTTTGTTGCAACCCTTGCTCGCTGTCGAGTGGAAGTGGGAGCATGTCACTATGGACTTCGTTGTAGGCCTTCCGAGGACTCGGCGGGGTAGTGATGCTATTTGGGTGGTTGTAGACCGGTTGACTAAGTCGGCACTTCATTCCTATCTTGCGTGAGAGATTCGGTAGATCATCTTGCCGACTTGTATATCCGGGACATAGTGAGGTTGCACGGGGTCCTAGTGACGATCGTCTCAGATAGAGATCCTCGTTTTACTGCTAGGTTGTGGCAGAGTTTGCAGAGTGCCTTGGGTACTAAGTTGACCTTCAAGACTTATCACCCTCGGACCGACGGCATCCGGCGTACTATTCAAATCCTTGAGGATATGCTTCGGGGTTGTGTCCTTGACTTCAGTGGGACATGGGAGAGGCACTTACCATTGGTGGAGTTTGCCTACAACAACAGTTTTCAGTCTAGTATCGGTATGGCACCGTTTGAGGCCTTATATGGCCGACCTTGTAGGTCTCTGGTTTGTTGGGCCGAGGTGGGTGACGCACCTCTGTTGGGTCCGTAGTTGGTTAGGGAGACGACGGAGAAAGTTGAGCTTATCCGTAGGAGGCTTGTTACAGCCCAGAGTCGTCAGAAATCTTATGCTGACCGTAGGAGGAGGCCGTTGGCGTTTGAGATGGGTGATCGTGTCTTTCTGAAGATATCACCTAGGCGGGGATTGATGAGGTTTGGGAAGAGTGGGAAGTTATCCCCTCGGTTTATTGGTCCTTTTGAGATCCTTGAGAGGATTGGCGAGGTTGCTTATCGTTTAGCCTTACCGCCACAGTTGTCCGGAGTTCATGATGTGTTTCATGTGAGCATGCTTCGGAAGTATGAGCCGGATCCATCGCATGTATTGGATTGGACCGACTTAGAGGTAGATGAGGATGCCTCGTATGAGGAGAGACCGGTTCGGGTCTTGGATAGGCGGGATCAAGTCCTGCGTGGCAAGACCATTCCTTTGGTAAAGGTTTTGTGGAAACATCACGGAGTGGAGGAGGCCACTTGGGAACGTGAGTTGGAGGTCCGAGAGAAATATCTGGACCTATTCGTGGATGTTTGAACATGTGTTATATATATTGTTGTATTGTTGAACTTTAAGATCATTAAATATGTCTTAAGTTGTAAAACATGGTGCATGTTTTGATTAATGAAAGTAGTTGGAAACTTGCCTCAAATGGAAGTTTGTGTAACATTGCTTATGTTGAATATATAGTGGAAATTGAAATGTATGTATTGTGAGGTGCCTCTTGATAAGAGATGGAATGACCGGTAATGGGTCGAGTTGTTGAATGTTGTAATATAACATTGTCTAAAATGGACAAAAAAACGTGTTTTTCAGAAACTTGTTCTTAATTTCGGGGACGAAATTCTTTAAGGGGGGGAGGTTATAGCGATCCCGGGTTTACCCCTTGTTGTACAGTGATCCGGACATGTGTCCGTGGGTATTAGTAGCTGATTATTATCTGGTTTACATCCTTTCCTACTTTGTATTTGAGTTATAGGATGTGCTAGGCAGGTTTGTTACAGGTGGTTGAGCTTAGGAACCAAAACTAGTTGTCCAGATTTTGGCCTGTCCGCTCGAGCGGAGATTTTGACACTCGAGCGGGGACCTTGTTGTTGCTTGTCCGCTCAAGCGGAGGGGTTTTGGCGCTCGAGCGAGAAATACACCCATCCAGTATTTCCTGTGTAGTGTTGGACGCTCAAGCGCGGGATTGGTCGCTCGAGCGGGAGGTTGTGAGTGACGCTCGAGCGGGGAGTTGGGCGCTTGAGCGGGGACCTGGTATGTCGAGATTCTAGGAGTGTGCATCCACCACTCGAGCGGGAGTTTGGCCGCCGGCGGGAGTTCTGGAGTGACGCCGAGGGGTTTCACGCCGGCGGGCGACTCTTATTTAAAAGCGAGATCCGACTTTTTTTATCATTTTTTCAAGATCTTTTCTCTCTCTTACTTTTCCACAAAGCCATTTTCAGAGCTTCTCACTCTAAAACCGGCCCTTCTCTCTTAGATTTGATCTAGTAGGAGTTGTTTGCTCACTTTTGGCCTTTACAAAAGTTGTGTTGATCGTCGAGGGCTACATTTTAATCTGAAAATTTTGGAATTTGGAGCATTTTGGTTTTGGTCTTCATCTCCATTGGATCTCAAACTTTGAGGTAGGGATATCATACTCCTCTTTATGAACTTTGTCTTTAAATTTTGGTATTTTGAGATGTTGGGGGTTGTTGCGTAAATTTGAGAGAGTTTGGGGCTTTTGTGTAATTTAACAAAGTTGGGGTTTTATTTATAATGGACCCATGAATGCATTTAGCTTAGAAAAATGGAATGACTGTGGAATCATTGAGGAAAATGGGACCTTAAGGGTTGTAATGTTAACCATGGAAATTACCCTAATTACATTGATTAATTAATTGGGATAATAAATTGTGAGAAAAGAGGAATTTAAGTGGAAATGCTGAGAGTGAGAATATGTGGGAACTAAAGGGTGTAGTTGAATTACTTATCACGCATCGAATTGAAATGTTGATATATTATCTATTTTGTGCATTTATTTTCTGTATTGAAATAACTGCTTTGGGCTATCGGTGGAGGATAGTCTTGATTGTTGTAAACAATCCATGATGATTAGGCAAACTAAAACTGATCATTGAAATGTGTCATTAAGTGTGACAGTTGAAAGAATACATTAATTTTATGTATTGATTGGTGATGTGTATAATTATTGTTTATATGCATTGTGTTGTGTTGGAGAAGATAGGGGATGTACTCCACGGTTTAGGAGATGATAGGGGATGGACCTCTAAACCGGATGTTGTTTAGGAGAAGATAGGGGATGGACTCCATAGATATAGCTCATATGCTTATCTAGTAATGTGTTGACACAGCTCATACACTTGTCTTTGGAAGTGTGATATTGCTCTTAGGCATATCTATGGAAGTGTTGATATAGCTCATATGCTTATCTGTTAATGTGTTGATATAGCTAGTATGCTTATCTTTTATTGAAATGGGAAAATATTTAATATGAGTTACTGTCTCATATAAGTGGTTTGGCCAGGTTCTGAGCCATGGTTATGAATTGAGAATTGAAAAGAATGGAAAATGGATTGTAACATGGACTTGTATGTCATGAGACTGTAAGATGATATAAGTGGATGTATCAGTGTTGGTCATCTATCAACTGCTAATCTTTTAGTCATTGTTCATGGTTGGTTTAGTGTATTTCTATTGGACTGTGGCTCACCCTATATGGGAAGATCATTTTCAGGTACAGGTAGCATGCCACCTTCAAGGACGTAGCTTGGGAGGCTTGAGGCGGATGGACTTTTTGGTTGTACATTTTTTTTGATGTATTACAGGTAGATTCAAGCCAAGGGCTTAATGTGTAATTGAGCTAGTGCTCTCTTTTTTTTCTTTTTCTTTTTTTTTTTTTTTTTTTTTGTAACCAAGTGTTAACTTGGAAAGCTGTAAGCCCTTAGGGCATCTGCTTTTGTTGTTAACATGTAATACCTTTTGTAATGAAACTCTGATGAATCGAAGAATGTGGATATTTTATATATCAATGAATGTCTATATTGATGGGTTTAATGTTGTTATTTTGAGGGCGTTACAAAATTAAATTTTGTAAAATAAAAGAAATAAGAAAATAACTTTTATTTTTCAATTAATTTGGAAATAAAATAAAATTTTATTTAACCAAATTAATTGCACACAGAAAATTAATTTCTGTAACACTTCAATAATTAAAATACTAAAACAGAATTTTAAGTAATGAAAACTCAGAAAATAATTTCTAAAACCTAAAATTAATTTCTGAAAAAATTTCACAAAAATATATTCTGAATTGTTAATGATACCAGTATCGTACTACTAGTTGTCAAAGAAAAGAGACAGTATATTACTACTATCTGTCAAATAGCATATAATCACTATTTGTTTTTCCAAGAAGAATATTATTTATTAAATCCACAGAAAATAATTTTCTTAAAAGAAGAAAGAGAAAAGGAAACAAACGAAAAATTCTGTAAACAGAATAATTCGAATCTGTTTTAAGATTGTTGGAACAATCTTCTGTGTAAATAAAATAAATACAAAAAAAATAAAATAAAACTTACAGTATTTATTTTGTAGAACCGAATAAATAATTCAAAGACCAAGTCGAGTGTGTGACACTCTATCCTTAAGACAGATTCGCCCCACTATGGTGCTTACAGTTATGTGGCATCTATCTCCCAAGATACAATGATCTTCACAAATTTGTAGTAGCACTTCAAAGAAATTTGTTCGGCGAACTAGAACCTTGTGTTCTATAACTCTCTGAATTTTATTCTAAATCTAATATGAAGAATAAAGGACGCAAGAGAGCAAAATGAAGGCAAGGAAAATGACTTTTCGGAATCAATAAAAATTGGAATGGGGCTGCCTTTATATAGGCTTTGTTGGCACCTATTCAATTTGAATAGAAAATGTATGAAAAATGGAGATAACTCTTCCTTTAAATTAAAGAGGTACTATGAAAGGTTTGCACCCTTTCATTCAAATGGAGGTTTGACCCTTCCTTTAAAACAAAAAGACACCATGAAAGGTTACACCCTTTCATTCAAAATGGAGTTTATTTCAATTCACAACTACCTCTTTATAAATTTTCCAACAGTAATTTCATTAGCTTAATGCAATAATGACCTAAAGTTTTTGGAGACTTAAAGTTCAACATCTGAATTTTCTTAGATTTTCTTTCTTGATTGAGCCACCTTTGATACAATGTGGTCCATATCTAATATCAAGATAATGGCTCTGTTGGGTTTAATTTTTAGAATTTTCTTTTAAAAATATTAAAATTAAATTTGCTAAAAAAAGTTTAAAAAAAAATATTCATGATTTTCATATAGATTTAATTTTTTGGATGGTAAAAATAAATTTTAAAAAATTTGAAATATTTTTTAAAAAAACTATAGTTATCAAATTAGTTTAATTTTTATTTTTTCAAAAAATAATTTGTGGAAATCAAACCAAACGAGGCCAATGTTTTATAAGGATAAAACATTAATTATAAATTTGAGGACTTTTTGAGACTTTATCTATCTATCTTCTATACAAACTATATAGGGTAAATTACACTAACACCTCTGAGATTTGATTTAATTACATCATACTTTCTGACGTTTTGAAAATTATATTTTTGCCCTTGTGGTTAATAGTCTTATTTAACAAACCCCCTATTTAAATAAAAAAATAAAAAACAACTCTTAGTAAAAAACCAAAAGAAATTACATTAAAAAAACATAAAGCAAAGGAAAAGGAAATAAAAAAACAGAGAAAGTAAAGCAAATGAAGAAAAGAGAGAGTGTATGTGTTCAATATACTTATTCCGTCTAAATAATTACAATGACAGGGAATTAGTGTATTTTTTCAAACGTTAGGAGGTGATATGTTTTAAACCCAAATCTTAGGAGTGTAAGTGTAATTTACCCTACTATATATTAGTGGTCGTATACACAACACACATGATATTTGTAATTATATTTTTGAAATGAAAAAATTTATAATAATATAAAGGAAATAGACATTTAAAAAATAGTATTTCATAGTTAATTTATAAATTATGAAAATTGACATAGGTGGGCCCATAGGGGTCTTTGGCCCACCACTTAAGGCCTAATCCATGATTCAAATACTAAAACCCAATGTTCTTGGAACCCAGCGTTGCACCAAGGACCAATGACATCCAGACACTTGTCAAGAGAAGAACCAGCCACATAAGTAGACAAAGATCTTGTAAAGTTATTGCACTACACCCCGGCCATTAATGAGGTCCCCTGCAGCATTTAATGCAACAACCCCTTCACGATGGGACAGAAAACGGCCTCACCATGAATAATGAAAAGGATAAAAAGATGTTTCTAAGAAAAAGAAGGAGGTTAAGTTCTTTGATCACCATCCTATCTCTATACTCTTTTTGATCTCTCTTCTCTAACTTGATCGTCAGAGGGTTTGCTGGGGGACTCCCATTCCCCGCTGGACTCTTGTGCAGGTTTCTCAGTGGGCCAACGATCGGACAACCGTGTGGGAGGCCTGGATCAGCCCGAGTCGTTATCCAGAAACTAGTAGTATCATTAGTTGGCGCCATCTGTGGAAAACTACTACTCCGCATAACAGTACCCATCCTTGATAATCTTTCTTCCCGTCCATCAAGGTGGATGGTCACGACGAGATCAATGGCTTTCCACCACAACGTTGTCGACCCCCAAGCCGACCATCCTAACCTAAACAACCCACCTCGGTATTTCACAGAACTCACCAACAGTATCAATCGTTTAGTCGAACAAAACCAAGCTTTGATCAATGCTTTGCTTCAGTGAGACCTCCATGTGCCTCCTCCACCACCACAAGACATCCCATCTGACTAAGAGCAGACCCCGAGCCATCCATTCCGACAAACCCACCTATCCAACCTGGAGGGTTTGAGACCCCCACCCTAAGACATGAACCGGCCACCTCGAGGCTTACATCCATCAACTCAAGCACCTGCTCCCGAAGGCGAGGCCAGTAGTGTCCAACCCCCACTGCATTCTGGTGGCAACAATGTTCATATCTGGGATGCGGAACTCCGAGCCATGAAACTCCAGCTTCAAGGAGTTATGCAGAACATACAGAATAAACCTTCCACTACGGCCAATTCCCCATTTGTCGCCTCCATTAGGGACAAACCCCTACCTCCCAAGTTCAAAATGCCCTTGATCGATTCCTTCGACAGCACGACAGACCCAGTCGACCACTTGGAAACTTACAGGACCCTAATGATCCTCTATGCTTTCCCTGACGAGATCATTTGTTGGGCTTTCCCCGTAACGCTTAAGAAATCGGCTCGACTGTGGTTTAGTCAACTGCCGATGGACTCTGTTTTTACTTTCCAACACTTGAGTGATTCTTTTCTTAGCCACTTCGTCAGTGCTCAGCACCAGCGTCGCCCGACGACTCAGTTACTCAACATCTGTCAAATGGAGGGGGAATTGCTACGTAGCTTCGTAACCCATTTCAATATCGAAGCCTTACAGATGGCAGAAAATGTCGACAAGGTCATTCTCACCCTTTTCATGGCCGGTTTATGATCATTCGATTTCCTATTCTCCCTCTCTAAAAACCCTCTGACCTCCATGGCCATTCTCCTTACCAAAGCCCAAAAGTATATGAATGCTAAAGATTCTATGGTGGCCCGCCAAGATATCCCATCCAAAAACTCAACCCCTAGGGAAAAGAGGAAGGAATCTGAAACTAGACCATCCTAATATACACAACACACTCCTCAGTATACCGACCGACCTAGTCGTGTTGACCGACTAGCACCTACCCGACCACCAGATTGGTTCGAGAGGTACACTCCTCTCAATTCCCCCATGGAACAAGTTTTAAACCAAATCCATCAAGATTATAACCTGAAGTGGCCCCGGCCATCATGGTCTCCCTTCAACTGGAGGGATCAATCCAAATACTGCCGTTTCCACCAAGACCACGGCCACAACACTGAGGAATATGTTAACCTTAAAGACCAGGTAGAAGATTTGATACGTCAGGGGCATCTTAGTCGATTCACGACAGCGCATCCTCAACAACAGCTATGGACCGAACTTACCGGGGACAACCGCCAACACTCCTCTCCCTGACAACCTGCACAACTCAACCGAGACAATGATCGAGCCCCACTACCACCCCGAGCACAAGGAAACCCTGCTCCCCCGGTTGGCAAAATCAGAGTCATCTCTGGCGGGCTCGTATGCGGAGGACCATCCCGCTCAGCCCAGCGAGTTGAACTCAAAAAAATCAGACAAGGCTTCGACAAAGAAGTCGCGACATTGGATTGCCCCCTCAAACACCCCAAACAGTGGCTAGAACCCATCACCTTTACGGAAGCTGACTGCACAGGCATCTGTTACCCTCACGATGACCCCCTCATCATCTCTGCCCTCCTGTCCAATTACAAGGTAAGACGAGTGCTCGTCGACAACGGCAGCTCTTCAGATATCATCTTTTTCAACGTCTATCGCCAACTCCAGGTCAGAGAAGAAAAATTATCCCCTCTTCAAACCCCACTGGTCGGCTTCACAGGGGATCGGGTGACATCCATAGGCTCCATCGATCTTCCTATCACCATCGGCGAGTATCCACGGCAGACCACCAAGTTACTTACCTTTCTTATCATCGACTGTCCTTCTTTTTATAACATAATCCTCGGCCGCACAGCCCCTAACGCCTTCTAAGCTGTTACATCTACATACCATCTGGCCATGAAATTTCCTACCGAACTCGGGGTCGGCATTGTAATGGGAGAGCAGATGGTGGCCAAAGAATGCTACGTCGCTTCACTTAAAGAGGTTAAGCTGAAGGAGGCAATGATCATCGAAGGACTTGACGTCAGAGACGAAGACGAGCTGGTCAGAGGGGAACCAGTAGAAGAACTTGTTGAAGTCCACATCGACCTTACCAATTCAGCAAAAACAGCCTAGATTGGTAGCCAACTATCTTCCCAGGCCAAGGTCGACCTTACAGCCCTGTTAACCGAGCACAATGATGTGTTTGCCCAGACCCATTCCGACATGCCGGGTATCGATCCCTCCTTCATCACGCATCGTCTCAGTATCGAGCCACACTTCTAACCTTTCCGCCAGAAGCAGCGTATCTTTCACCCGGAACGCAATACCCTTATTGCTTCTGAGGTTGACAAACTGCTGGATGCACAGTTTGTTAAAAACATAGACTACCCCGGATGGCTATCAAATGTGGTCCTCATTCGTAAAAACAATGGCAAATGGCGACTCTGCGTTGACTACTCCGACCTCAACCGAGCTTGCCCCAAAGATAGTTATCCTCTCCCCCGTATAGATCTGCTCGTCGACGCCATGGTCGAACATTAGATGCTCAGTTTCATGGATGCCTTCTCTGGTTACAATCAAATTCTAATGCACCCGGCTGACCAAGAACACACCTTCTTCATCACAGACAGAGAAACTTACCATTATCGTGTCATGCCCTTCAGATTGAAAAATGCCGGAGCCACTTACCAACGGTTGGTCAATGCCATCTTTCACCATCAGATAGGTCGAAACATGGATGACATGCTTGTCAAAAGCAAACTCTCCTCTGACCATCTTGCAGACCTGCGAGAGACTTTTGAAACCTTACGTAAGTATCGAATGAAGCTGAACCCAGAGAAATGCAACTTCGATGTAGGCTCTGGGAAGTTTTTGGGTTTTATGGTTAGTCAGTGGGGTATAGAGGCCAACCCCGAAAAGATTAAGGTCTTGATAGAAATACAATCACCCACGACGGTTAAAGAGGTTTAACGGCTTATCGACAGAGTTGCCGCCCTCAACCGTTTTATCTCTCGCACAACAGACAAGTGTCTTCCCTTTTTCGAAGTCCTTCGGCAGGCCTTTGAGTGGACCACTGAATCCGAAGAGGCTTTTCAACAATTGAAGCAGTGTATGGCCAACCCCCTACTCTCTCAGGCACTCTCGGGCGAGACCCTCTCTCTCTACTTAGCCGTGTTGAACACCGCAGTCAGCGCGGCTATCATCCAGGAGGACGACTCAGTACAACGTCTGGTTTATTACATTAGCCGAGCTCTCAAGGGGGCAGAACAGAACTACCCTCTACTAGAAAAAATGGCCCTTGCCTTGGTCATAGCCTCACAACGACTCCGACCTTATTTCCAAGCTCACTCTATAGTGGTCCTCACTGACCAACCTTTGAAGAAGGTAATGCAACAACCAGAGTCGTTCAGCAGACTTATGCAATGGTCAGTCGAACTCAGCCAATTTGACATCTCCTACCGATCTCAAATGGCGATCAAAGGACAGGCTATCGCCAATTTTATCTTGGAATTCACTAATCCCACTTCAACTGCACCCCCTCAACCTAGGCAATTCAACACTGAGACAGAAGATCTCCACTCTTTGACCCTCAATGTCGATGGATCATCCCGTAAAGAGGGCAGTGGGGCTGGTCTCATCCTCACCACCCCAGAGGGCGGTTATTTCAAATGTTCTCTCTGCTTCCTGTTCGACGCAAGTAATAATGAGACCGAGTATGAGGCCCTGATCGTAGGTCTTCGCCTAGCTAGAGGCATTGGTGTGAGCCATATCCAAGTGTTCAGTGATTCCCAACTGATTGTCGGACAGATTACGAGAGAATTTGATGCCAAGGAGGACACAATGCGAGCCTACAGGGACATTGCACTCCCCCTTGCTCACCTTTTCAACACTTTCCATATCAAACATATCCCGCGATCAGAAAACTCCAAGGCAGATGAGATGGCCTAGCTAGCCTCGGCCGACCAGTCGGACCTCAGTCATGGCATCTGTCTCGAATACCTCGCCCACCCGGCTACTTCGCCGACCCTATAGGAGATCCACTTCCTCCAAAATGAACCTATCCCATGGGCCGCGGACATCCATCTGTTTTTAACCAATTGAGAGTTACTAGACGACAAACAGCAGGCTGCCAAAATCCGAGCCCGGTCGTCCAATTATACCATCATCCGCGGTCTACTGTACAAACGCGGATTTTCACGCCTATACCTCAGATGCCTCAGTCCCGCTCAAGCGACCTATGTAATGAGGGAAGTTCACAAGAGTGTATGTGGTAATCATTCAAGTACCAGGTCGCTGGCCCATAAAATACTTTGCACCGGCTACTTCTGGCCTACTCTCAACCAAGATGCCACTGACTTCATGCTTAAGTGTGATAAATGCCAGCACTTCGCCAACATCCCCCATACCCCACCTATAGAACTGATCACACTCAGCAGTCTCTACCTGTTCGCCATGTGGGGGCATCGACTTAGTTGACCTGTTGCCCACCGGTAGGGGCCAAACCAAGTTCGCTGTGGTCGCCATTGATTACTTCACCAAATGGGTGGAAGTGGAACCCCTCGCCACAATCACTGAATGGAACACGACCAGATTTATTTGACAGTCGATCGTATGTTGATTTGGAATCCCTCAAGCAATCATCTCAGACAATGGCAAGCAGTTTGACAATGCCAAGTTCAAGAAATTCTGTGCAGAGCTCCACATTCAACCATGCTTCTCTTTCCCAGGCCATCCCCAAGCTAATGGGCAAGTCGAGGCCACCAACCGCTCTCTCTTGAAGATCATTAAAACTAAGCTGGAAGTTGCTAAGGAACTCTGGGCTGAAGAGTTACCAAATGTACTTTGGACATATCGTACTACTGCCCGAACCCCTACTGGGGAGACCCCCTTTCACTTAACATACGGTGCTGAGGCGGTCATCCCAGTGGAGATCGGCCTGCCAACCCCAAGGGTTTTGCACCCGAATCCAGAACTAATAGAAGAATTGCGTCGGGTTGACTTAGACCTGATTGGAGAGCTCCGAGAGTCCACTGTTCTCAGGCGGGACTCATATCAACAGAAAATGAGAACACACTACAACCGCAAAGTCTGACCGAAGGAGTTTGCCGTGGGGGACTTAGTTTTGTGCGAAGCAACTCTGGCCACCAAAAATCCAACCGAGGGCAAGCTGGCAGCCAAATGGGAAGGACCTTACGTTGTTAAGGCCAGACCTCGCCTGGCCACTTATCGACTCTAGGATATGGAAGGCCGAGACCTCCCCTACCCTTGGAACGCCGAGCACTTGAAGCATTACTTCCAGTAGAGTGCCATGTCCTATTTTTGTATTGATCAATTGTTGCATTTTCTTTTTGACAATCTACACACTTGGTTGTTCTCGTCCTTTTCATACATGGTATAAATTTGTGTTCAATAAGGCTACGCTTTAAATGACAATATATCTCTATTATTTGTATTGTGCTTTAATAACGACTTGTCAGACTGAGTCAATTAAGCCTCAGCCAGACTGAGCATGAAGAGCTCAGTCAAACTGAGCACGAAGAGCTCAACCAGACTGAGTCAATTAAGCCTCAGCCAGACTGAGCACGAAGAGCCCAGCCAGACTGACTTAGTTAAGCCTCAGCCAGACTGAGTCAGTTAAGCCTCAGCCAGACTGAGCACGAGGAGCCCAGCCAGACTGAGTTGGTTTAGCCTTAGCCAGACTGAGCACGAAGAGCCCAGTCAGATTGAGTTGGTTCAGCCTCAGCCAGACTGAGCACGAAGAGTTTAGCCAGACTGAGTTGGTTCAGCCTTAGCCAGATTGAGCACGAAGAGCTCAGCCAGACTAAGTCAGTTTAGCCTCAGCCAGACTAAGCATAAAAAGCTCAGCCAGACTGAGTTGATTACTCTTCAGCCAGACTGAGCATGGAGAGCTCGACCAACCTGCATCAATTAAAACTCCAACATGGTAGAGCCTTTCCAGTCTTAGTAAGAACTTGAATGAAGAATTCGGCCGGTCCATTTTCGTAATTTAATTACAGCATGGTTACCATTTTTAGTTAAAATCCAGGTCCATACTATGACATTTTTTAACATTCTTTACATTTGCAATTTTAAGATTTTTAATTTAGTTAAAATCCAGGTCCATAGTCGTCCAAACCAATCTTTTATTTTAAACATTTTTTAACATTTTCCTGTATGCCCATTTTTAACATTTTGCGCATCATGGTTTTCTCACAAGTTAGACAGGCTGCCCATTTCCATTATTCCAAATTCATAACTCATAAGAAATAAGGACAACAATAATACAAAGGAAAACTTGTTATTTTATTTACAAACTTATGGTTCCATACAATTTGCTGAAGAAATTACACATAAACAAAGACAAACACAAAACAAAACAACAAAAAATAAAATTCTTGCACTCAGCTCCACAGCTCACTCATCCTTACTGGAGGCAAGATCCTCCTCCTCAATCTCCTCGTCTAGGGGGGTCTGAGCAACGTCATCTTCGCCAATCTGCATGCGACTGAAGTCCACGTCTGGGAACAACTCTTCTGTTTTATGTTTGAAGGTCTTCCAGCCGCTGTCCCAGAACTCAGCCATTTCATGCTTATAAAAATCCGACCGCTGGAAGCTCTGGATCACTTCCTCTTCACTCCTACTTCCAGCGGCCGCTCCAGACGACCCAGCCCTACCATCCCCCTCTCTCACTAAGCTTCTGGCGATTGCGGCATCGATGGCCATCTAGAATTCGGCGGACTCCTTGAATTGCTCCACCACCGCCTTGTACAAGTCAGGGTACACCGTTCCCTCAGACGCCAATTAGGCCCTCCCCTCCGCCAGGGCCTTCTCCAATGCCCTAATACGACCATCGGCCTCTTCCTTGTCCTTAACCAGATCTTCATGACTGGCCATGGCCTCCTCCCACCTTTCGTTGGTAGTGCTGCAGGCTTTCTGGGCCTCCTCTAGTTTCTTCTTCTCGCCCGCCAACTCGGACTCTAGCGATATCGCCTTACGACACTCCGCTTCCAGCTCTGATTTGGTCGCCAGGAGCTTTGCACTAGCTCGGTCGGCTGAGTAGCTCTACACCAGTACCAACACCTCTATGCCCTTTGCCCTTTGCGCATACTCTAACCCCTTGGTGCACGCACTCCGAGCGGCCTTTCTACACCCCGCCGTCTCCACCCTTAGGTTGTGTAGCTATAACTTTACCTATTCTAGCTGGGCCCTCAGCGGCTCTACCTCTACCCTCGAGCGCGCTGCTTTGTTCATCAGGGCAGTTGCCAGGGTTGCTGCCTCCATCTGAGCTAAACAGAACCCCTTCAGGAGGTCGGCATCTGTCAACCGCACCAGTGACCGTACAGCCACATCTTCCACAACTCCAACAAGGCGATCGGCTTCCTTTCCCTTCTGTCGAGTGACCTGCCAGTGCACGCTCGTGGTACAAAGCGGTTGCTAGCGCGGCACTCATCTTTTGTTTACCGACCCTAGCCTTCCTTTCACTGAGACTGGGGGTTCCTTCTAGTGTAGATACCACCGGCGTCATCATAGGGGCAGTTGGGCCTAAGTGTTCTTCTAGTACTTGGGCGCTTGGTCCCTTATCTTCCTTCACCATTTGGGCGGTCTCCTTCGCCTCCTATGGCGCCGCCTATACTCTTCCTCCTTCATCTCTCCCACCAAGGAGGCACATTCACCCCCAACCTTAATCTTTTTCAAGGCAGGGGCCTTTTTTCCCTCCTCTTCTTCCTTGGCTTCTTCAAAACCGCCTCCACCTCCTACTTACCCCTCTCCTTCAACGGGTCTACTGGGGGTTGTAGTGGGGCAAAGCCAGTTAAGTTTTTGTCACCCAGCAACTTGGGACGCGGTCGGACCAGCTCCCTCATCACCAGCTTTGGGGCAGGCCCCAATTGTGTCTCTTTATATTTATCCGCTCTGGAGAACAATCTCCTCTCCTCCTCCTCCTCCTCCTCCTCCGCCTTCCTCTGCACCTCAAATTCTTCCCTCGCCAGATCCTCCTTCGATGGCTACGGTCCTAATTTTAGGGCAAACAAGGTTGAAGGAAGGACCAGTTCATCCCACCTCACCCTCTTCTCCTCCCTCCACTCCTTCACCTTCTTCACCCTATCGTCAGCCGCCACGTCTAGTTTTGGCTCAACTGATTTTGTGGGGACCTTCCATGCTGTGCAAACTCCCCTTCCACTGTTCGCTGACACGAAAAACCATCTCGGTCTCGACCCCTTCACCGAGGACGGCAAGCCCGCCACTAGCCCCCGCCTCGCTACTACCTGCAAGGTCACCCACGTCTCCTGTTGACCGGAGGCCTTATAGCATGAGAAGAATTCCTCCAGCGTCATGACTTTCCCTCCAGTCGCCTACTGCTAGGCGCTCGCACATGCCATTAATATCTTCCAAGCATTCGACATCAATTGCCCTGGCGCCACCGATAACCTGTTGAGAATGTCCACCACTATTTGGGGGAGTGGTAGCGTCAAACCCCCCTCCCGGCAATGCTTCCTCGTACAGGCTGAATTCGCCCAGCCGCACATCCGACGCCATCTCCTTGGACGTGGGCAGCCTCAACCCTATTTCCGCGGGAATTTGGTACTTCCTTCGTACCCCCTCTAACTCCTCTGCTGTAAATGTGGATCTATCTGGCTTGGTGTGCCAGTGGTCAGGCTCCACTTGGCTAATGGGCCTCGCAGCTGCAATCATCGTCATCGTGCAAGCGCGCACCGCTTGACCAGCTCCTCTCTCCTCCCTTCGCTCCACTCGATATTATTCCGCCAACTCCACCGCATCGTCATCTCCTAACGAGTTAAGCCTCGCGACTAGCACTTCTTCTCGGGCCATTTCTCCTACGTATCTACGTATTGCTTCGGATGCTGGCACAAGGTATATATTACACTTGTACGATATTATGTAGTTTACCATGTTTTGCTATTATTGTGTTTTTTGTTTGGGGGTCTGTTTCCCTCTGGGTGAGGCTGGTAAACTATCGCGCCTTGATAGAGATTCCTCGTCCCTTCTAGTTTGTGTTGGTAAAGTGTGAAAGAAGGTTCATTTCTCTTCGTATTGAGTCGATGAAGCGTGGCACCTTGTGATAGGTTCTTTTCCCTTTTGGTTTGTGCCTGATAAAGTGTGACCTTGAGGTCGTTCCCCCCCAGGTGAGGCTAGTAAATTGTTATGTGTTTTGTGGATTGTATCATTTGCCATCCATGTTGTAGGCCGGTGGAAATAGAAGTATGTATTACGTTCAGTTAATTATATTTAGAAATATATGTTTCTCGGTATTTGTGTTATGGGTGTTCCTTGCCCTTAGCTCTATGGCCAAGGAAGATAGTAGATGTGTTGTTGCATAAGTGTGTGTAGTAGGTGAATTGTGAGATTGGGTTATGACTTGTATCTGTGAATGTGCTTTCAAAACAAATATGGAAACGAAATTCTTTTATGTTATCGTGAAGATTTAAATAACCAAGGTTGTATTGTGAAGAAATGTTTTTGGAACTAAACTAGATAATTGGAAAGAAAACAAATGGTTTTACACTTTGTAGTGTTCAAATGGATGTTTTTGGAAAATGTACTTATATAAGTATATTTTGAATATTAAACTGTCACATTATTTATATTGTACGTCATGGTGCATTCATGATCGTAGATATCTATATGTTGTTATTGTTTAGGATCATGCTGAGATCTCTATTGGATTTTATGTTCATTCCACATTCGTAATCGTTTTTTAGGTGCAAGTTGAGAGATGATTCAAGATCGGTGATATTCCTTAATTGTTGGCCATGAGACCTCTATTTGTTGGCGGAACACTATTCTTGTAAAAAGGGTTAAACCCTTATTTTCAACGTAAAGATATAAGCCTACGTGCATTTTCTTTAAATGTAATTTTTGTTGCATTCCATATATGTACAATTGAGAGGACTTTGATTTGTTTATGGAGACAATGTATATATAGTTCTACTTGTTCTTAATAAAAATGGATTTATGTTAATGGGCATGATAATATTATTCAGGTAATAAAAATGGGACAAGACAAATGGTGTAAAGAGAAAGTTAGGATAGAGAGAGTGTCGTGATCGGTGCAAATTTTGATTCTTATGGGATTTGTTGTTCTTACTTAAAAAAATAATTAAAAAATTAAAAAAATTAAAAAAAAAAAACAACAACAATAATAATAAAAACATGAGATTTAAGTAATATATATATATATATGAATGTTAAAATTTTGGTGAATGATGTGACTGAAACGTGATTAAGTGAAAAAAATTACATCTTCAATTTGATAAAATTTGGTGATAGAGATTTTTAGTTACATAATTGAAAAATAATTGGAAGACATATATCAGCCATTCATAAATCTGTTTGTATTTAATTTTTAATTATTAAAATTTTTTACACAAACTATTATGACTCAAAATTAAATTTTTATTTTAAAAAGGGTAAATTACACTTACATCCCCTAAGGTTTGAGTTTAATACATATTACCCTCTAACGTTTGGAAAATTACACTAGCCCCCATATCATTGTAATTATTTAGATGGAATGAAGACATTGAACTCACACACTCTCCACTCTCTCTTTCCTTTCCTTGCTTTGCTTTGCTTTACTTCTTTTTTTCTTTTTTTCTTTTTTTGGCTTTACTTTTTTTTTTTTCAATGTAATTTCCTCTATTTTTCTACTAGAAGTTGTTGCCTTTTATATAAGCAAAGGATTTGTAAAATGAAACTATTAACCACAGGAGGTGGAAATATAATTTCTAGTACATTAGTGGGTAAAATGTAATTGGACTAAACCTCAGGGGATATTATAGTAATCTACCCTTATAAAAATAAATTCACGTGTATCGCACATGTTAACTGCTAGTTATTTTAATAATGTTGAACAAAATTATTAAATTCTATACAATATTTAAAAAATTCTAAATTGTTAAAATATTATTAAAATATTTAACCAAAACAAATATAATTTTAATTGATAAAATATTTAAAAAGAAATCATATCTGTAAAATTAATATTATTATAGATAATACCTTAATAATTTCACATAAGATTTATTCCACACTAATGTAAAATTTATCATTTGAACTAACGTATTTATTGTTTAATTTTTTTTTTAAAGAAAGTTAAAACAAATTAACTTCTTTTATTTTTATTTTTTAAACAAAATGAAATTGGTGGATCCATGGAGCAATCCTTGAATATTGCATATATTTGTACTTGGGTCACAAATTACTCTATAATTTGTGTCACGCCTCCAAAATAATACAATAAAGATAACTCATATACGGAATAAATATGAGAAACAACATACTTTCATATATCAGAGTTCACCGTTTAACAACCAGTTAAATGCCATGTAAGTTTACGTGTTTCCAAGTCATTGCTTGGTTACACAAATTGAGTTTCGCCTATTACATCTTAAACCTTTGGCTTTACAAATAACAAACATACACACATAAGGCATAATTAAGAAGCTCTTGCTTCCCAAAACTCTATCCACACTATTGTCTTGGAGGAAACATCTCACCTATACCTGAAAGTGGTATTCCCATATAGGGTGAGCCAACATCCAGTAGAAATAATCTAACACAATTTATGAAGTTTAGCAAAGGTATAAATACCGCGTACATAAGCAATACTGATCCTGAAACATCCACAACACCTGCATATCCATATGCCACTAAGACCAATCTTATTCCCTTTTCCTTTAATTTCATTTCCAGTTCATAAATGTTACTCAATTCATGAGTTAAATTCATTATCTTTCAATAATCAAAATGAGACTACAACTCAATAATTTTCCAATTATGCAAAACTCATATAAACACTTCAAACCTGCCATTTTACGGATATTTCGTCCGAAGGAATCGACACCCATTTACATATAAAATTCCGGGTCTTTCACGAGGACACTTCGACCAACTTGTTTTAAATGGAGTCCATCCACTTTCTTCTCCCAAAAAACATACATATATAATGTATCTATAACATAGTCATATTCAATGACACCAACAATGGATTAGCATTAAATCGCCTAATCCTCATGTAATTTCTACAACACTCATAGCTATCCTCCACTGATAGTCCAATGCAATTATTTCTAAAGAGATGTTCAATATCAAAATAAATAGTTTATTCAAAACTTCCATGGGTGAGATAATACATATCCAATCTCACTATTTATAATCACAACCTTCCAATTTCACGTTTTTAATGTTAATCCCAATTATTTATGCAAAATAATAATTTAATCAAAATTATGGCAAAATCCCCCTATCACCAAATATCAATCCAAACACCAAAATCAACTATTTTGGCACAACATGATCTTATATTCAAGCCGCATACTCATTTACCTCATATTCATCAAAACCCTTCTTTTCATTTTATACCCAAATCATAGATTTGTCCAAACCATAACCAAATCTCAGCATCTATACACAATAGAAAATAACTAAGCTAAAAACTATATTAGAGTGTAGAAAATCCCTACCTCAAGTTTGAAGAAGAAACGTGTTGAAACCCCAAAACCAATGATGCCTAAACTCAATCTCCACCGCACACAACGTAGCCCTTGCCTAGATAACCAACTTTGATGAAGGACTTGGATCTAAATCCCAATGGATTTGGAGAAATCAAAGATCTTGTGAGGTTTTTGATAGGAAATGTAGAGAGAAGGGAGAGGAAATATTTTTTAGAGAGAGATATATTTATAAAAAGTAACATTCAATCAGCTCAAAGAGAGAAGAGAAGGAAAAATTCTGGATCTACCTAACTTTCCGCACCTCTAGTCAAGACTTTGCCTTTTTAGCAAGTGCTTCACCGCTCTTTTTTTACATGCGTGCGGCCTCATTCCCGGCACGTGCGGCCTCATTCCCGGCACGTGCGGCCCTCTCCCGCACTCCAGATCGACCGAGTGGACAAGCAACTTCGAATGCATTTTGCATTTTTGTTTTGAAGGGCGCTGTCCCCTGGACCCCTGCGAGCTGACCGGGAAGCTCGACCTCCGCCAGGGCGCTACCCTTGGACCCGCCAAGGGGCGCTACCCCCTGGACCCCCGACTGGCCCAGTCGAAGCGGCAAAACATTAAAGAAGGATTGAAACTGGGATCACTCCAACCTTCCCCCCTTAAAGAATTTCGTCCCCGAAATTTCAAATTAAACTATTCTCAACCAATTTTCACCATCACATCATGGTTTCCTCATTAATAACCACCTCCAGCCGCACCTGCCTTTTTAGCAGTGTGCTTCAGCCCCCTACCCTATTTTCAGCAGGTGCGGCCTCATTTCCCGCATGTGTGGCCTTCTCCCGCACTCCAGATCGACCGAGCGGACAAGTAACTTCAAATGCATTTTGCATTTTTGTTTTGAGGGCGCTGCCCTTGGACCCGCCAAGGGGCATTACCCCCTGGACCCCTGCTAGGGGGCGTTGCCCTGTGGACCCCCGACCGGCCCAGTCGAGTGGGAAAACCTGAAAGAATGATCGAAACTAGGATCACTACAATTTGGATATGTTTTGAATATTCTATATTTTGCTTTTATAACATGAAAGTGTATTTGGTTCATCAATATATATAAATCTATAATAATAATAATAATAATAATAATAATAATAATAAATTAGAGATTAACATATTATATCTTACATGTGTTATTAAACCCTAACTTAAATCAATAAAAATGTTTAAATAATAAATAGAAATTGAATCTATTGTAAAAATAGAATCATTGCTTATTTGATTTCATAGAACCAAAACCTTTATAATGACAAGCATATATAATATTAGAATAACCACATATTACCGTGTCTAAAAATAAATAAGTAAATAAAAGCCAACAAATTAATCACCATCACGCCTTATACTAAATTAAATACAATCCTTTATTTGAAAATTACAAAACAAAATATAAAAGATGTCGATTTTTATTTTTTAAAAAGACTTTTAAAAAGACCACCTATTTTATGAATACCTATTTTGAAAAATTAGAGTTTGAATAAAAATTTAAAAATACATATAGGTACTAGATTTTTTTTTATTTTTTATTTTGTATGAAAAATAAATATTTCGAGAAATTATCCCTCTCTTTCAATTTTTATTTTATTTTATTTCTTTCATTCTTCTTTCTATTTATTCTCTCATTCATTTCTTCATGTTGTTGCTGCAACCAATAGCAACACCAAATAATAATAATAATTGTTCTCTTCCCTCATGCTCTTTCTACTATTTTTTCATCATTTTCTCTTTCATCAGTGCTAGCTAGGATCACCCAATACCATAGAAACTTACTAATATAAATTTTTCTTTTGTTTTGTAAATATATTTGTGTATTAATTTTTTTTTAAGAAAAATGAAAATAATAACATTTCATATTTATAATTAAAAAAAATTGACTTATAAAAATTACCAAATGCTACCTCAAAAATATATTAAAAAAATTATCATTTTTATCTTTTTACAATCCTATACAAATTTTAATTTTCCTCTTTGAGCATTTCATTTTCCAGTCGATGGATATTAAAAAAAAATGTGTCAATATTTCTCACCTTATTAACAAAATTTTCAAAAATAAATATAAAAATGAAAAAATATCTAATCACGTTACACTAAATTTAAATTAATTGATAGAGAATGAAAGATAAAGAAATTATTTGAGAATAATAAACTATTTAAATTTATCATTTCTTACATCTAATTAGAATGGAATTTCACTCAAAGAAATAAATTATTTAAAAATAATAAAATATTTAAATAATTTGTTATTTATTACATCTAAAATCTATATCTTCATCTTTGTTTCTGTCATTTAAATTATTTTTATTAAATTAAATCTTAAAATTAATTCAAAAAAAATATGGATATTCTTTCTTACTTTCATTAATAGTTCTTTTTTTTTTTTTTTGAAACTTATAAAAGTTCAAAAACTTATAGCTTAAAAAAATACAAGAAAAAACAAATTGTAAAAAATTAAATAATAATTTAACATATAAGTAAATTACACTTACTAGTTCCCTTGAGGTTATGAATAGTATTTAAAGGGCATTATGGTCATTTATATAACCAAATACACCGTTTGGACTAAATTAATGAAAGGCGGGAATCTTGACTATGTTAGAAAAAATATGGAAGATTTCTATAATTATTGAAACTACAAAGGAAGTCTTTGTAATTGATAGAAATCTCAGGGGAGGCAACTATAATTTACCCACATATATATATATATATATATTTTAAAAATTAATGTTATTATATATGTCATTTATGGAAGAAAAAAAATTAGATTAATATGATAATCATGACATTTATATTTTATTGTGTTTGTCTGATTATATACTAATTTTATATTTTAAATAGAGAAATAAGAAAGTAAGGAAAGAGAAGGCTTTAGAACACCACCATAACTGTTCATTTTATATATAATTGTTTTATACTATGGGGACATAATTTTGAGTTATCTACGTAGCCTAGGTGGTTAGTCAACGTGCCACGTGGATAATTTTAATTGGCCAAGGTATAATCAAACCACATATAAATCTGAGATGTTCAAATAAGGGACTAAAGTCCTAAATGATGACAAACTCTCTATTTGGGTAATGTTAGACTCTTGAGAGATTTAATCTTAATCCAAATAGGAGCTTTGGATTTATAAGGATAGAGAGTCTCATAAAATTATGGGAAGTTAGACACTGATCATTATATAAGGAGGGTATCCCCGTAGGTCTAAGGTATGTTCTAAACTAGTGTATTTTGTGCCGATATCTTATGAAATAACTTTACTAACTTGATTGTCGGAGTGCTCCCTGATGGACGAGCTATCGTGGTATTTCTTGTCTTCTTTTGTGCAGATATTTGGTTTAATCTATTTTGTCGCGTGCTCTCTAGCTAAATTTTCTAGATCTTGGTAGAGAAATCTGTTCGATTGTGAGATCAAAAATCAACACCCGCAATTTGGTGCCATCTGTGAGAACTTAGTAGGAATAGATGGCCAACATCCGACAAGGAAGATGAGAAGGATCATCTTGGTTCTTGGTTTTTGACAAGTGGACATTTGATTTCTTGTTTCATGAAGCCGGCGAGTGATGATCTCGGTCGGAGGAGCATCTTTAACATGTTGTTTAGCTGACATGTTCGAAGATCAGACGATATAAGTTTCATCATCTTAGGTTGCCGAGGTAATAGAACCTAAGAGGTAGTTGTAAGGACATAATTTTGAGTTGTCCACGTGGCCTAAGTGGTTAGCCAAGGTGTCACATGGGTGATTCTGATTGGCCGAGGTGTGATAAAACCACATCTGAATTCGAGATGTTCAAATAAGGGACTAGAGTCCTAAATGATGACAGACTCTCTATTTAGCTAAGGTTGGACTCTTGAA
Source organism: Camellia lanceoleosa (assembly GCA_025200525.1). Taxonomy (NCBI): domain Eukaryota; kingdom Viridiplantae; phylum Streptophyta; class Magnoliopsida; order Ericales; family Theaceae; genus Camellia; species Camellia lanceoleosa. The sequence continues at coordinate 97,704,639 of CM045764.1, forward strand.
AGAGTTGATCTAAATCCAAATAGAACGAGTTTTTGATACGTAATATCCTTATAAAGGATAGAGTCCATAAGATTTTTAGGGGAAATTGGACACTGATCATTGTATAAAGATGGCATTCCGTGGGTCTAAGGTATGTTTTGGACTAATATTATTTTGTGCCGATATCTTGTGAGATAAGTTTATCAACTTAATCGTCAGAGTGTCCCGGGTGGACGAGCCACCATAGTATTTCTTGTCTTCTTTTTTGCAGGTGTTTGGCTTAATTTATTCTGCTGCATGTTCTCCAACTAAGTTCCATAGATCTCGATAGGGAGATCTGTTTGGTTGTGAGATCAAAAATTAATACCCACATATATATAACTAACAATTGATAAGTGTACAATTCAAATACATTAAAAAAAAATAATAAAAAATAAAAAAAAAAAATAATTCATACCACGTAAGAATTTTCTTCATCAAAGTGCAAGGTTTTTATCACAGCTTGATGTGGTTGGTGTGTCATTATTTTTTGTTAGTTGCTGGTGGATTTGGAACAATCGGAACTCAATGGCTTTCAGTAATAAACAGTGGTCGCTATCGGTCTCTCCTCCAAACTGGTTTGCTCCTCCCCCTGATTTTTATAAGATAAATTTGATGGTGCACGTTTCAAAGAATATGTGCTATTGGAGTGGGAGTTATTATCAGAGACCACCAGGATCAAGTTTTGGCATCTTTATCTGAGATGGTTTTGGGGTTAATGGATGTTGATAATTTGGATGCTTTGGCTGCTGCTATTGCGATTAATCTAGCTCTGCTGCTCATAAATATGACATTCAACAAAAAGGAGAGAAGAAAATTTAAGACACCCAATGTCAAATAAAAAAAATTGACACTTAGCAATAGGATAGAAGAAAATTGAAGACACCAAATGAGTAGTTCACTTTATCTACTATTATTTTAAAAATATGAGCAGCCTCACTTGTTTTTTAGTTCACTTTATCTACTATTATTTTAAAAATATGAGCACCCTCACTTCTTTTTTACTTTTTTATATTTCCAAACTAGCCTCACTTATTTTTTACTTTTTTATATTTTCAAAATATCATTTTCAGCGCATTGCTCTTGAAAAGGCACCGTATAATAATAGTCACAAGTAACCATATAGTAATAGGCACTAAAACTTCTAAATTTTTGTGAATGGTTGTTTTATAGTTTTTATTCATTAGGGAACTTCATATGATAATAATAATAATAATATTTGAAATTCTTAAAAAATCTAATTTAATTCATAATGATGTTGCATAATTGATACTAATATATGTTAATTTTTAATTTGTCACATACTTAATTATAGTAGTAGATATAGTGTCCAATTGTCTTGTCACATTATTGTAATTGAATTTGTAGATATAAAATTGTGGATCTCCAGCATTTTTTATATAATACTACATAATTTTGTAGTTGAGTTTTTCAAAATTTCAAATCTAAATAAAATGCAAACATGATAGAATTTGACAGGCTCGTGAGCTCACCACAAGTTTTGTTTAATAATCCAAATTGTTCATTTTGTACAACCCTCCATATAAATTTTTTTGTGACGAACTAAAACTAATAGTTTATTTTAAAAAATATATTTGCCGTCTATTTTTTCAAAAACATGTGATAAAATTAGAATGTTATACTTATCAGATCAATCTATTTTTTTTTCTACGAATAATATATACTTAGGGTTTTACAAAATCAATAGTTTGAATCATCGAAACATAACTTTTGATAAACCCCACGAGACCATCAAGTTCTCTCAAATTTAAACTCAACCATAATTTTAGAAGTTAAAAATTAATATTTTTTTATATAGACTGAATGGTCATGCTCTTACAAATCATTACAAAATTAAATTGAATAAACACATCTATTCATTAAGAGACACTTTATCTTCTATGTAAGGTCTAAGCTTTTCATTATTTTTCACATATACACCTTTTACTTATGTTTACTATACAAGAGAGAATCCAACCACTTTTTGATACCACACATTTGTCTTTGTTATGAAGACGTCTACAAACTCAAAATTTTTACTAAAACTTTGCCTAGAAAATACTTGTATGGCTGAGATTTATTTTAGAAGTAGGATCCATCATATAAGAATTGAATTTAGATCATTCATCAGAATTCTCGATAAATTCTAAATTTAAATTTCTTTTTTCTTATAATTTATGCTTAATTATTCATGAGTCAAATCACATTTGTACATCATCAATTTATTTTATATTAGGAGTTTAACAGTTTTTTAATACCGAATCTCTCATTTTTCTCATCCACCATGAAATACTTTTTTTTTTTTTTAGTTGATAAAACCACATTATTTATAAATTAATTACAAATATCACGTGCATCGCACCACCATTGATATATAGTAAGTATAAAAAATGGATAGATTAAGTCTTAAAAAGTCCTCAAATTTATTATTCATGTGTTATCCTTGTAAAACATTTGTCTCGTTTGGTTTGATTTCCACAAATTATCTTTTAATTTAATTTTTAAAAAAAAATAAAAATTAGACTAATTTGATAAGGATAACTATTAAAAAATATTTTTAAAATTTTAAAAATTATTTTTACCAATCAAGAAAAATAAAGCTATATGAAAATCATGAATATTTTTTTACTTCTTTTAGCAAATTAAATTTTAATCTTTTAAAAAAAAATTCTAAAAATTAAACCCAACAGAGCCATTATCTTGATATTAGATTTGGGCCACATTGTATCAAAGGTGGCTCAATCAAAAAAGAAAATCTAAAAAAAATTCAGATGTTCAACTTGAAGATATGAAAGAAGACCCATTTCTCAGTTCAAAGTGTTGGCTAAGTTCACGGGTTTACCTTTCTTTGTGGAAGAAGAGAGCCAAGGGGTGATTGACGAAGAGTATTAAAGTTGTGTAGTTTTGACAACTTGAAAGATTTGGAGGTAAACAAGAATGAAAAAAATAGAAGGGGGCATCCGTATAGTATGTTTTTTAGGAAAGGTGTGGTGGGAGATTGGGCTAATTACCTTACTCACTACAAGAAAAGTGGACATAAGAGACGGAACTTTTTACGACGGCACAACTTGTTGTTGCAAAAAATGTGACTTTTTTTAGACGGTATAACTTGCCGTCGCAAAAAAATGTGACTTTTTGAGACGATACAACTTGCCGTGGCAAAAAATATGACTTTTTGCAACGGCACAACTTGCTGTCGCAAAAATAGAGTATTTGTGACGGGAATAAATGCTGTCGCAAAAAAAATAGAGTATTTGCGACGACAGAGATTGCTGTCGCAAAAAAATAGAGTTTTTGTGACGACACCAAATGCAGTCGCAAAAAATAAAAAATAAAAAAATTTGCGACTGTAATAGGTACCGTTGTAAAAAAAAAAAAGAGTAATATATATATATATATATTGTGGCTTTGAGACGCCTTCATATATATATAGTCACAAAATGATTTAAATAAATGCAACGGTATTTTTTTGTCACAAAAAAAAAAAAAAAAAAAAACGTCGTCTTACTCTTTTGATATAATATTTCTCTTTTCACCTATTTTTTAATCTTCCTGTCTCTCTATCTCTGTTTCTGTCTCTCTTCTCTTTCTCTCTCTCACTCATCACTCTTCTCTGTCTGTCTGTCTCTCTTTTTCTCTTTGTGTCTCTGTCTCTGTCTCTCTTCTCTTTCTCTCTCTCACTCATCACTCTTCTCTGTCTGTCTGTCTTTGTCTCTCTCTCTCTCTCTCTCTCTCTTTCTCTCTGTGTCTCTCGCCCATCTCTCTTCTCTCTATCTCTCTCATCTCTCTTCTCTCTCTCTCTTCTCTTTATCTCTTTTTGTCTCTCTCTCGTTTATCTTTTTTCACTCTTTTTCTCTCTATTTCTATGTCTATCTCTTTTCACCCATTTTTTCATCTTCCTCTCTCTCTTCTCTTTCTCTCTCTCACTCATCACTCTTTTCTGTCTGTCTATTTGTCTATCTGTCTCTCTTTCTCTCTTTGTGTCTCTCACTCATCTATCTCTTCTCTCATCTCATTCCTCTCTCTGTCTCTGTCGCTTATCTCTCTTCTCTTTATCTTTCTCGCTCATCTCTCTTCTTTCTATCTCTCTCATCTCTCTTCTCTCTATGTCTCTCTCGTTCATCTCTATTCTCTCTGTCTCTCTCATTCATCTCTCTTCTCTCTTTGTCTCTTTTTCTGTCTCTTACTCTCTATCTCTTTCTCTCTTTGTCTCTCTTCTCTCTCTCACTCATCACTCTTCTCTGTCTGTCAGTCTTTGTCTCTCTCTCTCTCTCTCTTTGTCTCTCGTTCATCTCACATCTCTCTTCTCTCTATCTCTCTTCTTTTTTTATCTCTCTCGCTTATTTCTCTTCTCTTTATCTCTCTCTCTGTCTCTCTATTTTTCTATGTCTTTCTCTCAATCATCTCTTTTCGCTCTCTTTCTCTCTCTTTCTTTGTTTATCTCTCGCTCATCTCTTGTTTCTCTCTCTTTTTCTGTTTGTCTGTCTCTCTATCTCTTTCTCTCTCTGTCTTTGTCTCTCTATATCTCTTTTTTTCTCTGTCTCTCTCTCTCACTCATCACTCTTCTCTCTCTCTCTTTCTCTCTGTGTCTGTTTGTCTGTCTCTCACTCTTCTCTCTCTCTCTTTCTCTCTATGTGTCTGTTTATCTGTCTATCTCTCTCTTTTATTGTGTTCACCTTACTCACTCTCTCCATCTCCTCTTCTCTATTTACCGAGCTCTCCACTACAAGAAAATGCACTTTTAGCGACGACTTTCTTTGTCTCTCTCTCTATCTCTCTCTTCTATATCTGTCTCTCACTCATCTCTCTCTTACCACCTATTTCCTCTACCACTTTCACCACTACTGCAAATGCCATTCCACTACTACCATTGTTGCCACTCCACCTCTACGACTGTCATTACTACCACCATCGCTACCACTCCACTACCACCACTACTACTACCATTACCTCTCCTCCACCACCGCTACTGTATCTCCTCTACCGCTGCCACAACTTCACCACTAATCTCCTTCGCCACTACTACCACCACCATTATCACCTCTTATCCACCACCTTCACCACTACTGTCACTTCCTATCCTCTACCACAAAAAATTAGTTCTTGATTTTTAGTAACAAAAAAAATAAATAAAAAATGGGTCGCAAAAAAATATTTTTCGTTGAGCACAAAAAATTAACTTTAGTTTAATGGAAAATATTTTTCATTAAAATATTATCCACACTTCTACCAAATAAAAAAATAATAATAATTTTTTATTCATTAAAATAAAATGAAACAAATAAATTTTCAACCTTAATAACTAAAAGAAAATGAAAAAAAAAATCGTTAACTATAAAAAAAAATTATTTTAACAAAAAATAAATTTTATTGTCGTCGTGAAAAAAAAAAACCGTTTTATTATTTAAATATTCATTTGTGATGGAAATTAAAAAATAAATAAATAAATTTCCCATTCCCGCCCGGTTCCCCCCTCCCCCTATTTCCATTCCCGCTCCCCCCCCCAAAAACCCAAAATCCCCAATCTGTTTCTTTTTTTCCATTCCCACTCCCCACTCCCCCTCCCCCTTCCCCTCCTTACAAAAACCCAAAATCCCCAATCTGTTCAACTAAAATCCCCAATTGGGTTCTCCCCCCGCTCCCCCCTCAAAAAAAAAACCCAAAACCCAAAATCCCCAACCTCTTCAACCAAAATCCCCCCCTCCCCCAAAAAACCCAAAATCCCCAATCTCAAAAACCAAAAATCCCTAATCTCTTCTTAGGGTTCTCTCTCTCTCTCTCTCTCTCTCTCTCTCTCTCTCTCTCCGGTGAGCGATGATAGACGGCGGTGAGCAGTTCCTCATTTCTTCTCTCTCCTTTTAGACTCTTCGAAGCCTCCTCGCCTTCCAAGTTCGTACAAAACGGCGCGGTTTCATTCGAGTACAAGCAAGAAGAGGGCCTATTGAGCGATGCAGAGGAACCCAGTTTCTCTCTTACTCTCAAACTCTTCGTTGGAAACTTACCTTTCAATGTCAACAGTGCTACTCTTGCTGGGTTGTTCGAACGAGCTAGAAATGTGGAGATGGTTGAGGTATGAATTTACATTTTCGTCTATCTATGAAATATATATATATATATATATGGGTTTAGGGTTTAGTGAGATTTTAATTTTCTAGATAATGTTTTGTTTGATGTAAAATTTATGCTATTTGGTGTGAATGGTTATTTTCATTTTCATATTTATTTATTTTTTCTTGTGAACTTCTGCTAATTTTCAAGTTTTGCTTGTGAAAATTCTTTGATTGAAATATGAATTTCTGTGGGGTTCAGAATTGAGTTCAAATTTTATTCTTTGGGTTTGGTCTGTTACAAATCTATGAAATAGATATGGGTTTCTATGAAATAGACATGTTATGTTATTATTTGGCTTTATATATTTGGTAGTTTAGCATTATTAGTCCTATTTTGTTCTTAGTTAGTTTATTTTAAATTTTAAGTTGTTATGGGATAGTTTTTAAAATTTTCATTATGTGTACATACTTAGTTAATTTTTCATTATGTGTACATACTTATAATTATTCTCTACACATTCTTCTTTTTTAATTCAGATGTTAAATTAAAAAAACTGCCGCTACTTTTTGCTTGTCCTTATAGAACATGTCTTCCAAATTTCATTCAATGATGACAGGTTGTGTGTTTGAAAAGTGGTTCTCGAATTTAGGAGCTCACATTTTAGAACTAGACCCGTAGTTATGTGTTCTGCTAAGCCATTTTCTCCTATGATTTGCATAGTAGGTGGTCGAGAAAAATCTCCTCCCACAAACTCTGTGATCAAGCCCAAGGTGAATTGCCACACACTAGTCATCCTTTTTGGTCTAGCAATAAATAAATAAATAAAACTTCAATTTACACCTATCAAATGAATTTCAATTTATTTATTAGCTAAGTTTTATAGGCATGGCAGCATAGGCTAGATTCACGCTAATTGGTAGGCTCATGTTGATTGTGATACATGCTGTTGATTGTGATTTTGAGCAAGTCTCCATGAACAGGGAATTTGTTTCTTAGTTCTTATTTTAGCTCATTTTTGGTATTAATAACTGTTTGTTTACTTTGGTTATGAAGTGTCAGTTTTCTCTTGCATAAACCACCCTCCTACTAACAAACATGGGCAATTAAGTTATATATTTTTTACTCTTTTTGTTTTTATTTTCTATTTTTTATCCTCAATATTGAAATTGCAGAGAAATTTTATGCACTTAATTAGTCTGCTTTTCTAACATCTTGTGCTTTAGTGTTTTCCAAAACTAGCATGGAAGACATTCATAATGTTTACTTGTAGTTTGCATTTCTGGAATGTCAGTATGGGCCACTGATTTTGTTGAAGGTTCTGGGAATCTTTGCTTAGCTGATCACAAGAATTGATGATGTGGCCTACATACCCAATGTATATTTTGTTATCATTGTGATATTTTGTCCAGAAGGAAATATTATGTAAGCTTTTTTATTTTTATTTTTAAAAAAATTTGTCCAAAAGGAAAAGACACTGGACTAAATTTTTGAGTGATTTAAAAGAACAAGCTTGATTTTTGGAGTAGGGCTTGTAACCCCCTAGCATATGATGAATCTGCTAGTTCTTTCTGTTGCCAAATGTGATTTTGGGCAAGTCTCCATGACCGTAAGTGTTTTCTATAGTAGCAACATAATACAGAACATTTAGGTTTACAATCCATTTCAAATTTATCCATATGGATTCACTGCCTTGCCTACTTGATTAACAATTTTAAACATCAAGATGGAAAAGCTGTTAAGGCATTCATTTCACGCCTACATTGAGGTGCTCGTTTCTAACCCTAGCACAACTCTAGTTTAGAAGTGCCTGCTCGAGTTGAGTTGCGGTTAGAGTTATTATTGTAGTACTATGCCTTGTCCAATGGATGCACGAAAAACTGGAGCTTTTTTATTTTTTAGTTTTGGATAAATTTGTATTTTCAAATTTTTAGATGCTAAACTTAATTCACTACAAACATTAAGTAGTGAATAAACTCTAAATGCTTTCAATGTTCCATGTTATATTTCTGCTGGCACACCATATTTCTATTACAAGTTACAACTATTTAGATTCCAGGTGAAATAGTGCATAGTGTCAATTTTGATTGTCTATCCCTTAATTTTGTTGCGGATTAATAACTAGCTAATTGACATTTTAAGTCCTACTAGAGTCATAATTCTAAAGAAGCATGGGCATGAATTCTGTTGGATTCATTTGCTGTTGATTATGTTGCTATCTTCTTTCTCTAGTTCTATTTTGTAGTTAATTCTTAGCTTTAATTAGTAGATTTATAAGCAGTATTTATGTTTCTTGATCATAAGCTTAATTGGAAGATTTAGAAGCACTGTTTTTCTAGGTTAGTCATATAAATATGTTATGTTGTGTTTGGGACATAGTATTGCTGAGAAAATATCTCCACAGGGTTTTTTGCACATCGATGAATATCCTCCAGATGCTAACTAGAGGCAATATTTCCTGTAACCCCGTCAGCTTCCTCTATCATCGATTTCTCTACACCCGCGACAGGTAGGGGAATGAGTATCTCAAAAGGGGCACCATCATGTGGAATATCATCAGTCATGGAGAATGTGGTGGGTGGTGAGAGAAAAGTAAGGAAAATGAAGAAAATAGATGAAAATACCAAAACCAAACCCTAGGAGAGAGAAAAAAAAAAGAGGAAAAAGTGAAAACTCGAGAGTGAGTACAGAAAACCAAGAAAAACTCGTGAGAATGAGCTAAGAACAATGAGAAACCCAAAAAAACTTGACCAAATCAAAATCCAGTCAGTTCAAAATGTAGAGGGCCAAAAGGGTTTTACACAAAAGTTTGCATGTATCGTTGGGCAATACGAGTAGAATGAAAATCTAGAGAGAGAAAAAGAGCCTAGAGAGAGGGAAAGCAATTTCAGAAGGTTTGTGTATGAAAGAATGAGCCAATGTTATGTTTTAAAGAACCTCGACTGTGAAAACCCAAAACTGCTCCGAATTCAATTCAATTGGCCCGCCGGCCAATCTTTTGTACGGCCAACCCATCTTTTGGCCGGCCAACTATGCAAGTGGGTTGTGATGATTTTTGTTGGATTTTTGCCTAGTTTTGAGCATGGGTGGTCTTGTATTCATCTTAAAAGTGGAAGAATTGAAGAATTTGGGTTTGTTTCAGTTACAAAAAATTTCGAAATTCCATATTGGATGCACCGTTCTAGGTCTTGCCATGTCTTCGAAGTGTGAGTGTGCCTCGACCTGGAGCTTAAGCAGATTTTACCATATGAGAACCTTTGGCTATAAGTTGAAAAAAGAAGTTTGAAAAACAGAAAAAGAAGAGGAGGATCCTCGGCAGAACAGGGTTGTTCACCTCTACTTTCCCCTCATGAGGTGTTTTCAAAGCCACCGCTTTTTATCTATTCTATTATGTTGCATGTTATGTTGCATGGAGCATGCATTGTATTGTATTTCACATCAACTACAGTAATTATCTTGCATCCATATGCATCGTGGATATTCAACTTATTGTGTCTACCCTTATCCCTTATCACCTGATGGTGTGGTTTGGCTTGTTGCATATATTAAACTTGTTCATCCTTTCTATTGAAGGCATAGTGTGGCTACTATTCCCCTTTATCCTTCTATGCGAAACTTAGTTTGGCTTTTATTTTTTACATCGTTATGCATGAAGCATAGTTTGGCTTGTATCTCGTCTCCTTTCTGCATGAAACATAGTTTGGCTTGCATTTTTCACCTCCTTCCTCTCTGCATGAAATATAGTTTGGCTTGCATCTCACCTCCCCTCTACGTGAAACGTAGTTTGGCTTGCATTTTTCACCTCCTCTATGCGTGAAACATAGCTTGGGATCGTATCTTCTCACCCTTTCTACGTGAAAAGTAGTTTGGCTTGCTTTCATTCACTCATTTTCTACATGAAATGTAGTTTGGCTTAAACCTTCCCTCTCTCCGTATAAGATACGGTTAGATATGAGTATTGGTTACGCCACCTTTGTATCCTTTTCGCGTGAAATGCATTAGGATGTTGTTTTACCTGGTCACAATCTTCCCTCTCTTCGTATGAGATACGATTAGATATACATGTTGGTTGCATCACTCTTCCCTTATTTTGCATGAAACGTGTTAGGATGTTGTTTTACCTGGTCACAACCTTCCCTTTCTCCGTATGAGATACAGTTAGATACGCCTATTTGTTGCACCACCCTTCTTTCCTTTCGCGTGAAATGCATTAGAATTTTTTTATTTGAAGTTGGTTAAAACCTTCCCTCTCTCCATATGAGATATGGTTAGATACGCCTATTAATTACACTGTCTTTTCTTCTTTCAGTGAAGTTTGGAATTGATGTCTGCTTACTCCTTTCCGTGTGAGGCATGGTCGGACTTTTTGATTTAAGCTTTTTTTCATATGTTGTCATCTATTTATTACTAATTGCATTGTCTTGCACAATCATGGATTTTTTCAAAAGCAACCGGCTTTGCGAAGCATGTAAGTCCAGCTTTCAAGTGTATTTTTTAGCATGACATTTGCATTTTGCCCTTGAACTATGCTGGTTTGAATCCTTACAAAGGGATACGTAGGTAACTTTCAGGTTCAACCAATTGCATTTGCATTTTATTTGTTTGCCTAAGTCTTACAGCCTTGTCAAATGGGTCGTCTTCGGGTTTTGACATTCACTCACGTATGAAATGACTTCGAGCTCTGTCAAAGAGGGACAACTGTAGACACCCCATTTTGACAGTCCTTAAGACTTGGGTGCTTCACTCTGAACACTCGATGATGAAATGTTACATTGTGCAATCGTTCAATTTCTTCAACAAAAGGATTCAACTTCATGCTTTAAACCTTAAACTTTGCGCTCCTTTTGGACCAAAACCTTATTTTTTTCTGGCCTAACCACTTAGAGAATAGCTGGCTAAGCAGATTACCGGCATGCCATTTTTGTGAGGTCGGCCGTATATCCTCATGGCTAGCCGGCTATGTTTGCCAACAACAAATATTTGGACAACTGTATCTGCTTCCATGCACATATTTTGGACAAGCTGTCTCTTTGCTGATATTTCCAATGTAAGAAGCTATTTTTCTATAAATGCAACACCCCACTCATGGTTTAGGGTTAGAAAAAATCCACTAATAGTCTATAGCTTGTCTAACACACTTTCCTCCTCTCTTGCAATATAGATACACAATACATACACCATACAAGCTTGAACTTGAAGCTTTTGCTGAGATTTTTTATACAATATCAGCTCCTTGAGAGTGCTTAGCTTGTGGTTTGTGAACTAAGAAGCTTTTCCTCTCTTTCAAGTGGTGATCTTTGAACTCTTCAACCATCTTTTCTCTCTCTTTTTCTTGTACTTTCATATTGATTTCAGAGTTGTTTTTAAGCTTAAAATGTAAGTAAAACTATGTTAAAAGTGAGTGAACTAGCCACCCTTCCATTGGCTAGCTCACTAGTTGTGTACCCCTTTGTTTTTCTTCTATTTTTTTATTTTCTTTTCACTTCATTTGGTTAAATTTCAGTACCTTTATAGCACTGTTTTGAGATTGTTTTGTGTGATATGACTTAAATATGGGCTTATAAAAGGGTCCTAGTCCTCCCTACTACATGTGCTCTTACTTCCTATGCTTTGAATATCATATTTGTGTTGTTGTAAGTCCTCTCAGATTTAGCATATTTAGGATATAGTGCCCAATCTGTTGAGTTGATCATTTTTAGCTTTCCCTATGTAACTTGGAACCTTGTGGTCATGAGAGGATTAGAGCTTAGGCTTAGCCACCCCACTACAAGTTCACTTAGCTAGTGTAAATTTCTTGCTTTCATGATATTGTTGTCCACTTTGAAGCTAGGTAGCAGCTTCCATGTTCAAAGTGTTGAAAAACTCTCTTTTGATCATTTTTCAAAACATGGAAATGGATGTCTCATCCTTGTTTCATGAAAAAAGAGTTGTCAACAACTTTGGCAAGTTGTGTGTTTAAGCTTTGATAGATAGCTTCCTTTTTATCTTTTTTTTTTTTTTTCCTTACTTGCTTTGTCGCTCCTAGAGAGCTCTTTCTTGAGTAGTGTTGAAACCTCTCTCCTAGTTCTACTTTGAAGCATAGAAATGGATATTTCATCCTTATTCCATGAGTAGGAAAGAGATGAGTTGACAACACTTTTAGAGTTGTTACTTTTTTTCATTTTTGGTTGCTCTATGATCATCATGTACTGTCTTGTGGCTTGATGATTTGTCAGTTAAGCATGTCTACCTTTTCCTTGAATAAGTTCATGATAGGAAGGAGGTAAAGAGCATAACACTTTCTTTTCTATGTCTAGTTAAGTCTTCTCATATTGGTCTTATGATCATCATGCAACAATTTTACTATGATTGATGATTTGGGAAGCAAACCTACTCCCTCCTTGAAAAAGCCTCATGACAGGAGAGGGGCAAGAAGAATGAACAGCTTTGGAAACCCTCTGTTTTGCTCTGTTCCAGTTCTGCTGCAGCAGGGTATTCCTCAGAAACAGTGGTTGGTTGGCCATTATTCTGTACGGCCGACCATCTTATTAGGCCGGCTGGCCTACTCTTTTGTACATTAGTGGTATTTTTACAACAAAACAGAGTAGATCTTGAGGCCAAAATAGAACTATTTTTTGAGTGTAAATAGAGCATGTTCTGGTAGCAAACAGAGAGGTTTCCGGAGGATGTTCTCGGTTGTGCACAAGCGATTCCCCACTTACCATTCAAATCCCTTTAGATTAGTAGCTTTGATTCGTATTTGTAATTAATTAGTAGCTTTCATTCTGACTTGTAATAATTAGTTAATTAAGACATCCAGACCCCTCTTGTACAAGGGCAAATTTATAATATTTGTATGTCTTCCAACCCTCATTTCTTTCTCCCATTTATTTACATGCTTATCTTGGTTGTATGTAACATCATGTTTTCGTTTTATATCATTGCCATACTTTGTATCCATTTTTTTCATCCATTAAGGTTCAGTTCATCATTCTTGAATATCATTGTCATTTCCTACTTACTTGAATACGTGAGTTACCACATGCTTTAAGTTGATCTGCATGACATGTTAAAAAAGCAGAACTTAGTAACTGTATTCTTGTATGTGTTGCATTAGTCACTTTGCATATTAGGAGCATGCATTTTTCTAACAATATTTTTTTCTTCGGCTTGCCTCGATTGAGTAATAGGTGCGCATTTTTTACTTTACCATATTACATGTGTGTTTGTGTTGACATGTCAAGCATACTACCATAAGGCTACATGCTTATTTGAAATACCTCTTTGAATGCCTGTGGATGAAGACTACTTCACTTAAGTTGGAATGACTTTGATTAGTGTACATATGAGCTCGCTTTTCATTCAAGTAGCACATATTCAAAACCCTTTTCAAACAAACATAAAATCGAAGCATTCCAAAGTAAGTGACATGGTCTATACTTGTTTGCTTCACATAGTAATGTTAATATTAATAATTAGAACATGAGCATATACTATCCATAAAAATTACATCATGATTAGTAGAGGCTGATCTTTGATCGGGTGAGTGGAGTGCTCAATCCATGACCTTTCACTCTCATACCTAAGTTACCAAGCCGAGACACTTTGGTTATGATGGACAAGTGGCCTTTTGGCACGAGTCATAGGTTCCCTAAATTTTTCAAAAATATTTAGGTGGCAACTCTGAAATTTGGCAATGCAGTCTATTTTTAGCATCTCTGATGATTAATAGATTTTCTAAGATTTGTCGGATTTGGACTCTCATTCATTTTTCTGTTTCACATTGCACTTGTGGAACTAGATTCAGAACCACAGGAGTCCAAACTGTAGGGTTATTGTATCCAAGAAGACTAAACCTCTCTGAGGAGCACGAAAAATCGACTACAGTTGGTTTCGGCTTGAGTTGGTGAGTTTGTGATTTGGTTTTGTGGGTTGTTACAGGTTGTTGTTATGTTGAGATGTCGGGTTAGGAAGCCTTGGCTTCTAACAAAGGATTTGTGGATAGAGAAGATGAGTAATGTTATGTAAATGGTGAGTTGTGCCTATTATAAACAGTTTGGGGGGGTTTTGGGAATGATAATAAATGAGTATTTGGGTGTGTCAAAGACTTTGGAGTTATGATTCAAAACAAAATGGATTTTTTGTTAACTCTTTTATAAACTAGAGAGTAGGAACTTAGTTGTACTTAATTAATTTTTTAGATTATGAGATTAGTGTCTAGAGTTTTGTCCTTTGCCATTGGTGGAGGATGGTGTCGCTTGTTAGATATAGGTTATGAGTACTCATGTAGGGTGAGCAATGCAATGCAAGATGGTATGTTGTTGATTCTAAATGGACATTGTGAATAGACAATTTCATTGTTGAGTTATGGATTATGTTGTTAAAGAGGTAACTGGAATGTGTATAAATGTTGTTATGTTATGAGATGGTTGTTGGATAGTATGATTTTGGTGTTTAGTAATTCGTATTGTGTTTTGGAAACATTTTGAAAATGTAAGAAATCCCGTTGTTGAACGGCGGTGCGTGGAGCACATTTTGAAAGAAGTGGGTTAATGTATTAAACTGTTAATAGTCATGATTATGATAATTGGATTAGGTGTATGCATTACACCAGTGTATTATTGATGTTGGTTAGCTTGTTATGCTTTTAATGTGATGTTGTTTGGGGGTCTGTTTCTTGCCGTATTGAGCTGGCAAAGCATAGTGCCTTGATAGAGGTTTCCTCGTCCCTTTCGGTTTACGCTCGGTAAAGTGTGAAAGGGGGTCGTTTGTTTCCCGTCGTATCTGAGTCAGCAAAATGTGGCACCTTGTGATAGGTTCTTCGTCCTTTCCGATTTGCGCCCAGTAAAGTATGACCTGAGGGGCACCCCATTCCTGGTGAGGCCGGTGAAGTATTATGTGTAATTTGTGTTGTGAATCTACCGTCTGTGTTGTATGCAGGTGGATGAAAATTGGTGATATGTATTATTCTCGATTATTTATTTTTAGATATGTGCGTTATTGGTTTTTCATGTTGTGGTTGTCTTTTAGTCCTTGGGCCTATGCCTAGGGAAGATAGTTGATGTATTGGTGTGTAGATGAGTATGGTGTAGTAATATGTGGAGTTAGGTTATGACTTGTATATGGGGTTGTGTTTTCAAAATAGATGTTTAAGTGAAATTATTTTATGTTAACATGGAGGGTTTTATCAAAAGAAGAATGGGGTTTCGAAATGTGTGTTGGAAGCAAAACGAGAATTTCTAAGAGAAGCAATGGTTTTTATATTGTGTTGAGTAAAGAGGAGCTTTTTGAGAAAAACATATTTATATGAGTATACTTTTAGATATTAACTGTCATACTACTTATATGGTATATTGTGGTGCATGCATGATCATTTTTATCTATATGTTTTGATTGGTTAGGCTCTTCGGGATCTCTACTGAGCTTAGTGCTCATCTTGCGTGTTGACAAATTTTTCAGGTACAAGGTTAGAAGATTGCTTGGGACTAATGTCTTTTACTTAGCTGGCCACAAGGCCTTTTATTTGTTGGCCGAGAGCCTTGTGTTGTATAAGGGTGAATCCATTTTTGTTTTTATTTATTGCTATTCAATGTAAGCCTAAGGACATTATACCATGTCTTATATGTATATCATTATCATTGTCATTAGAGAATGTTACTATTTATTTTGGTTCATGTTCTTGAATGGATGCAATCTTTTAAAATGACAATAATGTAGGGATTTGGTAATGAATTCAAGTAACAAAAGACGGGGCGTTACATGTTGAGTAAAAATGATTTTAGGCTTGTGTTTAAGTCTAATAAATTTGTACTAACTAAGAGTGGCATGTATGTGGGTAAAGGGTATATGAGCGATGGGCTCTTCAAATTGAATGGAATGACTGTTGTACTAGTTTCTGCTATTAATATAATTAACACGGCTTCTATTTATATTCTTGAGTCTTATTTATGGCATTGTAGATTAGGACATGTAAATTTTGATGCTTTGCGTAGGCTTATTGGTTTGGATTATATACCAAAATTTCAAATTGATCCTAATCATAAATGTGAAGTATGTATAAAAACGAAACTAACTAAGGCACCATTTATATCAGTTGAAAGAAAAACTGAATCTCTAATTCAAACTGATGTATGTGATCTTAGATTTGTTCAAATTAGAGGAGGAAAAAAGTATTTCATAACATTTATTGATGATTACACGAGATATTGTTATGTATACTTACTTAGAAGTAAGGATGAAGCCTTAGAATTGTTCAAACTTTACAAAACCGAGATAGAAAATCAAATAGGTAAAATAATTAAAATGGTTAGAAGTGATAGGGGTGGTGAATATGATGAACCTTTAAATGAATTTTGTGTACAACATGACATTATTCATCAAACTAAAGCACCATATTCTCCTCAGCAAAATGGAATTGCGGAAATGAATAATATAACCCTTAAGGAAATGATGAATGTCATGTTACTAAGCTCAGGCTTACTACAAAACTTGTGGGAGGAAAGCAATATTGTCTGCTAATTATGTTCTTAACTAAATACCCCACAAGAAAATGAATAGCACTGCTGATGAGTTATAGAAAGGTCAATCTCCTTCCTACAAATATTTTAAAGTATGGTGGTGTCTAGCAAAGGTAAAAGTTCTTGTTCCTAAAAAGACTAAAATAGGATAAAAAATAGTTGATTGTGTGTTTATTGGTTATGCACATAACAATAGTGCATATCGGTTTTTGACTCATAAGTTAGAAATACCTGATATACATGTAAATACTATTATAGAGTCTAGGAATGCCGTATTCTTTGAACATGTTTTTCCTCATAAAAAAGGACAAGAATTAAGTTCACAACTATTCACGATCAAGAACAAAAGACTAGTACTAGTCATGACCAACAGGAAATAACAGATGATGAACCAAGACGTAGTAAAAGAGCGAGAACATCAAAATCCTTTGGTCTATATTTCTTGACATACATATTAGAAAATGAGCCTCGAAACTTTAAGGAAACAATCTCGAGTTCTGAAGCATCATTATGGAAAGAGGCTATTAATTATGAAATTGAATCTATCATGTAAAATCACACTTAGGAGTAGGTGGATCTTCCACCAGGGTGCAAACATCTTGGGTATAAATGGATATTTAAGAGGAAAATGAAAGCACATGGTTCAATAGACAAGTATAAAGCAAGACTTGTGGTTACAAGTTACAGACAAAAGGAATGTCTGGATTATTTTGACAAATACTCTCCAGTAACAAGGATCACATTTGTTTCGCATGCTTATTGCTATAGCAACGTTATATAATCTTGAGATACATCAAATGAATATCAAGACAACTTTATAAATGGGGATTTACATACAGAAATCTATATGGAACAACCTGAAGGGTTTGTAGTACTAAGGAAAGAAAAGAAAGTGTGTTGGCTTGTAAAATCTCTTTACAGATTAAAGCAAGCTCCTAAGCAATGGCATGAGAAATTTGATCAAGCTATGCTAACTAATGGATTCCAGATAAACGGATGTAACAAATGTGTCTATGTTAAAATCACTGACAAAGGATATGTCATAGTTTGTCTTTATGTGGATGGCATGCTTATAATTGGTAATAGTCATAATATGATCAAATCAACCCAGCAAATGCTAAATAAAAGATTTGATATGAAAGATATGGGAGTAGCAGATGTTATTCTAGGAATGAAAATTACTAAAACATCTAACGAATATGCATTGTCTCGATCACATTATATTGAGACAATACTTGGTAAATATATCAAGGATGATGCAAATGTGGCAAGAACACCTGTAAATGTCAATTTTTATTTGTCAAAAAATAAAGGTGATGGGATGTCTTAGTTAAAATACTTCTAGATTATTGGAAGCCTAATGTACCTTATAAATTGCACACGTCCTGATATAGCATATGCTATCAGTAAATAAAGCAGGTACACTAGTAACCTTGGAGAAGATCATTGGAAAGCAATGATTCGGGTTCTTAGATATCTAAGATTTACCCGTGATCATGGCTTAAACTCTACTCAATATCCAGCAGTACTCGAAGGCTATTGTGATGCAAATTGGATATCGGATACTAAAGATTCAAAATCTACTAGTGGGTTTATCTTTACTCTAGAGGCTGTAGCTATTTCGTGGAAATCCTCAAAACAAATGTGCATTGCACGGTTGACAATGGAATCTGAGTTCATTGCTTTAGATAAAGCAGGAGAAGAAGTAGAATGGTTTTGCCATTTCTTAGAAGATATTACAATGTGGCCAAAACCTGTGCCAGTTATATTCATTCATTGTGATAGTCAATTTGCAATAGGAAGGGCACAAAATCATATGTATAATGGTAAATCACGACACATTAGTCGTTGACATAATATCGTAAGACAATTGCTCTCAAATGGTATAATCTCCGTAGATTATATAAAGTCTAAGGAGAATATCGCAGATCCGTTAACAAAAGGTTTAGCAAAAGAGCAAGTGTATAGTTCATCGAAGGGAGTGAGGTTAAAGCCTATCACATAAGAGTCATTATAATGGTAACCCTACTTAGATGACCGGAGATCCCAAGAACTAAGTTCAAAGGGACAACTAAGTTATATGTGGCTTGCTAGAAATCACAAAGAGATTAAATTTCATATCCATTCCTATGATGAGAGTGATATTTGCAACATCTATTGTATGCAGGGTATAAAGGGTAATCTTTATTTTTAATGATTATTGATATCTTGACTTAGGAATAAAAAGTCAAGATGAGTATAAGGGATACTCTCAATAAGAATCACCTATATGAGTGTCGAACTAGGGCCAATTCTATGAGAATAAAAAGGCTAAATTCTCTAGAGCACTCATGAATAACCAAGAACGTTTAGGGCCAAAATGAACACAACTGTGAGAACCACGATGTATCAGAAGATATTTTGTGTGAAATCTATTATCTTAGCTTACACTAATGGCTGAACAATTCATGATATCGCATCCATTGGTTAGCTAGTAAGTCCGATAGGTTATCACTAGGGAAGGTTTAAGGTTGAAAGCTACCTATCTTGATGCAAGATATTTTCAATTTATACTCTCTCGACAAATTTTACGTATTGCTGCATTTTCGTTGTCATCAAATTTCATTCATGTGGGGAATTGTAATAAATGGTTTTGGGAAAATTAGTTTTTTCTAAAATTTTGGTCTATTTTTTCAATGAGACCCATGTGCCAAAGTTAGCGGGTATATGCGGCGACACGTTCACTACAACAAAAACACATTTTAGTGACACCATACTAGTGGCATGTTCTTAAAAAATGTCACAAAAAGAATATTTGGTTGCATTTTTTAGAAAAATGTCATAGAGTTACAAACATACAAGACTCTAGTGGCATTTCAATTACAAAAAGTGTCACTTCACTACAACAAAAATGTCATTACAACAAATTTACACTTTAGTGACACTACACTAGTGGCATGCTTTTAGAAAATGCCACAAAAATAAAAATTGGCATTAAATGTTTTAGAAAAATGCCACAGAACCACAAACATTTAAGGCTTTAGTGGCATTTCAATATAGAAATGTCACATCAATTTTATGCATTTTATAAAATAATGACACAAAAAATTATGTTCGTGACATTTACCAACAAATGCCACTAAATTTTAGTAGTAATGGCATTTTTTAAAAAATGTTAGGACACTAGGTAGGTGCAAATTACTTTTTATGGCACTTAGGTGAAAAGTGTCATAAACAAATATTTTATAGCATTTTGAGAATTGACACTAAGCCAAAAACTTTCCAAGCTTATAATGCCATTTTTGAAAAAATAAAAAATGCTAATATATTTTCTAAATTTTTTAAATGCAGTAAATGATTAAAAATAAATAAATTAAACTCAATAAACACTATAGGAAAAAGCACATTCGGCGACTAGATTTCCTGACCAAAAAAAATTTGGTCGCTGAATGTATAGCTTTCAGTGACCAAAACAGCATTAGTAGCCAAAAGTCTATAATTAGCGACTAAAACTAAGTTTGGTCGCTGATTATATGGGTTTTAGTGACTAAAAAATTTTTAGTAGCCCAAAGTAAAACTTTTTGGCAACTAAAAAAATTTAGTAGCCAAAAGTCTACAATTGGCGATTAAAAATAAGTTTGGTTGCTGATTATATAGTTTTTACCGACTAAAAAAATTTTAGTTGCCAAAAGTAAAAGTTTTTGGTGACTAAAAAATTTTTAGTAACCAAAAGTCTACAATTGGCGACTAAAAAATAAGTTTAGTCGCCAAAAGTGGTTATTTTTAGCGCGAGAGAACTAAAATCCTAAGGCGGGAATTAAATTTTTTGGCGACCAAAATTTTGGTAGCTGAAAATGCATCTCCAGCGACCAAATCTGATTTTGGTCGACAAAAGTTAAGTTTTTTTAGCAACTAAAAAATAATTAGTAGCCAAAAGTATAGAATTGGCGACTAAAAAATATTTTGTCGCCAAAAGTGGTCTTTTTTTATTTTGCTAGTAAATAGTTTATTTTACATAAATTATGTTCAATAAAATAATTATGTTTATACATATACTTTTATATTAATATGGATGTATGTGCTATAAATAATATATGTTGCATATATAATTATGTGGTATTATAGAGGTGTAGTGGGAAGAGTGTGGCGTATAAGGTTTCTGGTGCGGGAGGTTGGCGGTTCGAGTCTCCGGAAGAGCGGATCAAATTGTTCTACAACGAATTATCGTCACGAATGGCACTTGATAGCGTCACGAATAGTGCCTACCATGACATTAAAGTGTCGTTGAAAGGTTTTAGTCTAGATGGTGTAATGACACTTATAAGTATCACTAACTCTTTTTTTAATAACGCTTGATAGTGTCACAAATAATATCTACTATGACATCAAAATGTCATTGAAAGTTGGGGTACTTACCAATTAGTCCTATTCACTAGACTTATTTACCTACAGGTCCTAACTAATAAATTTAACACTATAAAAATAAGAGAGTGATAAATTTATCACTAAAAAATTAGTTATAAAAAAAGAGACTGATAAATTTATCACTATAAAATTATTCATAAAAAAAAAGACTGATAAATTTGTCTTTATCACTTAATAAATTATATCAAATAGGACTTAATGGGTAATAAGTCTCAAAGTAGGACCTATTGGGTAATAAGTCTCCCAAGTAGGACCTATTGGTAGTTTACCCTTGAAAGTTTTTGGCCATGATGGTGTAGTGGCACTTGCAAGTATCTACCGTGGCACGGATACAAATGGCACTTGTTCAAAATGCCACAAGACTAAAAAATGTCATTAAACCAATAGTTTTGTGACACTTTCAAATGTCACTAAACTAAAAAAATGTTGTAGTGGTTCTTTGGTGCGTAACAATTCACATCGTATATTTGGTTACTCAAAACCATTATCGGGTGAATAGGAAATCAATGCCAAAACGAGCTCCATGGAAATGGTGTTTTGGTAAGGTTTCCATAAGGGATAAAGAAAAGGTTTGTCCCACATTGCTTGAATGGGCAAACTTGGCATGGGTTTATAAGCCTTGAGTTTGCATCTTGTGGAGAGCCCCAAGGGGTACCCAAGTTTTGTAGAGATAGAGGTTATGAGAAAAGTGGGCATTGACCCATTGGACCTAAAAATTACCACACGCGTGTGCGCGCCACCCAGACCGGGGCCAGGCCTGGGCCTAGGCTTGGGCGCAGGTGCGAGGTTGGATTGGGCTTGTGTAGTCCAATTCTTATATTTTTGGGCCAAAAACATTTAAATTTTATTTTTCTAAAATTAAATTTTTACCATTTGGAATTTAAATTTCGGTTTGAAATTCAAAATAAATTCTGAAATGACTCCAACGTTTCTGAACGTTGGCAATTTAGTCCAGTGCACCTTTCCCTCAAACCCAAACAGGTTCTTTACTTGTTCAAATTAAACCCGAATAGGTTCTTTACCTGTTCAAATTCGTCTCGAGCAGGTTCTTTACTTGTTCAACTCTGTCCTGAATAGCCACCAAGTCTCTTATAAATAGACAAGTCATCCATTTGGTTTTTCATTCAATTTTCGTTCTTCCTTCTATTTTTCTTTCCTGCATTTTGCTGCATAAATTTTCTGTAAGAAAGAGTATAAACACAAAGTGTGTTCGTTGGACATTTAGTTTGTAGTGCTACCACTAATTGTCGTTAATCATTTTACCTTGTGAGATATACGTCTATATTCTGAAAGTACCGTGGAAATGAAAAATCTGTCTTAAAGAAATAATGTTGAACACTAGACTTGATTGAATTTTCGAGAAAGTAATACTGTAAGTAGGTTGTTTATTTATTTATTTATTTTCCTTCATACTCTGTTTTGTTTTTATAACAAAAGTAAGAATCTGTTTTGTTTATTTTTATTTTCTATATTTTGTTCTGATTTTAATAATCAAATAGAATCTCTCATTTCTTAATTTATTCTTTGAATACAGTAAAAATTGGCTTACAACACCAACAAGAGTTATATCTCCGATTCTGTTGGGAATTTTGGCTTTTGGGTCTTGTGGTTTGGGTTGGTTTTTGAGACTAGGTTTGTGGTGAGTGACTTAATCCAGAGAACAGTAGTAAAGATGGAGATGATTTTTTGTTGGAGGCAATCGCTGTGATTGCCATGGTAGTGCCATTGTAATGGTCTCGGTATGGTTGCCATGGATCATGCGATGAGCGATGAAGAATTGTTAAGAGAGAATGGGAGAAGAGATATAAATTCTCTTTCAAATATAAAACTGAAAGACTATGGTAAACACACCCTATGCACCTTATCATTATAAAATAAATGATATAATTTTATATTTTTTAAATCATATTTTAAAAAAAAATTATAACTAAACACAAAAAGTCATAATCAAAATTTCAAAAATAATGTCATAGCTAAGGGTTTGTTGGGGAAGAATTTTTTTAACTTGACTTTTTAGGTAATTTAGTCTGGCTAAATTAGCTCCGTTTGGAAAATTGTTTTTGGCTTTTTTGACATTTTTACTTTTTTATGAGAGAAAAAGTGAGATGATTATAGTTTAGATGTGATATTTTGGCTTGTTTTGGAAAGTAAGTTAAAATTTTCTTAATTTTTTTAAAAAAAGTGCAAAAATATAGAGAGATGATGTAACCTAAAAAAATTCAAAAAAACTTAATTTTTAACCCAAATGCCAAAATAGGCCATTGAATTATTTAGTCTATTTTATCTTTTTGTATTTTTTTATCCAAACTTAAACCCAACTACTCGCTTGTCAAACGAAAACTAAAGAAAAAATTTAATCATAATTAAAATATATATATAACTAAAATTGTATAATATATAAAGTATGTACTATAAAATTCTCCAACACAAAAAAATTCAAAATGAGAGGGAATTTAAAAATCAGTGTTAGCGTTTTGTTTTTAGAGCAGAGTGTTAACGCCAGTTAACATTGTTTGAACTAGTCAAACGTTTGTCAACATATAGTGGCAGTGGTGAGGCACCTTTTAATTGGTTTGGGACACTCCAGTCACATGTGACGGGGTGTCCTCGGACAATCACTAATCAAAGTTGTTTTGGTGTTTTAATTTATGAGTTTTAATAGTTTTAATATATATGTGGAGTTTATTTAATGTGATATTTTGATTATATATATATATATATATTTGAATTTTCACTTCACTAGAGTTCAATTAGAGTTCTAGTTTTAGAGGAATGTATTATTATTGATTAATAATTTCTCTATAGCACATACCATAACATTATTGGTTGGTCTTGAACACCCTTATGTGATGCTCAATAATATTATAATTGGTGAAAGGGATATGATTTATAAATTTGTATTAATTGATTAAAAAATATAAAAAAATATAATGAATTATAATTGATAAAATAAATGGTCACGTAGAGCCTCTGAACTAGCAAATAATTTTTCCAAAACATTAATAAAAAAATAAGAGAGTACTATTAATCAATCAATGTCTTTTGTATGTATTTTCAGTGGCTGCTGTACGAGGGGCACAACAACCACTGTTGTCTAATGGGTCCATTTCGAAGCCTATTTAGATTATCCGAACCGTTCAAATTTTAAATTACATCAAGTAGAACATATTAGAAAAAAATTAAGTTAATCGGATATCGTTAACTCTTTCATCCACTCACATTTGTATATAAAAAATAGATGACAATTGTGATTTAAAGTATTAAAATGAATACAAATATGAGTGGATGAAAATGTTAACGATATCCGATTAACTTGATTTTTTTCAAATATATTGTACTCAATATATTTTATAATATGAATAGTTTAAATTATCAAAATGGATCCTGAAATTGGTCCATTTGACTGCACAATAGTAACTACTGTGCAAGGGGCACAACAACCCCCCAAGTCCATTAATTACCAAAGGGTATCCAATGAAAACTGTATGTAGATATGTACACATGAAAAAGGGCAAATTACACTGACATTGCTTAACAAATCTGAAATCACACTAATGGGATAATCAATGGGTAAACTATTAATAAGTCATAATAGATAGAAGTTTGGGAAGACTAATAAGTACATTTTTTGACTTTTATTGTATTATGTGTAGAAAAAGTAGAGAGGAGATGTTGATTGATGTGACCCCAAAAAGATAAAAAGATGAAATAAGTGCACTTATTTTGTTTAGCCAAACTTGGCCTAATTTTCATAAAGTTCTATTGAAAATATGTTTTAATAAAATCGTTGTTAAAAATAATTTTTTATAACAATTTTTTTTATATATGTCATTAAAAATTGACTATTAGTGACTTTTGTTTTGAGTTTATAGGGTTCATAAATTTGTATTGAGCAATTGATGAATATGAAAAACATAACAAATGAGTTTATAGGGTTCGTAATTTTGTATTCAACAATTGATGAATATGAAAAACATAACAAATGAGTTCATAGGGTTCCTAATTTTGCATTCAACAATTGAAGAACATGAAAAACATAA
Organism: Camellia lanceoleosa; assembly: GCA_025200525.1. Lineage (NCBI taxonomy): Eukaryota > Viridiplantae > Streptophyta > Magnoliopsida > Ericales > Theaceae > Camellia > Camellia lanceoleosa. The sequence goes on from CM045764.1 coordinate 97,729,645, forward strand.
CAAATTATGATTGGTGAGAGAAATGGTTCCTAGACCAATCAATATTTTTTCATAACATTATCCAAAAAGAAGATAGTACTATCAATCAATTAATCAATCAATGTCTTTTGTACAGTTGAATTGAAATGGAAAAATTATCAGAAAGTGAGAGGCCCCTTATTTGTATCTACAAATGTGAGTAGATGAATGAGTAAACAATATCAGAGTAACTTGATTTTTTACAAGTATGTGTCAACTTGATGTATTTTAAAATATGAACAATTTAAATTATCGAAATTAACCCTGAAATAGATCCATTGAACTACACAATAATGACTATTGTGCATTTCCACACAGCAGCTAGCCCAAATCCCATAATCAGGTCCCTAGATTAATCAATAATTTTTCCATAACATTACCCAAAAAGAAGATAGTACTATCATTCAGTCAATGTCTTTTGTACAGTTGAATTGAAATGGAAAAATTATTAGAAAGTGAGGAGCCACGTCTATTAATATTAAGGGCCGTGCTAGATCTCCGAAATTGGGGCCCCTCTAATCCCCGAAAATTGCAAACAAGGCAAAAAAAAAAAAAAAAAAAAAAAAGCCCAAAACGACATCGTTTTAAGCATTAAGGGGATTAGATGGAGTATTTTTAAAGGGACAAATCATTTTCCTAATATTAATCGCGGAGGATATCCAATGAAAACTATATGTACGTACATACACATGAAAAAGAGGTAAATTTCACTGACACCCACTACAACATTTTTTTAATTTAGTGACATTTAAAAGTATCACAAAATTATTAGTTTAATGATATTTTTTAGACTTGTAACATTTTGAACAAGTACCATTTGTATCCGTGCCACGGTAAATACTAGTGTCACAGTAGATACTTGTAAGTGTCACTACACCATCATGACTAAAAACTTTCAATGCCATTTTGATGTCATGATAGATATTATTTGTGACACTATCAAGCGCCATTAAAAAAAGAGTTAGTGACACTTATAAGTGTCATTACACCATCAAGACTAAAACCTTTCAGTGACACTTTAATAAGATGGTAGGCACTATTCGTGACGCTATCAAGTGCCATTCGTGACGATAATTCATTGTAGAACAATTTGATCCGCTTTTGCGGAGACTCGAACCGCCAACCTTCCGCACCATAAACCTTATACACCACACTCTTCCCACTACATCTCTATAGCACCACATGATTATATATACAACATATATTATTTATATAGTGCATACATCCATATTAATATAAAAGTATATGTATAAACATAATTATTTTATTGAACATAATATATGTAAAATAAAATATTTACTAGCAAAATAAAATAAAAAAAAGACCACTTTTGGCTACTAATTATTTTTTAGTTGCTAAAAAATTTAACTTTTGCCGACCAAAATCGGATTTGGTCACCGAAGATGCACTTTTAGCTACCAAAATTTTGGTCGCCAAAAAATTTAATTCTCGCCTTAGGATTTTAGTTCTCCCGCGCTAAAAATGACCACTTTTGGCGACTAAACTTATTTTTTAGTCGCCAATTGTAGACTTTTGGCTGCTACAATTTTTTTTGGTACCAAAAAGCATTACTTTTGGCTACTAAAATTTTTTTAGTCGGTAAAACCCATATAATCAGCAACCAAACTTATTTTTAGTCGCCAATTGTAGACTTTTGGCTACTAAATTTTTTTAGTCTCCAAAAGGCTTTACTTTGGGCTACTAAAAATTTTTAGTCACTTAAACCCATATAATTAGCGACCAAATTTAGTTTTAGTCGCCAATTGTAGACTTTTGGCTACTAAAATTGTTTAGTCGCCAAAAAGCTTTACTTTTGTTAACTAATGTTGTTTTGGTCGCTGAAAGCTATACTTTCAGCGACTAAATTTTTTTTGGTCAGGAAATTTAGTCACCGAATGTGATTTTTCCTGTAGTGTATATTGAGTTTAATTTATTTATTTTTAATCATTTACTGCATTTTAAAAATTTAGAAAATATATTGGCATTTTTTATTTTTTCAAAAATGTCATTATAAGCTTGGAAAGTTTTGGCTTAATGGCATTTCTCAAAATGCTATAAAATATTTGTTTATGACACTTTTCACCTAAGTGCCATAAAAAGTAATTTGCACCTACCTAGTGTCCTGACATTTTTAAAAAAATGCCATTGCGACTAAAGTTTAGTGACATTTGTTAGTAAATGTCACGAACATAATTTTTTGTGTCATTATTTTATAAAATGTCATAAAATTGATGTGACATTTCTTTATTGAAATGCCACTAGAGCCTTATATATTTGTGGTTCTATGACATTTTTCTAAAACATTTAATGTCAATTTTTATTTTTGTGACATTTTTTAAAAACATGCCACTAGTGTAGTGTCACTAAAGTGTAAATTTGTTGTAGTGACATTTTTGTTGTAATGAAGTGACACTTTTTTTTAATTGAAATGCCACTAGAGCCTTGTATGTTTGTGGTTTTATGACATTTTTCTAAAAAATACCACCAAATATTCTTTTTGTGACATTTTTTAAGAACTTGCTACTAGTATGGTGTCACTAAAATGTGTTTTTGTTGTAGTAACCCCTTTAATGTGATGATTTAAATAAATATAATTTTTTATTTTTTATAAAAAAAAAAATACATAAAACTAAAAAAATTAATTTAGGAGATGTCAAACTATCTCCAAATTCAAAAAATATCGGAAATACTAAATTTATAATGTAAAATTTAAGTTGTATGTGTAGGATCATATCATCACTAAATCTGCCCTTTTGATTTCAAGTTTGGGTAATTTTTGATTTTTTTATGTTTGGATTCATAGAATTGCTCTATATACATACGTATGTATCACTTTACAAGTAGTGTCTTCCTGTTGAGGCCTTGCTTGGCATTGTTTTTTTAAGTTAAAATAGTCAATAAAAATAAAAAAAATAAAAATAAGCTAAAATAATAAATAAAATAGAATAAAATATCACATTTTACATATGAATCAATTATATTTTCTCTCACAATTATCAATTAAATTATAATTTTTTATTTTTTACAAATCATCCTATATATAAAAGTTAAAAAACTACTCCCTCCGTATCAAAATATTAGCCTCTTATTCTATTTTTTATTGTCTCAAAATATTAGTCCCTTTTCAATAATTAAGTCCTAAAATAATATAAATTTTCTATTTTGTCCTTATTTTAAATTCATTAACAACACAAAAATTATAATAATGACAATTGATATTCTTAAAAAAATATACTATCAAAGAATAATTTTTAAAAATTAATATTTTTAAAAGACAATAATTATACTACTAAAAAAAATTAGAACCTCTAAAAAAGACAATTATTTTGGAACAAGGGAGCACTTGAGATAGGCAACGTTAGAAACGAGGCCTCACATGGATTTATTCTTGCCTCTTGTATACTCTGCAGTCGTTTGGCCTAAAGTGTTGGGAGATTTTTTTTTTTTTTTTGACTATTTTATTTATAAAAAAAATAAAATAAATATGTTAAAAAATTAATAAGATAAAATGTCATATTTAAATCATAATTATTTTATTTTTTCTTTTAAAAAAGTCAAAAAGTCAAAAAAATTCATCCTAAATGAGATTTTTTAATAATTAAAAAATTAAAAAGTCAATCCAATCTCAAAAAAGTCAAAAAAAAATAAAAAAATAAATATCCTATAGGAAACTTTTTAATAATACAAAGCCAAAAAGTCAACCAAGCCCAAACGAACTTTCTATTACAAATATGCATGCACTAAATCCCTCAAATTTTGCCAAATAATTCTTGTCCTTGTTTACCTGTTTCACACTCACTCACTCTCTCTCTCTCTCAATCATGGAGAAACTAAAAGAAACATGTCAAACTTGTGGAGATAAAGAGAGAATGGGTGAGGAGGAGATAGAAGAAGTGCTCAAAACTCTTCCTGTAGAGAAACTCCCAGAAGGTATTGATATATGTTTCTATGAGGGGCATTGGTATCGATCTGTATTCATCCATGGCATCATCAAATTTCAGCAACACTTCAAAGCACAAGACACTGATCTGATACTAGCCACCTTCCCAAAATCAGGCACAACATGGTTGAAAGCCCTCGCATTCACCATAGCAAACCGTAACAACTACCTTGTCAGTGAAAGCCCATTACTCATCACAAACCCTCACAGCCTCATCCATTTCCTCGAATTTGACATCTATGGCAAGAACTCAATCCTCAAGCTTGAAGACTTGCCTAGCCCTAGAGTCTTAGCAACCCATATGCCATACTCTGCATTGCCTACTTCCATTAAAAACTCTAATTGTCGCATTGTCTATCTCTGTCGAAACCCTCTAGATGTGTTTATCTCATTCAGACACTTTGCTGCTAAGCTTTCAAATACACCTTTTGATCCAAGTTTGATAGAGGAAAGTTTTGACATGTTCTGTCGTGGTGTGTCCACATATGGGCCATTCTGGGATCATGTGTTAGAGTACTGGAAGGCAAGTCAAGAGAGACCAGACAAGGTGCTATTTTTGAAATATGAAGATATGAAAGAAGACCCCATTTCTCACTTCAAAGTGTTGGCTAAGTTCATGGGTTTACCTTTCTCTGTGGAAGAAGAGAGCCAAGGGGTGATTGAGGAAGCATTAAAGTTGTGTAGTTTTAACAACTTGAAAGATTCAGAGGTAAACAAGAATGAAAAAAATAGAAGGGGACATCCGAATAGTATGTTCTTTAGGAAAGGTGAGGTGGGAGATTGGGTTAATTATCTTACACCTTCCATGCTTGAACGCATGAACAAGCTCATGGAAGAAAAATTTGCTGGCTCTGGTTTGAATTTCAAATTCTCTTAAATATTTGAGTTGTTTTCATAATGTAATATACTTTATTTACTATCTCATGTATTGTAATTTCATTAGCTTAATGCAATAATGACCTAAAGTTTTTGGAGACTTGAAGTTAAACATCTGAAATTTTTTAGATTTTCTTTCTTGATTGAGCCACCTTTGATACAATGTGGTCCATATCTAATATCAAGATAATGGCTCTGTTGGGTTTAATTTTTAGAATTTTCTTTTAAAAAAAATTAAAATTTTAATTTGCTAAAAAAAGTTTTTAAAACAAATATTCATGATTTTCATATAGATTTAATTTTTTGGATGGTAAAAAAAATTTTAAAAAATTTTGAAATATTTTTTTAAAATTTGTATTTATCAAATTGGTTTAATTTTTATTTTTTCAAAAAATAAATCAAATAAATAATTTGTGGAAATCAAACCAAACGAGGCCAATGTTTTATAAGGATAACACATTAATTATAAATTTGAGGACTTTTTGAGACTTTATCTATCTATCTTCTATACAAACTATATAGGGTAAATTACACTGACACCTCTGAGATTTGATCTAATTACATCATATTTTTTGACGTTTTGAAAATTATATTTCTGCCCTTGTGGTTAATAGTCATATTTAAGAAAACCCCTATTTATATAAAAAACAATTCTTAATAAAAAAATAGAAGAAATTACATTAAAAAACATAAAGCAAAGAAAAGGGAAATTAAAAAAAAAAAACAGAAAAAGTAAAGCAAATGAAGAAAAGAGAGAGTGTATGTGTTCAATATACTTATTCCGTCTAAATAATTACAATGACAGGGAATTAGTGTATTTTTTCAAACATTAGGAAGTGATATGTTTTAAACCCAAATCTTAGGAGTGTAAGTGTAATTTACCCTACTATATATTAGTGGTCGTATACACAACACACGTGATATTTGTAATTATATTTTTGAAATGAAAAATTTTATAATAATATAAAGGAAATAGACATTTAAAAAATAATATTTCATAGTTAATTTATAAATTATGAAAATAAAATAAAAATTCACACCATTGTGAAAACAAAATCGTAAGAATAATCTAAGAGGAATAACATTTAGGTGGGAGAAATAGAAAAAAAGTTTACAAATATATGGGGGTATATGTGTCTCAATGATAGGATGTAAATGAAAGGCTGCAAAGGTGTAATAGTGCCATTTGCACTTTTCTATATGTTGATAATTTTTTTTTCTCATTCTCCTACTTATATGTAGTTTCCTAAATAATCTATTCAAGAAAATGGGAAGAAAAAAAAAAAGCCCAAAGAAGAAAAATAAATTGTTTGGTTTTGAAAAATAGTTGAAAGTACTAAAAGTGATATTCTAATAACATTACTAATGATATGGTAGTGAGCATCTTTTTATTTTTTTGATATTCCTAATATATTAGTACTATTAATTTTTTTTTAATAATATAAATCATTATTGTTTTGTTTTTCTCTTTCAACTTTTCTTGCCTTTTCTCTAGCGGCAACTCCACAGCCACACCTCTCAAACATTTTAGTACTGTTTCACCAATTAATGTTTAATATAATATTATCATATTGAAATTATAAATTTTATTTATTATATTATTTATTAAAATATTAATTAATATATCCATTAATATGTATGAGTTTATTCGAAACCTTTAAAACCTTTTATTCCAAAACAAATTAAAGACGTGGCCTACATGCATCAGAAAAGCAGCCCTTTCCAACCATCATTGTTCCCAAGACAAATTAAAGACGTGGCCCATCAGAAAAGCAGCTTCTTTCCAACCATCTGTTCCCAAGACAAATTAAAGACGTGGCCCATCAAAAAAGCAACTCCTTTCCAGTCATCATTGTTCCCGCGACAAATTAAAGAAGTCAAGATTCTTTCCTTCCACTCTTTTCTTAAATTTTTTATTTACAGGGTTATTTGATTTATTTTTAGTCTTAATTTTGATAATTCGAATCGTTTATATTTTAAGATTTATTTAGTATATTATATTTTTAAAAAATCAAGTTAATCGGATATCAGAAAGTATGTGTTTTGAAAATTGTTTATTAATTTTTTTAAAAAAATAGTTTTTAGTTCGATTTTTCCGAACACATGTTTTTTGATATCCGATCAACTTGATTTTTTACAGGTATGATATACTGAACAAATCTTAAAATATAACGGTTCGAATTATCAAAATTAGACCTAAAAGTGAGTCCAATATCCCTACAAGTAAGAAATGATGCAAGGAGGGAATCCTTGAACAAATTAAAGACATGGCCTGCATGCATCAGAAAAGCAACTCGGTAGGTATACAGAACGAGTGGCGTTTATATACATCAATTAATATATTAATATTAATTATAATCGTATTATTGACTCTATTTATTATACAAATTATAAATATAAAAAAATATGGGTAAATTACAAACACCCCCTCGAGGTTTGGTGAAAATACAGATTTCTCCCTGAGGTTTGAGAAATTACATCCCACCCCCTGAGGTTTATATTTCCATAACAAATTGCCCCCTGAGGTTTTTATTTTCATACAGATTCCCCCCTAATTTTCCCTAATTTGTTATGAAAATTTGACTCTCAGGGGGCAATTTGTAATTTTTCAAACCTCAGGGGGGAATCTGTATTTTTATCAAACCTCGAGGGGGGTGTTTGTAATTTGCCCAAAAAATATTTTAAGTTATGTCACATTACTAATTAATACACTAATTAATACATATAACATTACTCATACAGAAGACATAAAAAGTAAAGTGTAAATTCACTAAAATAGCCTTATTCTTACCAGAGAATTACTTAACAGTGAAGTAGATAAAAAAAAATTACAAATATATAGAAAGTGCAAATAATTTTATAGGCAAATTACATTTTGCATCCCTACACTTTATACAAAATCTCACTTTAGTCTCTACACATCAAATTGTGACATTTAACCCCCTACACTTTTGGTCAAGTGTTACATTGGCCCTTTTGTTAATAGTGATGCTAACAGAAGTTATTCTTTAGGGAGCTAAATGCCACAATTTTGATGTGTAGAGATTAAAGTGAGATTTTGTGTAAAGTGCAGGGATACAAAGTGTAATTTATCCTCACGTGTTTTTCATGTGATTAATATCTGTTAATAATGAGGCTAATAGAAAGGCCAAAGTGACACTTGACCAAAAGTGCAGGGGGTTAAGTGTCATAAATTGATGTGTAGAGGCCAAAGTGAAATTTGACGTAAAATGTAAAAATGTAAAGCGTAATTTACCCTAATTTTATAATGATGCGCAAATGAAAACTTGTGGAGCCCAAGTCTCACTTGTCCACCTTTATATTTGTGTAAAATTTTTTTTTCTATTACACTGTTAAATAGCTCTTCATATTTTTATAAGATAAGATATATATAGTGTGTTTGGGAAGAGAGTTAGGGTTAAAATAAGTTATTAAAAGATAAAGTAGATTAAAATAATTAATAAGACAAAATAGTATATTCAATTTATAATTATTTCATTTTTTTTTCTTATGTACATTAAATCAATTATAAAAAAGCGAACCAATTTTCTAAAAACAACTTTTTTAACCAAATTAAAAAAGTCAAAAAAAAAAAAAAAATCAAATAACTAACTAAAATAGTTAACTTTTCAAATAAGACTATAAAAAGATTTTCCGTACAAGACCAGGGCCAAAAATGTGAAGGGTGATTCAAATATAAATACATAAAGGTACAAATATATTTGTGGTGGGATGTAAATAAAAGACTATGAGATGCAAGTAATTTTTTTCCCACGTCTTCCACATTTCCCAAAATGTGAAGATATGGAATCACCGATTGATTAGATTTGAATGAGAAATGACATACAAAAGGTGACTTTGCATTAATATATCAATTATTGGAAAATTTTAAAATGCACATTTTTCAAAGTGATGAACAATATGCACACTTAATTATGATTAGTTTTCTCTTTTTAATTATGACATTATTTTAGTTATAATTCGTGAATTTTTTAATTATGACTCATATTGTATTTGATTATAACTTTTTTTTATTTTTAATTATGACACAAAAAATATAAAATTGTGTTATTTTTTTATTTAGTTGTAAAGTATATATAGAACATACCTTTTGAGAAGGGTGTACTATAGTGTTTCCCCATCATTTAAAAAGCTTTGGTTTCCCAAAAAATTGTGATTTCAATTTGAGTAAATGTTTGGGTTTGTTAAGATTATTTTGAGATCAATTTCGGTGAGTTAAATTATTTACATTTTAGGATTTGTTAATTACAATATTCATACAAAAAAAAAAAATTAATATGATTGGATATCTGTAGCTATATATTTAAATTTGTTTTAAGAAAAATAGATTACAAATATAATTTTAAGAATTGTAGTTTATTTTTTGTTACAAATATAATTTTAAGAATTGTAGGTTGCGTTTGGTAGTGTTTTATAATTATAATTTGAGAGTATGAGTTGTATTTTGAGTTTGGGATGTTTGAAATTATGATTTGAGTGAAAAATTTATTTGGTAAAGAGTTTTGAAAATAGTTTTGAAAAGAGTTGTCACGCCCTCAAAATAATATATATAAACCCAACACATATGACTTCCATAGACATAAAAGAATAAAATATATTTCCATTCATCAGAGTATTTAGTTCAAAAGTATTACATGTTGACAACAAAAGTAAATGTCCTACGGGCTTACAACTTTCCAAGCCAACACTTGGTTACAAAAAATAGAGAATTCTAACTCTAAACATATTAAGCCCTTGGCTTGAATTTATATGTAATACACCAGATAATCACAAAAGTAAGCCTTCAACTTCTACAACCTCCCAAGCTACATCCTTGGAGGCGGCATATCACCTGTACCTGAAAGTGATGTCCCATATAGGGTGAGCTAACGCCCAGTAGAGATATGCTAAACATAATATGAACGATAACTAAAACATTAGCTCTTGATAAATGTTCAACTAAAATAAACAGACATACTTCTCTTTTATAACCAATTCATATTCACAGGTATATATATATATCAATCCTTTTTCGTTTTATTATCCAAACCAATTCATAGATATGGTTCTCTATTCATCCAGACAGTTTATAATGAGATTACAACTCACATCATTAACATTTCAATATTCCAACTTCAAATGAGACTACAACTCATATCATTAACACTTCAATACTTCCATTCATCTACGTTATGCAAACGTAACCAAGACTTCGGGACTTTCACCCTAGATACTCCGGTCAACTTAGTTATCAATGGAGTCCATCCCCTATCTCCTCCCAAACAGGTTTGAGAGTACATCCCCTATCTCCTTTCAAACCATGGAGTACATCCACTATCTCTTCCCAAACAAGATATATATGCAATGTATTTAAACACTTATTATATACAATGATCAAGCAAAGCACATATTCAATGTGTTATTCCATCCCTCATATTCAATGACATACTCAATTGATTAGTTTTAATTCACTTAATCATCATGCAATATCTACAACAATCAAGACTATCCTCCACCAATAGTCCAAAACAATTATTTCTAAATAGATAATAAATTCATCAACAGATAAATTATCAACATTTTCATAGGTTAGTGATTAATTAATCCAACTACACCATTCCATCTCATAATTTCCCAATTTCGTTATTTCCAACCAATTTCACATTTCCATAATTAATTTCATTAATTATACCAATGACCCAATTTAACTCAACTTAGGCATTTTTCCCATTTTCTCAATATTGACCCAAAGGTCTAAATATCATTAATAAACATCCATGACCACATTTTAACATCCATATACACATGTATAGCTCAAAAGGAACAAAAGCCCTCTTTATACATTTCAAGTTTTGAAACCCTAACACCCAAAATTTCCCAACTTCAACATTAAATCAAAATGGCCACAAGTTTATGTCAAAAGCCATAAATATGAGTAGTTATCCCTACCTCAAGTGAAGAGACTCAAAGGAGATGATGAAGAAACTCCAATGCGCTCCAAACCCAATGATTTTCGGATCCAAACGAAGATCAAGCCAAGCTCCACACTTTATATAAAGGGACTAAGGTAGAAGATCACTAGAGCTAGATGATTTCGTAGAGGGAAGATATATTCTAGAGAGAGGAGCTCTCAAATGAGGGTTTTGAAAAGCTAGAGAGAGAGAGAGAAACGAAAAAGTGATTTAAAATAACACAGTCACGATCTGATATACGTATAGTCTGCTCGAGCGGAGAGTAAGACGCTCGAGCGTAAGACACAAAAACTTTACCCGCTCGAGCGCAAAGGGACCCGCTCGAGCGCCAAGGCACAACAGCAAAGCACTACCCACTCGAGCGCAAAAGGACCCGCTCGAGTGCCAAGGCACAACAACAAAGCACTACCCGCTCGAGCACAAAACGACCCGCTCGAGCGTAGAATACACTCCTCTAGTAATTTTACAGACTTTAGACACCCGCTTGAGTGTGAGGAACGCCGCTCGAGCGTGAAAAACACTTCTGCAGTATAATTGCAGACGCACAAAAAGTTGAAAGGGTGCAAACTCCGCTCGAGCGTACCAAGACCCGCTCGAGCAGATCATCAAAAATCTGAGCAACAAGATTAGAGGCTAAAACTCAACTTACCTGTTCGAAACACGCCCAAGACATTTCTAAAACTCATATACAAGGAATTAAAGGACGAAAATAGACATATACAGCAATACTCAACCAAGGAACCTAAGTCCGGAATACAATACATAAAGGGGAAAACCCGGGATCGCTATAACATCCCCCCCTTAAAGAATTTCGTCCCCGAAATTAATTATAAGTTTCAACATTGCAATTTTCAATTCTTTAGCAATATTACAATTCAATATTCAACATCCTGACCCATTACTGGTCATCCCATCTCTTTTCAAGAGGCAATATACAATGTAATCTCCAACATGCATTATCAACATGCATTCCTTTGAATTTCAACAAGTCTCAATACCATATTTCACAATTCTATAACATATTCAATGTTAATGATATACTTGCATTTCTACAATACATTCAACATATACAATGTCAAATTAAACTTCCATTTTCAAGGCATATTCAACAATATTTCCATAAATCAAACATATACAATGTTTTTAGAGTTTATCAACAAAATAAAGTTTCCAATACATGGTTAAACATTAACAAACAAGTCCGGAGATTTCTTACGGACATCCAACTCACATTCCCAAGTGGCTTTCTCAACCCGTGATGTTTCCACAAAACTTTTACCAAGGGAATGGTCTTGCCTCGCAAGACTTGATCCCGCCTATCCAAGACCTGCACCGGTCTCTCCTCATACGAGGCATCCTCATCAACCTCTAAGTCGGTCTAATCCAATACATGCGATGGATCCAGCTCGTATTCCCGAAGCATACTAACATGAAACACGTCATGCACTTCGGACAACTGCGGCGGCAAAGCTAAATGGTGGGCAACCTCGCTAATCCTCTCAAGGATCTCAAAAGGGCCAATAAACTGAGGGGACAACTTCCCACTCTTCCCAAATCTCATCAAACTCCACCTAGGTGATATTTTCAGAAAGACGTAATCACCGACCTCAAATGCCAAAGGCCTCCTCCTACGGTCGGCATAACTCTTTTGGCGACTCTGGGCTGTAACAAGTCTCCTACGGATAAGCTCAACTTTCTCCGTCGTTTTCCGCACCAACTCCGGGCCCAACAAAGGTATATCACCCACCTCGGCCCAACACACTGGAGACCTACACAGTCGGCCATACAAGGTCTCAAATGATGCCATACCAATGCTTGATTGGAAACTATTGTTATAGGCAAACTCCACTAAGGGCAAATGCCTCTCCCACGACCCACTAAAGTCAAGGACACAGCCTCAAAGCATATCCTTAAGGATCTAAATAGTACGCTCGGATTGCCCGTCAGTCTGAGGATGATAAGCCGTGCTAAAGGTCAGTCTAGTGCCCAAGGCACTCTGCAAACTCTGCCATAACCTAGCAGTAAAACGTAGATCTCTATCTGAGACGATCGACATTGGGACCCCGTGTAACCTCACTATGTCCCGAATATACAAGTCGGGAAGATGATCTACCGAATCTCTTACGTGCATAGGGATAAAGTGTGCCGACTTAGTTAACCGGTCCACGACCACCCAAATAGCATCGCTACCCCGTTGAGTCCTCGGAAGACCTATAACGAAGTCCATCGTGACATGCTCCCACTTCTACTCGGCTATAGGCAAAGGTTGTATCAAACGCGCTGGCCTCTGATGCTTGGCCTTCACTTGCTGACAAGTAAGGCACTTACACACAAAAACTGCCACATCTTTCTTCATACCCCGCCACTAAAACTGGCGACCTAAATCACGATACATCTTAGTGCCTCCTGGATGCACCGCAAGGCGTGAATGGTGAAACTCTCAGAGTACTTCCTCTTGGCAAGACTCCGGCACAAACAGACGGTCTCGGTACCTCACACTTAGGTCGAGATACACAGTCAAACCCTTCTCAACCTTTCCACTGGAGATCTTCTCCTAGAGGGATTCTACCTCAAGGTCACTTCCCTGTGCCTCTAACACCCGATTCACAAGTGTAGGCTACGCAACTACAGAAAATAAGGCCGCAGACTCAATAGATTCACTCAGAAGCAAATCAAACTCGCCAAGTGCACCCAACATTTCCCACTCTCGGATGGCTATACAAGCTACATCACTAATGGATTTCTTACTAAAGGCATCAGCCACAACATTGGCCTTCCCCGGATGGTAATGCAACTCGAAGTCGTAATCCTCAATAAACTCCATCCACCTCCTCTGCCTTAAGTTCAAGTCTTTCTGTGTAAACAGATATTTCAGACTCTTATGATTCGAGAACACCTCAAACTTCTCACCATACAGGTAGTGCCTCCAAATCTTCAAGGCAAAAATCACAGTTGCTAACTCTAGGTCATGTGTAGGGTAATTTCTCTCATGTGTTTTCAACTGCCGTAAGCCATAGGCTACCACTTTCCCCTCTTGCATCAACACACAATCCAAACCCTCTCGTAAGGCATCACAATACACTGCATAACCCAGACCCCTCTCTGGAATAATCGAAACTGAAGTGGTGGTAAGTCTAACTTTAAGTTCCTGGAACAACTTTTCACAAGTCTCACTCCACACAAACTTGACCTCTTTCCGCGTCAACCTAGTCAAAGACGAAGCTAGCTTGGAGAAATCTTTCACAAGTCGACGATAATACCCGGCTAATCCCAGAAAACTGCGGTGGTAAGTCTAACTTTAAGTTCCTGGAATGACTTTTCACAAGTCTCACTCTATACAAACTTGACCTCTTTCCGCGTCAACCTAGTCAAAGGCAAAGCTAGCCTGGAGAAATCTTTCACAAACCGACGGTAATACCCGGCCAATCCCAGAAAACTGCGGATCTCAAAAACACTATTAGGCTGTGCCCAATCTTGCACTGCCTCTATCTTGGATGTATCAACAGACACGCCTTCCCCGGAGACTACATGGCCTAAGAATTTTACCTCTTTTAGCCAGAACGCACACTTTCCAAACTTAGTATATAGATTATGGGCTCTAAGCAACTCAAGCACCACTCTCAAGTGTTCCTCGTGCTCCTCCTCAGAAGGTGAATAAATCAAAATATTGTCCACAAAGACGACCACAAAGCGATCTAAAAACTCCCGAAATATCCGGTTCATCAAGTCCATAAACACTGCCGGTGCATTGGTGAGCCCAAGAGGCATCACCAGAAACTCATAATGGCCATACCGCATACGAAATGCCGTCTTCGGAATATCGTACTCCCTGACCCTCAACTGATGGTAACCCGATCTCAAGTCTATCTTAGAGAAACAACGAGGCCCTTTCAACTGGTCAAACAGATCATCTATACAAGGCATAGGGTATTTGTTCTTAACCGTAGCTCGATTCAATTTTCGGTAATCAATACAAAGTCTCAATGCCCCATCTTTCTTTTTAGCAAAGAGGGCCGGTCCTCCCCACGGTGAAGTACTAGGGCGGATAAAGCCCTTATCTAGCAACTCCTGGAGTTGAATTTTCAACTCACTCAACTCGGCTGGGGCAAAATGATACGGTGCCATAGAAATCGGTGTCGTGCCAAGCACTAAATCAATAGAGAACTCAATCTCTCGATGGGGTGGTAAACTAACAAGGTCCTCGGGAAAGACGTCCGAGTACTCATAAACCACTCTGGGCAACTCAGCCTCGGTCTCATCACACTCACTACTCATACAGCTAGCGAGAAGGCAACTAAGCTCACTCTGTCCTCGCGGATCATACACTGGTGGCAAAACTCTACCAACCCGATCCCCTAAGAAATGAAAACAATCCCTGCTCAAGGTACATGCAGTAACCCTCTGGCGGTAACAATCAATAACAGCCCGGTATGACGATAACCAGTCCATACCCAAAATCACATCAAAACCCGACATAGCCATAACTACAAAAGAAAATGGAAGCCGGCGGTCGGCGACCTCAATATCACAACCTCTACACCCTTGTTTCAAAATCGACTCACCTTCAACAGGTGATACAACACAAATAGGAGATGCTAACTACGCCAACTCCAACCCCAAAACAGATGCAAATGCAGCAGATATAAAGGAATGGGATGCTTCCGTATCAATCAGCACATTAGCAACCAAGTTGCAAAACAAAAAGGTACCTTTCACAACAGATGGAGCCGGTACAAGATCCTGAGCGGGAACAAAGATGCACACGCTTTGTTGGTCTCTCGATCTACTGCTCACCTCTCGAGCATAAGATCGCTACCTGTGGCGAAGAGACTCCCTGATTGGCCCTCAAGGCCTGAACTGACTAAGCTGGCTGATGGCTCTGAGTTTGCCTTGAACCAAATGCACCAGATATGCCACTCAACTGCAGGCAAAACCTCTTCAGGTGCCCCGCCTTATCACACTGGTAACAAGAGAGTGGCTGGCCTCTGCCCTGACTCTGGCTCTGAGGACGAGCCAAAGATGAAGCTGCTCTATGTCCTCCTCCCCTCTGCGGGCAAGCTGGAGACTTATGGCCCAGCTGACCATATTTGTAATAAGTAAAGTCTCCCTGATTGCCTCTCTCAGAGCCTGAACTCAGCACTGGAAAGATAGATCTCGCAAATGCACCCTAGGACTGTTGAGGGTTAGAACCCCTCTGCCTCCTACCATCCCCCTGGCCATCCTGACTCCACTTGGAGCCTCTCATCCTATCCTCATCCTCATGCATAATAATCTCAAGATGGGCCGCAGCATCCACAAGGCGCCCATACTCCCGAGTCATGGACCCAGCAACTCTAAGCTTGAGCCCGGTCCTTAACTTCTTCTCGAACTCCAGACAACGGCGTTCCTCAGATGCCACTAACTCAGGTGCAAACCTCGATAAACTGGTAAATGCGGCCTCAAACTCGGCCATTGGTGTATTCAGCTGCTTGAGCTGACAGAACTGATCCCTCAACTTCCTCCTAACAGCGGAAGGCAAAAATTTCTCTTGGAAGGCATCAACGAAAGCCTCCTAAGTCCCACCAATACGACCTCGCACGAACTTCCACCACTGACCTGCGTCTCCCTTCAACTGGAAAGACGCTAAGGTCACCTTCAAGCCTCCGCCTTCGATGCCAAGCATCTCAAACGTCTTCGTCGTCTGCTCAAGTCACTCATCAACCATAAGTGGCTCTTTAGGATCCCTTAGAAACTCATCCGGATTAGACCGGAAAAACTCTCTCTTCAAGAAAGAAGGCCCTGCCTCTACAACATGGGCCTAGACTTGATTCTCAGCTCTGAGAATGTCCATGGATTCCCTCAATGCTCCTGCCATCTCGCGGGCTAAGGCGCCCATGGCCTGCTGACCTACTGGCTCGGCCACATTGGCCTGACCAACACCCACCTGCTGCGCCGGGATTTCATCCAGTATAAGCATCTCCTGCCTCCTAGGCCTACCACGCCTACCACTACGTCCTTGTCCTGACATCCTAATAAAGGTAACGAAGGCATTAGCACATTCACAAATGTGTCGAAGCTATTTCACTCACGTCCTAATGCAATGGACAACTGTAATTCACTCCACGTAAGCACATAATCACATAAGCACTTACGAATTTCATTTTCGGATAATGACAGTCCCGTGGCGTTGCTAGAGTTCCGGTTAGAAACAGCATTGATCAAGTGCTTTTCCAACAGGACTCCCAGAAATCCAAGGATCCAATTAACATCCTAGAAATTAAATCCCATACCCATATAGTCACATAAGCATGTCATCAATTAAATACATAACATCACACATAAATCTCTAACAAGCTAGACAAACCCATTGTGGTACTAATCACTCCCACGTACCCAAAGTATTCAAACCCAGTACGCTCTGATACCAAGTTGTCATGCCCTCAAAATAATACATAAACCCAACACATATGACTTCCATAGACAAAAAAGAATAGAACATGTTTCCATTAATCAGAGTATTTAGTTCAAAAGTATTACATGTTGACAACAAAAGTAAATACCCTACGGGCTAACAACTTTCCAAGCCAACACTTGGTTACAAAAAATAAAGAATTCTAACTCTAAACATATTAAGCCCTTGGCTTGAATTTACATGTAATACACCAGATAATCACAAAAGTAAGCCTTCAGCTTCTATAACCTCCCAAGCTACATCCTTGGAGCGGCATATCACTGCACGAAAGTGATGTCCCATATAGGGTGAGCCAACCCTCAGTAGAGATATGCTAAAATAATATGAACGATAACTAAAAAATTAGCTTTTAATAAATGTTCAACTCAAGTAAACAGACATACTTCTCTTTTATAACCAATCCATATTCACGGTATATATATCAATCCTTTTTGTTTCATTATCCAAATCAATTCATAGATATGGTCCTCTATTTATCCGCATAGGTTTATAATGAGATTACAACTCACATCATTAACATTTCAATATTCCAACTTCAAATGAGACTACAACTCATATCATTAACACTTCAATACTTCCATTCATCTACGTTATGTAAACGTAACCAAGATTTCAGAACTTTCACCCTGGACACTCCGGCCAACTTAGTTATTAATGGAGTCCATCCCCTATCTCCTCCCAAACAGGTTTGAGAGTATATCCCCTATCTCCTCCCAAACAAGATACATATGCAATATATTTAAACACTTATCATATACAATGATCAAGCAAAGCACATATTCAATGTGTTATTCCATCCCTCATATTCAATGACATACTCAATTGATTAGTTTTAATTCACCTAATCATCATGCAGTGTCTACAACAATCAAGACTATCCTCCACCGATAGTCCAAAACAATTATTTCTAAATAGATAATAAATTTATCAACAGATAAATTATCAACATTTTCATAGGTTAGTGATTAATTAATCCAACTACACCATTCCATCTCATAATTTCCCAATTTCGTTATTTCCAACCAATTTCACATTTCCATAATTAATTTCATTAATTATACCAATGACCCAATTTAACTCAACTTAGGCATTTTCCCCATTTTCTCAATATTGACCCAAAGGTCCAAATATCATCAATAAACATCCATGACCACATTTTAACATCCATATACACATGTATAGTTCAAAAGGAACAAAAGCCCTCTTTATACATTTCAAGTTTTGAAACCCTAACACCCAAAATTTCCCAACTTCAACATTAAATCAAAATGGCCACAAGTTTATGTCAAAGGCCATAAATATGAGTAGTTATCCCTACCTCAAGTGAAGAGACTCAAAGGAGATGATGAAGAAACTCCAATGTGCTCCAAACCCAATGATTTTCCGATCCAAACGAAGATCAAGCCAAGCTCCACACTTTATATAAAGGGACTAAGGTAGAAGATCACTAGAGCTAGATGATTTCGTAGAGAGAAGATATATTCTAAAGAGAGGAGCTCTCAAATGCGGGTTTTGAAAAGCTAGAGAGAGAGTCGAAAAAGTGATTTAAAATGACACAGTCGCGATCTGATATATGTATAGTCTGCTCGAGCGGAGAGTAAGATGCTCGAGCGTAAGACAAAAAAACCTTACCCGCTCGAGCGCCAAGGCACCCGTTCAAGCGCCAAGGCACCCGTTCAAGCGCCAAGGCACAACAGCAAAGCATTACCCGCTCGAGCGTAGAATACACTCCTCCAGTAATTTTACAGACTTCAGACACCCACTCGAGCGCAAATATACCCGCTAGAGCTCAAACCCGCTCGAGCGTGAAAAATACTTCTGCAGTATAATTGCAGACGCACAAAAAGTTGAAAGGGTGCAAACTCCGCTCGAGCGTAACAAGACCCGCTGGAGCGGATCATCAAAAATCTAGGCAACAAGATTAGAGGCTAAAACTCAACTTACCTGTTCGAAACATGCCCAAGACATTTCTAAAACTCATATACAAGGAATTAAAGGACGGAAATAGGCGTATACATCAATACTCAACCAAGGAACCCAAGTTCGGAATACAGTACATAAAGGGGAAAACCCGAGATCACTATAAGAGTTTTGAATTGAGTGGTGAATTGTTGACGTGACATTTGATATTTGATACAAAAATTTACAACTAATAACCAAACATACAACTCAAAATTATTTTAAAGCACATAAATTTTTTTTAAAAATTCAGAAAATGTTTTTTTCAAATATATAAAAATTAACATATCAAAAAAAAAAAATTTCACTATTCCGGTCAACCGGGCGATCAACCGGTTAGGCAAAATTTGCAAAAAAAAAATTTCAAAACTCGCGCCTGGTACAGACTTCTCTGCAGAGTTTTGGAAACATGTTTCCAAAACGTGTTCCAAACATCATATTCAAAACTTGGTGTAGAATCACATTTTGAAAACATAACCAAACAAAGTCGTAGTTTATTTTTTGTAAAACAAATACGATTCAAACATATAGTTATTGATATCCGAATATTTTGATTTTTACATGAATGTTCTACTTAACGAGTCCTAAAGTGTGAATGGTTCGGACTACTAAAATCAATTCAAAAATAAACCTACCAAACCCAAACATTGTATCAGATTGAGATGATCGACTTAAAATAAGCTAATTCATACTACAAAATGAGGACAAAAAAGTAATTCTTGGAGTAATTTTTTTAAATAATTACAAATAAATAAATTTTTTTATAAATATTAATAATTAAAAATATAATTTTTTCATGAATTTATAATAAAAATTTTAAAACTACCACTTACCACTGAAGAGGGTACTTTCCAAACATATAAAATAAAAGAAATCGTTCTTCCTTCAGCAAGCCTAGAAATTTATTATTAAAAAAAAAAATCTAAACAAGTGCAAGGTAGGAATATACAAAAATGTTAGAGGTTCTAAAAATTCTATCAAATATTTAATCAAATATCTCACATAGGTATGAGTTCCTCACTCATGTGGGATTATGTAGGACCCACACTCATATAAGATATTTAATTAAATATTAGGTAAATTTTTTTTGTATCCTTAATATAACTCCGGAATATGTCATGTCAACAAATCAAAGGGAAAAAACTGAAAACAAAAATGAGAGTCATGAGTTGGGGCTTCTATTTTTGCACACTATTTTCACTCTAGGCACATTCTTCTCAGTTTATATATTAAAAAAATTAATAAATGTTATATATACTCACTTCACATGTTTTATTTCAAATATGACTTAACAAATATAAGTGTACACTTACACATATTCAAAACACAACCAAATCTGTGTATATACACTGAAACTTAAATCTCAAAAAGTTAAACCATCATTTTCAAATGAACAAAATGGTGGTTCAATCTAATACACAAGTAGCATATCAAAAAAATAAAATAAAATAAAATAAAATAATAAAAAAATAAAAAAAAATTTTAAATTAAAACCCTAGAGTAGAAGGAGAAATGTGTGCATTTGATAAATTAACCTAACTATCCACCGCTATCACTCTCACGTGTCAATCAATAATGATCCATGACAAAGGCAAGAACAATTGGACCCATTTCCCAACACAATTTGATCCCAGTCCAAACCAACCTCATATTCTCATGTTGTTGAAATAAAGAAATTCATATTTCACAAATTAGAATAGAAATAGAAGTTCCAAAACATGCCATGACCAATTGAAAAAAAGGCAACATCCAACTCACAACAAACTAATTCAGTAAAGAGAGGCGGGAGATCGTAGTTTTGATAACCAAGAAAAAACACTTAATAAACGAGTAGGTTTTTGGGTTTGCACAAAATCAACGCGAGAACAATACAAATCACTCACTCACAACTATATCCAATACATCAATGTTCACAACAAAATCATAGAACTCAAACAAATCAAATAATCCAAAGCATTGACAATAAAATTATTGAATAATACTTCAAGCAATACCATTTTCAGAACTTTTTTTTTAACGAAAATAAATTAAAACAATTACAGTGAAAAAGAAAATAGAAAAAGAATCTGGTCTGTGTTAGATTATTTAGTATAATTTTTTACCTATAACTTATTAGAACAAAATAAGATAGGTTGAAAAAAATTAATTATTTAAAAGTTAAGAAATTTTACTTTTTAATGATCAACTTTCAATTTACAAAAAGCTCCAATGACCCAACCTAAATCAATCACAATTGGAATTAAAAGCTTTATGCAATGCAAATACTCCCTCAAATCGATCCTAAGCCACACATAGCTTCAGTTCAATTACCAAGGTGTTTCAAGACGGCAGTTAGTAGCATTGACATAGGCATTGAGAATCTTGGCACATCAGATCTAGGCATCATTGATGGTCAAGTTAAAGATTGCTTTGGTTGTTTGGTTTGGTTCTTCTTTCTTTTTTTTTTTCATTGGTCTCTCACCAACTCAGGGGTGCTAGCAAATGATAGGGTGATCTCGGTGGTGCCAACCTAGTTGGGATCATTTAGTTCATGGTGATGCTTTTTGTACTTCCCTTTCCTTTATTGATGTAATTGTGTCTTGTACCTTGTACCTGTTTTATTTCATCAATAAAGTTCCTTTTTTTGCCGATCAAAAAAAAAAAAAATCGATCCTAAGCCACACGCATTAACTCCCTCAATCTAACAGCTTTTTAAATTAAATATTGTTTGTTCATCTCAGAAGCAAGTCAAAACAGTAAACTTCTAAGCAATAGTAATTCTACATTTCTGAGCAAGTTCAATATTTTCAATTATCCTCATTAAAATTCACATGAAAAAAATTAAGTATAATCTTTATGTTATTTATCTTGTATTAAGAAAAAAGAATAAAGAAAAAAAAACTAAAAAATTACAAACTAAAAAATCATCCATGATTCACCACTGCCATGGTGACCACCATTAATAAGATACACATTTGGGAAAGAATTTTCACCCTGTCCAGCCTTGCGAAAATCTTCTTTTCTTTGCCACTACCTCTCCTGCTTCCAAAATGTCAAGAGAACTGACATTCCTGACCACCATTACATTTCTCACACTATTTGTTCTTCTTAACTTCATTGCATTTTTCATATTGTTAGAAATTGGGTCGGGTTTAGAATCCATATCCCATTGGATCGCCCATGGTGTCATAACACAAGACTCATAAAGAGAGACCAAATCAAAGTGAACTTGGATTATCTTATCTTAGGGATAAGTGTGATTAACCCATTATCTCATCTGTTGAGGAGATAGAGTTGTGGGTGGTTATAACTCTCCCACATAATATACGTATTATATTTGGGAGAGTAAGTTTTTAATCGTATGTGTGTGTTTGATTAGACGGACTGGATAAGAGGGGATTAGAATCCATCGGACTTGAGTCCTGGGACTGTGAATCCCCCGGACTATTTGGTTGGATTGGATATATATCCTGTGTTTGTTTTTTCATGGGATTAGATGTCTGGAAATAACTATTTTTAGTGAATCCAACGTTTGGTTGGACGGACTGGATATGATAAATGAACAAAAGACTATTTTACCTATTTTCAATTATTTACTAAGTAATAGCAATATTAAACATATCTTTAATATTTTAATTATTTTTAGCTAGATTAAATAAAAATTTATTTTATTTTATGTTTTACACAATTAAATAAATTTATTTTTTAAAAATAAAATATCATTAAAAATATATGTTATTTTTTTAATTAAAATTTTAAATAAATTTGTTTTTAAAAATAATAATAATTAAACAATGAAATTAAATAAAACATCTATTAACATTTAAATACTGAAATTAAATAAAATATAAACAAAATTTTAAAATAAAATATCAATAAAATATCTATAAAAAATTATTTAAAAAAATTAAATAAATAAAACATTAATAAAAAGTTAAATAATTTATTTTATTTTTAAATTGAGACATTTAAATTTTATTGAATTTTACTAAATATAATACATAATTAAATAGTAGAGGGTCAAAATGGTCATTTTATCACCTAATCCCAATAGTAAATAGTCCCCCCAAAACTGTCCCACACCCCCCTCCCCGGGATAGTATAATCTCCCATATGGGGGATAAGGAGTCCGGCCGGACTTCATGTCCGGCAGACTAAAAAAGGAACAAATGATGGACTACTCACTCCTTCGGATAAGCAATCCGAATAGCAAATAGTTCCCCACCTAATCCCTCCAATCAAACACACCCTATGGGTAATCAGTATCTTTCTCTCTCTTCCAGACTCTCTATTATTTATCTTTCCAAACAAACACAAAATAGCCTTTATACTATGAATAGGGTAGGTAGTTCTCTAATAGTTTTATTCCATTGTTGGGAATTGTTCGAAGACATCAATAAAGGCACGTGATTTACCCACATGATTCATGGATTCGGTTTGAGCATAAAAGGTATGCCCGAATACATTTATTTTCGCTGTGTAATATATTTCTTATTTTTTCTACATTGGCATCAGAGCCATTGTTGGGTGTTTTCGTATTATTTGTACATAAATATATATATATATATATATGATTTGTACATAAAAATTGATGTTTTTCGTACCATCTATGATCGTCCTGAATTTCATATATGTTGTAGTCTATATAATATAGAGCATATCTACAAAATTTTGCAAAAATTGGACGGTTAGATTTTGAGAAAAATTGAAGTAGCGCTTGGTAGAGTTTTCTAAATATGATTTGAGAATATGAGTTGTATTTTGAGTTTGTGAGTTTTGGAATTATGATTTGAGTGTGAAAAATTTGTTTTGTTTTGTTTTGAGTTTTGAAAAGAGTTTTGGAAACAGTTTTGAATTGAGTTTGAAATGAATGATGCGACATATGATATTTAATTTAAAAACTTACAACTCATAACTAGACATACAATCCAAAATTCTATTCAAAGCTCATAAAAAAATTTAAAAAAAATTTAGAAATATTTTTTTATTTAAAATATAAAAATAACAAGTGCAAAAAAAAAAAGAAAAAAAAAGAAAACGTACACTGTTCCGATCAATCGGCCGGATGTCCGGGGGGACGACTGGGTTAGCCAAATTTTTCTGCTTGGAAAGGAGTTTGCAAAAGTGGATATGGAATTAATTTTTGAAAACTACAACTAAATACCACGTGCAAACCAAGAGGTGGAATTATAATTCCAAAGCTCTTCTAAACAGAGCCTGAGATTTATATTTGATTTTCGTAATTTTGACTGCATGCTGTTTTGACATGCTTCATTTTCATGTTATAAAAATTATATGTTTGGAATCCCTATTTCATGACCTTTGAAACATTATATTATAGGTTTGATTCCGACTTACGGTTGAGTAGAAAACTCAAACCCTAATTTTGAGTGAGAATTGAAGCCATTTGAGGCTTGAAGAAGATGAAATTGATGCTAACATCTGCTGATGCCAGTGACGTGCAATGACATCATCATTACACGCGAGTCTTGATGCTGATGTGAGCGTTGATGGTGGCTGCTCACCGACCCTGTTTGGCTTTCTTAAAATTCAAAACTACATTAATTGGTTGTAGAATATTCATTATAAATCCCATTTTGAGCATGGCTTATACCATTGGACTCATAATTCATTTTTTTACAATATGTTAAACTTTTAGAATTTTTTGAAAAATAAAATATTTTTCATCAATAAATGTGGAGAAGTGGTTTGGAAATACTCTTCTGATCTTGGGGGACGCTCGTGATCCTCAGTTAGTCACCTGAAAAGGAATAAACACTCCGGTCGGGAGTGCCAAAATTAGCACTTCGACGGACCAGTCAGTCTCTGCACTCAAGATTACTTGTATTTTAAGTTAAGCGAAATGGTTCTCACATACATTTTTCTGGCTGATGTTCTTTTATTTATATCTTTTCTTTTTTGGGCCTCGGGATTAGGTCCATTTTTAATTCTCTATTTGGCATATTTTGTAGCAAACCGCTCTTCACTCGGCCCTTTGCTCTACTCGGCTATTTGGCCGAGTAGAGTTGGATTCGAGCGTGCGAGCCGATGCCGAGTGTCACACATTTCAACTCTCCCAAGTTCAACTATTCAGAATCTCTATGACTCCAAATACTCGGCCCCTACAATTGCCCCCTAAGCACTCCACTAACGACAGTTGGCTGGAGTGTTTGGCTTCGAACTCGAAAAGTCAGAGCCAAAATTCGGCGGTTGACCGTATTCCAATGCAAATGTCTGAACACACGCTTCTCGGTTATCATTTCAACTTCCCGCCTCTTCGTACACTTCTATTTATTGTGATTTAAAATTTTGACGTCTTTTCAAATACAAACACACTTTAAGACGCTCGTCGCTGGACTACCTTTCGAATTACCTCTGCAACTTCTTTTCTTCTCTATCCTCTTCGCCTCTTGTAAGTTCTCTCATTCTCTGCTTTGAATCTTTTTTCTTGCTTTGTTTTTGGCTTAGCATATTCCTATTGGCTGGGGGAAATTGCAAAACATTTAAAAGATCTCCTCTCATCGGATCGAATTTCTGGCTTCCGACGCCATTTCTCCATTCCTGATGATGTCTGTCTGTCACTTGTGACAGACGACACCCTCGATATGGAGAGGGTTGATGAAACCACGATCGTCTTTCCTCTCCTATCAATTTGTGCTCTACCATTGGGGATTAATCTTTTCCGAGCCCAATGTCAACTTCTTTAGAATCGTAATGGGGGTTATCGCACTAAACAGTCGCCTTAGGCTTAACCTTGGCATTCCCTCCATTCGGCATTTTTACGCCTTGGCCAAGTCTTCTGGTTGGCACAGGCGTTATTTCCTTAGGGCCAAAGACACCGACCATCAACTAGTGACTATGCTTTCCAGCTCTGGGAAGCGAGTCAATGATGTTATGGTCGTCATCCAAGGAAATTGGGAATTCGGCGAAGGTGAGGATCGCCTCGATCTTATTCCTAGACGGACGGGCAAACTAGGTGGCCGTATAGCTTCTTTTATTTATTTATTTTTTGTTATATTTATAAAGCTTCATTTTCGGGACCTCATGGTTTTGCTTGTGCAGGAAACGATTTGAAGAAAGTCCTGACCTTAACCGACGACGCTGTTCTTTCGAAAATCAAGGTTGCGCTCAAATATTTCGGTCGGCCGAGTCTTCAGAAATAGAGGAGGGCGGCCCACGTTCTGCTCCGCTATGAGCCGACTTATGCGACCTTTTCGGCAGCGGAAAACATCCCAATTTCGAAGAGTGAGGAGTTTCTTACCGCCCTTATCTTGATTGATTTCAAGAATTTGAGGCAAGTCAGTTTCGAGGATCGATTGAGCGGCCGAATGGTAGAGGCCGCCCGAGTCAGCCGATTTGAAGTCGACGAGGCTTTGAAGTTAGCATTTGAAGAAGCGAACCTCAATTCAGTCGACCCTCCGTCCACTTTGGGCCGAGAGGACCTTCCACTTGACAATATTTTTCACGGTTTGAAGGACCTTCCTAGCGCGTACCCAGAAGATATGACTGGGTTAAGCCTCACTAAACTTGCCAAGAAGGCGAACGCGGAAAGGATGGCCGCGTGGCGAAGAGCGGTGGCCATTCGGGCTGCCGAATCTCAGCCTTCCCTAACTGTTGGTGAATCGCAGCCCTCCCTGCCTATCGGCGAATCTCAGCCCTCCTTGCCTGTTATTAAGGAGGGAACGGCAAAAAACCGAGGTCCCGAGGCGGAGCCGGTTGTGCAGGCTAGTGTAGAGGCTGAGCAAAAGGTAGAGAAGCGCCCTGCCGAGGTCAAGGCCGGCTCAGAAGAAGATTGCGCCGACAAATGACCTCGTTTGGAGGAATCGGATATGATTGTACCTTTTGTTATTCAACCGAAGATAAGAAACACGCCGATCCCCTCCGATGCTTTGGTAATCAAAGATCCGGTGATACTTTTCGGCATAGCTCGTCGGTTTCACTACTTGGCGACAAAGCTGACTTTTTGGCGGATCGGGTTGCAATAGCATTGGCCGTGTAATCGGCTCTTTTAGTAAATATATTTACTTTATCTTTTCACTTTACGCAAATATTGTTTTGGTCTCAACTTCCTGTTTTGCATACCGTCGGAAGAATAGCCGAGATGGGCCGTCGCCATCATGATGCTATCAAGCAGATTGGCCGTTTACAAACGGAGGTTGAGGGCCAAAGGAGTAGGGTCGAGTTCGAGGCTTTAAGGGCGAAGATAGGCGCTGTCTTAGGCCGAGATGGAGAAGCCCGTATTTGAAGAATTGAGATCGGTCGCGATAAGAGGCGGAATCTGACGACGACTCGCTTAAATTGGCCTAGGAGGCGATTTCTAAATTGGAGGCTGAGTTGGAAGAAATAAAGGCGGCGAAGGAAGCAGTCGACCTGGAGGTTTCCAAGGCATTCGACGTCGAAAAAAATGCTGCTTTCGCCGAATACGTAGATGAAGTCCCCAAATTTGAAAATCGGGGATTCAAACACGGCTGGCTCAAAGCCCTTGTTGCTGCTGATGCGACATTGGCTATGCCAATTCCATAAGAGCAAATGGATGTTGAGCCGCTAGAGTCTGACTCCGAGGACTAATTTGGGTGACTTGTTTTTTGTTTTAGGATTTTCATGTATTTTTACAGCTTTTTGTAATTTTCAGCTTTTTACAGCTTTTTGTTTAGTAGTTTTCATATATAAAATGGCTACAATTTGTGCCCAATTTACTTAATGAAAATTCCTTTTGTACTTTGCTATTATTTGTGCTAAATTGTGTTATTAATGAATGGTATTGTTTTGTTGCTATTTTGGATAAAACGTTCATGTATACTTGCCGACTAGATGATTAGGCAATTTTAACTCCAAAAAGCCGAATTCTTGAAGTTTATGGACTGGCTAGGGCATGAATCGATCAGCAATGGGTTGAAATACTTGGCCGTTCAGATTAATAGATTTGCCCTTGCCCCAGCTAGAGCATGAGCTTCAGAAGCCGAATATGACCAGTTCATGGAATGGCTGCGGCATGAATCGATCGGCACCGGGTTTAGATACTTGGTCGATCAGATTAATAAATCTGCCCTTGCCTCAGCCAGAGCGTGAGCTTCAGAAGCCGAATATGACCAGTTCATGGAATGGCTGTGGCATGAATCGATCGGCACCAGGTTTAGATACTTGGCCGATCAGATTAATAAATCTGCCCTTGCCCCAGCCAGAGCATGAGCTTTAGAAGCCGAATATGACCAGTTCATGGAATGGCTGCGGCATGAATCGATCGGCACCGGGTTTAGATACTTGGCCGATCAGATTAATAAATCTGCCCTTGAACCAGCCAGAGCATGAGCTACAAAGGCTGAATAGGACCAATTCATGGATGGTTGTGGCATGAATCGATCGGCATTGGGCTTTTGCAGTTTAGCATTAATGATGTCGCCTCGGGTGCGCTGCATATATTAGGAATAAATGGGATGGACTCTTCGCGCCAATGACTCCGCTTATTGTGTTCTGACTCAAGTTAAAACAAGTTGTCGTGTGGAGTTGTGTAAGTGCGAATGTCAAATAGAGTGTTTCTTCAACAGCAAAGAAGAAGCACGAACATTGGCTGAACTTGACACTGTAATGAATCGTAGCAGCGAACCCACCCATGCGGGAGGTAGGACATCCAAAGAGCGGGAAAAACGTTAGCCTCAAAATTGTCGAAGTAGATCACCCTGAAAGAAGAAACAGCAACGGGGAAGTTCTTCGCGACCGCGACTGAGAAATGAGGCCGACGTGGCACCGCAACCGTTGAGTTTTGCAGTTTTCGTGGGGAATAGACCGATGACGGAGGCGAACTCCATTATCAAGGACCCAGGTGTGGCGGTCGAGTTTGCTTGACAGATTTTTCCACCGGAGGTCCAGCTGTCGATGGTTGGGCGATAGGATTTCGATGTATTTCGAGGGGGCATCCACGGGGCGGTGAAAGGGCTGTATACCACCTATGAAGTCGGTATGCGCCTGCGCGCCACGTGCCGAGAAATAGAGAAAAAGGACGAACGAATTCGGAGTTTGGAGCTTCGTGCGGAGAAAGCCGAGCGTGAGCTGAGGGAACTTAGGAAGGCTCATACCATCGAGACACGCGTGGCAAGTCAACCCAACACTGTCGTGGAGGAAAGAGTGACTCAACAGCTGTTAAGTCACGCGATAGCCGATCGGGACACGGCAAGCATGTTTGTTATGGAAAATGCGAGGGCCGTGGGTTACAAAAAAGGCTTCCACGACGGCCGAAGAGTCGGAATAAGGAAGACTAAGGAGAAACTTGCAGAGGAAGTGTGTCGATGCGAGAATCGGGGCTTTAGGCATAGGTGGATCAAGGCTCTCCAAGCCTTAGAGGCACTCCAAGTAGCGGGAGTCAAATCGGCATCGCCACTATATCATCGTCACCACTTTCCCTTTGACGCTTTCGAAATTGAGAAGAGTGATGATGAGGGCAACGCCGAAGAGAAATGAATATATATTGTAAACATCCCAACACAAATTGGGCATTAATTATGTATTTGTTGAATAATAAGATATTTTTATTGTGAATGTTTGTGCTTGATTTTCAATGTTTACATGTCTATAAAATATTTTTATTGTGAATGTTTGTGTTTGGCATCTCGTTTCGAATGCTTGCAAATTTTAGTTGTTTATGTGGTTGCGCCGACCCAACCTATTTAAGCATTTCTTTCTCATTGTTTGTATACTTTTAAAGTGTAAACGACTTATGCCAGCTCAGCGTACCAAAGCGTTCCACTTCGAAGGGAAACTCATTCCGAATTTGGAGTGTTATTCGCCGACGGCGCTCCGAATCCGAAGGCTTAATCAGCCCAAGGGCGTCATGCGCCGATGGGGCTCTGAATCCGAAGACTAGCCAGTCGTGATATCCACGAAGGGCGCTTCGAATCTGGAGGCTTTATTGGCCTAACAACATCATGCGCCAATGGGGCTCCGAATCCGGAGACTTTATTTGGCCAGTCGTGATACCCACGAAGGGCGCTCCAAATCCGGACGCTTTATCAGTCCAACAACGTCATGCGCCGATGGGGCTCCGAATCCGGAGACTTTATTTGGCCAGTCGTGATATCCACGAAGGGCGCTCTGAATCCGGAGGCTTTATCGGCTTAACGACGCCATGCGCCGATGGGGTACCAAATTCGGAGACTTTATTTGGCCAGTCGTGATATCCATGGAGGGCGCTTCGAATCCGGAGGCTTTATCGGCCCAACGACGTCATGCGCCGAATGGGCTCCGAATCTGGAGACTTTATTTGGCCAGTCGTGATATCCACGAAGGGCGCTCCGAATCCGGAGGCTTTATCGGCCCAACGACGTCATGCGCCGATGGGGCTCCAAATTCGGAGACTTTATTTGGCCAATCGTGATATCCACAGAGGTCGCTCCGAATCCAGAGGCTTTATCGGCCCAACGACGTCATGCGCCGAATGGGCTCCGAATCCGGAGACTTTATTTGGCCAGTCGTGATATCCACGAACGGTGCTCCGAATCCGGAGGCTTTATCGGCCCAACGACGTCATGCGCCGATGGGGCTCTGAATCCGAAGACTTTATTTGGCCACTTGTGATATCCATGAAGGGTGCTCTGAATCCGGAGGCTTTATCGGCCCAACGACGCCATGCGCCAATAGGGCTCTGAATCCGGAGAGTTTGGCCAATCGTGATATCCACGAAGGGCGCTCCGAATCCGGAGGCTTTATCGGCCCAACGACGTCATGCGCTGTTGGGGCTTCGAATCCAGAGACTATTTGGCCAATCGTGATATCTACGAAGGGCGCTCCGAATCCGAAGGCTTTATCGGGCCAAGCACTTTGTAGTGAGTAAATAGGGATCTTTGCATTACAAAAATGGAGTGCATACATGATGAATCATTCAAAACTAGTATCATTCCCCACAAGTCGGGTTCAATGATAGAACTTTCGTAAATGCATTGAATTCCAAGGCCGTGGCAGACTCCTTCCAGACATGTCTTTGAGCCGATACGCCCCTACTCCTACGATCGAATTGATCTAATAGGGGCTGTCCCAGTTAGGACCCAATTTTCCATTAGCCGGTTTCCTGGAGGCTGGCAGTACTTTCTTCAGGACCAACTCTCTTGGTGTGTAGCGACGCAGCTGAACACATTGATTGTACGACTTAGCAAGCTGCTGTTGATACTGAGCCATGGATGCGAGGGCACGGTCTCTTCGCTCTTCAATCAGAATCAAATCCAAAGCCAGCATCATGTCGTTTTGGCCCATATAAAAAACTGTCGATTTCAGGGTCGAGAGGCCGATTTCCAGGGGTATGATTGCCTGGGTTTCAAAGCATAGAGCGAACGACGTTTCCCTAGTAGATCACCTCGGCGTAGTTCGATGAGCCCACAATACACTCGGCAATTCTTCGACCCACTTGCCTTTAGCTTTCTCCAGCCTCTTCTTGATGCCATCCAAGATAGATTTGTTAGAGGCTTTGGCTTGACCATTACTTTGGGGATAAGCCGGTGTGGAAAAGTAAGGCCGGATACCATACTTGCTGCACAACTCTCGGTAGACACCATAATTGAACTGGGTGCTGTTGTTTGAGATTAGTGCTCTTGGAATGCCGAATCGTGTGATTATGTTTCTCCAAACAAAACACTTTACGCCAGTATCTCGGATGTGCGTTAGTGCCTTCGCTTCTACCCATTTTGTAAAATAATCTGTCGCGACAATAAAAAATTGCTTGTTACCCGGGGCGCGCGACAGTGGTCTGACTATGTCAAGTCCTCATTGGGCGAACGGCCAGGGACTAGTGATAGAGCTCAACTCTTCAGCAGGTAAATGGGTTAACGGGGAAAATTTCTGGCATTGTTCACATTTTTTCGCATAGCATTTGGCATCAGATCTCATTGTCGGCCAACAATACCCTTGCGTTATAGCTCGATGGGCCAAAGAGTGCCCGCCGGAATGTGCGCCGCAACTGCCTTCATGTATTTCAGCTAGAAGTTCTTCGACTTTGTCCGGATGCACGCATTCTAGGTATAGGCCAGAAAGGGATTTTTTGTAAAGCTTTTCTTGCGGATCCAAGTAGTAACGCAGGGCTTTGTTTCACAGCCTGTGCGCTTCTTTCTTGTCCTCTGGGAGTTGCTCGGTAGACAAGAATGCGGCGATGGGATCCATCCAACTTGGTCCCGATTCTATGATATTGACCTGGACTTCCTCCGAAGGACCAATGCTTGGCTCCGGGATAAAACCTACCTCAGTGGTCCGTTTGATTTCTGAGTTGATGGCGGAGGCTAGGCAGGCCAGTGCGTCTGCATGCGTGTTCTAATCACATGTTATCTTATTCAATTCATGATGGTCAAATTTTGCTAGCAAGGAGTTATCCATTTTCATGTAAGCCGCCATCCGATCGTTTCTTGCCTCGTACTCCCCTTTTAGCTGATTGATCACTAGTTTTGAATCATAAAATACGAGCAAACGCCGAGCATCCAGAACATGCGCATTCTGCAAACCGGCTAGAAGGGCTTCGTATTCGGCTTCGTTATTTGATGCTTCGAAGTCGAGTTTGACAGCCTGCTTAATTACTGCGCTGTCGGGAGCCATGATTACAACTCTGGCTCCACTGCCCCGCTGGTTAGATGATCCATCACAATACAACTGCCAAATGTCCCCTACATAAATTCTTCAGTCCGGCTTTGGTCGAAGTTCATCAGACTTGAAGTCGGCAAGACCCCCAGTGAATTCGGCAATGAAGTCGGCAAGCACCTGTCCCCTGATTGAGGTTTTAGGTAGAAACTGAATATCGTATTGGCCGAGTTCAAGAGCCCACTTTGAGACATGTCTTGATGCTTCTGCACTGCGTAGTACTAACTGGAGGGGATAATCTGTTAGTACCCCAATGCTATGCCCCTGGAATTAATGCATCAGTTTTCTTGCCGCCGTGACTAGGGCTAGGATGAGTTTTTCCAGTGGAAGGTAGCGTGTTTCGACGTCAACCATTGCCTTGCTCACATAATACATTGGCCGTTGTTCCCCCAGCTCTTCCTTTATTAGTACGGCACTGACGGCCCGGTCAGAAGCTGCCAGATACAAAATGAGCGGGTCACCAGCAGAGGGTGTTGTCAGGAGTGGTACTGAGTGGAGGTAGGTCTTAAGGCCGTTGAACACGGCTTCGCATTCGGCGGACCATTCAAAAGCCTTGCCTTGCCGTAGTGTATGAAAGAATTGTCGGCAGCGATTTGTGGACCGACTGATGAACCTATTGAGTGCGGCGGTGTAGACACCATTTTTTACCGTCCTCAAGACTTGGACGTCACTGATTGAACACTCAGTGATCACCCTTGTTTGTGTTCGTCTTGAGTTCCCGGAGGCCGTGGCATCGTGCCTCGCCTCAGGACCTCTTAACTCGACTATTTTGTGTCTGGTTTTGCACCAAACACTTGTGTTTTTCCTTTGAGAGGCAGGGTAGGGCTTGTAGACCATCCCCACCCATCACCGGCCCTAGCTTGAGGCCACTGGCTATGTTTTGTGGCCACCGGCCAAATGTTTGGCCGGCCGGCACTATAGATAGCCGGCCGGCTATCTTTTTTTGGTCAATTGCATCTTTGGCCAACCGACTACTATGCATCTGCTTTTGCAGATATTTTGGTGCAGTTGGCATGCACTTGGCTCCCCTCCATACACGTGTATGGAGGGATCTCTGTTTTTAGAAGCTTGTCTTGTAAGCTTACAAGACTAAAAGCTCTATAAAGAGGAGCCTTCTCTCCCTTTTTGAGGAGTTAGACATTTTAGACAACTTTTTTAGGATTTGAGTTTTAGGGTTAAGGTTTGTTCATATCCTACCTCTATATCTCTCTCTTGTGTGTGTTTTGTCTTACTTTTGCTCACAAACATCCACCATCACACCATCCCTTAGAGCTGAGGCCCTTGAGGGTTGTTTTGGAGGTTTTAGACTGATTTCAACCTAGAGAAGCTGTTGGAGCTCCATTGGTGAATAGGGTCTTCAAGGGTAAGAAGCTTGCCCCTTTATTTCCCATTTTTGCACACTCTTTTTACCTACCTTGCAACTGTTTTTGAGCTTTGTGTCTAACATATAAAAGTTCTATTTTTTAGTGCTCTAAATAGTTGGTTAAGGTTGCTTTAAGCTTTGGGATTGTTTGACCCCTCTTAAGCCTTGTAAGGCTCCATTTTGTGCCATTTTGAGTGACCTCCGGGAGCATTGAGTTTGGGCCTCCTCACCACTGAAATTTTGAGGGATTTCAGAGGTGAGGATGGTGCCTTGAGGTCCTAGCAAGGAGAGGGCCACCCCCTCTTCTTGTTGTCCTTGAAAAGGACCATTTTTGCCTCTTGAGAGAGCACCACGTTCAAGTGTGTGTTGGCCATGCCTTGGCTAATTTTCATGCTTATTATGTCATAATATGCCTCTATTTTTAGTTGGTTTTGGTACACCATACTTGTTTAGCATACATACCTCGTAATGCTATGATTTGCCTCAATACATGCATAGCATTTAGACTACCATGCTTTTGTGTTTTGGCCAAGCTTTGTGAAGCTTATATGCATGTTTTGATGTGCTAAGGGACTGTTTTAAGTCATTTGAGTCATTCATGCCCCGCTTTGTATAGCTACCATGTAATCCCTCTTGTATGCCTTAAGCTTTGGCCCTTCTAGCATGCCATCCTTGCTTTGTTTCAGTGGTTTGGAACCACTTACCATGTTATTTCAGACCTCATGATGTTCCTATATGCTCGCATTTGATCCCCCTTCAATGTGTTTAAAGGTTGTTGCCTTATGCCTCTTATTTAGGCCTTGGAGTATGCTTGCATTTTTAGACCACTTAGACGCCATCTAAGTACATCCTTAGCTTTGTTTAGGTCTGCATTAGACCTATTTTAAGTCCCCTTGGCCTTGTGAGGCTTGGTTGACTTAGCCTTGGTTTAACCCCTTTTGGCTTGCCTTAAGTTTTGGACCTTGGTTGCATGCCATGCTTATCTTGTTCATTTGATTTGGCATCATATTCAACATGATTTCAGAGCTTTTCATTGCATGCTAATTGTCCATGTTTGCATCTTCTTAGGTGTGCTTAGAAGTTGCACTTTATGCTTGAGTGTTGGTCCATGTTTTCATGCATGTTTGTATATCAATTAGCCCTCACTCCCTAGCATCTTGGCCACTGTTTTGGGCTTAGTATAGAGCTGTCCAATTAGTGTAAGTCCCTCCTTTGCATGTTGTTGCATGCACTCCTTGTATATTGTAGCATATCGGGGAGTTGTTGCATGGTTGAACTTGCATGATTGGATGAAGTCACATGTTGGCTTGCATACTTGAACACCCACATTGTATCTTGCCTACTTGTAGGTTGCATCGCTTCATGCCTTTCATGCTTCTTTACTTAGGTTGTGCGCCTAACATGCTTTGTTTGTTTGCATTGTCCATGTTGCATACTAGTTCGCATGCTTAGATTGCATTGCATTGGCATGCATGCTTGGCCTCTTGAATTGCTTGTGATAGAGGTTAAGCCCCATTGTTTGATTATGTGCATTGCATTCCATATTAAAATGCACACTTGATTCTTTGGGACATCATGCATGGAAATGCGTGATTGGTGGTCCGAGAATCGAGACCCATGTCCCTTTGAGTCATAAACATGATAAGGGATGTGATTGGTGCATACATTTCTTGAAATGCATTGCCATGCCAAGTCTTGCCCTCTGCTGCTGTCAAACACAGATTCTGCAGGAAGATTTGGCCAGCCGGCTATCTTTAGTGCTGACCGGCCATCATTGTTGGCCGATGGATCAAATTTGTGGCCGGTGACCGTTCGATATGGCCGGTGGTGTTCTCCTTCAGCCGGTGGTGTTCCCTAGTATCCAGAGAGCAAACCCTGAGACTTTGGCAGTCATCAGGGGAGCAGAGCAAGAAAAATAGAGGCATCTTGAGCATGGCAGTGGATTTTCGGGCGGAACCGAGCGCGCATGCATTGAGCCCTTGCTGTTTACTGCTTTCTTAGATTAATTAATTTGCTTAATTAATTTAATGGTCTGTAATATTTAATTAGCTTGTTAGTTAGTGAAATTGTATTATTCTTTTGGTCCCTCCGAGAGAGGGAAAATTTGTAATAAGTGTGGGTGAGTGTGTGCATGTCTTCCAACCCCCACTTCTTTCTCCCTTTTACTTACCTGCTTTGATGGTTAGTATTAGGTCATGTTTAATTTAGCATACCTTATGCTATGAATGCGTGCATCATTCATCGGTATTGCATGCATCAAGCTCGGTACATCATGCTAACTGCATAAGTATTTCAAATCTAACTTGAATACATGCTACCTATACATTTCACATATCATTATAGATTAGCCGAGCCTATTCTAGTGACATCCTGTATGTGATGCATTAGCCATTTTTAACATGAACTAGGATCATGCGTGATTACTAACTAGTTTCTGTTTTGGCACAGAGTACTAGGTAAGCTTTCATGCTTTAGCATACCGCATGCGTGTGAGTGTTGCCATAATAGCATGATTACCACGAGGCTAGCTGCTTATGTGATATAACTGCTTGAATGCCTGTGGATGGAGGTTGAATTACCTAAATTGGAATGAATGCATTGAAACTTTAAGTTTTAAGCCCACTTGAGGGTGGCAAAACTGGCATTTTAACCTACTTGCGAGTAGTAAACCATTTTCAAAACAAACATGAAATGTTTTGCTCCAATTTGGGCGATTTGGTCTATACTTGTTTGCTGTGCGCACAATATAGTAATTCTAGGCTAATAGCCGGAATAAGAACGCGTAATGTTTTCAAAACAAGATATCACGGTTAGTAGAGGCCGATCTTCGGATCGAGCGAGAGGGGGTGCTCATAGCTGACCTTTCCCAATCGTACCCAAGTTCCTGAGCCGAGGCAACTTTGGTGATGACGGACATGTGGCCTTTGGCACCGAGTCAGGGTTTCCTAAATTTCCCCATTAAAAAATATTTAGGTGGCAACTCTGTATCTGGCAAAGCAGTCCATGTTTGACACTTCTTTTCAAAAAATCTATTTTCTCAAAACAATTTGCCGGATTTGGACTCTTTGGTTCAGATTAAGAACCGTGACATATTTGAGTCCGAACTGTAGTAGACCCACAAGCGAACAGAATGGGACTCATCCTCCCGGGGCGTTCGGGGACGTCTACAGGCGACCATCCCCATCAACTTTTGAACCTCTTTTACTAAACGAGGGCAGCTGAGCTCCAGGATTGCTCTGATTTTCCTTGGTTTGGCTTCGATTCCTCGGTGGTTGACGATGTAACCCAAGAATTTGCTAGAGCCGATACCAAACGCACATTTGGAAGCGTTCAGCTTCATTCCATATTTGCGTAGGAAGCCGAATGTTTCTTCCAGATCGGCTATGTGATTCTGTTCTTCTTTGGACTTGACCACCATATCGTCAATGTACACTTCCATAGTGTTGCCGAGTTGTTCCTTGAACATGGTGGTGACTAGTCTTTGGTAGGTTGCCCCTGCATTCTTTAGCCCAAAAGGCATAACCTTATAGCAATAAGTTCCTCTTGGGGTGAGGAATGCAGTTTTGTCTTGGTCCTCTTGATCCATAGCAATTTGATGGTAGCCTCTGTAGGCATCGAAGAAGCTCATGCGCTGATGACGTGCTGTGGCATCTACCAGTTGGTCTATCCTTGGGAGAGGAAAACAATCTTTGGGGTAGGCTTTGTTTAGGTCCGTGAAATCGGCGCAGACTCGCTAGGTCCCATTCTTCTTCTTCACAACCACAATATTAGAGAGCCATGTAGGGTAGGTCACTTCCCTGATTGCCCCGGCGTCAAGCAACCTGTCAACCTCTTCAACAACTGCGGCAGTGTGCTCTGCGGCTGATCACCGGCTTTTCTGAATGATCGACTTGCATTTAGGGTCAACATTTAAACAGTGTTGTGAAACAGACGGATCTACACCCGACATCTCATATGGAGTCCATGCAAATACATCAAGGTTGCCGAGCAGGAAGTTAACTAGCTGCTATCTGTCGGCTTGATTGAGGGAGGCGCCGACCATGAAGAACCTATCTGGGTTGCCGTTGATTTCAACTCGATCTAGGTCTTTCGTGGCCTTTTCATTCAGGAGCCGTCCAACATCATCGAGGCTCTCCCGGTCTGGTACCTCAATGGAATTCACTTGCAACTCCTTCATTGTCTTTTCAGCAAGGACATAGCAAGCTCGCGCCAACTTCTGTGAACTACAGATTTGCTCAATGCTGCGTGCTGTCAGGAAGCGGAGCAGCTGATGATAGGTGCTTGGCACAGCCCACATAGTATGCAACCAAGTCTGCCCCATGATGAGATTATACGGCGATGGCAGCTTCACGACCAAGAACTCCACATCCACTGTTCGGGAGCCCGCTCGGACGGATAATGTGATTTTCCCTAACGGGTACTCTAGATTGGCGTTGAAGCCGAATAGTGGATAAGGGGCCGGGGAGAGGTCCGATTCAGAGAAGCCGAGTTTGGTGAATGTTTCGTAGTACATAACCTCCGATGTGCTCCCCGGGTCAATGAGTACGCGCTCAACTGTGAATCGGTTTACGTGTAACTCAATTACCAAGGGATCGATGTGGGGAAATGTCATACCGACCAAATCGAAATCATCAAAAAAAATGCATGCAGCTTCATGGGGCCGTTTAACCAGAGTGAGTTGATTTGGAGGACCGGGATTCGACTAAATCGTATGCACCGATGATGAAATTGGCAGGCTGTATATCATGTGGATCACACCGAGTGGAGGGGAATCCTATCTTAGGGCTTTTGCTTTGGTTGAGTTGCCTTTTCAGACATACTGTTGTAGCTGACCATCCTGCACCAATTCCTCCAGGTGATCTTTCAATGCATAACAACTCTCAGTTTCATGGCCATGATCCTTGTGATACTCGCACCGCCGATCCCGTCTTCGAGTATCGGGAGGTCCTACCATTTTTTACGGCCACTTGAAGAATGGAAGATGTTGGATTTTGGACATGACCGTGCTGATCGGCTCTGACAACTCAGTATATTTCTTGTCGGCGCGCCTTGTGCGCCTGCTGTCGACTTGCAGCTGTTCATTCAATCGGTGAGGGCATTGGTCACTTGATTGGTGAGAATCTTGTCTCTTATCTCGTTTCACCTAATGCCGTGGTTCAGGGCTCTGAGGTGCTACAGAATTTAACGGCTGAGCAATTTCAGCAGGAGCCGTCTTGTTGGTCACATTGCCGGCTTTAACCTTCAAGGCATCATCTTCCACTTTATAGTATTCCTCAACTTTTTTCATCAATGACCAAACTCTTTTGGGGGGCCGTCTGATCAAAGAGCTGCGGAGGGCACTGTCAGGATGTAGCCCTATCTTGAAGGCGGTGATTGCCATGGAGTCATTGCAAGCATCGTCTACCAGATTGAAACATTCCCAATACCTCACTGAGTAGGCACGAAGGGTTTTCCCCGGTTGAATCTGTATTGCCCAGAGGGAATCGGCTTGCTTTGGCTGGACCTCATTAGTGATAAACCTTGCCCTGAAGGATTTTTGGAGTTGGTGGAAGCTTTTAATCGAAGCCGGCTTCAGTTTATAATACCACTTGACAACTAGTGGTCCAAAACTGCTCGGAAATATTCTGCACATCAAAGCCTCATTATCTGCATGCAGCGTCATGCTTGCTTGTAATGGCAGATGTTATCGATGGGGTCTGATTTGCCGTCGTACAAGGTGAATGACGGTGCTTTGAATTTCTTGGGTAGCACTGCCTTTGCAATCAGTCGTACAAAGGGATCGTGTTGATCTTCATCCGAACTGTTCCTTCTTCGCTTATGCCTTATACGGGGACTCTTTTTAGAAGAACTGGTAGTTTCAGGTTGCCTCTTCTTCTTGGACTCCAGGGATAATGAGTCAAAGTCGCTATTAGTGTCGTCTTGTCGGGTTCGAGGTCGTCGACCACCTGCCTTCAAAGATCGTTTCGGATTTTGGCGTACAGCTTGTTTGGACTTCGCCACTTCCAAGGCCAAATCTTGACGGAGACGTTCGTTCTCAGCGATCATGTTCTCTAACCTCTGTTCATTTTGCTTTGGTTGTTCCATGATCGCCTGCATTGTCTCATGCTCCGAAGTCGAGGGTGAGGCGAAGTTCAAGGCACATCTTGCGGCGATAGTCTCCTGTCCAAGCATGTTTGTCGGAGTGAGGTCGTCTCTTTGTGTGGTTTCATTAGTGACTATCGGAGGGTCTTCTGTTATGCCTGCCATGGATGTGTTTGAGTATTTCCACAGACGGCGCCAATTTTAGAGAAGTGGTTTGGAAATACTCTTCTGATCGTGGGGGACGTTCGTGATCCTCAGTTAGTCACCTGAAAAAGAATAAACACTTCGGTCGGGGGTGCCGGAATTAGCACTCCGACGGACCAGTCAGTCTTTGCACTCAAGATTACTTGTATTTTAAGTTAAGCGAAATGGTTCTCACATACCTTTTTCTAGCTGATGTTCTTCTATTTATATATTTTCTTTCTTGGGGCTCGGGATTAGGTCCATTTTTAATTCGCTATTCGGCATATTTGTAGCAAACCGCTCTTTACTCGGCCCCTTGCTCTGCTCGGCTATTTGGTCGAGTAGAGTTGGACTCGAGCGTGCGAGCCGATGCCGAGTGCCACACATTTTGACTCTCCCAAGTTCGACTATCCAGAATCTCTATGACTCCTAATACTTGGCCCCCATAATAAATAATTCAATATTTTTACGTTAAATTGCTCTGGGGGGAGCATGACTTGGATTCTAGAGTTAAATTTTTTATAGAGGACTACTGTTATGTAATCTTATTTACTGGTATAATTTTTGTATTTTTTCTGATTTTGTAATATTTATTTTTGATTTTCTGTGTAATTATTAATTAGTTGTATTTCTAGAAAATTTCAAAAAATTGCAGAAATTATAGAAATATGTTATGGAATTATTTAAATATTGTATACAACATGTTAAGTTCTTTTAAGTGATTAGAACTTGTAGTATATTGTTATTTTAAATAACATGTTTTCTTTTATGAATTACATTGAGATGTGATCATGTGGCATTAATATTTTATAATGCTTTAGACATGTCATTGTTAGTGGGAGGTTGTTAGGTTGAGAGAAATCTTTGTAGATTTAATCTCGAAAAACAATATTTTGCGTATGAATTAAATTAAATTTTGGATAATTGTCACTTGTGGGCAAGAAATGATTACAAGTAGAGCGAATTTTCAATCTTGCGACTTGTGTAATATTGTCACTATTTAATTTAGATTTTTGCGACAAAATTATATTGTGATATGCTAATCAAATTAATCGTAATGCGCATTTTTTTTTCTCTAATTGACTTAACTTATGGAAGTTAATTTGGTTGACCTAGACTTAGTAGAGATGTTCAAATGTGAACATGATAATCCTATTCTTTAGATGAGCAGAAAGTCTTGGAGACTTTAAGTCATACCTTAATTGAGCCAAAGTAAGGAAACATGATTCAACTTCGTCGTGGTTTTGTTGCCTTGTTTGGCGCAATAAAAACTGATGTGGGCGCTATGATTAGCGGTATGCTAAGTAGCTTTGATCGGCAAGTTTGGAGTTGTAAAATTCGTAAGCCCTCAATAGATCTAGATATGATTCTAAATATTCAGTTGTGTGGATTGACTTTGTAATTTGACTTGTAATAAATGTTGCATCATTGGATGAAGCAACATTCAATAGTCATGTCATCCAAGAAATGCGAGCTTAAATGAGTTTGTCATTGAGTGTAAGACGAGTAGCCAGTATGAGCAGTATTTTGCTCTCTACCCAACTAATGGGAGTGGATGGAGTAAAATTTCACGCACTATGATAGTGTGCGTTAAAGTATCACTTGGAGTTAAAAGATTAGCGTTCAAAAATTACAAAATCTATTTACACTAAGTGAGAAGATTAGCGCCTAGTGGTTGCAATCTATTAGCACTGTCAACTTGTCTAAGTCCAAACACTTACTATCTCCACACTTGAGTTTGAGACATAAGGAGGTGCTTCTTTGTATGATTCCTTAGTTAGGCTAACGCTTTTGAATGGTGTTTACCACTAAGTGCAAAAGTTGTAGCATAGTAATGAAAAAGTCAAGACCGACAACATTGTTATGACTCTAAGAATTTGATGCATCGCTTGTGAGAATGTTGTGTTGAATTAGACTTTTTAACCTAATTTGCGCTTAAGTTGCTTTAGGAGCTGTCATAGATTGATAACTTATTCTCTCCTTCTTGTGGATAGTATAATTAATTGCAACTAAGTATGAAGCGAGAAACAGAGATGGCAAGAGGAGTATCGTTATGTTTTAACTAGATGCAGTAAAGTGTATGGAGAATAAAATTAACTTGAAGGTGTAGGAGATTAGCACTTACTAGTTAAATTTGCTACTTAGACGCACTTGATATCTTCATGACATCCTTTTATAATCCAGTGAACATTAGATAGTCATAAGTCATTACCTAGTTGAGCCTAAATCTTTACACTTACCTTTGAGAACTCACACATTAGGATGATGGGAATTAATTTATGACATTAGTCATAAACTTGTTGTACTTCATCACATTAATGAGAAGATGACATGGATGGTTTGAGTAGGCCCTCTCGAGCCCACTCACTTGTGGCATCTTGCTCTCATGTGAATGTGTAACTTTGTTAGCAATGGTTACCCACAAGTAAGTAGGAATACTGCAGAAAGGCATCTTGTAATGACCCAAACCAGCCTCTATAGGTTTAGCATCATAACTAGCCAGTAATCATGGGATTACCAAAGGCCTCCGAAATAGATTAACAAATTCAAGGTAGGAAGCACATATCAAATACATGCCCATAGAGCTGTGCAGACTTATATGGGACAGAAATATTTAAAACTTATATTTACATAAAATATAATGTCAGCCTTACATACAGAAGATACACAAAGTTGTCCAAACCAAAGAAAAGGAAATAAAACTTAAAACTTGTTCATTAACTTGGCACAACATTGTCCACAAAAACTTGACCACAAAAGACTTCCGGGACTTCCTCAAAAGGCGCACTGGTTGGCTAACACAAACAGATCCAGACTAGAAGTCTCAAGCCTGGTCACGTGCCTAATCACCTACATACATAATATGAATAATGAGCTGGAGCCCAGTAAACAAAAACAAAATAAAGATTTTATGAATGATGTTCATACAAATTCATAAATCAGAGTTCAGATCAGAAACAGATTCTTATTTATATTCAGAATTTTCAGAAAGTCATACGTGGTACATCTAGTAGCGCTAATAGATCAGATTGGTCATAAAGACCCATATGCAGAGCAGATGGTCATATAGACCCATATACAGAGCATATAAGGGGTTATGTATAACTAGTTCCATAAATGGAAACCACATAAAACCTTGGTACTAGGTAACAGATAACAGATAACAAACTCACATGATGCTAAAAATGCCACGATACATTTCAGAAATTGGACAATCATTTATCTATATAAAAAATATCATTTCAGAATATAGAGCTTATCATATCCGTTAGAAAATACTTATAATTGAACATATCTTTACTAAGGTTGTTATTCATAGACAACTCCAGAAGCAAATCAGACGAATCAAACAGATTAGATGGACTAGGGCACGTGACCTACACAAATATGTGACAGATACACATTGAAACACACGCTCAACAAACATTTAACTTATCACTTTTTTTTTCCCCTAGTGTGTTTCTAGTTCATTTCCTCATTATTGAAGCCTAAATCTTGTCTTAAGAATACCTTAGATGAAATGTGGATGCAAAAATGTACTTCGAAAACACTTGTAAAATTTTAGAAAACAGGGTAGTTCGCTCGAGCAAAAGCTTTGGTCACTCGAGTGGTCTGCAAAGTCTGCAAAAGTACTAGATGCTCTCATTTTACGCTTGAGCCAAGGTTAAAAACAAAGAGTGGTTGCTCGAGCCAAGCTTTGGTCACTCAAGCCAAGTGCTCATGTCTGTAAAACTACTGGGAGCTTGCAATGTGCGTTCAAGCGAAGACTTTACTGCTCGAGTGAACACTGCTCATGTCTGCAAAACTACTAAAAGCTTGCAATGTGCGCTCAAGCAAAGACTTTACCGCTCGAGCAAACACTGCAAATTCTAAAATTTCCAGATTTGCTCTCTAAGTTCAAAACTTGATTCCAATGCATCAAAACATATTCTTTTGGGCCAAAACTTGAGAAAACATGCTGAAACTCATTTAACTTCGTGAATTAAAGATCATTTCGCAACATCAAAGCCCAAAAGTATGCTAATTGTTCAAAATTCAACTCAAAACTTTATATATGTTTACATGCATACAATAACTCAAAATCTTTGGTTCCAAAACATGTTCAAATGAAGCAAGAAGGGAAGAATCATGTTGAATTTCCAAAATCATGCAAGTATATGCCCATGCATGAGAGAATTTCTAGGAAAATAAACTCAAATTATGATGAAATGAGCATGCATGCATGGATTACTTTCAAATTCATCTATCTA
Organism: Camellia lanceoleosa; assembly: GCA_025200525.1. Classification (NCBI taxonomy): domain Eukaryota; kingdom Viridiplantae; phylum Streptophyta; class Magnoliopsida; order Ericales; family Theaceae; genus Camellia; species Camellia lanceoleosa. The sequence continues at coordinate 97,774,325 of CM045764.1, forward strand.
AGCTTAATTCTAACACACACTCCCCAAATTCATGAACTTAAGCTTATGAACTTAATGAATTCAACTCTAACTTGAATTATTTATGCAAGAATCATGGTTGAGAAGCATACCTAAGGTTGAATTTGTGTGTAATCCTAGGTTAAACTTCCAAATTGCCTTTAAACCTCACCAACTCTTCCTTTTTCTCTCTTCTCTAGCTTTGATCTCTCTCTCTCTCTCTCTCTCTCTCTCTCTCTCTCTCTCTCTCTCTTACTTTTGTACCATTCAAGATGATGAGAATGAGAAGTCTAGACACTTATATTAGCCTTATATAGGCTCAATTAGCTTTGGCTAATTAATTATGATAAGAGTTAAGATAATTCAACTTAATTATTAATTTATTCTAATTATTTGATTCCAAATCAAAATCCAATTAAACTTACCATAAAATTCTAAAAATTCTAAATAACACATAGACTGAGTTAATTTCGTGTTCGGATATCGATAAGGCCTTCAATTAGCAGAACCAAGCAGAAGTCTAAACAGATATTCCTCTGGCTAACAGATAAGAATGCAAAACACATATAAAATTGCACAATTAACACACAATCTCATTCTTAGAGCTTAATTAGCATTCTTAAGTACAGATTATGGGCTAATTACGGAGTGTGGTTGTTATACATCTGTATTGGCACATTTAGTCTACTATGATATTTGTAACTAGATATGTGTAAGGGTATGATAGCTAGCCTCAATCTTGACACATTTATAGATTATGATACGCATCTTAGTCAAGACTATATGATCTCCCATAAGTAAAAAGTTTTGAGATGATTTTTGACATTGCACATATGAGGTCAAGATCAATTAGATAAGAGCTTTCATGCTTTTAGTTTTGACCGAGGTGGCGAATATACATTTGAGTTATTTTTTAGAAAGCTCTGTGAAGAGAAAGAAATGCTTAGATTATTCCTAGTATTTAGCAACACAATGGTGTAGTAGAGATAATGAATTAAGTATTGTTTATGTTAGGTGGATGATGGCTCAATATGTTTCCCAATTGGAAATTGCATTTTAGTTTGTTGCCTATGTCCCCAACTGAGTGCCCTCCATATTGGATTTTACACTTCATTTGAGTAATGGGTTAGTGGAGAGCCAATTGTGGGTGATCTATAACCATTAAGCAACTTATCTTTATTTTACTTCTCATAAGGTTGCGAAGTTAAGACCTAGAGTTCTATGGCAGATTATTGTATGCTGTCTTGTAAACATTTTGGGTCATGTGGCGCATTATTGTATGCTATTATGTAAACCTTTCGGGTCATGTGCTTATAAGTGAGCAGCTTTGTGGCAGTGTAACGAAGTGACGCAAAGTTTTCTTAGTAAAGGTGACGTGACTAGAGTTTTAGAACTCTATAAGAAAAAGAATTCTAAGTATGATGCTTATGTAGCCTAGTTGAGAATGGAAAGAAATTTCCAATATCCTAGGGACAGTGGAAGCGACATGCCTACTAGTGGAGTACTCTATTAGAGAACAATACTCTACATATGTGGTAGGTAATGTGAAAATTTTTCATGTTATCACTGGGTTATTGAGAAGGAAATATTCATGATTGCTCTACAAGATGATAAAAAGCCTAGGATAATGCCAAAGGCTCTCTAGTCCCCTGTTGTTAGAAAGTGGATTAATGTTGGGCATTTTAAGACAAAATCTTTGAGGATTAACCATTTCTAGGATTTGGTTGACTTTCTGCTATGACGCAAAACTGTTTTAAAGTTATGCGCGATTTGGATAGTCATTTTTTAGGCATAAGGATCGCTAAATACCAAAAAATGCATAATTGAGAAAGGTGCAAACCATGAGAAAACTTCATTCTACTTACTTTGACTTAGGCTATGATTGATATGCGTTCGGAACTATACTTTTTGGACATTGTGATCCAATTTCTCATTGGAGAATTGGATAAATAGATCTGTAGGGAAATACCATCTGCTTTTCTAGCGAAAAGATAGGAGCACAAAAGATTGCTAATTCCAATAAATCTTTTACAGCCTAAAACAGTTATCCAAATAGTGGTTCTTAGATTTCATCTAGCTATGATGGGCCAACGATGACGATGAAGACTATTGAGGCATGATCAATGGTCCAAAAGAAGTTTTTCCTTACTTAGTCATTATGAGCTAGGAATTTATAGGGTTGTCGCCACCTAGGATTGGCAGTCCTCTATTTTAGACATGATGGACATGGGTGATGTAATTTACATGGTGTAGACACCCTATTTTTGACTGCCCTTAAGACTTGGGTGCCTTATGGTGAACACTCAATGATGAATTAATATGCTGTACAAACTGTTCAATTTCTTTAGCAAATAGTTTCAGTTTTTTTAGTTTCGGAGCCTAAAACCTTGCACCTCTTTTGGATCAAAACCTAATTTTTTCTAGCATGACCACTCAAAGGCCTATTGGCCAACAGGTAGCCGGCAGGCCAATTTTATTGGTTGGCCGTCCCCTTTCTTGGTCGGCCGGTCATGTTTCCCGACAGGCAGATATTTGTTGCCAGCTGTACCCCATGTGTGTGCCTTGCACCAGCTAGCTCCATACAAATATTTCCAACCGAGGAACCTTTTTTTATATAAATAGATGACCACCCCTCTTAATTTTAGGTTAGAAAATTTTGTGAAGAGCCAAAAACTTGTAAAACACTCACCCCAACTTAGGCAAAAAGCCTTTATCCACCGGCATTCAAGAGATATATCAAATAAGCACTTAGCCTAATGGTAATATGCTTGATATGGCAACACAAACACTCATGCGATATACTAAAGCAAAAACACTCACCTAGTACTCAATCGGGCCAAGCCAAAAGAAATAAAACCATTAGAAAAATGCATACTCTACTATGTAAGGTGACTAATGCAACACATACAAAATGTAACTACGAGGTTCAGTTTTTAACATGTCATGTAACTTAACTCAAAGTATGCGATAGTGCACGTATTTAAGCAAGTAGGAAATGACAACAATGTTAAAATGATGAACCGAACCTAATGTATGCAAAAATGTATACAAGTCATGGTAATGGTATGAAAATGTAAAACATGATGCTACCATTATAAGCATATAAATAAAAGGGAGGAAGAAATGGGGGTTAAAAGACATACACAAATTATTACAAATTTCTCTTAAGCGAGAGGGTCCAAATGAATGCCCTAATTAAACTAATTATTACAACACCAAATAAATGAATTAATGCTAATGTAACTAGCTAACAAGTAATTATGTAACTAGCTATTATAATTTTGAACGAATTTAATTAATTTAAACATACTACTATCAAAACATTAAACAAAAGGACCACAAAAAATGAAGCATCGCACGTGCACAAATTCCTCCCAGAAACCTCCCTTTTTTGATGCCAGAAACTGTTCTATTTGCAGTCAGAAAATTAATCTATTTTTGCCCCAACTTTTGCTCTGTTCTGCAATGAAAATGACACTGCCTGCACAAAATAGGGTGGCCAGCCAGCTAGCCTTGGAAAGTGGTCGGCCGGCCACTGTTTTTTGGTACTGCCCCACTGCCCTAAAAATGAAATAAAGCAAAAATAGAGTGTTTCCAAGATATGTTTGTCATTTCTGCCTCTCCCTATCATGAAATTGGTCAAAGGAGGAGTAGATTTGATTTGCAAACCATTAATATTTACACATTTGTTGCACGATGATCTATGAACCGATAGGACAAAGGCTCAATGAAGGGAAATAAAAGACCAACAAAACCTTCTCCCTATCATGGAGTTACCTCAAGGGAAGTGGTAGATATTGATTCTTGACTCATTAACATCACTAAAGAGTATGTAATGATTCAAGACTCAATAAGTTCAATATAACTTCCGATTGAACCCAATCCAATTTTATTATCTTTTTACCACTTTTATTCTAATTTTAATCTTTTGTATATTACCTTGCCATTCATTATTCATTTTTGTCCAAAGAGTGATAATTACGTCCACTAATGAAGAGAAATGTCAAATAAGAAGTTGTGCTTTGTATGAGAGAGATGTAATGCCCTGGTAATGAACTGTAGACACCCCATTTTTGACCGTCCTCAAGACTTGGACGTCATCACTTGTGCACACGATGATTGTGATTGCATGTCTTCGTTTCGAGTGCTCGAAGTCCTTGGCAGAACGCCCTGTCTTTGGGCCTTTTAACCTTGTCTTTTCTATGCCTTGTTTTGGACTAAAAGCTTGGTGTTTCGAGTCTAGAACTTTTGGTGATTTGTTGGCCACCACCATAGGCTGTCGGCTATAGCTCATGGTTGTTGGCCATTGGTGTGGCCGGTCGGCCATCAGTGGTGGTTGGTTGGCTACCAGTGGTGGCCGACGACCACCAGTGTCTTTTTTCAAATATTTGTTGACAGTTGTGCCAGCTGTTAGCACATTAAGCTACATCTCCCTACTCGTGTATGGTGGGATGTTTCTAAGCTCAAGGCTTATTTTTCTATATAAAGGGGGGTTCCTCCCCCATTTTTGAGGGTTAGCAATTTTGGAACAAAATTCTCTCTCTCTCTCTCTCTCTCTCTCTCTCTCTCTCTCTCTCTCTCTCTCTCTTTCTAGCAATTTTGTGTATAGTTGCTTGCATACACTCCACTTTTGTCTATCAATCCTTAACAAAAGTTGCTAGTCTTTAGGCTGAGGTAGCTTGAGACTTATTCTGAGCTCTAGGAGGAGGTTTTGGCTTGGATTGTTGGCCAAATTGTGTCTTGGCTTTAAGAGGTATAACACTTGCTTTGTTAGCTTGTTTTAGATACTTGCTTTGCCATCTTCTTCTATTGTTTTTGGGCTGTTTTGGGGCTCATTTTGAACTATAAAAAATTCTTTTTTTGTGGCCTAAAGGTGGTGGTTTGAGGCCATTTGCAATTAAGGGGTGGTTCACCTTTCTTACTTCTTAGTTTGTAAAGCTTTTGTAGCTTTGTTCACCAATTTCAAACCAACTTTTTTGGACCTTTTAACCACTGAATTTCAGAGGTTTTTCAGTGGCAAAAAACTCATTTCAATGTCCAAATTTGGAGGGGTTAGCCTCCCCTCCTTGTGTCTTGTTTGCATGCTTAGTTAGCTTTATATGTTAGCATGTTTTTCTAGCTTAACTTAGCTTAAGTCCAACATGTTTTAGCCTTTGAAATAGCCTACTTTAGCTCTATTTTGGGCTTGTTAGTTCATTTGGGACTTATTTTGCATGGTTATAGTGTAATAGTCCGCACAAGTTGGTGTTTTAGGGTCTTAGACACCTCTTGTTTGAGTGGATAGCATCTTTTGGTGTTGCTTTTCACTCCATTTCAGCACTATAATCTTTTCAACCTCCCTCTTTGCTTTACTCTTTCATTTTCTTTTAAGAGTTCTTTTAAGCTTGGGATCTTTTAAGCTTGAGATTGAGGTTATGATTAATGGTTTAATCCTCTTTAAGGGTTCATTACCAATGACGTGATCTCTCTCTTGCCTTACAATATCCCTTGGTTGACACTTCTTTCATCTTAGAAGACACTCACCAATGGACAAATTGATTAATGAATGATTTGGTAATTAAAATGTGTAAACAAAATTGGCGAGTAAAAGTGGCAAGATAAGTATTTCTTTGTGTTGCATTGCATGTGTTCAAATTGGACGTTAAATTAAACATAAGGAAAATAGAACATTTGAGGTGCCACTTTTCTAGGTTCTCGTTGCCCCTAATCATGCATGATAGGTTGATGGTTATTTTGGTCATATTTTGCATTTATTAAACTTGCACAATTGGTTTCACAAGCCATCATGCAATGAAATTGCTTCTTTGATGGTTTATGAACCAAAATTTGTCCCTCCTTTGATTTTCCCATGAAAAGAAGAGACAAAGTGTGCAAACAACCCTTGATAAATACACTATTTTGCTCTATTTGTTCTCTGTTGCAGCAAGGAGGTGTAGGTTATCAGTGGCCAACAGCCACCACCAGTAGCCGACCAGCCACCAGTGGTAGCCGACCAGTCCCTTGTCGGCCATCAGTGAAATTTGCATAGTGTGTTGGTATGGTGGAGCAGAGGTGTTCTGGAAGTGGGCAGGATTGTTGGTATTCAATGTGCAAACAGAGGCATTCAGCAGCAAGACAGTAGCCTTTCGGATGGAAACCGAGCATGCATAGGTCTCCCTCGCTTCCCGGGATTAGCTAATTAGTTTAATTAGCAATAGATCAAATATGTGTTGTAATTAATTAGTTATAACTAATTAAGTGTTGTAAATAATTAGTTAGTTTAACTAGTCATTCAATTTCATTTTGTAATTAGTTAACTAGAATAGTTAATTAATTTAGTTTGTAATAATTAGTTAGCGAGTATAGCTAATTAATTAGTTTCAAGTTATGTATTAGTTAGCTTAATTAGTTTAGTTTAGTTTAGCTAGCTAGTTAGCTTTTATTCATTCGGACCCTCCTGCGCGAGGGCGTAATGTTGTAATAAGTGTGCGTGCGTGTGTGTATGTCTTCCAATCCCACGTCTTTCTCCCTTTTAGTTAATCGCTTTTGATGGTTAGATTAGGGACATGTTTTAATTAGCATATCGCATGCTTACATCCATTCATCTTGTCTTGCATGCACCAAGGCTCGGCGCATCATTCAAACTACATCGTCATTTCAGTAAATTCCTTGAATACGTGTTGATCGCATGCTGTTCAAATCGATTCATATGCCATATTAGTAGCCGAGCCTATTAAATTGCATATCACATGTGTTGCATTAGGTATCATGCATAGTTAGGAGTCATGCATATTTTTCTAACTCATATCTTCTTAGCCTGGAGTACTAGGTGAGTTTTAGTGCTTTAGCATACTTGCATGAGTGTGAGTGACTGCCATGTCTAGCATGCTTGCCATGAGGCTATGTGCTTACTTGTCAAACTGCTTGAATGCTTGTGGATGAAGGCTTGTTGTCTGAATTGGAACGATTCAACAAATGTAAGTTTTAAGCCCACTTTGTTGAGTGGCAAATCATGTTTTAAGCCCACTATGTCTGGTGGCAAATCCGCAAACTTTAAGCCCATTTGAGGTGGCAAATTCAAACCATTTTCACAAACAAACATGAGTTGAATTGTTCCAAATTGAGCAAACTAGTCTATACTTGCTTGCGTGCATCACATAGTAAAGCTAGTTTAATAACCGGAATAAGAACGCATAATGTTTATAAAAAATCATATCATGATTAGTAGAAGCCGATCTTTAATCGGGCGAGCGGGGGTGCTCAATTCATGACCTTCCCCTCTCGTACCTAAGTTCCTGAGTCGAGGCAACTTCGGTGATGATGGACACATGACCTTTGGCACGAGTCATGGATTTCCTAAATTTCTCCAAAAACAAAATATTTAGGTGGCGACTTTGTATCTGGCAAAGTAGTCCAATTTTGGCACTTTTTTATTCAAAATCAATTTTCCAAAATGATTTGCCGGATTTGGACTCTTTGGTGTTTATCAGTTTCACATTGCACTTGTGAGATTAGATTTAGAACCACGAGAGTCCGAACTATAGGGCTTTGTTTCGAGTTTCCTAAAGGGGGGCGAAAAAGTTGAGCTACAGTTTCTGGCAACTCTGCTGGAGATTTTAGAGAACTTGACTCGAACTCATGATATGACTTTTTATCTACACTAATGTGTTTCTTTGCATTTATATTTTCATCGGTGTGCCTAAGTCACAGTGTTTGCCATCTGCTATTCCTGAACAGTTTGCCAGAGGCTTGCTTGGAAAAGCTTGCCAAAAGGCTAACCGGTTGCAGGCCCTATCACAATGGGAACACAACCTTGGATCTGGACTACCGTTGTATCGTTCGATCCTCCTTTCACTTCTCGGTGTTAGGTGTGAGAGGTATATTAGGTAGTCTTGCTTAGGTACCTTTTTTTGACCAATCAACCTAGTTGCATATCGGAAGCCATAGAAACTGTTCCAACTAGGACAGGTTGCTTACCCGAATTCAAGATTGTGTGAGACACTTTGCTTGAATAGTGAACCCTAGTTCCTGACGAAACTAGGACAGGGTAACCCTACCCCATCATAGGGGTGTTTTGGCTTTCACTTAATTGGTATGTGCTTTTAGAGTGAAACTCTACAGGAGTGTATGTATTAGTTACAAGTTTGGGCATCAGTTTTGGAGCAGAAATTAGTGTTGAGTCTGATTCTCCACTTATGATTGCAATTGCGTGTTGTCGATGTCTGAGCCGAGGTCTTTGTGTAGTTTGATTTTTGCTTTACATTACTTTTTTTTTTTGCAAGGTAGTTTTTCACCATTGATTCAAACGATTCTGTTACCCCTCAATTACTCTGGACCTGTGTGAGAAGGATTTGCAGATCCGAGGATCTTGTCAGGGGACAGCTAGTGTTTGTTTCACTCTCACCGGTTACCAGACAGAGGAGGATCATACAGAATTCACTAATCTAGCAATCACCTTTTACTTCACCTGCGCCCAGTCAAGCCCTGTCTTCTACTTCTACTCCAGAAAGAGAGTATTCGCCAGTTTTGATAGCTCAACATCCCCCAGTCAGCATGGAAGATATGTTTCGTCAACTCTAGCAGACCATTGAGACTATGCAGCTAGATGTTGCCCGCTAAGTTGAGGTCACAGCCCGCCAAGCAAAAGTGATAGATAGGCTTCAGCAACAACAACCACAACCGGCAGTGGCTTTTACTTCCTATGCACCTCCAGCGGGGATTCCAGCACTTGGAGTTACAGTTAATGTCTAAGAGAATCTGGGCATGCCAGTAGATCTAATCTCACCTCAGACCTCCAAGGCACCAGTTTACCAAATGGAGGCGCCATTTGAATTTGAGATTGACCCCACTGCATTGAAGGTCAACAAGCTAGAAAAGCTTTGCAAAATGGCACAGGGCGTGAATTCAATCCCTGACATTGAGGATGGGTACACAGACGCGGTAGTGACTCTGCTAGACAGATTCAAGATGCCGCACATAGACCGGTTTGACTACTTCGGGGATCCCCTGGTCCATCTACGGTTACTCTCTAAAATCCTAAGACCAATGGGTTTCACTAGACTTCAGAAGCTGTCACTTTTTGGCTAGAGCCTGTTGAGTATAGCGGCCATTTGGTATGCCAAACTCGAGGACTCTATGAAAAGAAGTTAGGAGGAAATGATCAAGGCCTTCATCTCGCAATATTCCTACAATACCCAGATCGAGGTCACTACCCGTGATCTTAAAGCGACCTATCAGGAGTCTACGGAGGGCTTCTCGGACTTTGTGACCCGATGGAGGGCTAAGGCCTCTATGATGACTATTCGACCATCTGAAAAGCACCAAATCAGAATGGGGGTCCATAACTTGCAAGGGAGATTATAACAAAAGATGATAGTCCTGCCTTTGTTTACATTTGTTGAGCTCTATGAGATAGGGGTTCAAATTGAGGATGCGATGAAGCAGGGGCTGATAGATAGTGAAAATAAACAGCCCAAAAGGCTCTTTACACACAGCTCCAACGCAACTACGGGTGGTAGCACCTCTGCACGGCCTTCGGATGTGAGTATGGTCACCACCACACCCAAAACTGCTAACCCTTTTGCTAACACCTCCAACACAGCTCCACAAACCTCAACCAACTAGGCTCGATCTTAAAGGGTCTTTACCCCGCTCTATATGCCTTTGTCCAAAGCCTTAGGGGTCCTGATCAAAAAGGGGCACCTTAAGTCGTTAGAACAATGCCCTCTACTCGATCCTCTCCCCCCGAAACATAACCTGACCAAATACTACGCTTTTCACCAGTAACATGGTCATGAAACCGATCAATGCTATAGGCCGCGTCATGAGATTCAAGATCTCATTGACAATAAGGTGATAGCGCCTCCCCAAAAACCCAACGTCACTACAAATCCTCTCCTACCACATAACCAAGTCCCTCTAACCCGGCATATAAACCTCATCCATACACTAACCGTCCCTTATGACCCTAGTATATATATCACCCCGTCCTACCTGCCTAAGCTGGCATTGTTCATCCCTGAGAGCACGAACTTGTGCATGATGAACACGTCTACACTCCAACCCGAACCAGTGGTAGTGACAGTGGAAGATAAAGAGAGGTCAACCTTGGTGGAAAATGTCAGTCCGTTGCCCAAGGGCTTTGAGGACTTATCTAAAGGGACGTATAACCCGAGCTGCTATATTGTACCAATCAATCAAGCTAAGCCGGAAATGGTGTTGCTAGTTGGGATGGAGGTCAGTGTAGTTCGAGAAGATGGGCCAAGTTAGGGATTAGATAATCTAGCTGACCTGGAGGAGGACATAGACAATTTGCAGTTCTTTGATGAGCAAGATCAAAGGGATGTGTATATTGATTGGTTTGATCTAAACAGGTCAACAAACAATTCTGGGTGGCTAAGTGATGAACCCGATAAAGATGAGGGAACTGGATTGAAGCTGGAAGAACAGAAAGCAGGAACCGCTGCAATGGCTGGAATGGCCGATGGAAAGGGTAAACTACTGGAAAACACTAGTAAAGAATAATTGGCTCAAGAATTGGGCATTATTAGTACTGTGCATACTGAACAAGAAGCCGCGCTGAAGCGGTTTGAGCAAGAAATGAATGAAAACAACCGGAAGGCCGGAAAAGCTCAGTACCCTGCGGGGGAGATTTGTAATAAGAAGGCAATTTGAACGGAGCCGGATGAGTGCTTGTTGATTGTTGAAAGGGTCTGGTGGAATGACAACGACCTACACTTGGCCCATACCGATGAGGATTGGGGTGAAGACCTTTCTGACAACACTTGGTATGTGGAAGAAGTTGACCATATGACAAGAAGTGGCCGATATTTCAAACCACTACATCTGGACCAACTCGAGGCATTCGGGAAGGATAAAGAAGTTGAAAAATAGAAGAAAAAGCAGTTAGAGGAAGAGGCTATGCTGAAAAAGTTGAAGAAGATTCAAGTTGACATGTATATTTGGGGTCTGCTTATGGCTTCGAGAGTGCACAGACAGGTTGTACTGACGGCGATGGATAAAGCTAAGTTTTCTATCGACACTACCCCGGAACAACTGGTGGGATTAGTCTTCCTGGGAGGCGTTGCGCCAACTTTGATCTTTTCAAACAAGGAATTACCGCCAGAAGGCTCGGTACACAACAAGCCTCTATACGTATCCATAGAGTGCCGAGAAAAGTGGCTACCAGTGGTATTGGTCGACATCGAATTGACAATCAATCAATGTCGCAATAAATGCGGCTTATGCTATTGGTCTGAAATCGACCGATTTTGTGCCTATAGCCCAAGTGATCTGGGCATATGATAATACAAGCAAAGAGGTGATGTGGACAGTGTAGATTAGAGTACAGGTTGGCCCAACTGAACAGGATATCGAGTTCCATGTCCTGGATGTTCCGACCACTTTCAACTTACTACTTGGGCGACCTTGGCTGCACCAAGTGAAAGCTATCTCTTCCACTCTTCACCAAATGCTGAAGTACCCCCATAGAAAAAGGGTGGCCATAGTTTTCGGGAATTCATCTATACATCTTCCGCCAGAGCTCACTACACCTGTGCTGGAGATTGTGCATGGCGAAGAGGATGTTTTCCTTTCAAGGTTTACCTTGGCTGAGGCTTGAGTAGAGCAGAATATCTCGGCTATTGATGGGGGCTTGTATGTCAGCGCCCAATTTGTATACTTCATGAACAAGCTCCAACACATGCCAAGAATGGGACTGGAAAAGAGCAGCCGGAAAGGCGTTACTGCATTGGCTAATGTGCCACATAACCCGCATGCCTTTGGTCTGGCTATACACCCACCAAAGAGGACTGGGTGAGGAAAGGGGAATAGATGGCCAGAAGAGCCAGAGATAAGCAGACCGGGAAGCGCTACGAGCTTGTGCACTGACCAATTCGGGGAACCCTGAATGGTTATTTTGTTCGGGAGGGAGAAGACTTCCCATTCTGTGGTTTCCCTGAACCTTGGTTCAACTCTAATAGGCAACGGGTTCCTAGCTTTGAAATTTTCTTCGACTTGCAGCTGTAAGATAGTGATATGGAGGAAATAGCTAGACCAATTGCTAAAGCTGCAAAGTGCATAGAAAGTGATTCCAACAGCAATGAGCTTGAGATATGAGTAGCACTGGCATGTCTCCTTTCAGATAGTTCGATCAACTCAGAGAGCTTGGGGGATAACCTGACCGTTTCCATGATCAGAGACCAACTAGAGGTGAACCCTTCTAGCAGTATCTTGGATGCATCTGATGCACCATCCCTCATTTAGAGTTTGGAGGAGGGCTACCTGTCTAGCAGTTCTGAGTCGGGTAGTGAACCAGAATCTAATTCCACAGTATCTGTAGAGTCGGAATCAGATTCCAGTTCTTCTGAGTTTGGGTCTGGTATTCTTGGGATTGATAACCCAGATGCTGAGGTTTTGTCCAGGTCGTCCTTTTTTTTTTTTTTTTTTCCCTTTGAGTCGGTTGTAACTGAGGAACTGGATTAGCTTGACCTTGTGAATGAGAATGCCACTCTAGATTTTGAGTATTTCTCTGTGCCTCTTGTTTATTGCATTGATCATGATTTTCAAAATTTTGATGAAAATGATGAGGAAGGAATTCCTCTAGTTTTAAAAAATTTGATTAATCGGGAGGATGAGAGGTTTGCAAAACACCTCGCTGATGAAATCATTACAATTAATGTGGTACTGAGAAGGATCCTCGTCTAGTCTAGATCGGGTCCACGTTGTCTTCGGAGGAGCGCGAGCGCTTAGTCGCTTTATTAAAAGATTTCAAAGATGTTTTCGCATGGTCCCACGAAGACATGCCTGGAATCGATCCTGAAATTGTACAGCATCGGATCCCTCTTGACCTTGAGGCCCAACCCATCAAACAAAAGTTACAGAGAATACTCCCGGATTAGGCTTTGAAGATTAAGGAAGAGGTCACCAAGCAGATAGACGTAGGGTTTTTGCTAGTATCTGAGTACCCAACTTGGTTGGCCAATATTGTCCCAGTGCCAAAGAAAGATGGTAGAATTCGGGTGTGTGTGGACTTCAGAGATCTGAACAAAGCCAGTCTAAAGGACGATTTTCCTCTGCCACACATTGATGAATTGGTGGACTTCACCGCGGGCCATGCATTGCTCTCCATCATGGATGGGTTTTCCGAGTATAACCAGATACTGATGGCACCCGAAGACAAAGAGAAAACTACTTTCACTACGCCGTGGGGAACCTACTGCTACAGAGTGATACCGTTTGGGCTGAATAATGCCAAGGCTACCTATCAATGGGTTGCAACCACAATTTTGCATGATATGATCCATAAAGAGGTCGGGGTGTACGTGGATGACATGATTGTTAAGTCCAAGGAAAGAGAGGGCCGCTACATCACCTTGAAGAAATTCTTTCAATGAATTAGAGAATACAAACTGAGGTTGAATCCACAGAAGTGTACTTTCAGCTTAACAGCAGGGAAAATACCGGGTTTCTTGATCACACAGAGGGGGATCGAGGTAGATCCTTCCAATATCAAGGCCATCCTAGGAATGCCACCACTAAAGACTGAAAAGAAGGTGCGAGGCTTTCTGGGTAAAGTGCAATTCATAAGACGGTTTATTTCTAAATTAACCTTGACTTGTGAACCACTATTTGGTCTCCTAAAGAAAGGGAAGAAGTTCCGATGGGATGATCGATGTCAATTCACTTTTGAGCAGATCAAACAGTACCTTCAGAATCCACCTGTGTTATCGCCGCCAGAGCTGGGGAAGCCTTTGATTTTGTATTTATCAGTCACGGACACAACAATGGGATGCATGCTTGCTCAGAAATCTAAGGATAGGGTGGAGAAAGCCATCCATTACCTAAGCAAGAAAATGCTAGACTATGAGACCCGTTACACCCCCGCTGGAGAAAGCTTGCTTAACCTTAGTATGGGCTACCTGAAATTAAGGCACTACTTGTTAGCTCATTCTGTAATTCTAGTTTTGAGATTAGATCTCATCAAATATCTCTTTGAGAAACCAGCGCTTACGAGTAGGCTAGCCCGTTGGTTGCTTCTCTTCTCTGAATTTGATTTGAAGTATGTTACTCGCAAGTCTGTCAAGGGGAGAGCGGTAGCAGAATTCCTGGCAGATCACCCAGTGGAAGGGGATGAAGCGGTAGAATACCTGTTTCCAGATGAAGCTATTTTGCAAGTTGAGGAAGAGATCTGGACAATGTGCTTTGACGGAGCGTCTAATCAATATGGGTATAGGATAGGTGTGTTGCTGATAACACCCGACAATTCCCATATATCTTTAGCCTTTAAAATTTGGTTCAAGGTATCTAATAACGAAGCAGAATACGAGGCGTGTATTGCTGGTTTGGAAGGCGCCCTGGAACTAGGGGCAAAAAGGTTGGATGTTATCGGGGACTGGAACCTAGTTGTGTCTCAAGCAAAAGGAGACTGGAAGGTCAAAGAAAAAAAGATGAAGATCTATCACCAGACCTTAGATTTTCTGATTCCTAGGTTTAAGAAGCTAACCTTCACTCATCTACTAAGAGAGAACAACAAGTTCGCTGATGCTTTATCAACTCTATCTTCTATGATAGACATCTTGTTTGGAGTTCAGATGCGTTCGATTATCATTGAGTAGAGATATACGCCAGCCTACGAGACTATCGCCGCAATAGATGAAGTTCAAGATCAAAACCCTTGGTTCTATGATATCTAGAACTTTTTGGAAAAGGAGATTTATCCACCAAGGGCAAATGCCAAAGATAAAAGGGCAATACGTCGAATGGCCGCTCAATTTATTATCTGCGGAGGTAAACTGTACAAGAGAGGTCATCTGGGAATGCACAAGTTGTGTGTTGACGCAGAGAAATCAAAGCGCCTAATAGAGGCTATCCATGGGGGAGAGTGCGGAGCGCACATAAACGGGGTAATGTTAGGCCGGAAGATTCTCAGGCAAGTTTACTACTGGTCTACCATGGAGGAGGATTGTATCGGTTTTGTTCGGTGATGCCTCAAATGCCAAATTCATGCCAATCGCATGAAGATCCCGCCGTCAAAGCTATATAACATGACTTCACCATGGCTTTTTTCTGTCTGGGGAATTGACGTCATCAGCGCAATCACACCGAAAGGGTCAAATGGGCATGAATACATTCTAGTGGCAATTGACTACTTTACAAAGTGGGTGAAAGCTTAGTCTTATGCAGTGTTGAAAGCATCACATGTGGCTAAGTTCATCCAAAATAACATCATTTGCCAATATGGAGTCCGAAACAAGATCATTTCAAATAATGGCCCCCCATTTCAAGAAAGAAGTGATCGACTTGTTGGAGAAATACACGGTGGCTTTTCATAAGTCATCCACATACCGGCCACAAACCAATGAAACTATTGAGGTCGCCAACAAGAACATCAAGCATATTCTACAGAAGATGGTTGAGACCTACAAGGACTGGCTAGACAAATTGCCATTTGCACTCTAGGGCTATAGAACTTCGATACAGATGTCTACAGGGGCAACTCCCTACTCTTTTGTTTATGGTATGGAGGCTGTTCTACCAATCGAAATAGAAGTCCTGTCACTGCGAGTCATGGCTGAGCGTCAAATAGCAGAGACGGATTGGCAGCAGAGCAGGTTCGAAGAACTGGTGTTGTTCGATGAGAGAAGGTAAAAAGCATTGTATCATGTTTAGGGTTATCAACGTAGGATTGCCAGGGCTTTTAACAAGAAGGTTAAGTCCATGAATCTCAAAGAAGGGGATTTGGTGTTGAAAGATAACCAAGCTCCCATTTATGACCCTAGGGGCAAGTTCAGACCCAATTGGACTGGTCATTATATCATCAAAACTATCTAGTCAGGTGGAGTTGTTATTCTCATGGACTTGGATGGCCTAGAATTTTCTCAACCAATCAACATGGACAAGTTGAAGAAATACTATCCCTGAGAGGCTCGTTAGTCCAAAAACCTGGAAGGGCGAACTAGGCAAAAGTTAGAGCATAAAAAAAAATTGGAAATAAAGAAAAACTGAGCTCGCAAGGTTAAAAACCCTAAAGGGCGGCCTTGGAAAAAGTTAGAGCGCAAAAGGAGAGCGTTAATACTCGAGTGAACCTGAACCGAACTATGTAAGGCCTGATTCCCATCTTCGGGATACGTAGGCAACTTCATTATGAAGTTCGGCCGTAAACACCTCCAGCTCAATTGTCCTGTCCATGTGTTAACCAGGTCATCTTTGTCCATTCTTTATCTGAGAGTTTGGTTTTGATCTTCTATGAAAATTGGTTACAATGCTAAGCAGTGTTGTTCAAACAAGGGGTAATTTGTTATCTTTGGATTCAGGGTTGTACATCTCGAGGATAGATTCCGTGTGTGTCAAGTGGTGATCTATATCGAAAATGGTTTTCAAAAGTTTTGATAAAAGTTGATTTTTACTCAAATTTTACCTTTTACAACTTAGACCATTTTTGGACAAAAAGGAAAATTTTCAGTGCTCACAATTTTAATTTCATTGATTTCAATAAAAAGTTCTCCAACTCTTGATACAAATCAAAGTTGCTTTTATTACATTCATAAAACTTGAAAAGTAAAGATCAAAGCAATAAACTAGGGGCATAGATAAGTTCGGTGCTCCTACGTCCCCCGCTTGTGCTTGTGGAAGCTTCTGATACTAAAATGGGCCCGGATTGTGCCCATCTTCAAGCTAAGTCAGGCACTCGCCAGAAAGTGCACAGTTGAAACTAAGGGTAGGAGCCAGAAGCTCTCTTGTCCTCCAAGCAGTGAGGTATCTAGCCAAGTGTGAACCTCGGATGGGGAATGAAACCGGGTACTCTACCCCCTCCTCTGGGCAAGTTTGATCATGTTCAAAGACGCTTGAATCGAAACGGAAAGTAGAATACACAATGTGTCTGGCCGATAAACTGAATGCTACTGAGTCATGCTGTAGCACATTTTGGGCAAATCAAGCCAGGGGCAACACCAAGCAATGTCAACAGCGGACCTGTTGCACATCTATTGGTACCACCATCCCTCATTTGGGAAATCCATTAGCTGTTGGTAGAAAAAGTATGCTCGGGCTGAGTATGCAAGGCAAGAGTCCACTACCTTCAGCTTCTCCATAAGCCATATTTGGGGAGGGATAAAAAAAAAGAGAAATTAAAGAATAGAGAGGTGTATGTTGAGAAAAGGGTTTTGAGAGAAAAATAGAGCATGATTGCCGAGTGATGTGAGAAACACATATGAGATGGGCGGGAAACATTATCTGAAGGAGTAGTGGACTTCTCGCGAATTTGGTCATCTTTCGCCAATGAAAGGCATCTAAGCCCATCAAAGTCTCGGCCAACACCAAACCAGTGCAATTGTTGCCCTTTTTCAAACCTTGAGTTACTTCGACTAGTTGAATGCTAGACCCTCCAAAACTAAGGGCAAGAAGGAAATGAGCCAACATGCACAAGCAGAGGGCGCATTCTCGAAAACCCCGCTAAAGAAGGCCGCCTCAGTCACTGGCTTCAGAAAATCGATTGATCAGGCTGGGAATGTCTAGCTCACTGTTGTGAACGAAGGATCGGGCCTCATGTAGAGTAAGCTCGCACATTCGTCCCAAAGCTTGGATGTGACCAAAACGGGGTTGAGGTAGAATTTCCCCGTTGCGCCGGGATTCCATTAGTACTTAAAATTCTTTGATTGTTGAGCAAAACTCTTGTCCCTTGAGGCTAAAGATGTGTGTAATCAGGTTCCAACATCTAGCCGTGGCATGTAAGAACGGAAAACGAAGTGGAGTATGACTCAGCGGGAATAGTGCATTTATGCTGAAACCCCAAAAATTTAGCTTTTTCGAGCCATCTAAAGTTGCAATCCAATTCGAGAGTTTTTGGGCAAAGAATGGCTCTATTTGTGAAGAATTTGTAGCTGAAATGATGAAATCACGAAGCTCAACATTTTGTAGAAGATAAGGCAGTGAGTGGAAGCCAGGTGGCAGCAATCTGGAGATTCCTTACATTGATGGTCGACCGACCATTGGTGATGGCCAGCAGGCCACTTTGGTAGCCGACCGGCCACCACTAATGGCCAACAGCCTTTATTCATGGCCGATGCCTTCTTATGCATCCTATTGTACTTTGTCTTGGCCGAGAATCTTTGAAGGCATGTGTTTTTTTCTTTTTTTTTATGCATGTTAAGGTCTTGTTTTGAGTCCTTCTAGTTTAAGCAAGTTTGTTGAGTTGTATTTGAGTGGTTTTTTCTTGTTTATCGAGTTTTTTTTGTTTATCAAGTTGTTTTGTTGTTTATCGAGTTGTTGCTATTTGGATTATCAAGTTGTATTACTTTGTTTGTTAGTTGTTGGTCGTTTCATTATCCAATTAAAAACGTCATGCCAATACAAGTGTTCGGTTTTCATTATCAAAATCAATCTCGTTTTCATGCAATGTAGTGCTCATGATGCAAAATACAACACTTTTTCAAATGAAAACTGGTTTTCATTCCGATCATGGTTGTTTTCACAAAAGTGCAGTACAAGTTTTTAAAGAAAATAAAACCTGTTTGAAACTATACAATGTGCTAACAATACTAACAAAAGAAACTAAGCAAGAATACAGAAAATCAGTGCCAGCCATCTCAGGCTTGAGATGTCCTCTTTGTCCTCTTCTTGGGCAGGGACTTAGAGCTGTCTCCATCTACACTGCTGTCTGAACCAGATGCCGAACCAGAACTGGAATCATCGCTGCTTTCTGCTTCAAAACCCAGCTCAGCATCACCTCTACTCTCAGATCTAGAGTCGTCATCTCCACTCTCAGAGGACTCAAACTATGGACTCACTGCCTTCTGGGAGCCACTCGTCTCGGCGTCGTCATTGCTCAGAATGGGCTCTGAAGGACCACTCTCATCTCAGGTGCCTCTGGTTCTGCCTTGGCTATGTGCTAGAGCCCGTCTCCCTCTCCTCCCTACTGTTGGAGGAGGTACTGCTGGTCCTGGTGCTACTCCCGCTGATGCACCCGGTATATCTGGGATTTGTAAACGACAGTTGTCAATATATCAGTTTTAGTGTATGTATCAGATATAAGCATGGTATGCAGCATGAATGTAGGCAGTAGTCAAATACAATGTGTGAGTATAGTGTATGAATGCAGTATTTGAGTGCAATGTATCAGATGCAGTGTATCAGATCACTGCAATGTGGAATAGATTACAGTTGAAATGCTAGTGTATCAGCAGAAAGAATGATAACATGAAACGTAAACTGAAGAAAGTTACCTGAATACCGTAGAGACTGAGCAGGCTCATGCTTTTTTGCACTATCCTCATTAGGGAAGCCGCCAGCTCGAGAGTGTCCCAGGTGTACTCTATAGATGCCTGCAAGTGTGTTGAGGTGATTGGTGTGCTATAAACATAACTGAAATGAAATAAGGCATGCAAAACGTAAATTGTGGTACATACTAGAGTCGGGCCTCGAACCCCAGCAAGCTCATGCCTGGCCGGTGCAGGCTCAACAGGGATCTGGTAAGCCTTCCCGGTATGCTGCCAACATGTAAGTGTAGTGGGAAGCTTTGGCCAACCAGTCATCTCCCTCGCTCGAGAAGCTCTTCTCCTACGGGCCTTAGTCGCCCTAGTCGTTTTAGGCGCCGCCCTCGTAGCAGGAGCTCTCGCTCTCTCACCCCTACGAACACCGGTCAAAGGTGGCATAAGGTATGTCTAAATGAAGACTGTATAATTGCCTTCGACTCGGAAGTAGTCTGCCTCCAAGCCTACCATGAACTGAATGACCTCATTAGCAGATAAGTTTTCTGCTGATCTCATGGACTCTGGTGGTGCCACCGGTATGATCGGAGTACGCAAGCCCATGGTCTGACGCATGACTCGCTCGCCCATGAACCAAGCTCGGCAAACTGGGCCCTCGAGTAGAATACGATAAAAAGAAATGCCCCAGGCCGCATTATACTGGCCCTGAATCCCTGTCGGCATCGTGGCCCATGGCTGTCACATGATTTGCAAGTAAAAGGTGAACAGATTATTAGCCATTGTCAGTTGCTAATATGTGAATTAGAACAGTTGTAAGACAAAAATGACTGTATTTTGGGTTACCTCATGAGTAGCTACCATGTCAAAGTAGTGCCTGAAGAATGAGAAGGGCTTGCGGGTCCTACGGTGGAGCCGACCGTCATATCTCTGTGAATAAGGGACTGTCAATGGAAGCTCCACTACAAGCACTGGGGCCAGAGTCGGAAAATAAGCATACAACCATAGCTGCAAGGAAAGTGCAGTGATATGTGATCAACAATGAATTTGAATAGATGCAGAAAGTGCAAAGCAGAAAGCATGAATTTGAACAGATGTGGAAAGCATGAATTTGAACAGATGTAGAAAGTATAAAGCAGAAAGCATACAGCATAAACATATGCAGAAAGTGCAAAGTAGAAAGCACATGTGTTAAACAGATACAAAGCAGGAAATGCTGAACAGAAAGTGTAAAGTACAAAGAGGGAACTGAGATGTGTACCCCCCAGGCTCGCCAGTAGCCTCCGATCAAGTCTCCTCTCAGGCGGGAGGTCGAACTCATATAGTCGTATAGAGTGGTGAGGCCAACTCCACCCCAATCATAGGAACTCACCTGGGAAAGGGTCACCAATATGCTCAGTAGGTATAATCCTATGTTGTTTTCCCTGTTCGCAAATAAGGTGGTACTGAAGAGGAACATCAGAAAACCCCTGGCGTACCGCTCTGTCTCCTCAATTGTCTCTGGCTTAGTCCCTCGAAATTGCTTCGCGAACCAACTGTAGTTAACCATGCCTGGCTGGTACAAAGGTGGGCGCGCCCTTAATAGCTCGACCCAAGCTGCCTCCCACTCTCCCATGTCTGTATCAAGAGGGATCGGATTGCCCCCTACGCCTAAGCCAGTGATCATGGCAAAGTCGTAGGGAGTCATCGTCATCTCCCCAACTGTGGAGAAGTGGAGAGAGTTGGTGGTGTCCCACCATCTCTCCATAAGGGCCTCCGGAAGAGGACGGCTAGCTATAACTCTCATCAGGCTAGAGTAGAAAAGGCCGAAGCCAGCCCCGTTGACGATGTGGCGTACTCTTGCAAGGAGCTCATCATACTAGTCCTGTACAGTAGTAGCACCATAGCCCCTGAAGGTGCGAGACTCACCTTGTGGCAAAGAAAAGACACACACAGATTAGTTAGAGATGAATCAGACAAATCAATTATAAAAGTACAATTAGATGAAAGACAGTGCAAGAAATGCAACTTAAATATGGTGGGTAGAGCTCATACCTCAACGGCAATGGCTAAAAGATGCAAGGCTGGCTTCCTCAGTAGGAGATCCTCCTGTGCGCCAGGAGCAAAATCAGTAAAGCATCTAATACCTCCAGCAGGTAGGATATGTGTCTGGGGGTGGTATCTCGTTGGATCAAAGGGTCATACCCTCAATGGTAATGGCACCGGCTCGTCCTCAAAATCAAACTCTACCTCGAACTTTGCCTCTGGGGAAGCTCCATCATGCGGTATATCATCTGCAATCTGGAATATAGGTGAAAAGTCAATGAAAAGTAAAGAAAATGGAGAAAATAGGGTAAACTTAGAAAAATTCAAACCCTAGAAGAGAGAAAATGGGAGAAAAAGTCAAAGCCAGGAAAAGTGCATAGAACTCGAGAGAAACTCGAGGGGAACAAGCCTCAAGTGGTGAAAATGAAGAAAAAAGCACCGAAATCAAATTTCAATCGGTTCAAAACGAAGTAAACAAAGAGGATTTAGCAAATCAACTTCGTGTGGGACGTTGGAAAACGCATAAAAAGCGCGAATCTAGAGAGAAGAAAGGTCTAGAGAGAGAGAGAGAGGGTGAAATTTCGGACATGAGGGTGTATGGAAATGAGGCCCCATGGCATTTACTTAAAGATCCATAGTGAAAAGACCAAAAAGGGCCCGATCTGCCATCAGTGGCCGACAATGTTAAGGGGTGGTCGACAGGTGGTCAACACCTTCCCCTTGCAGCTGTTTAGTGCCTAGTGCTCCTCCATTGAGTCTTGATGCTATTTTGTGTCCTTATTTCTCAAGAAGTGCAAGGAAAGTTCACTTTTAAGTTCAGATTGCCTCTACGGAAGCTCCAAACCGTGCCTTTAGTGCATGATGTTCATTGCTAGTCAACATGAACAAGGTGTATCTTTTTAAAACATGTTGCAACTCTTCCGAGAGGTAAATCAGAAGTTGCTACTCAATTTGTTTTGTTAAGAATATGCTGTCAATAGACTTGCATAGAATATGCACTTCTCCCTTCATGCATAGAACATGCTACCAATACATTTGCATAAAACATGCCATAACATTATGGTAATCGTGCATAGAACATGCACCCTTACTATATTGTACTTGTTGAGTTTCTTTCTTGCGCAGACACGATATTATATGTACGGTTCATTCAGCGGAGCCAACACAGTCCAAAGATATTGTATGTGTGGTTCATTCAGAGGAGTTCCAGGTGAAATCATTCATGCCCTTCGAATTGCATCCTTTTACTCTCCTTCTGCTCACGTGCAACGCATTAGGATCACTCCCTTTGGTTAAAAACATTATGGTGTGTCCCGGTGTTCACACCACTTCCTTTGGTTAAAAACATTCGGGTGCGTCTCGGTGTTCACACCACTTCATTTGGTTAAAAACATTCGAGTGCGTCCTAGTGTTCACACCACTCCCTTTGGTTAAAAACATTTGGGTGCGTCCTGGTGTTCACACCATTCCCTGGTTAAAAACATTTAGGTGTGTCCCGGTATTCACACCACTCCCTTTGGTTAAAAACATTCGGGTGCGTCCCGGTGTTCACACCACTCCCTTTGGTTAAAAACATTCGGGTGCGTCCTGGTGTTCACACCACCCCATTCGGTTAAAAACATTCGAGTGCATCCCGGTGTTCACACCAACCTCTTCAGTTAAAAACATTCGGGTGGGTCCCGGTGTTCACACTAGGGTTAAAAACATTCGAGTGCGTCCCGGTGTTCACACCATTCCCTTTGGTGAAAAACATTCAGGTGCATCTTGGTGTTCACACCACTCCCTTTGGTTAAAAACATTCGGGTGCGTCTCTGTGTTCACACCACCCCCTTTGGTTAGAAATCTTCGGGTGCGTCCCGATGTTCACACCACCCCCTTTGTTTAAAAACATTCAGGTGCGTCCCGGTGTTCACACCACTCCCTTTAGTTAAAAACATTTGGGTGCGTCCTGGTGTTCACACCACCCCCTTCGGTTAAAAACATTTGGGTGTGTCCCGATGTTCACACTAATCCCTTCGGTTAAAAACATTTGGGTGCATCTCGGTGTTCACACCACTCCCTGGTTAAAAACATTTGGGTGCGTCTCGGTATTCACACCACTCCCTTTGGTTAAAAACATTCAGGTGCGTCCCAGTGTTCACACCACTCCCTTTGGTTAAAAATATTTGGGTGCGTCCCGGTGTTCACACCACCCCTTTTGGTTAAAAACATTCGGGTGCGTCTCGGTGTTCGCACCACTCCCTTTGGTTAAAAATGTTTGGATGCGTCCCGGTGTTCACACCAACCCCTTCAGTTAAAAACATTCGGGTGCGTCCCGATGTTTACACCACTCCCTTTGGTTAAAAACATTCGGGCGCGTCCCGGTGTTCACACCACTCCCTTTGGTTAAAAACACTCAGGTGTGTCCCGGTGTTCACACCAACCCTCTGGTTAAAAACATTTGGGTGCGTCCCGATGTTCACACCATCCTTTTTCTCCTTTCACCTGCAATGCATTAGGATCTCGGTTGAGACCTCGGGTGCGCTTGATGGTTATGTTGCTCTTCGCCTTTTCTTGCATGTCACATGGTTAAGGTTGCTTAATTTTCTTATGTCTTTTTTGCATGAAATGTGGTTTGGTTCGTGATTCCCACGCGTGGCGTGTTTACTTACTTCCTTTTATGTTTTAGGTTGTTGTACCTTATTTTAGATTGTTTAAATTGTGGCATTTCTATGCATAGCATTACAGCCTTACTGCATGATCATAAGTTATGTTCCTGCATCGTGCATATCACTTGCATCTTACCCCAGAACTACGTTGGTTTGATTCCTTGCAAAGGGATACGTAGGCAGCCTGTAGGTGCAACCGTTTTTGTCTTGCTTGCTTATTTGTCCAAGTCTTCGGCCTTGTCAAAAATGGGTCGTCTCTGGGCTTTGACATTCACATTCATTGCTTCCTGACTTCTTAGTTCTGCCAAAGAGGGATGACTGTAGACACCCCATTTTTTACCGTTCTCAAGACTTGGATGTCATCACTTGTGCACATGATGATTGTGATTGCATGTGTTCGTTTCGAGTGCTCGAAGTCCTTGGCAGAATGCCCTGTTTTTGGGCTTTTTAACGTTGTCTTTTCTGTGCCTTGTTTTGGACCAAAAGCTTGGTGTTTCGAGTCTGGAACTTTTGGTGACCTGTCGGCCACCACTATAGGCTGTCGGCCATGGCTCATGGTTGTTGGCCATTGGTGTGGCCGGTCGGCTACCAGTGGTGGCCAACGGCCACCTGTGTCTTTTTCTAGATATTTGTTGACAAATGTGTCAGCTGTTAGCACATTGAGTTGTATCTCTCTACACGTGTATGGTGGGATGTTTCTAAACTCAAGGCTTGTTTTTCTATATATAGGGGGGTTCCTCCCTCATTTTTAAGGGTCAGCAATTTTGGAACAAAATTCTCTCTCTCTCTCTCTCTCTCTCTCTCTCTCTCTAGCAATTTTGTGCATAGTTGCTTGGATGCACTCTACTTTTGTTTATCAATCCTTAACAAAAGTTGCTAGTCTTTGGGCTGAGGTAGCTTGGGACTTATTTTGAGCTCTAGGAGGAGGTTTTGGCTTAGATTGTTTGCCAAATTGTGTCTTGATTTCAAAAGGTATAACATTTGTTTTGTTAGCTTGTTTTAGATAATTGCTTTGCCATCTTCTTCTATTGTTTTTGGGCTGTTTTGGGGCTCATTTTGAATTGTAAAAAACTCAGTTTTTGTGGCCTAAAGGTGGTGGTTTGAGGCCATTTTCAATTAAGGGGTGGTTCACCCTTCTTACTTCTTAGTTTGTAAAGCTTTTGTACCTTTGTTCACCACTTTCAAACCAACTTTTTTGGGTCTTTTAACCATTGAATTTCAAAGGTTTTTCAATGGCAAAAAACTCATTTTGAAGTCCAAATTTGGAGGGGTTAGCCTCCCTTCCTTGTGTCTTGTTTGCATGCTTAGTTAGCTTTATATGTTAGCATAATTTTCTAGCTTAACTTAGCTCAAATCCAGCATGTTTTAGCCTCTGAAATAGCCTGCTTTAGTTCTATTTTGGGTTGGTTAGTTCATTTGGGTCTTGTTTTGCATGGTTGTAGTGTAATAGTCCTCACAAGTTGGTGTTTTGGGGTCTTCGACGCCTCTTGTTTGAGTTGATAGCATCTTTTGGTGTTGCTTTTCACTCCATTTCAGCACTATAATCTCTGCAACCTCCCTCTCTGCTTCACTCTTTCATTTACTTTTGAGAGTTGTTTCAAGCTTGGGATCCTTTAAGCTTGAGATTGAGATTATGCTTAATGGTTTAATCCTCTTTGTGGGTTCATTACCAATAGCATGATCTCTTTCTTGCCTTACAATATCCCTTGGTTGACATTTCTTTCATCTTAGAAGACACTCACCAATGGACAAATTGATTAATGAAGGATTTGGTAACTAAAACGTATAAACAAAATTGGCAAGTAAAAGTGGCAAGATAAGCATTTCTTTGTGTTGCATTGCATGCATTCAAATCGGATGTTAATTTGAACATAAGGAAAATGGAACATTTCATACTCAAAAGTGATGAAATGTGCCACTTTCCTAAGTCCCTGTTGCCCCTGATCATGCATGATAGGGTGATGGTCATTTTGGTCTCATTTTGAATTTATTAAACTTTCACAATTGGTTTCACAAGCCATCATGCAATGAAATTGCTTGATTGATAGTTTATGAACCAAAATTTGTCCTTCATTTGATTTCCCCATGAAAAGGAGAGGCAAAGTGTGCAAACAACCCTTGAGAAATACATTGTTTTGCTCTGTTTGTTCTCTGTTGCAACAAGGAAGTCCAAGTTATCAATGGCTGATAGCCACCACCAGTAGTCGACCGGCCCCTTTGTCGGCTATCAGTGAAATTTGCACAGTGTGTTGTTAAGGTAGAGCAGAGGTGTTCTGGAAGTGGGCAGAATTGTTAGTGTTCAATGTGCAAACAGAGGCATTGAGCAGCAAGGCAGTGGCTTTTCGGGTGGAAACCGAGCATGCATGGACCTCCATCACTTCCCGAGATGAGCTAATTAGTTTAATTAGCAATAGATCAAATATGTGTTGTAATTAATTAGTTGTAGCTAATTAAGTGTTGTAAATAATTAGTTAGTTTATCTAGTTATTCAATTTCGTTTTGTAATTAGTTAACTAGAGTAGTTAATTAATTCAGTTTGTAATAATTAGTTAGCTAGTATAGCTAGTTAATTAGTTTCAAGTTTTGTATTAGTTAGCTTAATTAGTTTAGTTTAGCTAGCTAGTTACCTTTTATTCATTCGGACCCTCCTTCGCGAGGGCGTAATGTTGTAATAAGTGTGTGTGCGTACGTGTATGTCTTCCAACCTCATGTCTTTCTCTCTTTTATTTAATTGCTTTTGATGGTTAGATTAGGGACATGTTTTAATTAGCATATCGCATGCTTGCATCCATTCATCTTGTCTTGCATGCACCGCGGCTCAGCGCATCATTCAAACTGCATCGTCATTTCAATAAATTCCTTGAATATGTGTTGATTGCATGTTGTTCAAATCAATCCATATGTCATATTAGTAGCCGAGCCTATTAAATCCCATATCGCATGCGTTGCATTAGGCATCTTGTATAGTTTGGAATCACGTATATTTTTCTAACTCATATCTTTTTACCTTGGAGTACTAGGTGAGTTTTAGTGCTTTAGCATACTTGCATGAGTGTGAGTGACTGCCATGTCTAGCATGCTTGCCATAAGGCTATGTGCTTACTTGCTAAACTGCTTGAATGCCTGTGGATGAAGGCTTGTCGTTTAGATTGGAACAATTCAACAAATGTAAGTTTTAATCCTACTTTGTTGAGTAGCAAATCATGTTTTAAGCCCATTATGTTTGGTGGCAAATCCGCAAACTTTAAGCCCACTTGAGGTGGCAAATTCAAACCATTTTCGCAAACAAACATGAGTTGAATTGTTCCAAATTGATCAAACTAGTCTATACTTGCTTATGCGCATCACATAGTAAAACTAGTTTAATAACCGGAACAAGAACGCATAATGTTTATAAAAAAATCATATCATGATTAGTAGAGGCCGATCTTTGATTGGGTGAGCAGGGGGGCTCAATTCAAGACCTTCCTCTCTCATACCTAAGTTCCCGAGCTGAGGCAACTTTGGTGATGACGGACACGTGGCATTTGGCACGAGTCATGGGTTTCCTAAATTTCCCCAAAAACAAAATATTTAGGAGGCGACTCTGCATCTGGCAAAGCAGTCCAATTTTGGCACTTTTTGATTCAAAATCAATTTTCCAAAACGATTTGCCGGATTTAGACTCTTTGGTGTTTATCAGTTTCCGAAGAGATTGAACTATTAAGCATGGAAGGTCTCTTTCACATACCTTAAACAACAATCAATTGTGTAAACAACTCTTAAACAAAGAAAGCCAAGAAAGGAGGGAGGTTGCAGAGATGATTAATGCAAAGGTGATTGTATGTATGAAAATTATGGAATAAGAGCTATCAACTCAAATAAATTGGTGTCTAAGGCCTAAACCGCCAAATCTATGAGGACTTACAATAATACAAGCATAATATCCAAAGCATAACTAAGTAAACACACTAAAACAGTCCCCAAAACAACAAAAACAGTGTTGAAAAAGTAGTTTGAAAAAGCTAAAAATAGTAAAACAAAAATGGGAGAGAATAAAGCTACTAAGAAAACCAAAGGAAGGGTGGCTAACCCCTCCATTTTTGGACCTTAAAATCACATGTTTTAGCCTTTGAAAACTCTAAAAATCAATAGCCAAAAGTTGAGAAACAAATGGGAAACACAAGGATATAAGCTTATGGAATAAAGTTTAAGGAATGGTAGTTAGCCCCTCCCCACCTTTGTTAGCTTTTATATCACAAGTTTCAGCCCAAAAAAAAAGTGTAAAAATAGCAAGGAAAAGATAAAAGAAGAGTAGTTTAAACAAAGCAAAGTTATACCTTTGAAGAGAAGATTCTTTGGTTCACAAACCACTAAGTGATCACTTTCAAGAGTTGAAAATTTGGCTCAATAATCCTAGCAAGGAGCCTGAAATTTTTGTTTTAGGAAGTGTATGTATTGTGTATGTATATTGCAAGATAGAAAGGGAGAGTGTTTTACAAGTTTTTGGCTCTTAACAAATTTTTCTAACCCAAAATGAAGAGGGGTGGTCACCTATTTATAGAAAAATAGGTTCCTTAATAGGAAATATCTGTATGGAGCCAACTGGTGCAAGGCATGCACATGGGGGGGGGGGGACAATTGGCAGCAAATATCTGCCTATCAGGAAACATGCCAAAACAATGGTCTAAACATGCTGAGATAAAAGCTCAAAAGACTAGGAAAACATGCACACATGTTAGCCCACAAACAAGGCACAATACACAACTCTCAAAAGCAATGAAAGAGTGAAATATGTGAGAGTGTGATAGAGGTGTATGCACTGAAATCACATATTAAATGATGTTATATCATGCAATCATCTCATGCAAAGCATGTTGGAGGCCTTGAAACACAAAGTTAGTGAAGCCAACTACACTATAGCCATGCAAGGCAAAGCACATATGACCAAGACCACCCAAAATAGAGCTAAAGCATGCTAAATCAGTAGCAAAAATGTGTTGGAGTTAAGCTAACACAAGCTAGAACAATAGGCTAAATCATCAAATATGCTAGGCTAGTAAGCATGATTGCACTACAAGTACAAAAGGCAAGAAAGAAGTGTTCCAAGCAAACAAAAACAGAGTTGAAGCATGTCAAAACAAAGCCAAAAACATGCTTGAACTAAGCTACAAAAAGGTAGAAAAGCAAGCTCACATCTTAGGTCATCTACACATGCAAACAAGATACAAGGATGTGAGGCCACCCCCTCCTATTTTGGACCTCAAAACCAAGTTTTTGCCACTGAAATTTTCCTAGAATTCAGTGGTTAAAAAGCCAAGAAAAGAGTGTTTTAAAAGCTTTAAAAGATGGTACAACACTTAGCAAACAAGCTACAAAGAATGGTGGACCACCCCTAGCTCCAAAAATGCCTTAAACCAGTATTTTTAAACCTTAAAAACAGAGGTTTTTGTAGTTGAAAACTAGGAAAAAAACAGCATGCAAAGGTGGCCAAACTAGTGTGCAAAAATAAGCTTGAAAGGGGTAAGCTTTATACATTTGAAGCACAGCAACAAACTGCCACTTTTCTAAGCTAAAACCAGCTTTAAGAGCTCAAACAAGACCTCCAAGAACCTCAGCTCCAAGTTGAAGGTGTTTGGCTAAGGGTCTTAGTGCAAATTTGTAGAGAAAACTCACTTTCAAGCACAAAATAGGAAGAGAGAGAGGATTCTAGAGAGAGAGAGAGAGAGACAGAGAGAGAGAGAGAAAATTTTGCTCACAAATTTTTGTAACCCTCAAAATGGGGGAGAGACCTCCCCTTATATAGGAATACAAGCCAAAAGTTTGCTTCCATCCCTCCATACAAGTATATGGAGGATGCATTCAGTGATCAACAGCTGGCACATAAAATATCTGAAAAAGGAGAAAAATGGTCGTCGGCCACTCTAGGTAGCCAATCGGCCACCTCCCCTAGCCGACCGGCCACCCTAGGTGTCCGACAAGGGGAAAAAGTGGCCAACAAGGGCCAAAAGTGGCCAACAAGGTCTTTCCTCCCTCCAGGCAAAGGGGCACCAAGGTCTGGCCCAAAAACAAGGCCAAAATATAGAGAGTTTAGAGGCCCAAAGACAAGGCGTTCCGCCAAGAGCTTCGGGCACTCAAAACAAGCACAAACATGCACAATCATCGAGTGCACAAACGATGACGTCTGATTCTTAAGCTCAGTAAAAAATAGGGTGTGTATAATAACCGGCCGGCCACGAAAGGGGACCAGCCAATAAAATTGGCCTATCGACCACCTGTTAGCTAACAGGCCTCTGAGTGGTTAGGCTAGAAAAAATTATGGTTTGGTCCAAATGAGGTGCAAGGTTTAGGCTCTGAAACTCAAAATTGAAGCTCTTTGCTGAGGAAATTGAACAGTTTGTACAACTTATTAATTCATCATCGAGTGTTCACCAGAGGCGCCCAAGTCTTAAGTGCGGTAAAAAATGGGATGTCTACAGTTGCCCTTCTTTGATAAAGCTCGAAGTCATGAAATGACGTGAGTGAATGTCAAAGCCCAAAGATGACCCATTTTGACAAGGCTGCAAGACTTGGGCAAGAAATCAAAATGTAAATGCGAGTTGTTAAACTCAAAGTTGCTTACGTATCCCTTTGCAAGGAATCAAACCAGAGTAGTTCATGGGCAAGATGCAAATGATATGCAGGGAAAAAAATGTATTTGAAAGTTGGACTAACACGTTGCCCGAAGCCGGTTATTATTGCAAATCCATGAGTATTCAAGGCAATGTGATAAGCAATAACAAGATGACAATATGAATGAAAAGCTTCAAAACAAATCCAACCGTTCTTTGCACGGAAAAGAGAAAGCAAAAATAACAAGAGGGTGCAATCGACAGACACATCTCCTCGTATTGCATACGGAGAGAGGGGGGAAAGGTTGTGAACAGGTGAAACACGCGAAACAACTACGCATGATGTAGAAGGGACAAAAGGTACAAGGTAAATCACACTCACGTCATCAAGGTGAAGGGATACAAGCCACACTACGCTTCGCACAGAGAGGAGAAAAGCTCCATGCCAAAACACGCTTTGCGTAGAGAGGGTGGAGGGCACAAGCCAAATTGCATTCACCCGATAAGGGGAAGGGGTGCTAGCCAAACTACACTTCGCGCAGAGAGGGGAAAAGCTCCATTTCAAACTACACTTTGCGTAGAGAGGATGGAGGGTGTAAGCCAAATCGCACTCGTGTGATAAAGGGAAACACAGTGAAATGAAAAGCATGATGCAAACGGATGCAAGATCATTGTTGAAATTGAGCACCCTACAAGGGGGTGGCAAGGAACACCCTACCGTGCATAGGGATACGCCATACTGATTAACATATTACCATGAGCTATGGGAAAAGGTTCAAGCAAGGGTGGCTAACCCCTCCACCTTTGGTAGCTCTTAAATCACAAGTTCCAGCAGTTAGAACCAATCCAAAACAGTGTACAAATAGCAAGAAAAAGTGAAGAAAAGAGTGGTGTAAACAAAGAGAAAGATGGCAAAGGTTATACCTTTTAAAGAGAGGATGTTCTTGGTTACGCAAACTAGATGAATGCCAATGGATGAAGGCTTTTCGCCTAAATTGGGATGATTTGATTAATGTACATATAAACTCACTTTTTTCAAGTGGTACATATTCAAAACACTTTTTCAAAACAAATATAAAATCAAAACATTCTAAAGTGAGCGAATTAGTCTATACTTGTGTGTCTCACATAGTAATGTTTAGCATTAATAAATTAGAACAAGAGCATATATTGCATATACAAATCACATCATGTTTAGTAGAGGTAGATCTTTGATCAGGTGAGTGGAATGCTCAATTCATGACTTTTCTCTCTCATACCTAAGTTCCCGAACCGAGACACTTTGGTAATGACGGACAAGTGTCCTTTGGCACAAGTCACGAGTTTCCTAAATTTTGAAAAAATATTTAGGTAACGACTCTAAAATCTGGCAATACAGTCCATTTCTGGCACCTCTAATGATTAAATGGATTAATCTGAGATTTTCCGGATTTGGACTCTCATTTGTGTTTATCTATTTCATATTGCACTTATGAAACCAGATTTAGAACCACAAGAGTCTGAACTATAGGGCTATCATATCCGAGGAGACTAAACCCCTGCGAGGAGCACGAAAGGCAAGCTACACATGCTCAGATGTATGATCCTTAGGGATTGTTTTGGGAGAATTCTTGGTTTGTCTTTGATGACTTACATAAGGAATATTCTAAAATGATTCTAGATGCAAAATTGCAAACCCGTTGACTTACCTATCGGTAAAAGCTAGAGCCTTAACTATTCAAATTGTCTCTGAGAGAAACAGAGGACTTTTTTTTTTTTTTTTTTGGCAGGAGCCTGAAGTACGCTACGTGGGTGTATTCGTTATGATGAGTGTTATATTTTTCAAATGGTCAACTGAGTAGTTTAAACCTTGACCTTACTCCTTAGACTGTGGATAGAATGCTATACTAGTAATGTATAAATTTGTCCCTTGTAGGATTCAATGCGCTTGTTGGGCGTATCATGAATGAATGCAAATTGGTCACTAGAATGTCTTTAGAGAAGTAGTTGCACAAGAGATAGTGATCTTGAACCACTTCATGCGAGGCGCACGTGGTGGATTCCGTTGTATATGCTTATCGCAAGAGGTGCTGATAGGGCCTATGTTTGGAATCTTGAATTGTGCAAACTGTGGTTGTGTTTTTCAATCAATCGCTTGTTTTTGTGAGATTATGGGATATTTATGCTATTATGGTTTGTAGCATAATGATTAGCAAATGATGATATCAGTAGGGACACTCACACGAGTAATCGCCCTTGGCGCTTGGGAACGAGCAAGAATGAGAATAGTTGTTTATTTTATTTGGAGTCAAACGAGGCTTAAATTATCTACTATGTATGTCGCCTTGGTTGTAACCAAGATGAGGTCATGTTAAAGACCAAAGATAGATGTTCACACCCACTTTCCATGTTGTGCCCATCATGATTAGCCAGATGCGAGATCTCATTTGGAGTCTAGAAGACGAGCAAATAGAGATTTCGGGTTAGGCGCTAGAAAGCGACTAGACTAAGATTCGTATGGTGTTTTGAGTATGACGTCACTCTTTGGAAGAGTTACTCCACCGTAGCAAGTATTCATACTACATGTGCTTGGCTACTGTGTAATAAGGTAAGAGAATGGATCATTGTTTCCTCACCGTGTGAGTCTTACATGTCATTATTGATATGACTTTCACTTTCGTACCGTTTTGTGACCTTTGACTATGTCATAAGATGAGGGGTTCATGTTCTGCTACTTTGGTATGTTACTTGCGGTCATGTATGATTCGACCTTAAGGGACATCACTGGAAAAGCTGTCAATCTTAAACTAAATAGCATGAGGGCGAAGGGAAGATCATCTAGTATTACACCTCTATTGTATATTCACTATCGGCAACTCACATTGCTCTATATGAGAGGCGGATTGAGTGTGAATATATTGCAAGAATTGAGAGGGTCAAAACATGCTCTTTTAAAGGATTAGAGATTTTTTTTGGACCGGTGTAATTAGATGGGTCTAGGGTATATGAGACACTATTTTTATTTTCGGGTTGATGTCTCTATACTGGCTCTTTTTGAGTTTCAAGTGTAGAGCTCTCACATGCAGTTGTTCTCAGCGGTCACACAGTTCATTAGCTAGTATAATCGTGTTTGATGAATAGATTGAAATAAAGAAAGCGCGGTGTCATGCCATCGCATGTTCAAGTGGGAGATCTTGGAGATTGGGTCGGGTTTAGAACTCATACCCGATTAGGTCTCCCATGGAGGCATGACCCAAGACCCACAAGGAAAGTGGACTTGGATTAACTTATCTTGGGGATAAGTGTGATTAACCCACTATCTCATCTCTTGAGAAGATAGAGTTGTAGGTGGTTATAACTGTCTCTAATAATATACGTATTATATTTAGGAGAGTAAGTT
This sequence comes from Camellia lanceoleosa, assembly GCA_025200525.1. NCBI lineage: Eukaryota > Viridiplantae > Streptophyta > Magnoliopsida > Ericales > Theaceae > Camellia > Camellia lanceoleosa. Next base: position 97,808,145 of record CM045764.1, read on the forward strand.
TTTAACCGTATGGGTAATCAGTATCTCTCTCTCTCTCTCTCTCTCTCTCTCTCTCTCTCTTAGACTTTCTATTCTTTCTCTCTTCATAGAAACACAGAATAGCCTTTGTAATGTGAATAGTGTGGATAGTTCTCTACTAGTTCTATTTCACTGCTGGGAATTGTTCGAAGACATCAATAGAGGCGCGTGATTCACTAAAATGATCCATGGATTCGGTTTAAGCATAAAAGGTATGCCCGAATCTGTTTATTTTCACTGTGTAATATTTCTTATTTTTCCTACACATGCTTCCCCTCCCTATGTCGCCCACAGGCCCCAAAAGAAAAACAATAACGTTACTTTCTCCACTATTTTAATTGCATCTCCATTGCATTTCCATTGTTAATTGTTTGGATCACGTTATATCTCTATTTTTCTACATATCTTTTCGTAAAAAGTCAAAAAAGTACATTTATTTAGATCATTTCAAACAACCCATGTCTCAAAAAGTGCTCAAATTTATTATTCATGCGTTATCCTTATAAAACATTGGTCTTGTTTAGTTTGATTTGCACAAATTATTTTTTGATTTATTTTTTGAAAAAATAAAAATTAAATTAATTTGATAAAGATAACTATTAAAAAAATATTTTAAAAAATTATTTTTACCATTCAAAGAAAATAAATCTATATGAAAATCATGAATATTTTCTTAAAACCTTTTTTAGCAAATTAAATTTTAATTTTTTTAAAAGAAAATTTAAAAAATTAAACCCAACAGAGCCATTATCTTGATATTAGATATAGACCACATCGAATCAAAGGTGGCTCAATCAAGAAAGAAAATTTAAAAAATTTCAGATGTTCAACTTGAAATCTCCAAAAACTTTAGGTCATTAAGCTAATGAAATTACAATAAATGAGATAGTAAATAAATTATACTACAATACGAAAACAACTCAAATATTTAAGAGAATTTGAAATTGAAGCCAGAGCCAGCAAATTTTTCTTCCATAAGCTTGTTCATGCATTCAGGCAGGGAAGGAGTCACTACTAAAATTTCAGCTTTTTGCGACGGCAAAATGTTGTCGCCAATGCTCCTAATTCCGTCACAAAAAATTTTTGCGACGGCAAGAGGGGGGTCACAACTGGGGGCGTTGCAAAAGAGTTTTTTCTGATGGCACAGTGTCGTCACTAATGTTTTGCAACGCATTTTTGCCTTTTGCGACGGCACTTTGCAGTCGCTAATAATGTTTGAAATTTCTTGACTTTCTATGACGACACTATTTTACCGTCGCTAAAACTGTTATTTGAGGCGGCAAAAAATGCCATCGCTAATAGTCTTTTTTTGCAACAGCAAGAACACTGTTTTTGCGACGGTGTGGTGCCATCGCAAAAAGTATTAAAAATATGAAAATTTCTATTTTTTGCGACAGTGTACTGCCATCGCAAAAAGTATTAAAAAAATAATAAAATTTTTATTTCAAATAATAAAATTTATATTTTTTGCGACAGTTTAGTGCCGTCGCAAAAAGTAAAACCTGTAACAAAATCAATAAAAATATTAAAATTTTCTATTTTTTGTGACGGTGTAGTGCTGTCACAAAAAAGAAAAAAACATCCTGTGATAAAATTATTAAAAATATTAAAATTTCTCCATAATAATTTCATAATAATATAAAAATTTGTGCATAAAAATAATAATTTCTCCATAATAAAATATTCTTCCATTCATAATTACAGATCAACAAAATTATCCCACTACATAATGTTCCATAATACATATATAATGTTTAAATATATGATTTTGTTCATAATTCAAAATAACATAAACCAAAATTAAATGTTTTTCTCATCATTCTTCGTAGATAACAAAAACAAAAGTTAGCCACATTCTCCACATGCATGCATTCCACAAGAAGCACACTCCTACATGGGAAATATCTGAAAAATAAAAATAAAAATAATTAATGACAATATAATTATGTGTTAATGTTAATTATAAAAAAACATAAAAATTTAACTACTATAGCATCAAATACAACATTTTTTTTGTTAGTCATCAAATCCCACATAGATAATTAAACATCTCAATCAAATACAAAAATAAAAATTTAACTACTATAGCATCAAATACAAAAAAATAAAAAAAATTATATCTGAAATCTGGCTCTAACTCCCAACGACATCAAATACAACATTTTTTTTGTTAGTCATCAAATCCCACATAGATAATTAAACATCTCAATCAACAATGAGAACAGATGCATTTTTGAGAAAATTAAGCAATGGAAATAAGTTATGACACCTTCAAAGAAATGTTAGCCTTCTAGTATCTATACAAAAGTTCATCATCCTTCAATTAATTGGCATATACTCATATATTATGTTTGTACACATAAAGGTGTAGATATATCCTAGACTGAGCTATATGCTACACAACAAAATGTAAACCTCTAGACCTATATACAACATGTATTTTATTCGTGGAGTTCCATAACTATGTTAATTTGTGGTTAAACAAGCTCCAAATGCTCTTTTGGAAGAATCAAATCTTTATACATTACTCAAAACGGACTTCTTAAAAACATAGTTCTTTCTAATGTTGTAACTACAACCCTTTATTCATCAAATAGAGGTTAATATACAACCTTTAAATAAGATGACAATTTAAAAAAAATGAAATAAAAGACCTAGGAACAAGCAAGAAAGATTTTTAACCCCCAACAACACGTTTGATGGGATCAATTTGTAATGTCTCTAATGAACGCAATGATAATTTCAAATTTAAATGGCCTTAAACATCAATTAGTGAGTCCAGATCAAGTTTAAATGAAAATTTAAATTGAAGAAACAAAACCACTTACAAACTTCAAAAGGCTATATCACATTTTTTTAGATAACAGCAGCAAAAAAAAAAAAGGAAATACCATGAAAACAGATATCTTTCCACCAAACATCTCATCCAAAGACACCGCAAAGACGATCCGCAGTTTTAAAAACCTTTCCCATAAGAATATATTTTCCATTCAATTGCAATCAACACATCCTAATTCAGCATATTAAAAAAAATTCCTTATTGTCGTCAAATAGATTACTAAATGACATGCGGACAATAATAATACAAACCAGGTATAGTGGTGTGTAAGACATGCTCTTTTGACACAAATTCCAAAAAGAAAAACAACAAAAAAAATTCGACACATAATTTCCTCTTCAAGTTATCACAAATGTTAGTGGTGGCAAATCAAAGATGTTGAAACTTGGGATTGTCAATGGTCAATACATAGAAAAAGCAAACATAATGTTTCTAAATGTTTGAATGAACATATGATATCTCATAAAATAAAAATAAAAATACTGTAGAAGTGAGAAGTATTCATAACTACACAAAATTATGGAGAAATTACTGTGTAAAAAATTTATGACACTTGCTACACTACCAAACAGATACAGGCATTAAAAAAAAATTCAAGATCATAATAAACAAAATATTTGTATGGTAAAATCATAAATAAAATATGTCTCTTGTAATTGTGTTTCTCCTACCCACTATTTTTTTTTCTTGGTTTCAGTGAGAGAAACTACACTAACATTTCTTAAACACCCATTATTATTACCCATGAATCACCACATTGACGAGTTGCTTGAGGGAACAAATATTTGAGGAAAACAACTTTTTTTCCCCAAGGGTTTTGTCGCTGTAGGTTTGGTATTCATAGAGTAATTGTTGGACAATACTAACCTTGCCACAGTGCAGTGGGTTAGCAATATATATATGAGTGGTGATTACGTGTATCATGTGTGCATCGATTCTAGTAAGAGACTAAAAGAAGCTTGATCATAAACATGTTTCACAATATTATGTGGCTGGCTAGTAGCAAAGGTATAACTCTAAAGTGAGTATGTCTGGGAAAGTCGGACTAATAACAAAAACACTACAATTATGGTGCAACAAACTTATTGCAAGGATCCAAAAATATACTAAAAAGAGTAGATTTTAGGCAAGTTTCAAGTATTTTCCAATTGTGTCATACAGAAATAATTAAATAAATAGCACCAAGGGTAGAAACAATAAAGATAAAATTCTAGTATGTATGTTTTTCTCAAGTATTCAAAAGATGACAATGAGGGTGTTAATAATTAAATATTAGGAGTCGTTAAAGGGACAAGCAATTCTTCTGTGTAAGACAAAATAGGACTTTTCTCCTGCAAACAAATTCAGGCACTAATTTAAACAGAGAAATAGAAAGCAAGGTACCCTTAAAACCAACATATCACAGCAATTAATACCTGCAATTTACATAATAGGGGTGACTTGTTTGAAGAGGCATCTTCAAGAAAATTCGCACTCGCTTGGAATTCAGAAAAGCTTACAACAGCTGATGGGATGATTTACTCTTTGAAGCCTGACCCTGAGTTACCGCCACTGAGGGTAAGGCCTTTTACCCCAGCTACCTACCACCCGCGTACACACGCGATGGCCCCTGGTGACATGTTGAGATTTGAGGACTTCCTCTTGTGACAACGCACCTCACACCTCCCCCATGACACTTCTGAGGTAAGAAATTTTGCTCATTTTATGCACTTTGCTTGCTTTTGACATTCATTACAATCTTTCATCTTGCCATGCATTTAACAAATTCTTTTTTTAACACAGAGTGACGCTTATTCCTGGAGGGGTTACGCCACGGTGACAGTGGGGGATTGGTACCAGGAGATCCCTACTCGAGTCTAGGAGATGGTTGATGAGGTAGCCTTCGAACTATTCTGCTCCAGGCTTTCACGGCTGTAGGCAAGCCGACCCTTGCTCGGTGCCCTAGTGGAGAAGTGGTGGGACACCACCAACTTCTTCCACTTCTCCACTATCGGGGAGATGATGATGATGCCCTACAACTTCTCCATGATCACGGGCTACTTGGGTCCATCTTCTTGGAGCACACCCTCCCTTGGATAGGCCATCCATGGTGTATTATAGCTGGTTCTACAACCATTTCTACAAGAGTCAGTCGGAGACTGAGGAGTAGATGGAGCAGTACTGTAGGCACCCAATTTTGATCGCCCTTGAGACTTGGGCGCCCCACATTGAACACTCGATAATAAATTATTACGCTGTGCAAATTGTTCAATTTCTTAGCAAAAGGTTTCGATTTTTGAGTTTCAGAGCCTAAACCGAGCACCCCCTTTGGACCAAAACCTTTTTTTTTTTTTTTCTAGCCTAACTACTCAGAGACCTGCTGGCCAACAAGTGGCCGATAGGCCTTTTTTGGTTGGCCAGCCGTCTTTTTCCATGGCCAGCCAGCCAGCCATGTTTAGCGGCAGACAGATATTTTCCAACCAGTTGTCCCCCCATGTGCTTGTCTTGCACTAACTGGCATATTACAGATATTTCTGATGTGAGATAATGTTTTTTATAAATACATGACCATCCCTCATGGTTTTAGGTTACAAAATTTTGCCAAGAGCCAAAGACTTACCAAACACTCTTCCTTCCTCTCTTACGATATACATACACTATATATACACTTCCTAAGCCTAAACTTGAGGCCTTTTGCTGAGATTCTTGAATACAAATTTCAACTCTTGAGAGTGTTCAACTTGTGGTTTGTGAACTAAAGAGCATCCTCTCTTTGAAAAAGGTATGCTGTGAGCTTTTATACCATCTTTTCTATCTTTTTTCTTTGTTTTTTCATACTATTTTCTAGAGTTTTTTTTTAAAGCTCAAAAATATGATTTTAAGTCACAAAAAAGAGGAGGGGTTAGCCATCCTTCTTTAGGCTTGTTGATTGTCTGAAACCCCCTGGCTCTAGCCCATTTTTGCTCATTTTTTCCACCTCAAAAACTCATTTTTTAGCACTACTTTTGGGTTGTTTCAATGCTGTTTTGTGTGTTAAATTATGCTTTAAATACTATGGATGTGTTGTTGTAAGTCCTCATGGATATAACTTTTAATCCATTTGAGTTGATAGTCTTTTCTTGCACTTTCTTATATCTTTCATACATGTTCATACAATTGTAATCACCTTTGCATAATCATCTCTGCAACCTTCATCCATTCTTTGTTTATTTTGATAAAGAGTTGAATCAAACAAAAGATTGAAGATCTAAAGGGAATTTGTTTCAATTTTCCTAAGAATGTGTTGCTATCAAACCCTATATGTAAGTCTATAATAGAAACAAGAATCAAAGGCAAAGAATTTGGAAAACAAGTCAAAGTGAAACAAAAAAGAGCATGATTCAGACTCAAGAAAGCAATAGAAATTCAAGAACACAAAGTAAGTGTGTACAAATACTCAAAAATCAAGAGTGGTGGCAAATTGTTAAAGCATCAAAATTTATGAACACTATGTATGTGTGTGCAAGAACCACGAACAATGTGTATAGACATAAGGATAAAATGAGTAGCACAAATCACAGACAATCACGAGATTCAAAGCATAGCGGAGAGTAAAAAAACTAGAAATGACTCAATGATGACCATAAACGAAAAACAGAATCAAAGGATGAGTAAGGAGATCGCATAGCAAGAGGCATACAAGTAATTGCATAACAATATCATATTCAAAAACAGCGAAAGACTGAAATTGAAAAGAAGAAATCAGAGGACTTACCGATTGAAGCTAGAGTGAGATACGCTGGAGTCAGACGACTTGAACGATCAGAGTCAAATGATGAATGGTGCGCCGGCGGTGACGAAAATGGCCGTTGCAGAGCTTGAAAAATGGCGGTTTGGAAGAGAAATGTTAGAAAGAGAGAGTTTGAGAGATGAGGGAAATTATGGATTGCAAAAGTGAAAAGGCGGAGAGAGAAAGAAAAGTTTTGTTAAATATACAAAAAGGCAGCAAAACATAATGGGATGCCTTGGACGATGTGCTTGTCAGGCGGCATGTGCAGAAGCAACGCAACCTGATGGCGCGTATCAGGTACGAACCAATAAGAAAGGGACGCGTAGAGGAAACGGTTGAGTAAACTGTGCTTGACAACCCATGCGCAGTCAAAACTCTTAGAGTTCTTGATTAAATTAAGCAAAAACCTCGGCTAGAGGAGCAATCCTGATTAAAATGCTTAATGAACAAGGTTCTTCGTTTTTTATCCTTAATGAAAGTGGATAGTTGAGTCCTGGGTACTTGAAGCCGACGAGTAATGATCTCGGTCGTGGAGAATGAATGAATTTTAGCCAACATAGCATATGAACAAGCAATGTAGGTTCCATCACCTCAGATTGCCGAGGCAATAGAACCTAGGGGCAGTTGTGGGGGCATATTTTGTGAATAACAACACATGGCCAAGATGACGCCAAAGTGTCATCCAAGGTGCCACGTGGCCTGGTTATGCACCGAGGTGATCTCGGCTAGGCCGAGGTTATCTGCAGGGATACTGGAGTCTGAGATGACCGAATAAGGGACAAGAGTCCTAGAACACGAGAGGATCTCCGTCTGGATAAAGATAAAGCTCTTAGGGAGTTTATCCCTATCTAGTTGAGAGTCCAGGATGAGCATTGAGCCTAAGTCCACTGTATTGAGGCTTCTACAGGGATCAGGTCAATGCTAGCTATAAAAGCAGGGCACCCCCATGGGTCTAAGGTAGGCTTTTATGTGTGATATATGGTGAGCAATAAGTGTTTTCTTGTGAGTTAAGCGCAATTTACTATTTTTGAGAGATATTTGATTACTGACTTGAGCGCCAGAGTACTGTTGGGTGGATGAACCACCGTTGGATTCTTATCTTTCTGTGACAGGTTATTCGGGCTTAATCTATTCTACTGGTGCTCTCCAACTGAGTTCTCTGTATGGTTGTGTGGTCAAAAATCAACACCCACAAATGGAATGAATCACTGTAATCTTTCATTAGTTTTATGGTAGCATATGATACTTATAAAATGAAGTTTTTCATTCCATCATGATCTAAAAGATCCCACCAAGTAATAATTAAAATTTGTTATGAATTAATAGTTATACAAACCATTTTGAATTTTTATGATGAATTAAATTCTAAAAAAAAAAATAGATATTTTTATTTCATGATCAAAATCCTTCCACTATAATCCAACAAAATGAAGAAACCATTTAATATAAATTTTTCTCACAAAAAGAGAAAAAAAATATAAAAATAAACTATACATATAATTTAATGAATTGAACACAAGGATCCTACATAGAAAATGATACTTGCAATAAACACAACATCAATAACAAAGAGAAGCAAATTCCCAACAACAAAACCAACACAAAGGACAAACAAAGTGGTTTACAATACTCCTTTCATCATCCATAATGACCAATGTCACCAGCTTGCATGACATGTTTAGAAGGAAGGTAGCTCGCATTACTGCATTTTTTTCTTTTTTTACCTTGATTCTGGTAACAAATATTAGTAAAGTATTTGGTTTGAAATTTGAGTTGTAAGATTTACTGTAAGTGCTTGTAAAAATGTTTGATTGAATATAGTTAGTAGGCGTGAAATCTGGGTTGTATGATGTACTTACTTAGTATTTGGTTTGAAATCTGAGACACTGTAAATGCTTGTAAAAATGTTTGATTGAATATAGTTGTTTCACTTTGGTTAACATTCTCCCATCCCCTCCTTTTGTTGTTGTGGTTAGGTCACTATTGACTATTGCAGTGCAAGAGGAGGCAGTGTGAGGAATGTAATGGTGGTCAGGAATGTTGGTTCTCTTGACATTTTGGGAAGTAAGAGAGGGAGTGGCAAAGAAAAGAAGATGTTTGCAAGGCCAAAAAGGGTGAAAATTCTTCCCCAAATAGGTATCCTATTGATGGTGGTCACCATGGCGGTGGTGAACCATGGATGATTTTTAGTTTTTTTTTTTTTTCTTTCTTTGTTCTTTTTTCTTAATACAAGATAACGAACAGAAAGATCATACATAATTTTTGTTGTGTGAATTTTAATGACGGTAATTGAAAATATTGAAATTGCTCAAAAATGTGGAATTACTGTTGCTTAGAAGTTTACCGTTTTGACTTGCTTCTAAGGTGAACAAACAATATTGAATTTAAAAAGGTATTAGATTGAGGGAGTCAATGCGTGTGGCTTGGGATTGATTTGAGGGAGTATTTGCATTGCAAAGCGTTTTTAATTTCAATTGTGATTGATTTAGGTTAGGTTAGTCTACTGTAACATTTTGTAAGTTGAAATTTGATATTCAAAAAGTAAAAGTTACAAATATTCTTTTCTTAACTTTCAAATAATTAATTTTTTTCAACTTAAGTTATTTTTGTTATAATAAGTTGTAGGTAAAAAAAAATACTAAATAATCTAACACAGATAAGATTCCTTTTTTGTTTTCTTTCTCATTGTAACGGTTTTAATTTATTTTTGTTAAAAACAATTATGAAAATGGTATTACTTGACGTATTATTCAATAATTTCATTGTCAATGGTTTGAATTATTTGATTTGTTTGAATTTTATAATTTTGTTGTGAACATTGATGTATTGGATATATTTGTGTGAATGAGTGCTTTATAGGCGCACAATCATATTAAGTGTTTTTTTCTTGGTTATCAAAGCTGTGATCTCCCGCTTCTCTTTATTGAATTGGTTTGTTGTGAATTGGGTGTTGCCTTTTTTGAATTGGTCATGGTATGTTTGGCACTTATGTTTCTATTCTAATTTGTGAAATATCTTTATGTCAACAACATGAAAATATATGGTTGGTTTAGATTGGAATCAAATTGTGTTAGGAAATGGGTGGAATTGTTCTTTCCTTTTCATTTGACAGAAGACTATATGTGTGTTTTTAAATTTGTCATGGACCATTATTGATTGACACATGAGAGTGATAGCTGTGGATAGTTAGGTTACTTCAAATGCACACATTTCTCCTCCTACTATTGGGTTTTAATTTATTATTATTATTTTATTTTATTTTATTTGGTGATATGCTATTTGTGTACTAGATTGAACTACCATTTTGTTCATTTGAAAATAATGATTCATCTTTCTTCAATAAAGATTTAAGTTTCCGTGTGTATACACAGATTTGGTTGTATTTTGAATGTGTACACTTTTATTTGTTAGGACATATTTGAAATAAGGTATATGAAGTGAGTAGGGGTGGGCGCGGGTCGGTTGCGGCCACGGAACCTCCAATCCGCCATCCGTCCACCAGATTGACGGATTGGAGAAAATCAATCCGCATTCATCCGCCAATCAATCCGCATCCATCCGCCAATCCGGCAGATGGATGGATGCGGATTGAGCGGATTGGCGGTTTGGCGGATGGATGCGAATCGGTTTGGCGATTTAAAATTTTATAAATTTTCAACATATTTCAACTTGTGCACCTCTTCTTCTTCAAAAAAAAAAAAAGAGTATTAGAGTCAATGACTTAAAAAGTATTACAATTACTGCATGCCTCATCCAAAGAAAGAAAGTTGGAATCTTTAGAATATCACAATCACTGCATGCATTATCCACATATTACAATCACAACATGCCTCATCCACATAAAGTATTACAATCTATGGTTCTTAAAATATAAAAACAATTCAAACCACCAAAATCATGAACAGAGCAATAGTAGAGATTGTATGTCTCTGTATTGTTACATTTATATATGTTTTTGAAAACAAAAACAAAGCAGCATATATCATATTTTTTATTTATTACTTTTAGCGTTAGATTTAAAAACCAAAAAATATAGATAGATAATACGTTTATTTTTTTCAATTCCAAAAAATATATTCAAGTTGAAAACTTTTTTTCAACAGAATATTTGAACTCTTTTTCAATTGAAAACACAAACAAAATATTTAAACAAATTGAAAACACAAAGTCTTATAAATTACTAAGGGTGCTTTCATGATGCGGCGGTTCGGTTCTTGACCAAAGGAACCTCAAATCTGCCATCTGTCCGCCAAATTGGCGGGTTGGAGAAAATCAATCCACAACCGTCCGCTCGTCATCACGCATCCGTCCAAAATGCGACGGATCGGTTTGGTTCGGTCGGTTTTGATTGATTGATATATCCGTTGCTCACCCCTAGAAGTGAGTATATATGACATTTATTATTATTTTTAAATATATAAACTGAGAAGAATGTGCATAGAGTGAAAATAATGTGCAAAAATAGAAACTCCCCCAGCTCATGACTCTCTTTTTTGCTTTCAGTTTTTGCTCTTTGATTTGCTGACATGAATCATGATATATTCTTACCTTACACTTGTTTGGATATATATATATATATATATGTATACATATATATATATATATATGTATATATTTAGGCTTGCTGAAAGAAGAACGATCTCTTTTATTTTATATGTTTGGAAAGTACCCTCGTAAGTGGTGAGTGGCAGTTTTAAAATTTTATTATAGATTCACAAAAAATATATATAATTTTTATTATTAATATTTATAAAAAAAATATTTATTTATAATTATATTAAAAATTTAAAATTTACTCTTAGAATTACTTTTTTGTCTCCCTTTTGTAATAGGAATTAACTTATTTTAAGATGGTCTTCTCAATCTGAGAGAGCGTTTGGGCTTGGTAGGCCTATTTTGGGATTGATTTCAGTAGTCCAAACTGTTCTCATTTTATGACTTATTAAGTAAAATATTCATGTAAAAAATCAAAATAATCGGATATCAGTAACTATATGTTTGAATTGCATTTGTATTACAAAAAAATAAACTACAATTCTTAAAATAATATTTGTCATCTATTTTTCTTAAAACAAATATAATTTAAATATATAACTATTAATATACAATCATATTGATTTTTTTTTTTTTTTTGCATGAATATTGTTGTTAGACATATTTGATTTTGATGATTGTTTTTGTTCTGATTTTGTTTTTGATTTATTTGAATGAGTTTAATTGATCAAAATTAATTTATGTCAATGCTCTAATTTTGTTGTTTTTGAGATCAATACAAAGCTTAAACAGACGTTGAATCAAACCCAAAACAATAGCAGAACAGCAGTAGTAGAGTAGCAAGCCAAGAGGCCAAGCCGATTGTCACCACCCAAACCCGCCCCTGGAGTGGGATTGTTACACCCACTGAGGAGCGGTCGACTAGCCGGACGACCGGGTGGCCAACTGGTCAGGCCAAATTTTGGCGATTTTCTTCTACAACTTTGGGTAGTCAGGGACATCTAGGTAGACGACTGGCCATTGCATCTTGGCCTAGTTTCACTCTAGATTAGTTTTGTTTCGCTCTGGACGTCAGACCAGCAGTATGCTCGACGACCACAGATGACAACCTTGACGATCGAGGACTTCACGGGACATCCAAGCGAACGTCCTGACGGACATCTAGACGGATGACCCATAGACTCAAAGCTTTGCTTTGGACATCCGAGCAGACATCCCTCTGTGCAAAGCAACATATATCAGATAGTTGCTGAGAAGAGAAAAGAATTGTTTTTTATCAATACACCAATCATTCAACGAAAAAAACGTCAAAGTACTAGGCTTTCATTAATCAAAGGGGACATATTGAATTATAATTGGTTAGGGAGTATAAACACGTGGTACTCTGAAAAGATTGAATAATTTCCTGATGATATGATCCTACACATCCAATTTAGATTTTACATCATAAAATTAGTATTTCTAGTATTTTTTGGATTTAGAACTTGTTTCGCATCTTTTAAATAAGTGAACTTATTTAGATTATATTACCTTTTTACATTTTTATATATCTTTTTTATAAAAAAAAAAAAATTAAAAAAATATATTTATTTAAATCATCCCATTTAAGAGGTGTCAGTGTAATTTACCCTTTTTCAAGTGTATATACGTGCATACATTTTTCATTGGATGCCCTCTGCAATTAATACAAAAATGTTTTAGAGCTCTAATTAGGGGCGGGTCCCACTGTGACAGTGATGTTTGTATTTTTTTTTTTATTATTATATATTTTTATTGTTCATATCATTAGAGCTCATTAAAGCTCATTCATTTAGAAAATGTATCATTGTTGCCATTAATATTAATAGAAATGGCACCCTCACTTTCTAATAATTTTTCCATTTAAATTCAACTTTACAAAAGACATTTGACTGATTGATAGTACTATTTTCTTTTTGGATAATGTTATGGAAAAATTATTGGTTGATTGAGGAATACTATGGCGCTGTTTGGCAACACTTACGTTTTCAGTTTTCTGTTTATATTTACAAAAATTTAAAAAATTGAAATAAAAACTTGTTTGGTAAAATTTTTGATTTATAAATCGATCTGGTTTATAAATTTGGTAAAAATGAAAACACAAAAAATGTGTTTCCGTTTTGAGTTTTGAGTTTTTTTTTTTTTTTTATCACCCAACACTAGCCACCACCCGCCACAATTTTTCACCACCATCTTCCGCCACCACCACCACCACTCACCACCCACCACTTGCCACCACCACCCACCCTTCACCGCCACCACGACCACCAAGACTACCACTTGCCACATCCACCACTTTCTTCCACCGCCACTACCTTCCACCTTGCCACCACCCATTTATGCCACCACCACCACCACCATCCGCCATGCCACCACTTGCCACCACCACTCACCATCCTTCGCCACCCACTCGCCACCACCACCACCACCCACCACCAATTACACCTTGCCCACCACCTTGCTACCACCACTTTCTACCACTTTCGCGCGCCACTTGCCATTTCTCACTTTTTTTTATATTTTAAATTTTTTTTAAACATTTTGTCAATTACCAAACGCGTTTGTAGTTTATGTTTTTCTAAAAACAAATAAAAAATAAACAAAAACCAGTTTATAAAATTTTTGTAAATATAAACTGAAAACATAAACGTTACCAAACACACTCTATGTGATTATGTTTCTTATCAATCACAATTTACTATATTTTTTCATATTATCTTATATTTTCTAATCACTCAACATAAATTCATAAATTTCGTTAACTCAAAAAAATTACTAATTATCAATTTGTAACGACATGTAAAAAATCATGATAAAAAATTATTTTCAATAATGATTTTACTATGACTTATTTTTAATAGGACTCGATAAGACTTGATAATTTATTCCTAAATTATCCCATTAGTGTGATTTTAGATTTATTAAAGAGTGTCAATGTAATTTACTCTTTTTCATATACGGCTTATTTTAAGAAGTAAATTAAAAGTTGATTTTTTTATTTTTCTTTTTTCTTTTTCAAAACATGCCAAAAAATAAACAGTTTATATGATCTAAAAAAGTCAAAAAAAAAATATTTTTTTTTAAAATTAACTTTTAATCATCTTTCAAAAATAGGCTAATGTACATATAATTTTCATTGGATACCTTGGCAATTAATATTAGGAAAATATTATAGATCCCAAATAATCTATCAAATTTTTTGTCAAACCTCTCACATGAGTGTGGGATTCACATAAACTGACACGTGTGTGTCCCATATCCATGTGAGAGATTTAGTAAAAAATTTAATAAATTATTTGGGATCACCAGCATAACTTTTAATATTAAGGGGTGATTTAAAAAATTGGTTAAAAGTTGACTTTTTAATTGTTTTCAAAATTTTTTTTATCTTTTTATATGTAAAAAATGTGAAAAGTGATGAGAGTCAAAATGGAGTAAAAGCTAAAAAGTTAACTTGTAAAACTTTCCAAATTGGTCCTAATAGACGTGGTCCCCTCACTTTCCGATAATTTTCCATTTCAATTTTACTGTGCAAAAGACATTGATTGATTGATAGTATTATCTTCTTTTTTGGTAATGTTATCACTATATGGTCATATTTTTCACCAATCACAATTTATTATATTTTTCATATTCATCAATCGGTCAACATAAATTTCTGAACCTGATAAACTAAAAAAAAAAAAAAATCAATATTTATCAATTTTTAGTGACATATAAAAAAAATTATCACAAAAAATTATTTTTATTGACGATTTTATTAAAATATATTTTCAATAAAACTTTATAAAAATTAAACCTAACTATTATGATTTATTAGTAGTTTATCTCTTAGTGTGATTTCAGATTTATTAAGCGGTGTTAGTGTAATTTACCCTTTTTCATGTGTATATATGTACATACGGGTTGAGGATTGCTGTCGCCTTATGGTACCCTCTGGCAATTAATAGACATGGCCTCTCACTTTATGATGATTTTCCTATTTCAATTAAACTGTACAAAAGACATTAATTGATTGATAATACTCTCTCTCTTTTTTCTTTTTCTTTTTTATAGTAATGATTTGAAAACATTACCTGATTATGTATTTCACTAATCACAATTTATTGTATTTTTTTATATTTTTTAATTAATAAATATAAATTTATAAACTACACTCGTTTTTACCCATCACAACATTATTGGACATCATATGAGGGTGCCAATGACTAACCATTTTACCCATCACAACATTATTGGACATCATATGAGGGTGTCAATGACTAACCAATAATGCGAGGGAAATGGGATACATCACAATTGAGTACAGAGCCGAGCGAAAAAACCAAGGCAAAAGTTAGGGATTATGAAAAAAATTTCATGAAAATGATCATGAAAAATTTATGATCCTTAGATTACCTTGATTAGTGTGTGGTGTTTTATTTTAAGTGTAATCCAAAGGTCACAAAGTTTTCATAATTATTTTTATGAAAGATTTTTCATGATATCTAACATTGCTGAAAAACCAATAATTGTATGGCATGTGCTACGGAGAAACTATTTCTTGTCCGAGGGCACCACGTCTCATATGACGGGTGTCCCAAACTAATTAAAAAGTGCCTCACCACTGCAACTCCATTCACAAACGTTTGACTAGTTTAAACAATGTTAACTGGCTTTAACACTATGATCTAAAAACGAAATGTTAACACTGATTTTTAAGTTCCCTCCCATTTTGAATTTTTTGTGAGAATTTTATTATACATATTTTATACCTTATGTAACTTTTGTTATGTTATTTACTTTTTTAATAATGATTAAATTTTTTCTTTAGTTTTCATTTGGCAAGTGAGTTAGGTTTAGGTTAAAATAAAAATAAAAATAAAAATAAAAATAAAAATAAAAAAAATAAAAACACACACAAAAAGATAAAATATGTTAAATAATTTAATGGCCTATTTCGACATATGGGTTAAAATCAAATTTTTTTACTTTTTTAGGTTATATTATCTCTCTATTTTTTGTAAAAAAAAAAAAAAACACCTAAATAATTAACTTTTAGCTTGCTTCTCAAAACAAGCCAAAAGATCACATTTAAACTATAATAATCTCACTTTTTCTCCCATAAAGAAAATAAAAATGTCAAAAAAGCCAAAAAAAAAAAATCCAAATATAACTAATTTAGCCAGACTAAATTAGCCACAAAGTAAAAAATTCAGATTAAAAAAATTCTTTCCAAACGAATCCTTAGTTTTGACATTGTTTTGAAAATTTTGCTTATGATTTTTTATATTTAGTTACAACTTTTTTAAAATTTTTTTTTTAATAATAACTCAAAAAATATAAAATTATATTAATTTTTTTTGGGTGAATTACACTAATAGTCCCTATAGTTTGGGGCTTGTGTCACTTTGGTCTCTGACTTTTCAATTGTGACACATTTGACCCTGAATTTTGAATCTTATTCCAAATAAGGATAATTGAAGATATCATTAGATTTTTCAAGGGTAAAATCGTCAATTTGATAAAATATAAACTAATTTGACAAAAATAAATGTCAAATAAATATTTTTAAATTTTTAAAAATTATTTCTACGTACTAAAAATCAAATTATGTAAAATAAATAAATCTTTTAGACAGTTAATTTTTTTTTACCAAATTAATTTTTATTATGTGTTTGGATGATGATCATGTAAAATTAATTTTTAAAAATTAATCATGTAATTTTTATTAATTTTTATCAATTTTACATAATTTTATCATTGGTGGATAAAAATAATTTTAAAAAAATTAAAAATATTGTTTTAACATTTATTTTTTTCAAATTAGTTTATATTTTATTAAATTGACGATTTTTCTCTTGAAATTAAATAATGGTATCTTCAATTGTCCTTATTTGAGATAAGATTCAAAATTCAAGATCAAATGTGTCATAATTAAAAAGCCATGGACCAAAGTGACACGAGTCCCAAATTATAGGAATTGTTAGTGTAATTTGTCTATTTTTTTTTTCTTTTTTTTATAATTATAAGGCGCATAGAATGTGTTTACCATAGTCTTTCGTGTAACACCCCGAAAATAATATAATAATTCAATAGTAAAGACTAATACAAAATGACATAAATAGAGTACTATGCCTTCATTAATCAGAGTTCATTTACAAAAGGGGCACATGCATTACATATTCATAAACTCTACCCTGAATCTATAGTATGTGACACCAAACTAAATGATCAATGAAATAAATGCCCTACGAGTTTACAACTTTCAAAGATGATACTTGGTTATAACAAAACGAGTCAGAATCTCAATACAAAATAAAGCCCTAGGTTTGTACAAAAGTAAATACAAAATAAACGAAAGTGAGCTCTCAGCTCCATAATCCTCCCAAGCTACTACCTTGGCGGAGGCATATCACCAGCACTTGAAAAAGATTTTTCCCAAATACGGTGAGTCAAAACCCAGCAGAAACAATCTAGCACAATATATTAACTTTAACAAGGTTATAAACATGATACACATGACCAATACTCAAAGATAAAATCATGGAAAAAGCTTCGGACCCCCAGTGGGGGTACTAGAGGTCGTGTGATTGGTCCAAAAAAAAAAAAACTGTTTTTGTTTTGTTTTTTTTTTTTTTTTTATGTTTTCCGCCAACCCCATGCTGCCACGTCTCTAGGGGTGCGACCCCCACTGGGGGGTCGGAAGCATGGCTCTAAAATCATTTACAACTCTTTTTGTAAAACCATAATATGTCAAGTATTATATCCCAATCCATTTTATATCAACTCGTTTCATGACATTTCATATCTCCTCAATTCATGAGTTATATCTATTGTTATCCAAACAACCTAACTGAGATTACAACTTAGTGGTTTTCTTACCACCCACCCAATACATACAAACACTTTAATTTGCCATTTCACGAAAATTTCGTCCGCGGGATCGATACCCATATATATATATATATATATGTGTGTGTGTGTGTGTGTAGTTTTCCGGACTTACACCTAGAACACACAGACCAACTTAATTTAATGGAGTCCATCCTCTTTCTCCTTTCAAACATAGAGTACATCCCCTTTCTTCTCCCAAATATCATACATATACAATATATTAAAACACAGTCATATTCAATGACAACCAATAAGGAATTAGTTTCAATTTACCTAATCCTCATGTAATTTCTACAGGAATCATAGCTATCCTCCACCGATAACCCAAAACAGATATTTCTAAATAGATATGCAATCTTCTCAACGGACAAATTATTCAAATTTCCATAGGTGAGAGATAACACGTATCTAACTACACCATTTATATAAATGTCCATCCAATCTCACATTTCTTATACAATTTTCATTATTTATACAAGATAATTACTTAAGGCATTTTAGGTCAAAATTTCTATTTTTCCCAATCTTATCTCAAACACAAAAAATCAACAATTTTAATATAACCCAAGGTCATATCGATTCCCATAACCATTTCAAGACATCCATATGAAAACCTCTCTTTGGAAGTTAGACCCCAAAACCTAGGTTTGTTAAAATCACCTCAAAACCTAATGTTTCTCACATATCAAGAAATAGCCAAGTTAAAACTCATAGAGGGTGTAGAAAGTCCCTACCTCAAGCTTAGATGACCAAAGCAAAAATAGAGGAACTTCAAAGACACCAAAACTAACTTCTACTCAGATCAAAACAAAGCTCTTGAGACGCTCTACCTTTTTAACAAAGGCATACGGGTAGAGAAACTCACAGATCAAGGTAGAAATGTAGAGAGAAGGAAAGTTTTAAAGAGAGAGGCTCTAGATCTAAGGTTTTTGAAAAGTACAGAGAGAGAGAGAGAGAGAGAGAGAGAGAGAGATGTGGAAAAGTGATGTAAAATGACTTGATTACGGATATATCTGCCATTCGCTCAAGCACAAGAGTTGACGCTCGAGCGTCAGACATAATAATTTGTTCCGCTCGAGCACAAAAAGTGACACTCGAGCGTAGAATACATACATCCAGTAGTTTTGCAGACAGAAAAAAAGCATTTGAGCTCAAGTTTGGCTATTCGAGCGCCCCCCGCTCAAGCGTAGAAAACGCCGCTCGAGCTTAGAATACAATCTTCTAGTATTTTGCAGGTCTGCAAAAATACTGAGAGCTTGCAAAGCCCGCTCAAATGCAAAAAGTGCCGCACGAATGGAGGAGCAAAAATCTGGGCAACAAAGGTTTGAAAATCAAGCAACCAACCTGTTCCAAACACAACAACTACATTCCAACAATCAAGTTTAAGGAAGAATAAGGGGAAAAAGATATGAACAACCATACGGGGCTATGAACCCCAAGTCCAGAATACACAATAGGTCGGGTCTAAACCAGAAACGCTATAACCTCCCCCCATTAAAGTGTTTCGTCCCCGAAATTTCAAATTATAAAACAAAGTTAAAACCAATTACAACAATGATAACCATTCATTTCCATCACCATGACCCATTTTCCAGTCATTCATTCTTATCAACTCGATACACCAGTTCCAAAATTGAAAGTAAAATCTTCATTTCTCAAAACATTTAAAATGTTTACATTAAGTTCATGGTTCCAAAACATACACAACATATACAATGTTTTCATCTATCCAAAACATATAGAATGCTTTCATAGTTCATTAACATAACAATAGTACAATACATGTTCAAACATTAACAAACAAGTCCAGATACTTCTGACGGACTTCCAACTCACATTCCCAAGTTGCTTCCTCAACCTCGTAATGTTTCCATGATACTTTAACCAAGGGAATTGTCTTGCCTCGCAAGACTTGGTCTCGAGTATCCAAGACTCTCACCGATCTCTCCTTATACGAGGCATCCTCGTCTACCTCTAAGTCGGTCCAATCCAATACATGCGATGGATCCAGCTCATACTTCCTAAGCATGCTAATATGAAACACATCATGAACCCTAGAAAGCTGTGGCAACAAGGCAAAACAATAAGTTACCTCTTCAATCCGCTCAAGGATCTCAAAATGCGCAATGAATTGAGGGGATAAGTTTCTACTCTTTTCAAACCTCGTCAAAAACCCCTCATAGGTGATATCTTCAAGAACACATGATCTCCCACCTCAAAAGACAAAGGTCTCCTCCTATAGTCGGCATAACTTTTCTGGCGACTCTGAGCTGTAACCAACTGTAGACACCCTATTTTTTACGGCCCTTAAGACTTAGGCGCAACCGATTGATCACTCAATGATGATTGCCATTCTGACTTGAAACGGGCTTGAACTCGGGGTCGAGGTACACTCATATTCCAGAGCAATGGCGAGGCCTGGCAAACGTGCATCTGGAATGTAGACTTAGAATTTGCTGAAGTTGAAACACACTCAAATGCTCTGATTTTTCCTCTTTTCTTTTGCTTTATAGTTTGGAACCCATATAGCTTCATATAGGTCATGGTTCGATTGTTCTCTCTTGATCGGGGGTTGACCTTGCACTTTATGAAATAAATAATCCTGTTTTGCACATATGTTAAGAATGGCACGGCACTCTGAGCACAAAACGATTTATTTTTTGAAATTGAAATTGAGAAAGAGTTCTTGACCAGGTATTGAGCCTATGACTGACCATAGTCCAAATGACTCAACAAAGGGAAAACAAAGTAAAACAACACATCTATTGATACTCGAAACAACTCAAACAATAATTGAAACAAACAAAAACAACAAACACAACACTCGGATATGTTCTAATGACAAGAGACCTCTCGGTTCATGGGGAGCCTACTCCTCCAGGTATTGTTTCCCACCCTTTCTCATTTGTGATCCTCACATCACTTTGGCACTCAATCTCTTTTTCTCTGAAAAGCCATTTTCTCATTTTTTCTCTCAGCGCACATCTCTCTATTCTTTCATCTCTCTTATTTTTTTTATCCCTTCCCTGAGTGGTTGATGGATAAGCTGAAAGTTGTGGGCTCTTGCCCCTAGTATTCTACTAGATGCTCTTTCTTTGGCTCACAACTAGTGAGCTTTCTCGCAGAGGGGTTATGGTGTGACTGGACGTACAACAGATCTGTAACTGACATCGGTTGACATGCTCTGGCTTAACTTGATCGAGATGAATTATAGTATGTCCCACTGGCCAGGTATACAATTGATTAGTCTGATACATTGCGTTTTCTATGTCCCCATTCTGGGTCAGACGCCAATATGGGTGTGATCATCCAGATGAGGGAATCAAATATCCAGCTCCATTTCTAGTTCATGCTTCGCACTTGGCTTGATACCTCACTACTTGGAGGATGAGAGAGCTTTTGGCCTTCTGCTGTTAGCTTCAGTTGTGCCCTTTCTGGTGAATACATTGATAATGGGGAACAGACAGAAAACTTGACTCAACTGTGCCCCTAGTTCATCATTTTGACCCCTTTTTTGTTTTTGGCTTTCTACTAAAACAATTTTAACCAACATGAGAGTTAGATTAACATACTTATTCAACTTTCTAATTTGAAATCATGCAAGTCAGGTTATGAGAACTGAAAATTTTTCTTTTTTGGGTCCAAGAAATGGTCTAATTTTGGAAAAAAAGAATAATTTTTGAGAAAATTAGTCAACCTCATTAAAAAAATCCTCAAAACTGTTTTTGCATAGGGCCACTGCTCAACCAACATGGAATTTACTCTCGAGATGCACAACCTCATATCTGAACTTGAATTGCCTTGTAGCTAAATCTTTCTAACGGAATAGGAGAGTCCGATTCTAAACGAAGTTGAGCCAATTTGCACATGGATATGATAGTCGAGGTTGAACAAGGGTAAGCCAATCAACATGGATGAGACTAGTAGGTTGAAAATGGTTGGGGCCGAACTTCAAGATGAAGTTTCCTACGTATCCCAAAGATGGGAATCAGGCCGTACGTAATTCCGGGGTTGAGGTTCACTTGTGTGTTGACACTCTCCTTTTGTGCTCTAACTTTTGCCAAGGTTGCCTTACAGGTTTTGAACCTTGCGAGCTATGAAAACTATGAAAATTAAAAATTATTTCATATGATCAACCATCAGTGTAAGTATATTAAATTTGAAAGATATTGTTATAATAGTATTGATAGCAGGCTGGCATTAAATTTCCCCAACTCCTCCACTTGATTGGATTTCTCCATTTTCACCACCAAAGTCATACCATTGTTGGGATTGAGAATTTTTTAAAAAATTTTTTGGTGCGGACAATCCTAATTGTTGCATCTTATAATAAGGAAGAGTTGGATACTAATTTTCATTACCCAAATGATACTCTTTATCTATAGATATGGTTCAAAGAACTCCGACAAGGATAACAAATTTGGCAGGGGCTCAATACAATGCACACTCTCTCAGTAAAAGTAATATAATAATAAAATTTAAAAAAAAAAAAAACATGACCCAAATTTGACGGAGGCTTTTAATTTCTCAACTTAATAATGTACAATGGATCATACATAGACAATAATGAAATTAAATTGTTATTGTCTTCTCTTAAAAAGTAGGGCTTGGAGGTTTGTATTATTCTGCATTGGATTCATTGTTAACAGCTCCTTCCAACACTTCGGCATGCCTTAATAGTAATGCTTGGTTCAGTCCCTTTCTCTTTAATTAACCTTTTTACAACACTAGCATGAGGTCATACAATTTTAAATATAAAAGAAAAAAAAAAAAAAACAAACAAACAAAAACAAAAACAAAAACAAAAAGAACTAATAATCGTACTTTGGGGAAGTGGTTTTGGAAATACTCTTCAGATCCTGGGAGACGTTCCTGATCCTCAACTTAGTCACTTGCAAAGACAAACACTCCGGTCGGGGGTGCCAGGGTTAGCATTCCGACGGGCAAGTTAGTTCTTATACTCAAGAAAGCTTGTTTTACTAAGTTTAGTGAAGTGATTCTTACATACCATTCCAAGAACACTGTTTCTTTATTTATATCTGTTCCTACTGAGGCCTCGGGACCTGGGCCTACTTTTCAATCATTACCTGTTCTTCTATTCGGCCTTAAAAGTTATTTCTCAATCGGCTTACGTATTGTGTTCGGCTCATCCTAGTCTTGCAGGGTGCAGCCGGTTAATGTCTGCAGGATGCGGCCGGTTAATGTCAATCTACTAAAATGTGCCCCTTCCGATTTATCCATATATTCGGCTCCCACACGTACAAAGATGTGTTAAGAATATAAAATTAAAAAATATATATAATTAGTGATATATGATAAGAGGTGAGATCTATACATGGGGGTCATTGTATGTGAATCTCATCCTTTATTATTTCAATTTTTGTGTTCGGTGGTGCTAGAGGCCACTAATTTAGTGGCTCTAAACCCACCACTAATGAGGTGGCAAAGCCAAAAAAAAAAAAAAAAAAAAAAAAAAAAAAAAAAAAAAAAGAAGAAAACGGACACAACACATGGTGTGACAGTGGGTGGGGCCCACTGCCACATCATTAGTGGTAGTTCTAATTAGAGTTTCCACTCATTTTTCTTTTGTGTTTTTAATAGCAAGACAACTCTAACCTCGGTTGTTTTGACCAAATGGCCACTTTCAAAGCTTTAATTTTAATTCTAGGGTGTTTGGCAAGAGTTTTCTTTTTAATAAAATAGTTAATAAAGATAAAAAATATTAAAATAATTAATAAGACAAAATATCAAATCGTATACATTAATTAATTATTTCTTTCTCTCATGATCATATATTTAACTATAGAAAAATTCATAAATTATCTTAAATATAACTTCTTTTTTTTTACCTCATAAAATAGTAAAAAAAAATCAATTATAATAGTCAAATTTTCAAATAAAACCTCTGTCCTCTCGGATGATCCCCAATCAAAATCAAAGCATATGGTTTGGGCTTCTATCAACGAAGATCATTTTCACTTTCCTTGGCGGCCTTGTGTATAAACAAACGATTTTGATTACCCTTGTAAGACTTTTATTGAAGGAAATTCTTGGGTTGGCTTAGTCAATCAAAGTTTGGTCAAATATTATCCTTGCGTGTGTCATGGTATTTACCTCACCCACGATGTCATCCTCCTTATAAATGGTCAATTAAAAAGCAAATACAGAGCACAATCACTTTTTTTTTTTTGCCAAAGAAAGAAGAGTTTTATTCATAGAGATAATTACAATGGGTATAGTGGCCCAATATCAGATTGATGGGAGTGTAAACACGGGATGGAAAACAAACATCCCACACTCGAGCCTCATCAATCGATAGAGCATGGTGCGCAATATCATGCGCTACACCATTACAAAGACGCGGAACAAAACTAAAACAGACTGAATTGAAAGAAAGACTTAATGTGCGACAGTCTTGAACAATTACAAAGAATGTCTCGAGGAGGTTGCATAGCAC
Organism: Camellia lanceoleosa; assembly: GCA_025200525.1. Classification (NCBI taxonomy): domain Eukaryota; kingdom Viridiplantae; phylum Streptophyta; class Magnoliopsida; order Ericales; family Theaceae; genus Camellia; species Camellia lanceoleosa. The sequence goes on from CM045764.1 coordinate 97,832,595, forward strand.
CATTAAGGCTCTGATATACTACCTTAGCATCACCTTCAACAATGATATTACGATGTTGGCCAAATAATACTTGCTGTAAGGCCTCCCGAACTGCTAGCGCTTCAAGCACTCTAGGGGAAGGACAAGTAAATAAAGGGATAGATTTGATAAACAAGATGGCACCCACCGAAGTCCGGGCCACAATACCTATGCCAGCCCGAGAAGCTCTCTCTCTTGTACTAGCATCCACATTTAACTTGATAGAACCACAAGGAGGACACAACCAACGGGTAATAGGAGGGGAAATATGAGATAGTGCTGCAGTAGAAACATTTGGCAAGGATGATGCACTACAGGAAAAAGAGGTTTAGGCGGCGTTTTATTAACGACGCATTTTTAAACGTCACTGTTTTTTAACATTTAACGACGTTTTATAAAACGTCGCATATTTATTTAACAAAACGACACCGTTTAATAATAGGAAACGCCTCCAAATGTGTTGTGCCTCACGCGCTTGGTCTCCTCTTTTCAAACCCTAATTTTGAATCTCAGACTCACCTAAGACCCAAATTTTCGGGCTCTCTCTCTCTAAATCTCAGAGCGATTTCGAAGCTCCACCACTGTCTCTCTTTCTCTCTCTATCTCTCTCTCTCAACCCTCTCTAAACCCTTATCACGGCGTTTATATTTTTAAAACAGATGCCACGGCGTTTAAAAAACGTCGCTAAATATCGTTGGTGACGTCAGCGAGTGTATAGTGGGACATTCGGCGGCGTTTCGTAAAACGCCTCCTATACTAATATCACGGCGTTTTAAAACGTCGCAAAAGATACGGCTGACGTTTAATTTCGTACTAAAAAAAATTAGCGGCGTTTTTTATAGATATAGCGGCGTTTTTTAAACGCCACTAAAACTCCAATTTCCAGCAGTGATGCCTGTTCACGAGGAGGCAAGTCCAAGGCAACAGAAAATTCAATCCATTCCGCTACAGCCAAGACAACTCTAACCTCGGTTGTTTTGACCAAATAGCCACTTTCAAAGCTTAGATTTTAATTTTAGGGTGTTTGGCAAGAGTGTATTTTTTTTTTAAAACTAAAATAGTTAATAATATCTTATATATTAATTAATTATTTTTTCTCTCACAATCATATATTTAACTATAAAAAAATTCACAAATTATCTTAAATATAACTTTTTTTTTTACCTCATAAAATAGTAAAAAAATATCAATTAGAATAGTCAAATTTTCAAATAAAACCTCTGTCCTCTCTGATGATCCCCAGTCAAAATCAAAGCAAATGGTTTGGGCTTCTATCAGCGAAGATCAATTTCACTTTCCTTGGCGGCTTTGTGTATAAATGAACGATTTTGACTACCCTGATAAGACTTTTATTGAAGGAAATTCTTGGGTTGGGTTAGTCAATCAAAGTTTGGTCAAATATTATCCTTATTTGTGTCATGGTTTTTACCTCACCCACGATGTCATCCTCCTAAATGGTCAATTAAAAAGCAAATACAGAGCACCATCACTTTAATGACGAACTTTCCAATTTACCCAATAACTTCCACATGCAAGGAATTCAATGCAGTCCACTCGATAAGTTATTTGATAATTCTGAAATATTTTTAAATGATATTTTATAAGATAAAGTTTGGCTAAACTAAAAAAGTGCACTTATTTCATCTTTTTATCTTTTTTTGGTCACATCAATCAACATCTCCTCTCTACTTTTTCTATACATAATACAAGAAAAGTCTAAAAGTACACTTATTTAGTCTTCTCAAACTTGGCCTAAGTATTATAATTAATAAAATAAAATAAAATTTACAATTTAAGATTAGGCGTTAGAATAATAAAGAACATGATATTTAATAATTGATAATAGTATTATCACAAGTGTTTCAAGATAACTTAATAATTTTTGTCTATAAATCAGGCGAATTAGGTTCTTTTGAGTAAAACTTTGAGAAAAAAAAGTAGTAGTAAAAGCGGTTAAACAACCCCCCTCCCTCAATCATAAAATCAGAGTATAAAAACACCAATCACTTGGATTGTATTTCCAACAAGAGAACCAAAGTTCGTTTGGTCTCCAACATACAAATGTCTACAAATATCAACACATTCAAACCCAAAATCATCATCAGAATATACTAAACTAAAGTTAAAGTAATCAAAGCTCTCATTTGTTCCAAGAATTCATAACCACATTATTGAAATGCAATTTTAGCATTAGAAGAAGCCCTTGAGAACTCCATCATCTGTGACTTGATTCTCTCTCTCCGATGGGTATCTCTAGAATTGTAGTGTCCTGGACAAATAATCATCTCTTCCAACACCTTTCCATGTTTGAGCAAAAACTTTGCTAGACTAATATCATTCTCACATTCTGAAAACCCTTGAATTTTCACTACCTTTAGGTTATGCAAGAAGAACTTCAAGGCTTGAGTTTGCAAGTCCCAGTATCGCTCTTCTCCTGAGTTAGACAAGTCCCACAATTCCCTGTTCCATTGCTGAAATAGGGATGAATCATCAAAGTATAAGCTGTTACTATAGATATATACATAAAAATGCAATTTATGTGTTGGGGATAAGGTTAGTGTGTATGGTTGGCTACTCACTCTCCTTTCGATCTTGTAATCGTTAGCAATCTTGATGATGAGAGTGTGGAGATTAGAAGAGCTTCTAAATAGGCATGCTAGAGCTGGAATGTTATGTTTGTTGAAACCGGTGCATAATTCCAAGGTTTTGAGCTTGTTAAAGGGATTCAGAACACTTGCAAAATGTTTGTTCTTCGACAAAATCTGCAGCCAATAACAAAATGCTATGTGAATTATGAAATGTGTCCATGAAAGGAGATTGTGATCCTCTCCATTATATATTTGCAATGGAGAGGTTCCATTATATAGAACACTTGCAAGTGTTTGTTCTTCGACAGAATCTGTAGCGAATAACAAAATTCTATGTGAATTATGAAATATGTCTATGAAAGGCGATTGTGATCATCTCCATTATATATTTGTAATTGAGAGGTTCCATTATATCATCCACCTATTGAGTATAATAATCTTTTAAATTTAAAATAATTATAAATTTATATTTCTATTTTATAGCCATTAGATTTGTAATGAAAATCTTCCATTCCATTAATGCATGTAAGCAATAATGTTTGTGTGGGAAAAATTAATTCACAATTTGGTTTTGTAGAAGTAGGGTTAAGTGTTGGATATATAGCTACATAGGAATATGAAATGTTCCTGCGTCGAGGGAGGTGAGTTACATTGATTAAAATCTTCTATGAAGGATGTGCTATGGTGATTATTGTAAATCAAATGGAGTATAAATATATTGGCATGTTTAGGTAAGTATTCTGTTTGTATTCTAAATTCATATGAAAAATGCTTTGTACATCTCCTATAGCCGTACATCTTCACATTTTCTCCCAACCAAAAATGGAGAGATTCAGATTAAATCTCGGCCACACAGAAAGAAATAACTGGTCATAATTTTCCACTTTCACTTGAAGTATGGTTGCCAATCATGCTTTTACACTTTGAAATATGCTTAAAAACCAAAGAATTCATCTAAATTTTAACAATGTGGACATTTCAAATGTAAGTTGCATCAAGAATGTGAAAAGATTATGAAGTAAAATATATACCTCAACACATTGGCTCTCAAGTGTCAGACTTTCGACATGAGAAAGACCAGTTAGAAAATTTGATATACTCCAACGCTTTGCTACAGTTATGTCATCATGAAGTACAAAGAAACCAACAGAAGCCTCATGAAGAGAATTCAAGTTCTCCAAACAACTGCTCTCAGTAATAGCATTATATTCCCAACGAATAATTTTAAGTCTTGGGGCTTCAATCTTCACCAAACTATTACTACTATAAGCATCAAAACAACTTGCAACGTGTAATTTCTCTAGTTTTCCACCCAAAATGTTCAAATCATTCAATTGAAAACAGTTTTCTAGGGTTAAATCTTCGAGCCCTCGGCAACCAACTTTGAGATTTTTCAACCCGAAACAAGCATCAAGACTCAACTTCTTGAGAAGAGGGAACGAAGACGCTGTGAACAAATCAACAAGAGAGGACTGTTGATATAAAATGACTAGTGAGAGGGACAATGTGTGGAGTGATTGGAAACCACTCTTCATTATCGACAATGGAGGCAATCTAAAACCTGGATAACGAGACTTTAACTTGAAAACCCGCAATGATTCACAAGTGGTAACACATCTTGGGAGGTTAAAGTAATCATCCGTTGCAACTTCAATATCAAGCTCTTGAACATTACGCCTCACAGCACAGCGGATCAAGCTGTTTAAGCGAGAAAAGCTCAATTGTGCACAGAAACGAAGGATTCTTAGATCAGAATTCTTGTCGCGGAGAGCTAGAACCGGGATGATAAAGTCCATTCCTTGAGCTAGAGGAGAGTGAACCCTTTTGCGAGTGCTCGAATATTTGATAATGGTTGATGAAAAATGGCCAACCGAGTTGGTTGTGGTGGTGAAATCAAGATCAGGGAACGAGGACCATATCGATCGCCATCTTTTCGACAAAACGCTGGTTTGGGCAATGGATTTGTTGGGTAGAAGGAAGAGAATATGATGAAGAACAGCGTCCGGGAGGTCGCTGATCCAATCTTCGCCTGTTTCGGTTTCATTTTCTGTCTTTAAGAGTCTTTTTTTCTTGGCAGATCTTGTTTCCATTATTATTATTATTATTATTTTGTTGGGTTTGTTTTTGTTGTGAGTGTTTTGATCTCGGAGAGTATAATGAGAGGTTGGTTTAGGGTTGAAACTTTCAATGATGAAGAAAATGTGCTATATGATACGAGAACAGCGCTAGAGTTTGTTTTGTAAGTAGAGATCTGAAATAACAAATAAACAAAATAAAGGGTGTAACATTGATAAATTGTCAATAGATATCTTATAAATTGTTTGATTTTTTTCTTTTTTCTTATGACCGAAATGTCTCATTCTGTTGTAAATTACATAACCGATCAAGTATAAACATACGTATGTTATATATTAAGGGACAAATATGAGTTTTCTCATAATGTTAAAATTACTAAACGTAACACTTCAAAAAAATTAAAAATTTAGTGTACTTTTCTCAAACATAACACTCTAATGTAATACTTAAAAAACGTAACACTTCAACGTAACATATTAAAAAATTCTTTAGTGTTATTTTTCTCAAACTTAATATTCTAAAAAAACTCTTTAATGTACTTTTTTCAAATGTAACATTCTAATTAATGTAACACACAAAACTCCTTAATGTACTTTTTTTTAACATGACACTCTAAAAATGTAATTCTCTAATATAACATACTAAAAAATTGTTTAGTATACTTTTTTTAAACATAACATTTCAAAAAAACTCTTTAGTTTATTTTTCTCAAACGTAACACTCCAATCAATGTAATACACAAAAACTCCTTATTGTACTTTTCTCAAACGTAACACTCAAATGAAATATACTAAAAAATTCTTTAGTATACTTTTCTCAAATGTAACAATATAACATTCCAAAAAAACTATTTAGTATATATGTATTTTTTCAAATATAACACTCTAATCAATGTAATATACAAAAACTCTTTAGTGTATTTTTTTAAACGTAACATTTTAATGTAACACTCTAATGTAACACTAGAAAACCACACTAACAAAAATGTAGATTTCCATACTTGATAACCAATATTTCGGCCATCAATCCTCCCAAAAATTTTTTTCCCACACCTTACCTTGCTATTTTCATCCAAAAAACAAATAAGAAAATTAGAAAAATAAATCAACAAAGAGTATTCACTTAAACTGAAATGGCACTAAATCAAATAAATATAACTTTTCAAAACAAAAAGGATTAATTGGTTTATTAGAAAACTCTTAAGACTATAAATGGATCAACATTTCTTCATATGAGATTTATGACTAAATTTTCTTAAAATAAAATAGAGTAAATGAAGGAAATTTTTTAGGAGATTGATCAATAATTCATATTTTAGACTTGTAATCCATATAGTCTCACATCTTTTCTTATGATTCATGTAGTCCTTTTGGATGTGTAATGACTCATTTGTTTACCATATTGAAGTGTTACATTTGGGGAGTTACATTGGAGTGTTACGTTTGAGCAAAATATGCTATGGAGTTTTTTAGTGTTCTTGTTACATTAGAAAAATCGCTAATGAGTTTTTAGTGTGTTACGTTGGAGGAATTTTTTAGTTTGTTATGTTAGAGGAGTGTTACATTTGAAAAAAAAAATACACTAAGTTTTTTAGTGTTAGAGTTATATTTGAAAAGAGTACACTAATGAATTTTTTAATGTGTTATGTTGGAGTGTTATTTTTTTAAAAAGTACACTAAGAAATTTTTTAGGAGTATCACATTTGAGTGTTACATTAAAATGACAGAAACATGATTCAAAAATTGAATCCAACTTCTCTACAATGGCGTCCCCCAATGAGGAAGTAGAAACGTCAACCAAATCATACCAAAATTTCAAATAGATTTTTATGATAAGGGTGTCAAAACAAACATGACATATCAGTATATTAGAAAATCCATGGAATTGGTTGGTGTAACCAATTCCCATATGAGACTTTCTCATAACTTTCTCAATTTTCTTTAGTATTACTATCACATATTATTTATTTTCTGAGTAATACTACAAATTCATACTTAATTACTCAAAAATTATTCAAAATTATCATTATATAATTCAGATTTATTTTATACATAAACTCACACTACACAAATTTTATCTTGACTACACAATCACTCATCCAAAAAATTCTAGGTGGATAAGCTAGAAATCCCAAACTTCTCCTTATTTTCTACATTGCCATTACATTAATTTGGACAGTATTGTATAGAGATATATATACTATTTATCAAATATTTTTTTGCATGATACCCACATGTTTATTTTAGGACAAATTACGATGTTAGTTCTTATACTTTAATTTTTGTGTCATTTTAATCCTATAATTTTAATTAGCTTGATTTTGACCATGAATTTATGCTTTTGTCATAATTTTAGTCCAATTAATTACAATTCTTTGTATTTTTTTTTATTTATAAAAATATGCACATAAGTGTCATGTGTTATATTTTTAAAAGCAAAATTATAAACTTATTCTACTCAGTTAGTTAATCTCAACTAATATAGTAATAATTTAAAAAAAAAAACACTAACTATGTTATCAATTGGAATAAATTAAAATAAAATCTAAAATTAAAGGTTAAAATTAAGCCAATTAAAAATATAAGAACTAAAATAATACGAGAAATAAAGTATATGTAGGACCACCTGTATAATTTGTCATTTATTTTGAGGTTCCACCCTTGATCAGCTTCGGTCATGGAATTCAGTCACTATGTTTTCAAAAAAAAAAAATAGAAATTAGTTTGAAAATATATATCCTAAGAGAGAGAGAGAGAGAGAGAGAGAGAGAGAGAGAAATGCATATGAGAATTATGATTTTTTTTCATCTTTTTCAACAAACTAGCTTTCAGATTTATTTTGTTATTTTTATTTTTTTTGTGTCTCTTCCAAATTTTGAAAACGGAAATAAACAAAACGAATAATATTTATCAACATAAATTTTCATTGTTAATCCCATAAAATTAAGGATGGGGGGCGGGTCGGTTGTGGTCAATCCGCCATTCGTCCGCTAGATTAACGGATTGAAGAAAATCAATCCGTATAGTTAAATCAATCCGGCGGATATATATTGGCGGATTGGTGGATTGACGGATGGATCACGAATCGGTTTGGTGGTTTAAAATTTTATAAATTTTTAAAATAATTCAACTTGTGCACTTCCTAAAATATATATATATATATATATATTATAGTCAATGATTTAAAAAATATTACAATCCTTTATGTCTCATCCACTTATTACAATCATAACATAACATCCACAAAAAGTGTTACAATCTATGGTTCTTAAAATATAAAAATAATTCAAACCACCAAAACCATGAGCAGAAAGCGGGTAGTAGAGATTGTATGCCTCAGATGTTACATCTTATCTGTTTTAAAAACAAAACCAACTAGCATATATCATATTTTTATTTATTATCTTTAGAGTTAGATTTTAAAACTAAAAATATAGATAAATAATGTATTTATTTTTCAATTCAAAAATATATTCAAGTTGAAAACTCTTTTCAAGAACATATTCAACAGAATATTAACTCTTTTTCAATTGAAAACACAAACTCAATATCTAAACAAATTGAAAATACAAAGTCTTACAAATTATTAGGGGTGCTCGCGGTTTGGTGGTTCTGTTGCTGCTAAAGGAACCTCAAATCTGCCATTTGTCTGAAGTTAGGCGGATTGGAAAAAATCAATTCGTAACTGTCTGTTCGTCATCACGTATCCATCCAAAATGCGGATTGGTTGGTTCGATCGGTTTGAATGGATCGGTATATCATTGCTCACCTACATAAAATGGCGTGATTATGGTATTGATAGTCTCACCCCATGGTTTAGCTACATTGCTTTCTTTTTTTTTTTTTTATTTATTTATGAGAAAGCAAGAACTTGATATATTATATATTTGACAATATGTCAATTAAAGTATATCGAAATATAAATAAATCTAAAATAGATAAAGAGAACCTTACCGGGTCTCCATATAGAGAAAAATAAAACTCCATAACAAGAGGAGAAAACCTCTACATAAAGAGTATTATTGCAAAAAAAAAAAATCACTACCAAACAATTACTTATCACCTTTACGATTTATTCATCATCACAAGTAGTCGGGATATTACAAAATAAAACGTGAGAGAGTGTAGATTGGTAACGATGGAGTGTAGATTTGCAATGGTGGAGGTGGAAATCGGCGGTGGTGGTGGATCTAAGATGGTAGTGGTGGTGTATACATCGGTGGAGGTGATAGTTGATGAATGATTGCAGCGGTCGAATAGCGGTGGTAGTAGAAGTAGATCACGACCTTAGTAGTGGCGGTGGCGGTAGCGAGATGATGACGTTAAAGTTGGCTAGTGGTTGTGTGAAATTTTTGAAAAATGGTAGAGAAGAGAGAGATGAAAAAACAATATGAAAAGATTTGATAGATTTGAATTTAAAGAGGAAATATAGTTGATGGAGGATTTATTGTTGTATTTAAAATCAACAAAACTTAATGGTATTTAGTTCCATAAATAGATTGTTTTGCACATGCGATGGAAGACTTTGCACGCGGCAAGCAATGTGAGCAAGCCTTTAGTGGTAGATTATGAAACTGCAGAACGGATGAGGGCACTTGCGTCGAAGAAGTCTCCGCCGCGTGCGGTTGATCGCGATGTTCTCGAATAACACTCTGATTACAAGATATGGCCTTAAGGAAAGCCCAAAAGTATCACATAAATATGTCATATGTTACTTTATAAATATTTAAAATTTTCTTATAATGAGTCTCTTTATTTTCATTAGATATGTTGCTTCTTCTTTTTTTATTTGACATATGAATTTGAACTTTTTTTCCTAACAAATTAATATATTGCAAATAAAACCCCAAACCCTATGTTGTATTTTTTATTGATTAAAAGTATCACGAGAAAGTATTTAAAAACTTCTATTAAAAAGTATATATCTTTATTTTCATTAGACATATTTCTATTTTTTTATTTGACATGAATTTGCACTATATGCATAAATTAATATATTACCGTCGACACATGGCAAATCTAATAATTAATGGCCATGTTTTTTTCGCTCTTTGGAGATGGAGATTGGACTAATAGTGTTGGGGACCCACCTAAAGAATGTTTGGTTAGGGAGATTAGTGAGGGGATTAACTATAATCGGACTAGTAATCCCTCTATTAGTAGGATTACCAATTCCATGCGGGAAGGTGAGACTAGAAATTGAGTGAGGTGATTAGTAAATTTTGAATGATTCTTAAGAAATTTATTTTTATTCAATCACTCTTACTCACTTATAAGATCTGGCGGCAAAGTGTAGAATCTGCAGCGGTGATAGTCTGCCGATGGTGGAGGTGGGAATGCGGCAGGTGCTAGTGGATCTAAGATGGTAGCGTTGGTGCATACATTAGCGTGGGTGATAGTTGATTAACGATCAGGTGGTGGTACGAGAAGGACGGTGGTTGTGGAAGTGGATCACGACGTTAATCGTAGCAGCTTGTTTTAAATTTTTTGGAAAAATTGTGGAGAGGGAGGAGAAAGGAGAAATTTGAAAAAATATCAAAGGATTTAATAGGATTTGAATTTAATGAGGGCAATATAGGTGATGAAGGATTTATTGGTGTATTTAAAAGTCAATAGGACTCAATGGTATTTAAGTTCAATAAATAGATTGCTCTCAGATTGCGATGATGAAGGCTTCGACATGTGCGTATTTGTCCACCACATGCAACAAAGGGAGAAAGCCTTTGGTTGAGATTGCAGCCTTTTTGTCGTGAGCAAGGGCCTTGCATGTAGAGAAAGTCACTACATGTGCAGCTAATGGCGCTTTTTGCTTCAATAACACTCTCCACTACAAGATATGGACCTAAGGAACCTCAAAGGTATCACATAAATATGTCACATGTTACTTGAAAAAATATTTTAAAAATTTCTAATAATGAGTCTTGTTGTTTTATTAGATACGCCTTGCTATTTTTTTTTATTTGATATATGGATTCGCACTTTTTTTTCCCTAACAAATTAATATATTGCAAATCAAACCCCAAGCACTTATGTTGTATTTTTTATTGATCAAAAGTATCATGTAAAAGTATTTTTAAAAAAATTCTATTAAAAAGTATATATCTTTATTTTCATTAGTCATATTTCTATTTTTTTATTTGACATATGAATTTTCACTATATATCACGACAAATAAATATATTACCGTCAGGACTCATGTCAAATGTAATAATTAATAATATGTTTGCTTGGCTCTTGGAGAGGGGTGGTGGGACTATTAGTGTGGGATCCACCTAAAGAGTGTTTTGCTTGGGACATGAATGAAGGGATATATTCCTTTGGACTTGTAATCCCGCTCCATCGGTAGGACTACCAATCCATATGGGAGTGGTTGGAATTAGAAATTGAGTGAGGTGTTAGAATTTTTACATGATTCTTCATGAAATTATATTTTTAGAAGAAAAAAATAATTATAATAAAAAAAATACTAAAAGTTTAAAAATATTAATTTTATATATTATTTATAGCATTACTAATTCAATGGTGTACAACCAAACATTTTTTTTCTTCTACATCTCCAATCTAATACCATCATATTAATAATTTTCTCTCAATCCCCACCATATACTCTTAATCCTCTATCCTATGGAGCCAAACAAATGTTGCTGCGATTATCCAAACTAATAAAAGAACAATGAAGCATTAATGAGTATTTTAGAATTTAGTAATCTAATTCTAAGAATCTCATTGTCCTATTGATTAGATTTATTTTACCCATAAATCCTTTTTTTCACCTATCAATATGTCTAAAATGCCCTCTCTT